>CM037094.1:43103752-43703752 GCA_020916435.1 Oxytropis ochrocephala
TTATCATCATTGCCAAAGATGACATAGCCTCCATCTATTCTCTCCATTGAGAGAAATTTATCTCTTTCCCCTGTCATGTGCCTCGAACATCCACTGTCTAAGAACCACAGCTTTTTCTTGGATGCTAAGAGGCATTCCTGTTTCAGATGTTAGTAATGATTTAGGTACCCAATAATTTTTGGGTCCTTCATGGTTAGTTTTCCTCCTGTAGAAGCTTCTTTTCATTTTATAACATACAGAAATATCATGACCAAAATGTTTACAATATGTGCACTTTGCCTTAGACTTTCTAGTCCTAGGATTCTTCTCAGTTTGTTTTTCTATAGGTAGCTCAAAAGTTTTCTGTATAGACATGGCTAGTTCTTTAGTTAAAACAGAGACTTTTTCTTTGAGAAGGTTGTTTTGTTTTTCAAGGTCAAAGAGTATAAGGTTTGGTTGTTCTGAGACCTTATCTTTCAAAAGTTTGTGTTGTTCAGAAAGTTTAAAGTGAGAATGTTGAAGAGTTTGAACTGTTCTTATCAAATATTCATTTTGTTTTTGAAGCTCTTCATTCTCCCTTTTTGAATTCAAGAGTTGATTTTTGAACATCACACATTTTTGGGCTAAAGTGTTTGAATCAGATAATAGATTTTCAAAAGCATGTTCAGTATCTTTGCATGAAGCACAAGTTTGTGATTTAGAAGTGTTTACCTCTTCTAGGTCAGTATCTCCTACGAAGCATGAGTTGATTGATTCCATACTTGATGCAGGAAATATTTGAGAAGGTTCCCTAGAGTCAGCCATAAGACAAAAGTTTGTAGTCTCTTCATCATGGTCTGAGTTGGTATCTTCTGAGTCATCCCATGTTGCAAGTAGAGCCTTTTTCTTTGGTGTGAACTTTCTGTTGCTTCCTTTCAACTTTGGACATTCATTTCTGAAGTGTCCAGGTTTATTACATTCATAACACACAGAATCAATTTTGCTAGTTCCTTCACCTTTAGGTTGATCTTTCTTGAAGAAGTGTTTTCTGTTATTTTTCTTTCTAAATGCCCATCTTCTCAACCTTCTGGTGATTAGAGCCATTTCATCCTCATCATCAATGTCATTCATCATTTTCACTTTCTTCTTGAGTATCCTCTTGATCTTTAAGTGCCATAGCTTTAGAAGGTTGTGAAGATTTTTGAGAAGCTTTGAGTGCAATAGTTTTAACCTTCTTGGGTTGAAGTTCATCCATGATTTCTTGTTCATGAACTTTTAGAGATCCAAGTAGATCTTCTATTTTGAGAACAGAGAGATCTTTAGCTTCTGTTATAGCAGTCACTTTAGGTCTCCACACCTTTGGAAGGCATCTCAGGAGTTTTCTCACTTTGGCTTGATTTGAGTAGGTATTTCCCAGAGAGTTCAAATCATTTGTTATTGTTGTGAATCTGCTAAACATTTCAGAAATTGTTTCTTGCTCCTCCATTTTAAATGTTTCAAATTTATGGATAAGAAGGTTGATCTTTGCTTCTTTGACTTGGTACATTCCTTCATGGCGATCTTCAATGTATCCTGATTTCTTTGGCGGTTTCTTTCCCAGCTACTTTATCATATTCACTTCTACCTAGAGCACATGTTAGATAAAATTTTGCTTTAGAGTTTAGAAGTACCATGCGTTATCTTGGTGTCCAGTGTTTAGGTTTAGTCATAGTAGTCCCATCATCAAGAGTTGTAGTAGGTTCAAAGGACCATCTTCAACAATTCCCCAAATGTCAGTGTCTTGAGATTCTAGGAACAATCTCATTTGATCTTTCCAATAATAGTAGTGTTCACCAGTGAATCCTGGTGGCCTATTTGCTGAAGCTCCTTCAGGAAGGAACATCACAGAGTTGGAATGGTGACTCATCACTTCTTCCAGGATCTTTCCTCTCACACTGCAAAGTGTGCTCATCCCCTAGAGGTGAGCTCTGATGCCAATTGAAGTGATTAATTTGCACAAGAAAGGGGGGGATTGAATTGTGCTCTCTTTTTAATTTTTAGTTCCTGCAACCTTCTGTATTGTTTCTCAAGATGATTTGGATATCAGAAGGTTGAATGTTAGTTGCACAAACAATAATCAAATATGACAGTAGTTAAAGATAGTTAACTTTGATGATTTTAGATGTCTTTTTATTTTGCAAAGAGTGTTGTTTTCAAAAGATAATCAAATATGGTTCAGTTAAAATTATGATTTTGACTACAGAAGGTTGGTGTATTTAACCTTCTGAAGTAGTTGAAAACTTTGGTGATTGTAAGACAGTTCTAAAGCAGTTAATAAGAAAAGCAGATAATAACACAGTAGAGTTATAGAGGTTCACCAAACCATGGCTACTCCTCTCCCCACGTCCACGTGAGAGTTTCCACTATTCTCCAAATAGATTTTACACTTGCTTTAGCCTCAACTGCCAAAGACTTTTCACCTCCACTCACTTTTGATCACACACAAAAGACAAGTGCTAACTTACACAACTTCACCAAGCTGTCTTAACCTACTAGAAAACTCTCTTCTAGTTTCCTAAAGGTATTCCATGTTTGAACCGAATCACCAACACTACTCACCTCTCACTAGGTAGTAAGTTGAGAAACTTTCAAATAGAATCACCAACAACACTCACCTCTCACTAGGTAGCTTGTGAGAAACTTAGCACAATATTCCTTTACAATAAGGGGTTTGGGTTTTGGGATAATTTAGAAGCTTGTTGATAGATAAATACAATGTATTTCTAAGAGCATAACAAGCAAGCACACACTCAAGATAGTATTTCCCAATTCTGAACTTGTAGTAGCTTTGAGTGTGGAAGAGAAGCTTGGATTTCTTTAGAGAAGCTTGACTTGTAAAAGTTCCAATTCACTCTCATGGTTTGCATTTGAGTAGAACATCACTCTATATAGACTTTCAATCTGAAATATGGCTGTTGGAAGGAAGAAAAGAGCCGTTGGAAGTTGTTGTAGATTTGTAGGTAGGCAATGATGAATTTTGAGCTTTAGGTAGTAGCCTTTCAACCTTCTGAAGCAACATTTTTGCTTTGTCTTGTGCTAACATCTTTTCAGGTCAGCACTTTACTTCCTTTTTCATCATTTCTATCACTTCAGTCCCTGTTCATGTACTACATACAATTTTACATACTTTAATTTGGAAGCTTCTGAAGCTTCTAAAGCATGAACAAACATGCTTTTAAGATACAACAAATAATCAAGGATTTCTTCTTTACATAAGATAATTTTTCTGAATCTTTAATTCCTTGAATACTGATTTGATGTATTTCAGATTAAGATTTCGGTTATGAACATGTTTCCCAGAAACAGAAGCTTGAGATCTTCAATCCTCTTTTAACCTTCTTGAACAACCAACCTTCTGAGCAATATTTCATATTCAGTCAACCTTCTATTGACTTCAATCAAACTTTCTGTTGACTATTGGTCAACCTTGTGTTGACTTTCAGTCAACCTTCTGAAGAAAGTTACTTTTTCTTTTAAGCTTCTTTAATCAACCTTCTGATTGAAGTAACCTTCTGAACTCAACCTTCTTTAAGGTAACCTTCTGTAGGTAACCTTCTTTTGGCACATTTGAACTTTGAAAAACACTTGGTTTATTTGTAATGCGAAGATCTTTGCTATGATTCTTATTTCCTGTTCTTTTAAACACTTGATTGAAACTTGTTAAATCATAATAGGTGTTTAGAAAACTTAACTCATTCCTTTAAGTTTGTATCATCAAAACATGGAAAGAGATTTTCATTTCTACAGCAAATAGATCAGCATAATCCCTTAGGCATCCCATGAGGTCTTGTTTAATTTGCTCAGGTAGGTCGCTACCTAGCTTCACTGTCTTTGTTGGGTCGTCGCCCAACTGAACGTCTATTAGTTCCCCATGAGGCTCTGGCCTTTTCAACCTGTTCTTTAGCTCTCGGGCTAAGTTGTCATCATTGTCCTCAGGGTCGCTATCTGGATCGTAACGAGCGTCCAGGTCGGCGAGATTAACTTGATGACCTTCACTGAAACTCTGAGCGTTGGGACCATGGTCTAGTTCATCACAAATATCCTGATACAGGTAATGGCTTCTTTTGGCCGCCTCCATGTCGGCCATCAGAGTAACTACTTGGTCGTCTTTGCTATAAAACTTCATCTTTAGATGCACCGTGGAAGCAACGGCCTCCAATTTTCCCAAGGTTGGTCTACCGATGATGCATTGGTAGCAAGACTTGAAGGGAAGTACCAGGAACGTCGTCCGGACCGTCCTGTACAAGGTACTTTCTGCCGTGTCATCTCCAAATGTGACCAAGAGTTCAATTGTCCCCAAGGGATAAGTGGTCGCTCCCTTGAAACCAGTTAACGGAGTAGGATCGGCCTGCGGGATTATTTCACTTCGATCTACCTTCAGTTTGTCGATCAGCTCTTCAAACATAATATCGGCCGAGCTTCCTTGATCGACCAGGATTCTTCGAACCTCTGTATTGGCCATAACTGCTCTGACCACCAATGGAACATAGCTGTTTGTTCTGCCATCGAGCAGGTCTTCATCCCCAAAATAAATGGGCGGCCTATTCGAGGCCGGTCGCTCGGCTGAGGTCGTCCCAACCATAAGAATGTCGTTCCATTTCCTCTTTATGGCTTTGTTTGAGTCCCTGCGATCCAGAGGGTTGCCACCATGAATTACCATAGCAGCATTGCGGCCTCTTGATTGCCGAGTGTCTCGATCTTCTTCAGATCCATCCTTGTCTTGGGCGGTCGTCGTAACAATGACGCCCTTTCCTCTGTTCTGGGCAGGTCCTCCTGTCTTTTCTTGAGGTCGCTCACTTTCCTCAGACCTCACATACTTACTCAACTTACCCTTCTGGATAAGGTCTTCAATGTCGTCTTTCAGGGCCATGTAGTCGTTGGTGTCATGTCCCTTGCTCTTGTGATAGCGGCAATATCTCTTGGTCGGCCGTGCCCCCTTTTTGAGCACAAGAGGGTCAGGCCGTTTAACGCCTACAAACTCGTTGTTTTGGCACTCCATGTAAATCTGGGCAATGGGCGTGTTCAAACCAGTGCGCTGCTCGTACTTTTTCTCTCTATAGTCTGGTCGGTTGTCTCGGTGGCCTTCTTGCCCCTTAGCCGGTCTATTATGATCTTCTTTAGGACGCGCACGGGCGCCTTTTCTTGCAGCCAAGGTCTCTTCATAGGCCATATGATCATTGGCCCGCCTTAGGAACATGCTGAGGTCCTGATAGTGATTCAAGGTGAACTCTTCTGCGAACCTATGGTCCGGTCGAATACCACTATAACACCCCTTTTCTACCCTCATATTACGTGTCATTTATCAGAGTACTTCTTTTTCAAAAATAAAATTTGTTTTAATTGATAGAAAAGAAATGCTACAGCTCCCAAAAAAACTCATCAAAAATGCACTTTTCAAATTGGTGCAATCAAACATCAATTATGGAAAATTCCATCCTCATAAACACAATCGCAAATTACTAACCACCAACTCACCAAATACTCTCAAACACGTCTCAATGTAACAAATAAAAATCAGCATACAACTATTAAATAAATTATCCAACTCCACGCCCCTAGGTGTTACAGTATCAGAGAGCGACACAACAATACATCCCAAAAACTAAAAGAATAAGGCAGCAAGTCCTTCATTCGCGGGTACCTGCAGCGTTGCCACAATGGAGCAACATTCCAAGCAGAAGGGGTGAGAATTTCAATGGAACATAATCAGATACATAATAGAGGGATGGGAACAGACAATCACAAGGTATCATCATCATCACCACATCATAAATACACAACACCAGCTCAAATCACGTCAGCAGCAACTCACGGTTATGATTATGTATGAAAATGCAACCCACACGCGGGCATATGCATGATGGTACCATATCATCTTTAAAACCACTCAAGGCATATCTTCATCATAGAAGAAAAACCACTCAAGGCATAACATCATCAATATTAGTCATAGTATGCACATGCCATGAAATTCTATAACACATGTGCAACTCAATCAACACTCACCCGGAGTACTCATCATCATCATCATAAAAGAAATAACCACTCAAGGCATGTCATCATAAAACACTCGTAGAGTGCATTCGTCATTCACATCAAATCTTAAATCACACATCATCAAAATCACCCATAGCATGAACCGACACATTCATCAACACCATATAGTCACGTCATCATAAGCATATATATACATTACGGTTAGCTTTTAGTTTTGTGGATTATAAAATAGTAAACTGATTGACTATGGGATTACTCAGGTAACTGGTACCACTTGCAACAGGCATTGGCCACATTTGCAAGGTTCTCAGTAATGCCCTTGTAAATACACCAGTGAAAGAAATTCTGGCCTAGTGGTAAACCACCGTCTAGCCCTAGTCCAGGAGTACACTAATAGTATAACCTCTTTCAACAATTCAATCATAAAAATAACCCCAGAAAATTCGGTCCTTGACCAAAGAACGAAACAGAGAGAAAGCGGTGACTTTTTGAGGCGCGTAGCGGTAATCAATCGCAGAATTTTTCGAGTCAAAAACAAAGCAAAGAAAGCAATAAGATTTTAATACAAAAGCGCACCTCATTATTTTGTAAAACAAAGAACATATTAATTAAGAAAACAAAGAGCTCCTATTCTTGAAAAGCAAACAACTTTTATTCATAAAAACGGCATCAATTTAGCAACAAATCAGCAACTTATATTTTTGAAAAACAACACTATATATTCATAAAACAACATGACACAACTTAAGACACAGGTGAAAAATATTGATTTCTGATCTTGTTGGTTTAAAGTTAGAAATCGATTAGACACGGGCACATAATAATTTATGTAATAGATTATCGACCTGTATTAACTTGATTTATAAAGCCAACAATCGATTCCCATCTCTTGGAAAGCCAACAATCGATTGTCCTATCTTGTTTTGAAGCAAAGAATCGATTCCTATCTCTTTTGGAAAGCCAACAATCGATTCTTCCCTATGTCATTCAAGCTAATAATCGATTCCTCACCTATATCACTCAAGCTACTAATCGATTCCTCACCTAAAATTATTCTCACAACATTTTCATTTTCACGTACTGTTAACAGCATCATCAGATATCATCAAACCCCATCAAATCATCAACATCACCAAAAATTATCAAGCAACATCAGAAATCATCAAACCTCATCAAAATCATCAACATCATCAAAAATTATCAAACAACATCAGAAATCATTAAACAACATCAAGAAACTCCACAAACCACATCACATACGCAATTTGTACTAAATCACATACTCAATTATACTCAATCATAGATAATCACATGACAACATCAACAATCCTCAAACAACGTCAAGAAACCCCCCCAACACCCATCATATACCCAATTACGTTAAATGAAACGCTCACCCTTACCTTAATTTAAACCGTAGGACTCCAATAACACCAAAATCACCCAAAATGGCAAGCTTTCCCTTCCTCTACTTCGCAATTAACGATGGATGTCCCTCCTTGAGCAACTTGCGAACCAACAACAACAAGCAATGAGGGATTGAAAATCACCACAATAGGAAAAGGAAAAAATTTGAGAAAGAAAGGACCAAAACCCTTACCTTGAGCAACTTGAGAAGTTTCTCTCTTCTCCTTCCTTTCCTCTCCCATGGCGCAACACCTCTTCTTTTCCTCTTCTGTTGTTTTTCTTTTCTTTTCCTTCCTATGCAACTAAACCTAGTCTATTTATATTTTGGGCTCAAAAGGTTTGGGCCCTTTTTACACCCTCCTTCCATCGCTTCCACCACTCCCTAACACAACAAAGAGGTTACCACATTATAACTCAATATAACTAAAATTAGTGCAACACTTTAAATAATTTAATCAATTACTTAATTAAATTATTGAGGTGTTACAACCACGCTTGAGGTACTTCAGCTTGTCCTTTTCTGATAGGTCGCGAATATTCTCCGCCTCAGTGTTGAATCAGTCAATGTACTGCCTTAGTGTTTCATTATCTCCTTGAAGCAGGTGTCCAAGTGCTCCTCGTCACAAATCATCGACAACGGTTGGTCGTGAAGTGGCGGTGGGTCGGATTCTAGGTCATCTCGTGGGCTGGGGGCGCGCTGGGCTTAAGTGACTCAGTGGTGGGGTGCGCTTAGCAACCAGGAGGGGGTGTATGCGAGTAAAAATAACCAAAAACCCATTTTAAACACTTTTAAATCCCAATATCATTATAACTATTATTTTAACACCACCTCAATGGACCAAAATAATTTTCTAGATAGATAATATCTCAAACACTAATATTTTATAAAAATAAAATAAATAAATATATATAATGATAATAATCATATTACCAATAGCGTATTAAGATATAATTCAACGTGATTTCAACTAAATTTCAAACTCAAACCACTATAACTTAAAATAGTTTAATCTTATCAATATAAAATAGTTCATAAAACAAATACATATTAAAAGAACTGACACACGAAAATCGGGGTGTTACAACTCTCCCCCACTTAGAATATTTTCGTCCTCGAAAATCACGCTAATCCCAACAACGAGATGAATCTAGTTCGCACTTAACCTCTTCGAAAATTTGCACGATTTAAATCCTAATGTTAACCTCGGTACACCCACCGCAATCCTTTCAACGCCCTATTCTTTGGTCCGTGAAACACTAACGTATCGTCTACTTCTCATCATGGGTCTCAACCTAATATATTGACTCCACCTCTTAGGTCACATAAGCTGTGCATCTTCATTCTAAGCGTAAATCGCCACCACGAGTTCAAGAACGACACACCAACTAAAATAAGGTATGAGATGAATTCCTACCCTCAGGACTACACATAGAATAACACATACGCATTTGCAACACACACGAGTATCTAGAATTTGCTAATCAACTCTCGCATCATCATGCAATTCAAGAGAACGATCTTTTTAACATATCATAATTAAATTAGGGTATCTCGCTAAACAACACATAGTCCACGAAACCCAATGATCTAATCATATTAAACAATGAAACCTCAAAACAATAATCACATAAAAAAATTAATTAAATACTCGGGCATCGTTTTAATCTATTTATCGAAAGCGATAGTTAGCATGTGGTTTGACTATTCTTCACGAAGTTAAATGAAACATATACTCCTACCGGGACAAGTTATCGCACACCGTAGTAGTGTAAAATCAAGACACAAGTAAGCTTACTTGAGTCCTATATATCAAGTTTATTTCTAGTAAGCCCCTATAAGAGTTCTAGATTCGTTAGAAGATACAAGCACAATTCACATATGTACTTATAGATTCAATTCTTAAGTTAAGTAAACTCATTTAGAAAAACTTACAACATTAGACAATTATCTTAAACCTCGTTAGCACACACTTAGCACAATTCAAGACACATAGATAAAATAACTTCCAATCATATTACTTGTTTAGAAAACATATGCATCTTCACAAATGAAACACGTTCACCACATCGTATATATATAGAGAAAATTTTGGACAAGTGAAATAAATGAAACAACATAGGGTGAAGATGCCCCCTTAACACATCCAAATCAAATAGTACTCAAAACAAAACCATTAGTTCTCGTCGCCTCTTTCATCGGTGGTGAGTACTTGGGGTGATCGATCCTCCCACTCACGTAACCAATTAGTGAAGGTAGCAGAATTACAATTCAATCTATTTACGCAATTGCACAACAATAGCGACTCAAGCAACATATAACCAACACTTAAATTTTTTTTTTTTTTTTTTTTTTTTTTTTTGTAAACATCCTCATAAAATTTTGGATAAACCCGTGTGCTTAAAATCGAGTATACAAGACATTCGAGTTGCAGTAAAACAGTGGCAACCGAAATCTTCTTACTTATGACACAACAAAGAAACCATACCCTTTTTATTTATAAAACAACGAGAAAATTTCATTCAAAGCGGCATCAAGGCAGAGTGAAAAACAACGACCCTTTAGCGCAAAACATCATCAAAACAACGACCAAAACACGAGTGAAAATAACACTTCTTTTTAGTGCGCAATGGCGGTGAAAACAACACGTTTACAACATAAAAACAGCGCTTCATTTTCATAAAACAGCAGTACAATTTAAGCCACCTCACATAACATTTTTGGAATTTGAGAGTCTACAAAGTCTTTCTAAATTACTAGTGATTAAGTTCCATGAAGTCTCTCTAACAAATCTCGAATTCAATTTACAAGTATTAATATTCCCTATACGACAACTTTATACCTATCACCTTTATAATACTAAGTTCTACACAAAATGAGACAACTATAATTATAGACTATCTACTTATTATATTTGAACCTAAACCTCTATTCCACATTATTTTTCCATCTCAAGGTATCATAAGTCATAAATCTTAAATACAATATAGCAATCAATTAAAATACATCAAATCAATTCAATACAATACACTCAATTAGATAAATTACGGTCAACAGATATTACACATAAATCAAATAATACATAGGGCATACATAATTTCAGTAGCCAAATTCAACGTCATGGAGCACACAAAGTTTCATAGCCAAATATACCTAAAACCAAAATTTAGACAAAAATGGGGTCTAGGATCAACTATCACCCTAGAGAAAACACATCAGCGATCAAGCATCCTTTAAACACATAACATTTTTGGAATTTGAGAGTCAACAAACACAAAATCATAGTTAGAAGCAGTACCAAGACTCGAGAGGTAACTAGACTCAACACAGGACAACTTGGCGAGACGGACCAAACCGACTCACGATACCACTAATGTAACACCCCTTTCTAAACAACTATTATTTAATATTTATATTATCGAGTTTTCAAAATAAAATCATTGAAGGGAATGTCACATTCCAACGCTTACAAAAACATCCAACTTATAGTCAAATAACACGAAGTCAATAAAACATTAATACGATCGCAACACATTAGTTTAGGAGCGACCCACAACACTGTTTTAGTTTACTGACCAAAATATAAATAACGTCTCAACACGGCGGAAGAATCACTAAGTTTAACATTATACTTAGTACATCCTCAATAAAAGTCTAAAGCATCAAATAATAAATAAAAATGACTACGCCTCCACGGTGCTACATATCGAGTGAGACACGACTACTAGTAGGCGGGCATAAGGATGCCCTCACTCGCTGGGTACTGCGCAGTTGCCGACATAAGAAGCAACACGGCGCTTGAAGAGGTGAGTCTTTCATACAAATAATAATAGTTAGGATAGGCATTACATATTGGCAAGGCAACAAACACTACTAGTTCACCACATTATCAACACATCATCATAATTATAATGCATTCACAAGGTATAACCACCAAAGGAAACATCAATAACATATGTATGGGTACATGCATGAGTGCAACATGCATGAGGATCCTTCATCACCGCAAATTTGCTGGAGGCACCCACCGCTTTGGAATAGGAGTCCCACACCGCTTTGGCCGAAGCCTACACACCGCTTTATGCACATGCAATATGTGACTCTATGTCAATGCACCACAAACAATACATTTACCACAACAATCATTAAACTCCCCACTTTTTATTTCACAACTCACCGCTTTTCATTTCACCACACCATATAAGCCTTAAAGGCACTCACCGCTTAATCATCACCGCAACACAAATATTTTATTATGCACACCTCTCTATTTATTTCCTCAACTCCATCTCACCAACAAATTAGCCTTGAGGGCTTCCCGTCGCTTTTGGACCGAAGTCCCACACCGCTTTCACACTCCACTTAATTACAATTTAATTTATACTCTTACGTTAATATTTTAGCTCACAATTACTCCACAACACAAGAGTTGGACCAACTAACGCCCTATGGACCACAAGACACCTAGGAACCACACTAGGCGCCACTTGGCGCCACGGGGCAGCCACTTTGGCGCCCCATGCGCAACACACTCACACACCCACATGCACAGCCAGTTCAACCGGGCGCACTAGGCTGCCACATTTGGCGCCTGCGCCCAAGACACACACACACACGCACACGCCCTGCACAACCGGGCGCACACAGACACACACGCACTATCATGGGCGCCAGATTGCTAGGCAATTGGCGCCTACGCCGTAGCCAACTCTTCCCACTTGCATAATTCTTTTAACACTTCAACAACACCAATTACCCAACAATTTTCATACTTAATCCACACCATACTACCAACAATCATCAAACATTTCTTTGATTAGTCTACAACTAACATGTTCACACACTTCACTCTATTGAGGAGTTCTCACAAACAATTTACATGCACAATTTAATCACATACCCACTTCCAATCATCAGTGACACATAGCATTCCAATTGGGCATCAAACACGACAACAAGGATAGGTTTCACAAATACAATCAATCATTCAACACCCTCAACACCTAGCCCACATACAACACAAATCCTAAAGAGTATTATATGTATAGAAAGAGCCCCCATACCTCGAATAAACCAAAAAGCAGAGAGCTCTCTACTGAGTCACCAGTGAGAACCACAAAGAATCGAGCTCCTCCCTTCCTTCTTTCTTCCTTTTGACACGGTGCAAGGGCGAGTCACAAACTCTCGAGCGGGATCTAATTTCAACGCCGTAACGTTTGACTCGCGCACATACAATTAAACACAAGAACAATCAATTTATTACCCAATCACGGTTTATTGGAAATACTGAAATCGTTCGTTTACAAATTATTAACTAATGTTTGGAAAAGGAGTACCTATCGGAAAGTACCCGGAAGGACAACACAGCGACAAACGATTGAAGGTATGGATTTGAACGCCATACGGAGAAATTTGGAATTCATCGAGGATGGTGAGGATACCGTAATCACGGTTCAAAAGTCCTTACAGCACCAAAGCGTGAATATGTAGCGAGTTTGGAGTTGAATCCATGGTGGATTTTCGATTTGACCCATGACTAGCTCAAGATGATGATGGTCGACAAAACCCAAGCAAGGAAGGCCGCGATCTTAGGTGAAAAGTGGTCGACCATGGTGGTGAGGTCGTGGTGGTTTGTTGGGTGAAACGCGAATTGAGGAGGGATTAGCTTGCGAGATGAAGGCTGTAATCGATGGAAATGATGCTAAAATCGAGTTCAGAGGGAGATTTCGAGTGGAAGGGTGAAGTTTGAGGGTCATCCATGGAGGGAAGAGTGAGAACGAGAGGAAATGGCGTGAGGAACCATGGCTGCCGTTTTTGCGCAGCTTCACAACGAGGAAGAAGAAGCTAGGCGAAGGCTGGGGTGGATCTCAGGTCATCTCGTGGTGCTGGGTATTTGGGCTTAAGTGACTCAGTGGTGGGGTGCGCTTAGCAACCAGGAGGGGGTGTATGCGAGTAAAAATAACCAAAAACCCATTTTAAACACTTTTAAATCCCAATATCATTATAACTATTATTTTAACACCACCTCAATGGACCAAAATAATTTTCTAGATAGATAATATCTCAAACACTAATATTTTATAAAAATAAAATAAATAAATATATATATATATATATAATGATAATAATCATATATTACCAATAGCGTATTAAGATATAATTCAAAGTGATTTCAACTAAATTTCAAACTCAAACCACTATAACTTAAAATAGTTTAATCTTATCAATATAAAATAGTTCATAAAACAAATACATATTAAAAGAACTGACACACGAAAATCGGGGTGTTACACAGAGCACCAGAATCAGGAGTGGAGCCAAGAAATGAGTATCATTTACAAGTTTTCACATAAACTGCTATAGCTTGTTTTGTTTCTATCTGAACTATTTCCCTGGTTGTATTTAATCCCTCACCCCTATTTTGAACAAAATATGGTTTGTATTTTCTGAACAAATTAGCAGTGTGGGCACTGCTACCCCTTAAGTTTGGGGGGGGGGGATTTATCTTGCATTTGCATGCTATGTTTAACTATGTTTGTTTTTATCTAGTATGTTTTATATAGTAAATATATATGTTTTAAAGTAGTTTTTAGTTTGTTTAAACATTAGATGTACTTAACAAAGTAGTATCTAAACATTTTAGTAGAAAAGATCAGTTTTTCAAAAATATGGTGAAAGCCCTATGGATGGAATTTTAAATGATAAAAAGAAGCCTTATTTCTTAGAAAAACCAAAATTATTTTTACTTCAAACACTTCAAAATTGAGTTTGTGAAAAGAAACTTGCTATTTAAAGATCAATCTGATGCAAGGGGAATTTTTGGTAAGCTTAGGTCAAAACAAAGCTTTAAAAAGAAAGAAGAGCTTAAAGAATTAAGTTTGCGGGTGTTTTATGAAAACAATGGCTGAATTTCAAAAGTATAAAGAGTAAACAATGTAGAAAAAGAATACAAAAATGTGGACAAAGCCATAGCCTGAATCATTTGAAACTATACATGTGCCTAAGTACATGAATGCATCTGGAGGTCAAAGACCTGTGCCATGCAGGAATAAATGTATCTGGAGGATAGTTCAAAAGCCGAACTGTGCAAAGTGCAAAGAAAAAAATATATGCATCTGGAGGTCAAAGACCTGTGCCAAAGTGCATTTGCATCTGCAGGTCGGTGAGGAAAGTAATATGAGCTAGCAAAAGAAAAAAGCATCATCAGTGCAGAAGCATCAATACAAACTGCACTGAAGAAAAGCAAAATGCATAAAAAATCAATGCACAAATCACTTCAAAGAAGTATTGCATCTGCACAAAAAGATCCACACAAAAAAATAGAAAAATGCATTGGCTCAAAAGCTTTGAAAGATTCAACCAAGCCCTTTGATTATTAGAACTCCCCAACACTTGAGAAAATTTTGTGAGTCTAAATCTCTCTTTTGAAAAATATTTTGGTGTGACCAAAGATGAACCAATCCTTTCAAAGGCAAGGAGGAAATTTTTCACTTAGTCTTGGAACCAATCTCAACTCAGTGGGTTCACACACACACAAAAGAGTTTGAATAGCTTTGGTAGTTTTGAAGAAATAAAGGCACAAGAAAGATTGTTGAGAATTGAAGTATATAGGGAACTCCTCATGAAAATCCAAAAATCAAGTTGATCTATCTTCTAGAATTATAGTTTTAAGTTTGGGGGTGTGATAACTTTATTTTATATAGAGTATTTCATATGTGTAAACTTAGTATTTGCTCTCTTTTAAGTAATAATAAAGAGTTTATATAGTATTTTATGTGATATATGATAACTTGAGTGATTTGAATGGTTATAGTTATTATTAGGCCATTTTGGATATATTGTGGTATGTTTGATGTTTTGTTGGTCTGATCTCAATGCTTTCTCGCATCAAATGCTCCTGCACTGATCCTGCATCAAATCTGCACTACTTGGTGAATAAGCAGCCAGCTTCATGAGCAAGCACTTCCAATTGCTGACCTCGTGTTTGGTCTTCTGAAGCCATCCCACCTTGTATAGTAGGCGCCTACCATTCACACATAGCTATAGGCATAGCTTTGAAGAGTCACCAACATAGGGACACATGTTCTATCATCATAGAACCGCCCTATGTAATTAGTCAAAGATTTCAACTTGGGATCAACCTCTGAAAAGCAACTACAGCTATGATCCACTCAAGATTACTTCAACATGAAGGAAGGAAGCACCTCTCTTGAAGGCTATAAAAGGACCTCACATCTTCATTTGGAAATATATCACAATCTATAAGTTAGATCAAAATTTCAATATACATAGTTAGTTTCTATTTTGTAAGAGGGAAAGGAAGGAATTGACAAATCCTCCTTAACTCGATTTCATAGTGTTTGTATAGTGCTAAGGAGTAATGCTAGTGCATTGCTAGAAGATTTCATACAAAGAGCTTCAACATTTGTAACTTTTATCTTGTTGTTTCTCTTTTGTGATTTCTATTATATAAACATGGTCTATTTAGTTTATATATATCTTGCAATGTTTATTGTTAGCTAAACCTCTCTTAGTTGGAATGTTCTAATCATTTAATGAGCTTTTAAGTAAGTATGTTGCATGTATGTATGTTTGTACTTTAGTTCTTGCTTGATAATCTTTTCAAAACTTATTTTGAACTTGATCACTTAGAATAAGTAGATTTGTAAGAGCAGACATGGCTTACAATTAAGAAATCAAGAACTAATATGGGTGAGTGTTTTACATAAAGAAAACTTTGTGAAAACCATGCTAAGTCCTAGAAATAGGATAGTATAGTCCATAGGATGAATTGTGGGTACTTAAAATACAAGAGTGAATTTATTTTAGCAACTTGGATAATTGTTAGGAGGCAAGAAAGGGATTGACAACCCTTTCTTTACTGCAAAAAGCAAGGATCATAAGAGTTGGTAGTGAAACTCTGAAGAAAGTGACTGAAAGGCACATAACTAATGCAACAAAGATTCAAAGGCTGTTTGCATCACATACTGCATCACACACTTAGAAGTAAATTACTTGATGAAGACATTCCAACTAGCTTTTCTCATTTGCATTATCACACTTTTTACTTTGCTTTCTTTCTAACTTAGTTGTGATCACTTAAACTCCAAAATTATTTTGTTACTTAGTTACTTTACACTTTATTACTTTATATTGATTTTAAGAGTGAGTTTTTCAATCTCTGTGGGTTCGATCTTTTTACTACTTGTTTTTGGACTGTGTCAACTTGCACATTTGTGTTGTTATTTCCAAACACCAGCTACCGATCGTTTCGCGAATATTTCGGCCGGCTAGCGCAAAGTGCACTCCAAGCAACCGAGCTTGGGCGGGTTACGCTGATATGGGGCGCTGGTCCAATGCTAGTAAAACCTCTCGGTTTTGCTTATATACACCCCGGAACAGTTAGAATTCGCAGTCATATATCATATAGCACTGAAAGTATCAAACAATTCACAGAGATACAAGTTCATTACAATGACAATTAGGCACATAGGACCAAACTAAATACAATAAATAATATAGACATATCTTTAACATTTAAAATCATTACATCCCATTTCACTAGTAAAAATAAAAGAAATCAACAACTATAAAATTTAGGTGAGAAAGTTATACTGATAGTAATCAAAATATCACAACACGTTTCTTTTAGTAGCAACCTTAAATAATTAACAAAGCAATTCCCTAGAGTACTAAGTCTAGAGCATTAATAAGTAAATACCCAGACATCGTTTAAGACATAGTACTATTTAAATAAATGACATACTGTGTGAACATCCAATAATAAAATGGTTTTATGTAAGATAAAGGTAAACTCTATAAACATTTTAATTTTAACATCCAGAACCACATAAGGCAATTAATCACTACAAAGTCAAACCATAGAAGTTAGCTTAAATGAATTTAGAGTCTCGAAAACAAGAAAATAACGAAACAAACGACGACAATACAGAGTTCACACAGCAGAAAATATAACATACACAACACATGGCCCAAGTAATATGTAACGCCCCAAAATAATTTAATTAATTACTTAATTAAGTTATTTGAGGGTTACAATATTTACTTGAATGGGAATAATTAAATTGGAGTGGTTTTATCGCAGGAGGTGTATTGAATTAAAAAGTGGGGTGTGATTAGGGCCCAACCCACTAGTTGGCCCAATCACTATGCAAGACCTAAATGGGTCTCCAATTGGATCGATCACCATCACCGAAAGAAAGAAAAGAAAATCGCGAGAGAGAGAGCTTGAGAGGGTGAAGAACGGCGACGCTAGGGAAGGAGGAAGAGAGGAATTCTTCTTCTCAAGCTTCAAAGGTAACATTGAATCCTTTCTCTTCTCCATTCTTCTCCCTTATATTTCCAAGTTTATGATTCCAAATCTCTTTGCTGTTTCTGCTCCTCCGCGCGTTCAAAGAAAGAAGAGAACCGAAGCGGTGCGCTGCGCGACGTGAAATTGGAGGAGAAGGAGAGCTTCTTCTCAAACTCGTCTCTAGGTAATGATCCTTAATCCTTTCTCTTCTTTCCCTTTTCACGTTGTGACCTTCAATTCCTCACCCTCCATCGTTGTTGTTTTTCCCCCTTTTTCCCTGAAGTTGAAGCCACGGTTTTGTGAAGGAGGGAGAAGGAAGCTTGTCACGTTTCTGGCAATTTTGGTGAGGATTGAATTCTTCAATTTTGCAAGGTATGGGGACTCTTTCTATGCATATAATACTCTTTAGGATTTGTGTTGTATGTGGTCTAGGTGTTGGATGACCGATGTAATCTGTGAAACACGTTCTTGTTGTTGTGTTTGATGCCTATTGAAATGTTATATGTTGCTGATGATTGGAAGTGGTGTGTGATTGAAACTGTGCATATAAATTGTTTGTGAGAACTCCCCAATAGAGTGAAGTGTGTGAATATGTTAGTTGTAGAGTAATCAAAGAGATGGTTGATGATTGTTGGTAGTATGGTGTAGATTAATTATAAAAACCGCTGGGCAATTGGTGTTGTTGAAGTGTTGAAGGAATTAAGCAAGTGAGAGGGTTGGCTACGGCCAGGCGCCAATTGCCTAGCAACTGGCGCCCATGACAGTGTGTGTGAGTGTGGAATGCGTGTTGCGAGGGGCACGGGGCGCCAAATGGGCAGTACGATGCGCTGGGTTTGGCTTAGACGTCTTTGTGGTTTTCGGTTTTAGTGTGTGCAGTGAGTGGGGCGCCAAATTGCGGTGGCAAATGGCGCCGAGTTCTGTATGCAAGCTGCTTTGTATGCGTTATGCGAGCCACGTGGCGCCAAATGGGCAGCCACGTGCGCGTGTCGACTTTACGGCGTGTGTGTATGCGAGCGGGCGCCAAATGTGGGCTGCCTGCGTGTCTGCGTGTGCGCCGGTTATGCGGGCGTGTGCGTGTGCGTGTGTGTTGGGTGCAGCGCCAAATATGGCGACCAAGTGCGCCGGTTGGGTGGTAGTGCATGAGGGTGTGTGAGTGTTGTGGTGGGGCGCCAAAGTGGTTGCCCAGTGGCGCCAAGTGGCGCTAGTGTGGTTCCTAGGTGTCTTATGGTCCCTAGGGTGTTAGTTGGTGCAACTCTTGGGTTGTGAAGTGATTGTGAGCTAAAATATTAACGTAAGAGTATAAATTAAGTTGTAATTAAGCGGAGTGTGAAAGCGAAGTGGGACTTCGGTCCAAAAAGTGATGAGAGCCCTCAAGGCTAATTTGTTGGTGAGATGGAGGTGAATAAATAATTAAAAGAAATGGTGAGCCTAATATATTTGTGGTGCATTGACATAGAGCCTCATGATGCATATGCATAAAGCGATGTGTAGGCTTGGCAAAGCGACGTGGGACTCCGGTCCAAAGCGATGAGTGCCCCTCAAGGCAAATAGTGGTGATGAAGGATCCTCATGCATGTTGCATACATGCATACACTCATACATATGTTGATGAACTTAGTGATGATGTGTTGATAATGTGGTGAGCTGATTATAGTGTTTGTTGCCTTGCCGATATATAATGCCTATCCTAACTATTATTATTTGTATGAAAGACTCACCCATTCTGCTTGGAATGTTGCTCTTATGTGGCAACGCTGCAGGTACTCGCGAGTGAGGGCATCCTTATGCCTGCCTACTAGTAGTCGTGTCTCAGCTCTGATATGTAGCACCAGGGGAGGGGCGTAGTCGTCTTTTATTTTATTATTTGATGTTTTAGATTTTATTGGTGATGTATTAAGTGATTTGTTAAAAACTAGTAATTCTTCCGCTGTGTTGGAAACGTCCTTTATTTTGATCAGTAAACTAAAGCAGGTGTTTGAGGCCCGACCCTAAACTATGTGTTGTGTATCATTTTAATATTTTATAAACTTCTTATGATTTTGACTATGGTGATTGTTTTTATAAGCGTTGAAATGCGACATTCCCTTTCGTGATTTTAAATTTAAAAACTCGATAGAATCTGATGATTAACGGTTGTCTAGAAAGGGGTGTTACATTAGTGGTATCGAGTGAAGTTGGTCCGTCCCACCAAGTGTCTAAGTGTTATATCTGTTGTAGCTAATTGTGTTCCTTTGTGTAGAAGTTCGATTCGATGGCAAGACGCGATGATCTTTGCGTTGGTCGCCGCTTGCAAGCCATAGCCCAAGCCGTGTTGGGAATCAAAATCTTTGGTCTTCTTTGTGAATGCTCGTAACTTAGCGACGTTTCGGAGGAAAACCCACCCACCTTCAAGGGTCGGTATGACCGATGGGGCCTTGGCACAGTTAAAGGAGATAGAGCGGATCTTAGGGTCATGGAGTGCACTTCTTTGAGAAAGTGAAGTTGGGGACCCATATGCTGGGAGAGGAAGCTGACGACTGGTGGTTGGGAGTGTCGCGAAGGTTGGAAGGTGCTGGTGAGGAAGTTACTTGGGAGGTTTTCACGAGAGAGTTCAAGCGAAAGTATTACCCTGAGGATGTGCGAGCTAAGAAGGAAGTGGAGTTCTGGAGTGAAAGCAGGAAATAAGACGATGGTGAGTATACCGTCAAATTTGAGGAGTTGGCCAAATTTTGTCCTTACTATGCCAATGAAGCCGACTCTGAATTTTCCAAATGCGTCAAGTTTGAGAGTGGCCTGCGCCCGGACATAAAGAAAGCGATTGGATATCAGGAGATTAGGGATTTTGCTAGGCTGGTAGATAAGTGTAGAATCTTTGAGGAGGATAGTTCTGCTGCATACAAGGCTGTGAAGGAGAAGAGAAATAATCAGTTTAGAGGAAAACCCTATGATGTTGCTGGAGGTAAAAGCAAGTGGAAAGCAGGTGCTCGTAAGAGTTCAAGTGGGGGAGGTGCCTCTTGGGTATGGTGTGTTTTACTTGTAAGAAGCACGGTCATAAGAGTAGTGAGTGTCCGAGGCCCTTTGTTTCAAGTGTGGTAAGAAAGGCCATATGGCTACTAAGCTGTGAAAAGAAAGGGGTCATTTGTTTTAATTGTGATGAAGCGGGACATATAAGTGCTAAGCTCGTCCTAAGCCAAGAGAGAGAGAGCTAAAGGGAAGGTGTTTGCTCTAGCGAGGGACCGAGAATGCTAACGAGATTCGAGGTACTTGTCTTATTTTTGATACTCCTTTGATTGCTATAGTAGATACCAGGGTGCCACTCATTCTTTCATTGCTTCATTGTGTCTTTGAGAAATTAAATCTTGATTTGTCTTCCATGATGAGGAGATGGTTATTGATACTCCGGCTAAGGGTTGGTAACTACCTCCAGTGTGTGCTAAGTGTCCTCTGTCGGTCTTCGGCAGGGATTTTATTGTAGACCTTATTTGTTTACCTTTGGAGGGATTAGATGTTATCCTTGGTATGGAGTGGTTAGTTGATAACCATGTACATATCAATTGTTTCGATAGATCAGTGAGTTTCCTCGCCCCCGAGGAGGAAGAATGCATTTTCTTTGCTCTTTGGTCAATTGCGTAGATTAATGAAGGAGGAAGTTCATCTATTTGCCTTGATGGCGTCTCTATCTGTTGAGAGTCAAGATATCATTGAAGGGTTGAAGGTAGTGTGCGAGTTCCCGGAGGTATTCCCACGATGAGATTCTCGAGTGTTCCGCTGAGAGGAGGTTGAATTCACTATTGATCTTGTGTCTGCACGAGGCACGTGTCTATGGCACCGTCTGGGATGTCGATTGTCCGAATTATCCGAATTGAAGCTTGGCTAGAAGAGTTACTTGAGAAGAAGTTCATAAGGCCTAGTGTGTCGCCGGGGGAGCACTGTGTTGTTAGTGAAGAAGAAGGATGGGAGTATGAGACTTTGCGTAGACTATAGGCAGTTGAACAAGGTGACAATCAAGAACAAGTATCCGCTCCCGAGGATTGACGACCTGATGGATCAGTTGGTGGGTGCTAAAGTGTTCAGCAAAATCGACTTGAGGTCGGGATATCACCAAATCAAGGTGAGAGATGATGACGTTCGTAAGAGCGACTTTTAGAACTAGATATGGGCACTATGAATATACCGTGATGCCGTTTCGGTGTTACTAACGCACCCGAGTGTTTATGGAGTATATGAACCGTACCTTCCATAGTCACTTGGATCGTTTTGTGGTGGTATTTATAGGCGACATTCAAGTACATTCCAAGGCGGAAGAAGAGCACGCAGAACACTTGAGGATGGTGCTAGAGGTGTTGAAAGAAAAGAAGCTTTATGCGAAATTGTCAAAGTCGCGGTCTCGTTGAGCAAGGTGAGTTTTCTCGGCCATGTAATTTCCGGTGATGGTATAGCGGTAGACCCAGCCAAGGTGGATCTTTGTGTTGCGGTGGGAGAGCCCAAAGTCGATGGATCGAGATCGGGAGTTTCTTGGGGTTGGTGGTTACTCAGGAGGTTTATAGAGGTTTCTCTGTCGCCCTTCCGTTGACTCAATTGGCGTGCAAGGAAAAGCTTTTGTGTGGGATGTCCGGTGTGAAGAGAGCTTCAATGAGTTGAAGAGGAGGTTGACGACGTCCCCTATCTTGGTATTGCCGGTTCCAGATCAACCGTTTGTAGTATACTGCGATGCTTCTAAGATGGGTTTGGGAGGTGTGCTAATGCAAGAGGTAAGGTAGTAGCCTATGCGTCCAGACAGTTGAGGATTCATGAGAAGAACTACCCTACTCACGATTTGGAGCTTGCGGCGATTGTGTTTGCTTTGAAGATATGGAGGCACTATTTGTATGGTTCTAAGTTTGAAGTGTTCAGTGACCATAAGGGGTTGCAGTATTTGTTTGATCAGAAAGAATTGAATATGAGACAAAGGAGGTGGTTAGAATTATTGAAAGACTATGACTTTAGTTTAATTACCCATCAGGGAAGGCTAATGTTGTAGCCGATGCCTTGAGTAGGAAGTCCCTTCATGTGTCGGCGTTGATGGTGAAAGAGCTCGAATTGATTGAGCGGTTCGGGATTTGAGTTTGATCATGAAATAACGCCTAAAAAGTGTACGGTAGGAATGTTGAAGATCCATAATGAATTTCTAGGCGTTATTCGGGAGGCTCAAAAGCAAGATATTAAACTAGTGGAATTGGCGGTGGGGATTGATCATTCCGAGAGTAAGGATTATGAGATAGATGCACAAGGCGTGTTGAGATACCGGGAAGGATCTCGTATCACGAAGATGAAGAGATTAAGAAATCAATTGCGGAAGAGGACATCGAAGTAAATTGAGCATTCATCCAGAGCCACAAAGATGTATCAAGACTTGAAGAAATTGTTTTGGTGGCTTTGGCATGAAGCGTGATGTAGCCCAATTTGTATATGCTTGTTTGACGTGTCGAAATCTAAGGTAGAGCATCGGCCGCGGGGTTGATGCGGCCATTGGATGTACCGAATGGAAGTGGGATAGTATCTCTATGGATTTTGTAAGCTGGATTGCCGAATACGAAGAAAGGGATTTGACGCTATATGGGTGATTGTTGATAGGTTGACAAAGTCCGCTCACTTTTTGCCGATTAATATGACTTATCCGATTCAGAAGTTGGCGAGATATTTATGTTAAGACAATTGTGAAGCCGCATGGTGTTCTGTGAGTATCGTGTCCGATCGGGATCCTAGGTTTACTTCACGAATTTTGGAGGAGCTTGCAGGAGGCCTTAGGTTCTAAATTGAGGCGAGTTACGCTTATCACCCCCGCATGCAGGATGGGCGTAGACGGAGAGGACTATTCGATCCTTTGGAGGATTTGTTGAGAGCATGCGTTCTTGAGCAAGGAGGTTCTTGGGATTCTCATTTGCCATTGGTTGAATTCACCTATAATAACAGTTTTTCATGCGAGTATCGGGATGGCGCCTTCGAGGCATTGTATGGTAGGAGGTGTAGGACACCCTTGTGTTGGTATGAATCGGGAGAGAGTGTGGTGTTAGGCCCGAGAGATTGTGCGTGAGACCACGAGAGAAGGTGAAGATGATTCGAGAGAAGATGAAAGCCTCACAGAGTAGGCAGAAGAGCTATCATGATAAGAGGAGAAAAGACCTGGAGTTTCAAGCTGGTGACCATGTATTCTTGAGAGTCACTTCGGTGATAGGTGTGGGTCGTGCCCTGAAGTCTAAGAAGTTAACCCCTCGTTTCATTGGCCCATACCAGATTTCGGAAAGAGTTGGGAAAGTTGCCTATCGGGTGGCCTTGCCACCTAACTGCATTTAATCTGCATGATGTGTTCCATGTATCTCAGCTGAGGAAGTATGTTCCCGACCCGTCACATGTAATCCAGATGGATAATGTGGAGGTGAGGGAGAACCTCACTGTGGAGACTATGCCAGTTAGAATTGAAGACCGTGAGGTAAAAGTGTTAAGAGGCAAAGAGATCCATTTAGTGAAAGTGGTTTTGGTGGGAGGCGATGGGCGAGAGCATGGCGTGGGAATTGGAAAGTAAGATGAAGGAAGCATACCCGAGTTTGTTTGATTCGGGTAATTTCGAGGGGCGAAATTTCGTAAGTGGGGGAGAGTTGTAACGCCCCAAAATAATTTAATTAATTACTTAATTAAGTTATTTGAGGGTTACAATATTTACTTGAATGGGAATAATTAAATTGGAGTGGTTTTATCGCAGGAGGTGTATTGAATTAAAAAGTGGGGTGTGATTAGGGCCCAACCCACTAGTTGGCCCAATCACTATGCAAGACCTAAATGGGTCTCCAATTGGATCGATCACCATCACCGAAAGAAAGAAAAGAAAATCGCGAGAGAGAGCTTGAGAGGGTGAAGAAACGGCGACGCTAGGGGAAGGAGGAAGAGAGGAATTCTTCTTCTCAAGCTTCAAAGGTAACATTGAATCCTTTCTCTTCTCCATTCTTCTCCTTATATTTCCAAGTTTATGATTCCAAATCTCTTTCTTTGTTTCTGCTCCTCCGCGCGTTCAAAGAAAGAAGAGAACCGAAGCGGTGCGCTGCGCGACGTGAAATTGGAGGAGAAGGAGAGCTTCTTCTCAAACTCGTCTCTAGGTAATGATCCTCAATCCTTTCTCTTCTTTCCCTTTTCACGTTGTGACCTTCAATTCCTCACCCTCCATCGTTGTTGTTTTTCCCCTTTTTTCCTGAAGTTGAAGCCACGGTTTTTGCGAAGGGGAGAGGAGAAGGAAGCTTGTCACGTTTACGGCAATTTTGGTGAGGATTGAATTCTTCAATTTTGCAAGGTATGGGGACTCTTTCTATGCATATAATACTCTTTAGGATTTGTGTTGTATGTGGTCTAGGTGTTGGATGATTGGTATGTCTGTGAAAAACTGTTCTTGTTGTTGTGTTTGATGCCTATTGAAATGTTATATGTTCTTGATGATTGGAAGTGGTGTGTGATTGAAAGCTGTGCATATAAATTGTTTGTGAGAACTCCCCCGATAGAGTGAAGTGTGTGAATATGTTAGTTGTAGAGTAATCAAAGAGATGGTTGATGATTGTTGGTAGTATGGTGTAGATTAATTATAAAAAGCATTTGGGCAATTGGTGTTGTTGAAGTGTTGAAGGAATTAAGCAAGTGAGAGGGGTTGGCTACGGCCTGGCGCCAATTGCCTAGCAATCCCGCGCCCGTGAAAGATGTGTGTTAGTGTGGAATGCGTGTTGCGGGGCACGGGCGCCAAATGGGCACCACGATGCGCTGGGTTTGGCTTAAACGTCTTTGTGTTTTCGGTTTAGTGTGTGCAGGTGAAGGGGGGGCGCCAAATTGCAGGGCAAATGGCGCCAGGTTGCTGTATGCAACTGCTGTGTGCGTTGTGCAGGCCACAGGGCGCCAAATGGGCAGCCCTGGTGCGCCCGTGTCTGACTTCTGGGCGTGTGTGTCTGAGCAGGGCGCCAAATGTGGCTGCCTGCGCGTGTCGTGGTGCGCGCGGTTGTGCAGGGCGTGTGCGTGTGCGTGTGTGTCTTGGGTGCAGGCGCCAAATATGGCAGCCAAGTGCGCCCGGTTGGGCTGGTAGTGCATGAGGGTGTGTGAGAGTGTTGTGGTGGGGCGCCAAAGTGGCTGCCCCGTGGCGCCAAGTGGCGCCTAGTGTGGTTCCTAGGTGTCTTATGGTCCCTAGGGTGTTAGTTGGTGCAACTCTTGGGTTGTGAAGTGATTGTGAGCTAAAATATTAACGTAAGAGTATAAATTAAGTTGTAATTAAGCGGAGTGTGAAAGCGAAGTGGGACTTTGGTCCAAAAAGTGATGAGAGCCCTCAAGGCTAATTTGTTGGTGAGATGGAGGTGAATAAATAATTAAAAGAAATGGTGAGCCTAATATATTTGTGGTGCATTGACATAGAGCCTCATGATGCATATGCATAAAGCGATGTGTAGGCTTCGGCCAAAGCGGCGTGGGACTCGGTCCAAAGCGATGAGTGCCCTCAAGGCAAATAGTGGTGATGAAGGATCCTCATGCATGTTGCATACATGCATACACTCATACATATGTTGATGAACTTAGTGATGATGTGTTGATAATGTGGTGAGCTGATTATAGTGTTTGTTGCCTTGCCGATATATAATGCCTATCCTAACTATTATTATTTGTATGAAAGACTCACCCATTTTGCTTGGAATGTTGCTCTTATGTGGCAACGCTGCAGGTACTCGCGAGTGAGGGCATCCTTATGCCTGCCTACTAGTAGTCGTGTCTCGGCTCACGATATGTAGCACCAGGGGAGGGGCGTAGTCGCTTTTATTTTATTATTTGATGCTTTAGACATTTATTGGTGATGTATTAAGTGATTTGTTAAAAACTAGTAATTCTTCCGGTTGTGTTGGAAACGTCCTTTATTTCGGTATTGTAAACTAAACCGGTGTTTGAGGGCGAGCCACTAAACTATGTCTTTGCGTATCATTTTAATATTTTATAAACTTCTTATGATTTTGACTATGAGCTGATTGTTTTTATAAGCGTTGAAATGCGACATTCCCTTTCGTGATTTTAAATTTAAAAACTCTGATAGAATACAGTGATTAACGGTTGTCTAGAAAGGGGGTGTTACATAATAGACCAAGCTCCATGAAAAATTCTCTCTAGGGAAAAGAGTCGTTTAAGTTCTCATTTGGATTCAAACTCTTTTGTAACTGCTATAACATTAATGATTCCTCAAAAGAATACCCATCACTTATCTCATTTCATATATTACTTAACGAACTAGTTTGGTCAACTCTCATACTATCAAGAATTAAAATAAGTAATGCATGCAACTCTACTCAGAGTTCACACATTGGAAAGCACAATAAACAATACAAACAGTCCGGTTAGAACCGAACTTGTTGTGATACCACTAATGTAACACCCACTAATGCTACACTTTCAACTTGAAACAAAGGACAAACGTAAACAAATCGCCTGTAACAATCAGATACATAACACCATAAACCGGATGAACCAATAAACAATCGGCTTGGTCAAAACAAAACAAGTCAACTTTCATTACTACGCAGCAGAATTCAAAAACAAAACATCTTTGTTTAAAACAATCAGAAATAGTCAAAATCCTTGACGGCAACAACTTTAGAGTTCAACAATAAAACGACAAAGAAAATAAGAAAAACATGCGTTCATCCCCCCCCCCTCGAGTGCTACGTATTAGAGTGACCACACTGACTTGAACAGACGAAGGTAAACAGCCTTCATCCGAGATTACCTGCACATTACCAACATGGGGGTAACATTCAAACAGAAGGGGTGAGATATCTAGCCATATAATAGGACACATGAAAAACAATATGTTAGAATCAACGCCTACAATTTCACCACTTCACAACAATCCAACAACTTCAGTCATCACGAATCATCAACATAACCACATAAAATTTTGCAAAGCGGAATGCCACTCAATAATATGCACATGCATGTGGTACCATCCAGCCCGTACCGTGCAAATGCTATGCATGCGACACTATGATGCAAGCACAGACAATCAATAATAATAATAATCATATTTCAACACAATAACGACTAGAATCTCACCTTTGGCTACCAGCCTACGACATAAAATCCATGCCCGTAAATAGAGGCAATCCGACAAAACAACAAAAGGACCCACATTGGTCACCAACAACATAGTAACAAAGGAATTCAACATTTGGCCATAGGCCTACAACAACACAACAACAACAACGGAATTCAACTTCAACTTAACCAACAAAATAATCAATTTTATTCAACGTTCAAGCTAATTTACATAAACTCGGGTGCAGAATTTCTGTAACTATGCGCCCACTTTGGTGAATTATTTAAAATAGCAAACGACATCGGATTTCGACAAATAAATACTTGTTGGAAAGCCCTATGGGTCTATTTTTTACTCCTAAGTTCAGTTTTTGAATAAGAGTGTTCAATAGGTACAGTTTTCAAAAGCACACAGACTAGTTTCAAAAGATGACAGTTTCTGTCCTTCAAATTCAAGCAGTTCTAAAATGACCAAAACTCAACCAAATTGCATGAAATTTGTGCATAAACTGGGGAACATTTTGTCTAATTTTAAAAGAAATTGGATTCGTTCAAAAAGGAGTTCTTTTGAAAATGCAGTAACCAAAACACTGACCCTACGTCCAGATTGTTTCCAGAATTTTACCCTAACTTGAGGAATTCATAACTCGAGCTACACAACTCTAAATTCAACCAAACCAGTGCCAAACTGACCGGTATTAAGTCTATTTTTCAAACATTAAGTCTCATGATTTTTGGATTACCCAAACGTACTCAGTTTAATTAAAACCGAACCTGTACCCAGAACAGTTCCAGAATTTTTACCCAACTTGTGTCACCTATCACTTGAGCAATACAACTCCAAACTCAACTAAACCAGTGCCAAATTAACAAGCATTAAGTCTAATTTCTAAAACAATAAACCACATAATTTTTGGACAAGTATATCATTCACAAACATCGATTTACTGAACCTACACATACTCCTACTTAAAATTCCAAATCGCTATCTACAAAACATAGTGAGATTCAAGAAATTCTAATCGATCCCTTACCTTAGGTTTGCCGATTACGAGATTCTCTTGATCATGGCGCCTGGTGCGTGTGTGTGTAGTGGGCTGGTGAGGCGTGTGCAGGGGGCGCCAATTCCCTAGGAATCTGGCGCCAGGTTTACTGTTGTTGTGCGCAGGGAGTGTTGTGCAGTGCAGGGGCGCCAGTTCGCTGGGAACTTGGCGCCTGTGTGTGTGTAGTGATGCGTGCTGTGTGTGCTGGGGGCGCCATTTGGCTGCCCTGTGCGCCTGTTTTGGCGCCTGGTTGGGCAAGTGTGTCAAGGTGTGAGTTCAAATGTGTCCCTAAGTGTTAAATTGATCCTTTTGGTGCCAAAATAGTCCCTAGGTGTCAAATTAATCCTAATGGTGTCAAAATAGTCCTTAGGTGCTAAATTAATCCTTATGGTATCAAAATAGTCCTTAGGTGTCAAAATGGTCCATGGGTGTTGAAAGGGTCCTTAGGAGGTGATTTGGTCCTTAGGTGAGGATTTAGTCCTTGGTGTGTCCTTTAGTCCAATGATGAGGTGTGTAGTGTTGCGGTGATGATTAATCGATGTGTAGGCTTCGGCCAAATATTGTGATTGAAGTGGAGTTGCGAAATGAGAAGTGGTGAGTTAATAATTGTTGTAGTAAATGTATTGTGTTGTGGTGCATTGTCATGGTGTCACATAAATCATGCATATTCAGCGATGATGTAGGCTTCGGCCAAAGCGATGTGTGCCCTCGAGGCTTCTTGCATACATACATATACCCATGCCTTGGTGATGAATCTTGGTGATGCTTAGTTGATCCGTTAATACTGCTTCTTGATGTTATAATTAAATGATAAATGCATTACTTGTTGTGGATTGGGGTTACTAGTTGCTTTCCTAGTGTAATGTTTATCCTACTTGTTATTATTTATGTAAAGAGACTCACCCTACTACTTTTATGTTGCCTCTCATGTGGGCAACGTGCAGGTGATACTGAGTGAAGGTATTCATGCCTTCTTTGGTTGGTCGTGTCAGCTCTGATATGTAGCACCAGGGGAGGGGTGTCGTAGTACTGTTGTTTTTCTTTTAATGTATTAGACTGAGACTATTTTGGTGCATGGTTATTATGTTCACTAGACTTGTTGTTATTCTGCGGTGCTGGAGATTATTTTTATGTGATGTAACTAAACAGGTGTCTGCGGGCTCGTCCCTAAACTATTGTGCTATATATCATGTTGTTTTGTTGACCTAGTGTCATATAATGTGTGTGGGTTTTTAAAGTGGAGAAAATGTGACACACTCTTGCATCGATTTTTGAAAACTCTGATTTTATTTACATAGTAGTAATAGAAATTAGAAGGGGGTGTTACATTAGTGGTATCAGTGAGTTTGACGTAAGCCATAGAGCTAGTGATCGATGAGTTTGATGTTAGCCTTAGCACTAGTGATCGATGAGTTTGATGTTAGCCATAGAGCTAGTGGTCGATGTGCTTGATGTTAGCCATAGCGCTAGTGATCGATGAGTTTGATGTTAGCCATAGAGCTAGTGACCGATGTGTTTGATGTTAGCCCACTACAAGAAAATCGCTGATTTGCCACGGACATTTCCGTCGCAAATGTACAAATTTCCGTGGCAAAACAACATTTGCCACGGACAAAAATTGGTGGCAAAAACGCTCGTCGCAAATCGTTTGCCACGGAATTTCCGTGGCAAATGTTTTCGTCGCAAATCCGTCGCTAATCCGTCGCAAATATCTGTGGCAAAGTCATCGCAAATTTCATCGCAAATCCGTCGCAAAAATAAAAAAAAAATTAAAAAAAAATTAAATCTTCACTCTCCAAATATACATTGATATACATAATCAATTGAATTTGAAGGAAACATTTATTATTGTTGCTACCACTTTCTTTGAGAAACTGGTGTAAAACTTCATCTAAATTTGAAGGTGCATACATACACATCATATATGTTGGAAAAAATCATATATTCATATTTATATTAATTATAAAAAAAAAGACATTAAACCTATAAATATGTAACCAAAAAGACGGTTATAATACAAAATGGAAAATAAAAACATGATGACAAGCTGTGATTACTAGTCACACTACTTGTTCAATATTTGTTGTTGTACAACTAAAATTGAAGCTTTAGTCTCCAAATCGGTGAAGCAAGTAAATCACCAATTACACCTAACTCGAATACTCACCCAATTCACCAATGCATCGGTTTGAGGTGACTTAACTCCATTTCGTCTTCCAACTATAATATAATCAAATTTCTTTGCAATCTAACTCAATGCTAGTGACTACTACCAAAGAAAGGAAGATAAAATTATAAGTTCTAGTGTTTTGAGAGAGTAAGTAAAGAAAAGCTAATGGTATATTCCACATTGACATGGAATGAGTGAATTAGACAAAGAATTTTGGGAAATCGACACGGGTACAAGCGTATATTCAAATTATTAGTGAGTTGAAATGCATGAGATACAAAGCTACAATAGTAACTATTAGGAAGAACTCGTAAGCGTGCCTTGATCCATGACTCGAGATACCGCACTCCTCATTGCTTATAGAGTGGCCAAGGCCGGGATAAGCCCTGTTAATACAAAATGTCAAAATTGATGATGGGTAGAAGGAATCATTGGATAAATAAGCGAATAGTTGTGAACACAGAATTTCACCTTAAACTCGCATCCAACACCAATTTTTTCAAGGAATGGGGACCGGCTTGTCGACCTCGAACAACAATACTGTTTTATCAACCGATCCATGGGACCCACAGTATGGGTGTCTATAGAAGAATATTTTATGCATAGTAGATCAGTAAAATAAAACATAGATGATAACTACAAACTTCAAAATTCAACCAAGTCACGTTATTATAACGAGGCTATAATTAAGTCATAATGTCTTTACACATTTTAAAGTGCTTCACCATCGATACTAGTTATTCTTTTTCCATCCAAGATAGTAAGTAATTCTAGTCATGTAAGGCTCATGGCTTATGTGGAAATTGATTCTAGATTGAAAATACTATTGACATAAGCGAGATAGATTTGTGGAGTGTTATTATTCCAAGGACAAATGTATCATGTCCCGTGAAGGAAACTAAATGAGCTCATCCATGCTTGATTGTGGATGAAAATAAACATCTTGTTTCAAAGAACAAAGATAAGGCCAAACTAAATATCAAGTATCAACTATCCAAAATGATCACAATTACTCTTGAAGAAAATGGACAGAGTAAAGAAAAGTACCCGCTTAGCCTCGTGAAGAAAATGATCACAACTACATTACATGACTCGATACACATTTTTCTGCAGGCCTCATGCTTTTTTGCGGGGCCTCATGCTCACTTGAATACGGAAAGGAACTCCATGCTTCGATACACATTTTTTGTGCAAAATCCTCATCAATATCCGCAGCAGGTGGTTGCAAAGGATGATTCGCGAGGAATCCACCGATCGTGTCGGGATCAACATCCGGAGGAACCGAGTCTCCTTCTTTAAGGAAAATCGTGGGGACGCTTCCAGCGATACGCACGCGACCTCCTTCTCGGTGAATAGTTGTTCCTCTTGAGTAAGAGTGGCGGGGCTAAGCGGTAGGTCTTTCCACACATTTCAACACTGGACTTGCTTTTGCTAATCTTGACAAATGGATTATTGAACGGGTCTTCATATTTGAGAGGCCTTGATCTGAAAACTTGCAGAGAAAAACATAGATAGACAAAAATGTAATAACTTAACAGGATGCTCTCAGTCTCAAAAGGTAAAACTCACCCTACCACCAAGTAATGTATATTAATTAACTTGAAGCTTGACTTATTTTAAAGCTCTTATATGATATATCAGATTATGTTTTTTGAGCATATCACTTTAAACTTAAAATAAAAATGTCATATTTTGATCGATATCATTGATAAACCGTAGTCTGCTATCAACAATCAACAAGGTAGCGGGTAGTGAGTTATAATATAACAAGGGTAACATTTAGATAAAGTAGGAGTTCATGGTAAGGTAACAAATTAAATAGTTAGATTTTTTAGATGATATTCAAAGTGACAAACAAGCAAATAGAATCATGCCTTAAATATAGTGAAGATACAACACAAACTTCAAAAGAGCATTCATAGTTATGCTTAAAAACCAAAACAAAATCTTAAAAACTTGCTCGAGAAAGCAAAGAACTAGTCCCCGGAGTTCTTGACTCAATCAAACCCATGGATCTCTAGCATAGTTTCGCATCCAAAAAGTCACTGTGACCAATTTTCCACACCGCAAAGTAACTTCAGTGGCTTTCTTTGATTGAGGAAGGTATTGATTTCCAAAGAAAACGAGCAATGTTGTTGCAATATCACAAAATAAAGAAACCTTAGACCTCTCATAGCCACAAGAAGCAATCTTATGATGCCACTTGCTTCTTTGTATCCACACAAAATTCTGAAAATAAGATGTATATTCAATAGTTCTCTATGCAATACTATTTATACTTTGGCACTTTGATTACGAAAAGAATCCATGGCTTTCTATAAGAGAACACTCCTTGGCTGGTTGAAGAGCAATCTTACACGATTCTTTGCAAGTCCAAGTCCCGCATATTCAAAGGCCTAAGGGTAATAACTCTTTCTGTGCTCAACTTCAACTTCCTCTTCTTCATCCTCTTCTTCATTCTGTCCTTCATTGTCTTTTGTTTTGTTATCCTGGCGATAACAAATAGAAGCAATCAGTATGATAATCATTGAGGATTAGGTCAACTCAATATAGAGATAGAGATTGCAAAGTTACCAAATTCTTTTGTCTCTCTTGTTGAATTAACTCTCTAATGAGGCCTATAAGCAAAGCGATCGTGCACAAGTTCGATTTAGTAATGACAATCATAATGTAAAACACTTTAGGCATCAAAAATTAACAATAACAAAAGCAATTGTTGGTTGTAACACTATTACATCCATAGCAAATAATTTTTCGGAACCTTTAGATCACTACGCTATATCCTTCTGTCATAGTTGCAGTTCCTTGAAATCAAGTCTCTTGTCACACCTTCTCTTTAGCCAAAAGAGTTCTCAATATATTTTCCCTGTTCTCCACAGAGGGTAGCGCAACCATAATTTCTGTTTATCAAAGGGGACCATTACAACAAGATGAAGAAGTACAAATGAACAAAGTACGGTGAAGGTTTTGACCTCTAAGATAGATATGGATATGACTTAACTCTACATTGTAGATTTATATATACTAGTTCTCAATCTAAAAAATATGAATCCAACAAGTGTACTAACTAAATCAATGCAATAAACACACAAATTTTAACACCACGTGGTAACAAGTAAAGTAAAACCATAATCCTAAGAGCTTATGTTAAACGATTTCTAAGCAACTGAATGTGTAGGATTGCTTTGCAAACCAAGGCTTGAAGAGGCAGATGCATTCCTATGAATCTTAGGAGGATTCAAAGAAATTTCAGCCTCCCTACAAAAGAAGGTCAAAATTTCAGATATAATATAAATATGATAGCAGGAAATATATTTATTTTATTCTCCTAGTTAAACCATATATTCTTCTTACATTGATCGGAGGTCTACCCCACTACTATGCCCGTAAGTTTTGCTCGCAATTAAAAGCTTACAGTCGGGGATATGGTTTTATAAATCGCTTAACAAAAGCGTGCATCGGATAGAATGCTCATAGTCCATCCAAATTATAGAGATAAGTAACCAAAGAATTTGTTAGAATTTGACAAACGTGAACAACCAAAGCTAAAGCAACTTGCAACCATATACACTATCTAGTAGATCATGAAAACTTTTGCAAAGCATGACTTTATCAAGTAGAAATACCATCATTTCTAATACGTTTCTCCTCACAAAGTATACAAACCTAATCTTGAAACTAAAACAAGGTTGAAAATTCATGTATTACAAGATTAGTAAAGCATTTGGTTAATATGAAGTAAGTTATCCACCCGAGTCGAAAACATTCATCAATTTGTACCTTCCTTCGTGGGAAGATTGAAAATGAGCCAAACCCTAAATACACAAAATCAACAAACCCCAAACCCTAAATACACAAAATCAAAAATCAAAAATCAAATACACAAAATCAACAAACCCCAAACCCTAAATACACAAAATCAAAAATCAAATGCAAATATGCTTACCTAGATGCTTTGAAATAGAGGAACAATCACTGAATGGCGCTTGAAGAGGGGGGGAGGACGAAATGGTGGTGGTGAGCGACGGAGGACTGGCTGAGCAATGACGGAGGCGGATGTAGGGTGAAAGACGAGAGAGAGAGAGAAGTGAGAGTGAGGAGAGTGCAGTGGAGGTTGAGGGAGGGCGGAGGTGAGGAGAGTGAAAGGTGGAGAGTGAGCGTGAGAACGATCGAAGGAGGGCGGAGGGAGAAGGTCGGAGAGGAGGGCGGAGGGAGAAGGTCAGAGGGAGAACGATCGAAGGTGGAGAGTGAAAGGAACAAACGTTCTATTTTAGGGATCAGGCTCTTTTATTTTGATCAATGGGTTGCCACGGATTTGCCACGGCATCTCCGTGGCAAATGTCAGTCCTTTCACATGTACGTGGCAAACCCGTGAAAAACACCAGCAGGAAATTTCGCGCCTCTATTTTTTACTCATTCCGTCGCAAATCCGTGGCAAATTACTGACGGAATAAGCTCCGTGGCAATTGCTGGTGGCTAAAACAAGCTTTTCTTGTAGTGGCCATAACGCTAGTGGTCGATGTGTTGATGTTAGCCATAGAGCCAGTGACCGATGTGTTGATGTTAGCCATAGAGCTATTGATGATGTCTAGGTGAATTAGAAGACGGTGTAATGGCGGTGTAGCGGCGGTGTAGCGGCGGTGTAATGCCTGCGGTGGATTAAATAGCGGAGGTAAATCCAAAGATGGCGGATATTGGGGGCTTGGCCCGCATATCACCAAATGATGATATTGGGGGCTTCGGCCTGCATATCACGGTGTTAATTCATACATGATGTGATTGTTTGTGGTTGATGCATTGTTCATGGAGTCACATGCTCATATGCATCACAGCGACAGTGATAGTCTTCGGCCTCGATATTGTTGACTTCGGTCTTCATATCATTAGCGACGGAGACGCCCGAATGGCAAAATAGCGACGGTGACGGTACCATTAAGCGGTGATGGTATCCATGCATTATACCCTTGGTGTTGGGTTGCATTCATGCATATACTCATGCATATTGGTGATGTTCTTGATGATAATGAGTTGATGTGTCATAACTTGATGATGTGTGTTTGTCTAGTGAGTAGGGGTGTTTCTAGTTGCCTTTCTCTAACATAATGTTTATCATACATTTTATTATATGTGTTAGAGACTCACCCTTCTTCTTTCTATGCTGCTTTTTATGTCGGCAACGTGCAGGTGATCCCGAGTGAAGGTTCTTCCTTCCTCAGTCTGGTTGTGGCGTCTTGCTCTGATGCGTAGCATTGAGGGGGGGATCGAGTAGTCTATTAGTTGTTTTAATTTAAGTGGTTGAACTGTAAAGGAACCGGTGTTTTGAGGGTTCGCCCCATTAAAGTCGTGCTATGTATCACGCAATTATATTTATTAGTGAAAATTATTGTTGTCTAGATTAAAGTGAGGTTTTGGTGAACGTAGCATTCCCTTGAGGATGTATCTTTTTAAAAGAAAAACGATTTTTTTTGAACTCTGTTTTTAAATTAAATTACTGTTGAGAAAAGGGGGTGGTACAAGTTGGTATCAGAGCAGTTTGGTCTATCCGGCCAAGTTGTCCAGTCGTAGTGTCTCAGAGTCTCTTGTCGATCTCCGACAGAGACTTTGTTGTAGATTTTGTTTGGTTGCTTGCGACTGTTGATTGTATCATTGAGATAGGTGAAATTAAAATAAGTGATTGTTGTAGCATTGCTTGTAGTTTTTTGTGACTGTTGTTTGTATTATTGAGGTATGTGTGATTAGAAGGGTTTTAACGACGTCAAAAGAGTGGAGTCGACGTGACGACGCCTTCGCACTTTAGACTGCGTTAAAAGTCTCTTAGTGGTGTAAATTTGAAAAGGCGTAGTTTTGTGACCTTAACTAATTGGTTGTGTGAGTAGGAGGGACTGATCACCCCAATAACTCATCCCCAATGAAAGAGGTGACAATAACTCGTAGTTATTATAAATTTTGGATATCTACTAACTTCAACTTGAGTCATTGAGTGGTGTGTGCAAGTTTGGTTGACTATTAATTTTTAGGTAATTAGGTGTCTTATGGATGTTTGTGTCTTTGATTTGGGGGTTGATAGTAGGGAGATGTAAGGACAAGGATCGACACTTTGAGTTTGAAGTTCATGCAAAGTGATAAAGCATGCCTTTTTGGAGAGAGTTTAGAAATGCGGTTTCTGGGAAACCTGAGGTAGAATAATTGTTATTCAGAGTATGGTAGTCGAATAAGTACCTATATAGGATCTGGGTGGTCGTGTGTAACTTTGGTGATTAAAGGATTACAATTCAGTACGGGGAATAGGATGCAGAGATGAGGAGGGAATTGTTCGTAGTTTGGATATAGATTGATGTAAGAGAGGAGCATTAGTACTTTAAGTAATTGCTATAGTGTAGTTCCCTAACTGTAGATTAATGGTGTTTGGATAATCGAGTGAGACTTTGGTGACCCTGAGAATAGAGTTTCGTTACAAGGTAAGGGCGTAGAGAGGTGTGTATGTCCTAGTACTTAGTGTACAAGAAGAGGTTGTTGATAGTTGGAAGCATGAATAAGATTGATGGAATTGATGTGTTCATATAATTGATGAGATTTTCGAGGACGAAAATATTCTAAGTGGGGGAGAGTTGTAACGCCCCAAAAATAATTCAAGTATTTATTTAATTAACTGGTATATTGGTTGGTTATATTAAAATAATGATAGGGTATTTGATGTAAATGAGGAGTGGTGGTTAGTAAAAAGTGAGTGGTAATTTAATTAAAAGAGGGAGTAGTGCAAGTAATGGAGGAGGTGTGAATAGAGGCCCATGATAGTTAGGCTCATATCCATGAGATAAGTTTAGGTGTCGATGGTGAGAAAGTTCATTTGCAACCAAAATCAAAGAAAAGTCAAAGAGTGAAGTGAGTAGAGAGAGAGAGGTGTGATAGCCTTAAGGAGGGAGAAGAGAAGATCTGGGCGTGGTGAGTTCAAGTCCAAGGAAGAGGAGCTTGCTTGTTGGTGATGGTTGGTGATTCTTGGTGGAGAGAGTGTTGGTGTTCTTCATTAAGGTAAGGGGGCTCTCTTTCACCTATAATAGAGTATATGATGAGTGTTATGTGTGGGTTGGACTCTAGGATGATTGTTGAATTGATTGTGTTGTTGATTGTGTGACTGATGTTGTGGTTGAGTCAATTTGGTGAAATTGTGATGTGTGTATGTGTTGTTGATGTTTAGTCATATGAAAGATGTAACACCCCTTTTCTACCCTCATATTACGTGTCATTTATCAGAGTAATTCTTTCTCAAAAATAAAATTTGTTTTAATTGATAGAAAAGAAATGTTACAGCTTCAGAAAAACTCATCAAATATGCACTTTTCAAATTGGTGCAATCAAACATCATTTATGGAAAATTCCATCCTCATAAACACATTCGCAGCGGCCTAAACACCGACTCACCAAATACTCTCAAACACGTCTCAATGTAACAAATAAAAATCAGCATACAACTACTAAATAAATTATCCAACTCCACGCCCTAGGTGTTACGAAGATCGTAGAGCGACACAACAATACATCCCCAAAACTAAAAGAATAAGGCGACAAGTCCTTCACTCGCGGGTACTGCAGCGTTGCCACAATAGAGCAACATTCCAAGCGAGAAGGGTGAGAATTTCAAAGGAACATAATCGGATACACAATAGAGTAATGAGAAGGGACAATCACAAGGTATCATCACCACATCATAATTACACAACACCATTTCAAATCACAACAAAGACCACTCACGGTTATTTTTATGTATGAAAATGCAACCCACACGCGGGCATATGCATGATGGTACCATATCATCTTTAAAAACCACTCAAGGCATATCTTCATTATAGAAGAAAACCACTCAAGGCATAACATCATCAATATAAGTCATAGTATGCACATGCCATGAGATCCTATAACACATGTGCAATTCAACCAACACTCACTCGGGTACTCATCATCATCATCATAAAATAAATAACCACTCAAGGTATGTCATCATAAAACACTCGTAGAGTGTATTCGTCATTCACATCACAATCATTAAATAACACATCATCATAAAACACTCGTAGAGTGCATTCGTCATTCACATCACAATCATTAAATAACACATCATCATCGATCACTCATAGCATGAACCGACACATTCATCAACATCATATAGTCACGTCATCATAAGCATGTATATATATACATTACGGTTATCTTTTAGTTTTGTGGGTTATAAAATAGTAAACTGATTGACTATGGGATTACTCAGTAATCGGTACTACTCATAAGAGGCATTGGCCACATTTGCAAGGCTCTCAGTGATGCCCTTGTAAATACACCAGTGAAAGAAATTCTGGCCTTAGTGGTAAACCACAGTCTAGCCATAGTCAAGGAGTACACTAGTAGTATAACCTCTTACAGCAATTCAATCATAAAATAAACTCAGAAAATTCGATCCTCGTCCAGCAACAAAATTTGAGAAAACAGTATCAATTTAGTAACAAAAACAGCCACTTATATTTTTGAAAAACCGCACTATATATTCATAAAACAGCATCAATTTAGTGACAAAAACAACAACTTATATTTTAAAAAAACGGCACTATAGTTTCGCAAAACAGCATCAATTTTAGTGGCAAAAACAGCAACTTATATTTTAAAAAAAACTGCACTATAGTTTCGCAAAACAGCATCAATTTTTAGTGGCAAAATAAAGAACTTATATTTTAAAAAAAACTGCACTATAGTTTCGCAAAACAGCATCAATTTTTAGTGGCAAAAACAGCAACTTATATTTAAAAAAAACTGCACTATATATTCGTAAAACAGCAACCTTCTCTATTTTATAAACAACCAAACAGCAACTTTAATTTGTGAAAGCAAAGAACACATCTATAATGAAAAAACATCGTGACCCCAAGACTCAATTTACTAAAACACGCTATACTTCACGCCTCAACTCCATCTCAAATTACTCAATTCACACGCTCTCATCACCATATATTTAAATCGACTCTAACCCCATAAAATCACCCATCACATACGCAATTTATATTAAAACACATGACAACATCAACAATCATCAAGCAACATCAAGAAACTCCACAAAACACATCACAATACGCAATTTATACCAAACCACATACTCAATTATACTCAATCATAGATAATCACATGACAACCTCAACAATCCTCAAACAACGTCAAGAAACCCCACAACACCCATCATATACCCAATTATGTTAAATGAAACGCTCACCCTTACCTCTATTGGACGTAAGCTCCAAATCATGAAGAATGAGACACGAACACGAACTCACGAACACACGCAAGCGGAACACGGCTAAGAATGACCGAATGACGTCTCACCGGAAAATAGGTCCGGCGTCAACTTCACCGAAACGAACAAAAGACTAGTGCTTCTCGAAGGTTTCGACGCGAGGAATCGAAAACGGCGTCCGTTTCTCCAAAGCGAAGAGCGTGGTGACCGGAAAAGCCAATAAACAGCTCGCCCGAGGTGTTTGAAGGTTATGAAGCAGTGCTCGTTTGCCTAAGCGGAGGTCGAAGCAGATTTGCGAGATGATTTCGAGAAGGGTGGTGAAATTTCGGCTCAAACGGCGATCAAATGAATGAGTTCTAGAGGAAGGAAGTTTGGAAGCGTGAGGTTTTGGAGCTCGCTGCGTTTCACGCGACTTCTTGCGAAGGAGAAGAAGGCGCGACGGGTCGGTTTCTGGGTTGGGTCGCGTTCGTGTAGGTTGTTCTGCGCGTTTGGGCTTAAGTGACTCGGTGGTGGGGTGCGCTTAGCACCCGGAGAGGGTGTATGCAAGTAAAGCACCCAAAACTCCTTTTTAAATACTTTTAGAGCCCAATATCACTATAACTATTATTTTAACACCTCAATAGACCAAAATAACTCCTTAAATAAATAATATCTCTCACACTAGCATTTAATAGAAATAGAATAAATATATAATATTATTAATCTTATAATACCAATAGCGTATAAAAATACCGTATTTTTATTTCTAATATTTTTCCACAATCTAATCCCCAACAATTTATTAAATAAATATCTAGTAATCTTTGGGGCGTTACAAAAGACCTAGAAAAGAAAATGGGTTTGAGGAACCCTAGGCGCAAGGGCGTCATTTTTGGTGTTGTCACCTTAGTGGTTATTTTGATATGTGTTGGACAATATTCGAAGGAATATGTGTGTAGTAATTTTGGGTTAAGTTTGATCATAGTATAAGAATCAAAGAAAAGAGGGAAGATGAGGGTTAGGCGTCTAGGGCGCCATTCGAAGTGAAGTATTACTATGTGCCGAGAAGGGTAGGTGTGTTGTAGGATGTGTGCGTCGAAGGATGTGTGCGTCGAAGGTGTGTGCGTCGAACGTGTGTGAGTCAAAGTATGTATGTGCCGAAGTGTAGTTGCCGAAGTGAGGTGTATGTATGTCGAAGCTAGTGTTGTCAAGGTGTATGAGTACCGAAGTGTAGTGTTGTAGTGGTGACAGTGAAGTGTAGGTGTCGGCGTGTAGGTGTCAAAGTGTGGATGTGAAGAAGTGTGGTGAGACGAAGGGTAGTGTAGGTGTCTTGAGGGTGCGGTGTGGTGTACCAAAGTCTTTGTGTGGTGAGACGGCGGTCGTGTATGTGTGCCGAGTGCGGTGTGAGTGTGCCGAGGAGTCTTTGTTTAACGCCTTGATAAGGCGCGGAGTTCTTGCAGCGCAAATTTGGGTCTTTGTTTGGTGTCGAGTACGTCTAAGTGGCTGAATGGTGGAGCCAGTTTAGTCCTTAGGTGACGTTTGGTCCTTAGGTGACGTTTGGTCCTTAGGTGACGTTTGGTCCTTGAAGTGACAGTATAGTCCACTACTTTTGGTGTCGATGTGTCCGATGAGTTTGATGTTAGCCATAGAGCTAGTGACCGATGGGTTTGACGTTAGCCATAGAGCTATTGATTTTGGTGTCGATGTGTCCTGTGAGTTTGACGTAAGCCATAGAGCTAGTGATCGATGAGTTTGATGTTAGCCATAGTGCTAGTGATCGATGAGTTTGATGTTAGCCATAGAGCTAGTGGTCGATGTGTTTGATGTTAGCCATAGCGCTAGTGATCGATGAGTTTGATGTTAGCCATAGAGCTAGTGACCGATGTGTTTGATGTTAGCCATAGCGCTAGTGGTCGATGTGTTGATGTTAGCCATAGAGCTAGTGACTGATGTGTTGATGTTAGCCATAGAGCTATTGATGATGTCTAGGTGAATTAGACGACGGTGTAATGACGGTGTAGCGACGGTGTAGCGACGGTGTGATGACGGTGTAATGCCGGTGGATTAAATGACGGAGGTAAATCCAGTGACGGATATTGGGGGCTTCGGCCTGCATATTGTAACACCCCCTTACTCATACTAAATTAATTTATAAAATCAGAGTTCGAAAAATCGTTTTTCTTTTAAAAAGATACATCCTCAAGGGAATGCTACGTTCACCAAAACATCACTTTTATTCTAGTCAACAATACTTTTCACAAATAAATATAATTGCGTGATACATAGCACGACTTCAATGGGGCGAACCCTCAAAACATCGGTTCCTTAAGTAAGTCCTACATCACCAATATATTTAAACCCAACTTAATAATAACAAGACAGCTATAACTACTCGTCCCCCCAGTGCTACGCCTCAGAGCAAGACGCCACAACCAGACTGAGGAAGGAAGACCTTCACTCGGAATCACCTGCACGTTGCCGACATAAGAAACAACATAGAAAGCAGAAGGGTGAGTCTCTAACACATATAATAAAATGTATAATAAACATTATGCTAGAGAAAGGCAACTAGAAACACCACGTCAATCAACAAACACACATCATCAAGTTATGACACACCAACTCATCATCAAAAGACACCACCAATTTGCATGAGTGTATGCATGAATGCAACCCAACACCAAGGGTAAAATGCATGTGGTACCGTCTCCGTCTTAATGGTACAACGCATATGATTCCGACTCCGGCTTAATGGAACAATGCATGGGATTCCGACTCCGGCTTAATGGAACAATGCATGTGGTATCGACTCCGGCTTAATGATACAATGCATGAGGTATCGACTCCGGCTTAATGATACCGTCTCCGGCTTAATGTTATGCATGTAGTACCGTCTCCGGCTTAATGGTATACATCAACCACAAACAATCACACCATGTATGCATTCACACCGGCACTGGATTGACCACCGTCATTAAATCCATCGTCACTACACCGTCGTCTAATTCACCTAGACATCATCAATAGCTCTATGGCTAATGTCCATCTCACCGGACACATCAACACCAAAATCAATAGCTCTATGGCTAACATCAAACCTCAATCAACAGCTCTATGGCTAACGTCCATCTCACCGGACACATCGACACCCAAAATCAGTGTGATATTTGTGATATTTGCCGGGGTGTTTGGTGTCTCCTCTCATATAATGCTTATCATACATTGTATTATTTGTGTTAGAGACTCACCCTACTGCTGTTATGTTGCTTCTTATGTCGGCAACGTGCAGGTGATCCCGAGTGAAGGTTCTTCTTTACTCAGTCTGAGTGTGGCGTATAGCTCTGATGCGTAGCACTGTGGGAGTGTAGAGTAGTCATGGTAGTTCTGATATTGTTTTAGTCAGATTTAATTAAGTTGATGATGTAAGACTATTTCGATAAACCAAGTCGTGCTATTCATCACGCATTTGTATTTTATTGTGGAAAGTATTATGCAATTGTTTTAAGAAATGTTTTGGTGAACGTAGCATTCCCTTGAGGATGTATCTTTTGCAAAGGAAAAATAATTTTTGAACTCGATTTTTATAAGTTAAATAATTAGCGAAGCGGGGGTGTTACAAGTTGGTATCGAGCGATTCGATGCAATCCGTCCGCCAAGTTGTCGAGTCGTAGTGTTTGGAGATTCCTTGTTGATCTCCGACGAGACCTTGTTGTAGTTGGTTGTGATTCTTTGTTTGTGGGGTTGAGGTATGTGTGAATAGGAAGGTTTTAACGACGTCAAAAGATTGGAGTCGTGGCGGCATACGCCGCACTCTTGGCTGCGTTAAAAGCTTTTCCAAAGTATGGTATGTGAAAATTTTTAAAAAGCGTAGTTTTGTGACCTTAACTAATTGGTGCGTGAGTAGGAGGGGGTGATCACCCCAACGACTCATCACTAATGAAAGAGGTGACAATAACTCGTAGCTATTATGTATTTTGAATATGTACTAATATTAACTTGAGTAATCGCGAGTGTTGTGTGCAAGTTAGTTGATTTTTGATTTTTAAATAAGTAGGTGTCTTGTGGATGTTGGTGTTTGAATTGGGGAAATTGATAGTAGGAGATGCAAGGATAAGAATAGGCACCAGTGAGTTTGAAGTTTATGCTAAGTGATGGGGCATGCCTTGTTGGAAAAAGTTTAGGATTGTGGTTTCTAGAAAGCACAGGGTAGAATAATTGTTATTCGAAGCATGGCGATCGAATAGATACTGTGATGTGATCAGAGTGCGCAGCGGAAGCACGTGTAACCTTAGTGATCCTGTGAAGTATTGATGAGATTTCTTAGTGCTTAGTGTACAAGGAGGTGTGGTTGTTAGTTGGGAGCAAATTAAGGTTTATGGAGCTGATGTGCTCATAGGGTTGATTAGATTTTAGGACCGAAAATATTCTAAGTGGGGAGAGAGTTATGGCGCCCCAAAATAATTGAGTAGTTATTTAACTAAATTACTTAGGTATTTCTTTAGAATAGATATAATAAGATAATAGGAGGATGTTTAATGAACTAAGTAAGTGGTATTTTATAGTGTTATGGAGTAGTGTTTATTGATTAAATAGAGGAGGTGTTTAATTAATTGAGGGGGTTGTAAAATAGAGGCTGACCACTTTGGGCCCAATTGTTGGTTGGATTAAATGAAAGAAATGAAAAGAAGAAAGGAAAAGAAAGAAGTGGAGAGAGAGATGCGTGGAATCCAGAGAGAGAGAGAGGAGAAATTTTGGAAAACCAGTGGGGAGAAAAGGAAAGGAAGAGGAGAAGAATTGGAGAGATCTTCTCCATTTGAGCTCAAGGTAAGTGGGTTTTAGATACATTTCTTCTCCATTTTTCCTCCTCTATCTATTGATGTGAATTTCAATCCCTAATTTCTTCTTGTTCTCATTTTGCCATTAATGGGGTTTTAAGCTCAAAGATGGAATTGGTGGTTGTTTTGGTGATTGTTGAGTTGTGAGTGGAGGAAGCTTGTTTCTTCATTTCTTGAGGTAAGGGGAGCTATCTAATGCCTATAATATTGTATATGATGAATGTTGTGTGAAAATGAGATTTGGGAAGATGATGAATAGTGATTAACACTATATTTTGATTTTGATGTGTTTAGAATGATTTATGAGTATGAGTGATCATTTGAGTGTTGATTGAGTGTGTGTGAATTGATTTGAGGGTATGTTGTTTAGAGAAAATGAAAAATGAGCAAGTGGGTGCTCTAGGTGTAAATGACTTAATTGGAATTATTTTGGGTTGGAAAGGGTATTTGGAGGTGAGATTAATTGGTGGAATGTAGTAGGTTGATGGTGAATATGAGCTATAAATATATGTTGTTTGATAGTGAAACTCTAGGTGTGGGTGTTAATTGGTGGAATGTGTCGTGATAAAATGTTGTGGAATCAATCTTGGTGTGGTTTATGCCTTATGTGTTGTGTGTTATGGTGTGATTTGTGATTAAGTGGTGTATTATTCAATTGGTGAAATACGGTGTGGAATTGTTGAGTTGTTTATGCGGTGTGTGTGTGGGTGAGGCGTGGCACGATGATGCCTTGTGCTCACATAGGAGTGCGCCTTGGGAGTGTGTTGCGATGCAGGTGTTGGTGCGTTGGTCATTGCGTACTTATTATTTGGCGTTGGGCGCGAGCACGATGTTGCCTTGGTGCCCACGTATGGGCGCGCCTTATGTTTTCTTTGTCTAGACCGGTTATGCGGTGAATAGTTTACTTTGGGATGTCCAGTATTTGGAGGAGACTCTGCCGGATTTTTGTTAGAATTTGGATAAGCATCTGTCAAGATGTAAGTATGTATCTTTGAATTGTAAGTGAGTCGAGTTTTAGGCGTTGTTGCTTAAATGGGTGTGCTTGTGTGTGGCATGTGGATAGGAGTGTGATACGTGCGTGTATGGGTATTGAAGTGTTGATGAAGTGTTGTTGACATGAGTGCGGTTTAAGTGATGGAAGGTATTATGGGCTTTGAAATAGGTTCAAGTGAATCGGTGTAGTAGAGGTATCGTGAGCTGATTGTAGTGCGATGATCAATGAGACGAGGTAAGATGGAGGTTAAGCACGTAAATACGTAAAGGTTGAGCGAGTAAGCCTTTGAAGTGTAGAGATGATTAAGCTTAAGGAATTGGAAGTGGTAGTATAATGATGCGTAAGTGATTAAGTGTTGAATACGAAGAGTAATGGATTGTAAGCAGAGGTGTAGGCGTCGACTTATAGCTAACGAGGTATAGGGAATGTATACCAAGGTGAAATAGCAGGAAGTGTAAGTGTACTGGATATCTAAGTATAGTTTGCCTAAGTGTAGTAGGCGGGGTGAAGTGTGGTGCTTAGGTGTGAATGCCTAAGTGTAGTAGTTGGAGTGTGGTATACACAAGCCTAAGTGTAGTTGTTGTAGTGAATGTAGGCCGAGGTAGTGTCGTCAAGGTGTGGTGTATGTAGGGTGCGGTGTAGAGGTCGAGGTGTAGTCCCTAGTTGATGAGGTGGGCTGGTAGTGATAGTTTAGTTCACTACGTTCGGTGGAGTGGTGTCCGAGGTGTCCAATTAGTGTGCCGAGGTGTTGTTAGCGCCGGTGCAGCGCGGGGGTTGTTAAGCGCGACTATGAGTGTGGTTGGGCGCTATGTATGTTCAAGAGGTGAGTGATGAAGTCGGTGTGGTCCCTAAGTGATGGTTCGGTCCTTAGGTGATGATTTAGTCCTTAAGTGACGTTGTGGTCTCGGAGTGGTGTGTAGTCCACGATGATGGTGTTGAGGTGTGAGAGGGTCGGTTGTTTAGCGGTAGAGCTATGTTGTGGTGTAGTGGCGTTAGCCTTAGTGCTATGGATGATGTCTAGGTGAACTAGACACTAGTGTAAATGATGATGAACCGAGTGACGATGAGATGATGATAGCCGTAGAGCTAGTGGTGAGGTAAGAGGTGGCCTTTGTGGCATTGTTATTGTGAACCACGAGTGGGTAGCACGAGTGGCTAATGATGTGAACCCCGAGTGGGTAGCTGAGTGGCTAATGATGTGAACCCCGAGTGGGTAGCTTTGAGTGGCAAAATAGTGACGGTTGTGCCAGGTTCGCAAGGCAAATGTTGTTGTGTGTTGATTGTGTTTGATGCATTGTTCATGGAGTCTCATGTTTCATATGCATCAAAAGTGACGTTGTTGTCTTTATGGCAATGGTAAGGGACGTTGTTGTCTTTATGGCAATGGTAGGGACGTTGTTGCCTATATGGCAATGGAATATGATGATTAATGGTACCACATGCATGTGCTCTAGGTGTGAAGGGTTGCATTCATGCATTGCATTCATGAATTTGTTGATGTGTTTTGTGTGATATGTGATGAGTGTTAGGCGTGGTGAGTTGTGGTTAGGAGTCGAGGTGTTAAGACTTAGTCAAGTGTGTTGTTGAGTGATGGTTAGGAGTCGAGGTGTTAAGACTCGATAAGGTGTGTTTGTTGTTCTTCCGGGGTGTTTGGTGTCTCCTCTCATATAATGCTTATCATACATTGTATTATTTGTGTTAGAGACTCACCCTACTCTTCTGTTATGTTGCTTCTTATGTCGAAGAGCGTGCGGTGATCCCAGTGAAGGTTCTTCTTTACTCGACCGAGTGTGGCGTATAGCTACGATGCGTAGCCTTTGTGGGAGTGTAGAGTAGTCATGGTAGTTCTGATATTGTTTTAGTCAGATTTAATTAAGTTGATGATGTAAGACTATTTCGATAAACCAAGTCGTGCTATTCATCACGCATTTGTATTTTATTGTGGAAAGTATTATGCAATTGTTTTAAGAAATGTTTTGGTGAACGTAGCATTCCCTTGAGGATGTATCTTTTGCAAAGGAAAAATAATTTTTGAACTCTGATTTTTATAAGTTAAATAATTAACTGAGCAGGGGGTGTTACAGTCTTCATATCATTAGCGACGCAGACGCCCGAATGGCAAAATAGCGATGGTGACAGTACCATTAAGCCGGTGATGGTATCCATGCATTATACCCTTGGTGTTGGGTTGCATTCATGCATATATATACTCATGCATATTGGTGATGTTCTTGATGATAATGAGTTGATGTGTCATAACTTGATGATGTGTGTTTGTCTAGTGAGTAGGGGTGTTTCTAGTTGCCTTTCTCTAACATAATGTTTATCATACATTTTATTATATGTGTTAGAGACTCACCCTTCTGCTTTCTATGTTGCTTCTTATGTCGGCAACGTGCAGGTGATCCCGAGTGAAGGTTCTTCCTTCCTCAGTCTGGTTGTGGCGTCTTGCTCTGATGCGTAGCATTGAGGGGGGGGATCGAGTAGTCTATTAGTTGTTTTAATTTAAGTGGTTGAACTGTAAAGGAACCGGTGTTTTGAGGGTTCGCCCCATTAAAGTCATGCTATGTATCACGCAATTATATTTATTAGTGAAAATTATTGTTGTCTAGATTAAATTGAGGTTTTGGTGAACATAGCATTCCCTTGAGGATGTATCTTTTTAAAAGAAAAACAATTTTTTTTGAACTCTGATTTTAAATTAAATTACTGTTGAGAAAAGGGGGTGTTACACTATAGGGCGCCAATCAACCTTGTATCTATTCTACTGGGAAGGTGACCTTAATACTACTATAAGGAAGCTTTTCAATAGAGATATGGTGTGTTAATCAGAACTTAAGATCTCTAACAGCATAAAATCATGATTCACTTGTGTACTTTTGTTGAATATACAGAATTTCAAGCTATGGTGTGATGCAGATTATTGTTGTTTGACACATGGTTTGAGATGGAAGGGAGAGTATGTTTCTCGAGGCTACGTAATGAAATATAAAGATTTCGTTACGAAGGATAGTTTCATTTGTTGTGCTTTGGATAGCAACGATTGCTTACAAAATATTTTGCGAAGCTTAGCGGACATTGTTGTAATCCTTGTTTGATGTCCTCTGAGTATTTTATATCTGTAGCCAAGAAATGTACATTTATATGGGTGTTTCCTTTTCATGCCTCTTTGCTGTGTGTATGTATGGTTAGTTAAGTTTGTTCCATTATTTTGATTTAATCAAGTTTTTAAGTGCTAGGAATTGTGTCAGAGAATTATGGAGAAACCAGTTCTGCAATGAACACTCAATGGAACAGTAACCCGATAAACCAGCTAAGATCGAATTCACTTGATAACGAATTACAGATTGGAGGAAACGATTGTAATCGATCACACAACTAACAACAATGATTAATCGAAAGCCAATTCAACGTCAATTGCACAATTAATCGGTAATTTGAACGAAACGCAGTAAGAACCCTAAACAGAGAAATTGGGGAAAAATGCAAGAAATCACAACACAGAGATTTGTTTACCCAGTTCGATTTCAAGATTGAAATCTACTCTTGCTTCAGTCCAATATTATTGATCTATGGAATTCCAAATGAGTATTACACTTTATGAGCAATGTTCTTGTTTTGTTTCCCAAGTGTCTAATTTCCCTCACTTCCCAACTCCCACAAATCCCAGTGTTTCTCTCTACTCACCAGTGATCTTGCAAGCTTCTAACTATTACAATATTGATCCTAAGCTATTTATACACTGTTAACCGATTTTGGCGCCAAACAATAGCAATTGAATTACTATTATAACCGATAACAGTTCCAATAGCTTTCCACTGCTGATATGGACAGAATCACTCCACGTTGGATGGGTTGATGAAGAGGGAACACACATGGCAGTGCCACATAAGCAACAATCTCCACCTTGACACTTCCAAAAACAACCAATAATAGGACCGATCCAAGCAAAAGCTCCACCCAAAACTCCACCTCAATTAGAACACAATTAGCAAGTTCAAGCAATGCTTGAACTTAGCTAATGGAACTACCTTTGTAATAAAATTTGCAGGATTGTGAGCTGTAGGTATCTTTCTGATCTGCACTTTACCTTCAGAAATTATGTCTTTGATCCAATGCAACCTTGTATCAATATGTTTTGTTCTCTCATGAAATGACTGGTTCTTGCATAGGTGAATTTCACTTTGATTATCACAATGCACATCCACACTATCTTGTGTAACACCTAATTCATTCACAAGACCTTTTAACAATAGGGCTTCCTTTACAACTTCTGTAACACCTATGTATTCAGCTTCAATGGTCACTACAACATTTTAAGCCTATGGCAACGGCTGAAAACTGTTGTTGAAAGTAGAAAAACCGTTGTCTTTTCCTTTGGCAACGGTTTTAAAACCGTTGTGTATGCGGGCGTTGCCTATGCTTTAGGCAACGGTTTTTGGCTAGCAATGGCAACGCTGACAAAAAACTGTTGCCATTGAGTGCTAACGCAACGGTTTTTCCCCCTACTTTTTGACAACACTTTAAAACCGTTGCATTATATGACAACGGTGGAAAACCGTTGCCTAATGTGAAACCGTTGGCAATCACCAATAAATACAACAGTTAAAACTGTTGCCATAGTCAATAAAAAATGAAAAAAAAAATATTAGGTAGGTCAAATTTATTCTTTCCCAACAAAAGAGTTTAAAGACAATCAATTACAGATTGGAGGAAACGATTGTAATCGATCACACAACTAACAACAATGATTAATCGAAAGCCAATTCAACGTCAATTGCACAATTAATCGGTAATTTGAACGAAACGCAGTAAGAACCCTAAACAGAGAAATTGGGGAAAAATGCAAGAAATCACAACACGTAGATTTGTTTTTGATTCGATTTCAAGATTGAAATCTACTCTTGCTTGATCCAATATTATTGATCTATGGAATTCCAAATGAGTATTACACTTTATGAGCAATGTTCTTGTTTTGTTTCCCAAGTGTCTAATTTCCCTCACTTCCCAACTCCCACAAATCCCAGTGTTTCTCTCTACTCACCAGTGATCTTGCAAGCTTCTAACTATTACAATATTGATCCTAAGCTATTTATACACTGTTAACCGATTTTGGCGCCAAACAATAGCAATTGAATTACTATTATAACCGATAACAGTTCCAATAGCTTTCCACTGCTGATATGGACAGAATCACTCCACGTTGGATGGGTTGATGAAGAGGAACACACATGGCAAAGTGCCACATAAGCAACAATCTCCACCTTGACACTTCCAAAACAACCAATAATAGGACCGATCCAAGCAAAAGCTCCACCCAAAACTCCACCTCAATTAGAACACAATTAGCAAGTTCAAGCAATGCTTGAACTTAGCTAATGGAACTACCTTTGTAATAAAATTTGCAGGATTGTGAGCTGTAGGTATCTTTACGATCCGCACTTTACCTTGAAATTATGTCTTTGATCCAATGCAACCTTGTATCAATATGTTTTGTTCTCTCATGAAATGACTGGTTCTTGCATAGGTGAATTTCACTTTGATTATCACAATGCACATCCACACTATCTTGTGTAACACCTAATTCATTCACAAGACCTTTTAACAATAGGGCTTCCTTTACAACTTCTGTAACACCTATGTATTCAGCTTCAATGGTCACTACAACATTTTAAGCCTATGGCAACGGCTGAAAACTGTTGTTGAAAGTAGAAAAACCGTTGTCTTTTCCTTTGGCAAGCGGTTTTAAAACCGTTAGTGTATCGCGGGCGTTGCCTATGCTTTGAAACAGCGGTTTTTTGGCTAGCAATGATATGCCGACAAAAAGCTGTTGCCATTGAGTGCTAACATAGCGGTTTTTCCCCCTACTTTTTGACAACACTTTAAAACCGTTGCATTATATGACAACGGTGGAAAACCGTTGCCTAATGTGAAACCGTTGGCAATCACCAATAAATACAACAGTTAAAACTGTTGCCATAGTCAATAAAAAATGAAAAAAAAAATATTAGGTAGGTCAAATTTATTCTTTCCCAACAAAAGAGTTTAAAGACAATCAATTACAGATTGGAGGAAAGCGATTATGTCGATCACACAACTAACAACAATGATTAATCGAAAGCCAATTCAACGTCAATTGCACAATTAATCGGTAATTTGAACGTAAACGCAAGTAAGAACCTAAAGCAGAGAAATTGGGGAAAAATGCAAGAAATCACAACACAGAGATTTGTTTTTGATTCGATTTCAAGATTGAAATCTACTCTTGCTTGATCCAATATTATTGATCTATGGAATTCCAAATGAGTATTACACTTTATGAGCAATGTTCTTGTTTTGTTTCCCAAGTGTCTAATTTCCCTCACTTCCCAACTCCCACAAATCCCAGTGTTTCTCTCTACTCACCAGTGATCTTGCAAGCTTCTAACTATTACAATATTGATCCTAAGCTATTTATACACTGTTAACCGATTTTGGCGCCAAACAATAGCAATTGAATTACTATTATAACCGATAACAGTTCCAATAGCTTTCCACTGCTGATATGGACAGAATCACTCCACGTTGGATGGGTTGATGAAGAGGGAACACACATGGCAGTGCCACATAAGCAACAATCTCCACCTTGACACTTCCAAAAACAACCAATAATAGGACCGATCCAAGCAAAAGCTCCACCCAAAACTCCACCTCAATTAGAACACAATTAGCAAGTTCAAGCAATGCTTGAACTTAGCTAATGGAACTACCTTTGTAATAAAATTTGCGCGGGATTTGTGGTGTAGGTATCTTTCGATCCGCACTTTACCTTGAAATTATGTCTTTGATCAATGCAACCTTGTATCAATATGTTTTGTTCTCTCATGAAATGGTGGTTCTTGCATAGGTGAATTTCACTTTGATTATCACAATGCACATCCACACTATCTTGTGTAACACCTAATTCATTCACAAGACCTTTTAACAATAGGGCTTCCTTTACAACTTCTGTAACACCTATGTATTAAACTTCAATGGTCACTACAACATTTTAAGCCTATGGCATGACTGAAAACTGTTGTTGAAAGTAGAAAAACCGTTGTCTTTTCCTTTGGCAGCGGTTTTAAAACCGTTAATGTATGCGGGCGTTGCCTATGCTTTAGGCAACGGTTTTGGCTAGCAATGGCAGCGCCGACAAAAAGCTGTTGCCATTGAGTGCTAACATAGCGGTTTTTCCCCTACTTTTGACAACACTTTAAAACCGTTGCATTATATGACAACGGTGGAAAACCGTTGCCTAATGTGAAACCGTTGGCAATCACCAATAAATACAACAGTTAAAACTGTTGCCATAGTCAATAAAAAATGAAAAAAAAAATATTAGGTAGGTCAAATTTATTCTTTCCCAACAAAAGAGTTTAAAGACAATCAATTAATTACACAATCCAATAAAAACATGCACTATCTACCGTTCTGCCTACACTAAATTCTTGGTTTCTGAAAAACATCCAAGATTACAATTCACAATAAAATGAGGAAAAAGTTAGAAATCCTCAAAACAAGTCACAACTTTCCTATGAAAATTCTATTTCTACTTTAGTTCTTTCTTGGTTATGAATCGTATTTCTCCGGGTTTTGCTCCCAAGCATAAAGATCCTGCAAAACAAAAAAAAGAAAGTAAAGTCAATATAGACAAAGTTCTGAGAGATACTCGCAATAAACGCTGATTAGTTTAAGATATCTTTAAAGTCCAACCACAACAAGCTAAATTAGAGTATGCAATTCCAAACCACACCATAATAACAATGATCGCAAATTCGCAATACCACTTTCCAAAAACAACACATGGCAACTAATAAGGCTAACTTTTACAAATTACAATATACATAAATAGGGAAGAGAGAGAATACGGTGTTCTTTGGAGGTGGGAGTTTGGAGCCATCTAAGCGAATTGGCGAGATTAGATTGTCGACCACGAAACAAAAATAATAACCATCGACATCAATTCTTTGCCAATAATCAAAGTGGCCAAACCAAATCAAGCGAGTTACATTAACAATCAAGCGAGAATAAATTGCTCAAAAGAAAGAAAAAACACGCAAAGAAGTTAGAAGAACAAAAGAATAAGAATGGAATATTATCACTTACCACGCTAGATCGAAGGCGGAAAGTGCAGCGGCGCTTTGAAAAACGCCATTCAAGATCAACGCAACAATGCGCAGCGGCTCGTCAGCGTTAGCAAACAAATCGGAAAATAATAATCGTGAATTGAAAAGATAAACAAATTCGACAAAAACGTGCGTCACGGCAGGAACCGTATCGAAGACAAAATCCACCTATGCAAGGGCATTAGCTTTTAATGTGAACGACAAAAACGATTTGATCCAGAAGTAGATTGATCAATAATTGGTATTATATTCAAACAAGAATTACGGTACACAGTAAACATTACCCGCGATGTTAGGAGAACAATCACACTCTCGAAGCTAGTTTAACAAGCGAAGTATTCATTCACGCGAGATATGGATCCAAGTTCAGACATCGTTCTCTAAAAAAAAACTTAAAACACTTGTCTAAACTTGGTATAAATTCAGTTTCCGTTTCTTTGGATTCTTCATTCTACGGAGAAAGAAAATGGACGCCGTCGCTATTCACACCGGTTTATCTCGGATGCTTGTAGCTATCTTCTCTCGCATTTTGAATCTGAAGGCGGTTTTGAAGGTTGAGAACGAGAAACTGTCAAGGTCAAACCCATGATGGTTATTATCACCTGATTTAAGTCAATGATGAAAGCGTAAAGCATCAAGGTAATAAGCAAATCTTTTATCTCGATCACAATACACTGTGAAGAAGTTGAACTTGAACTTGAACTTGAAGTTGTTTGTAAATTCACAGAATGCTCAACTATGGAGCACTGTAAAAAGCTGCGCAGAAAATATTCATTCAAGAAAATTATCGAGGTGCGAGATTAATTGCATGGATTATGACTCGAGAGAGAAAGGCTGCGAAGACTAAACAAACCTTTCTACTATCAAATGATGGTTGTGAAGTTTTCTGTTGTCCTAGGCTCAACTAAGGAAAAAAAATTACATGTCAAGGATCAACTACCCTGAAACCTTAAGCACTTAAGTAGTTTTGGTTAACTTCTATGAAACAACATGTTAAGGAACTAATCAAGAGAATGACACGCAATGCATACCTCACTACTCGATGTAGAAGTTGCTTGAGATATCTTCTCTTTACGAAGAATGGGAGGCTTCGATTAGGATCAATGGATTTTACAATTTGTGCTATTTTTCCCTTTCGATAGATCGGACACGTGAGAAATTCAATTCGAGAATGGATATAAACAACACATGCACCATGTAGAGATACACCGGCAGAACCATGAAACATGCATATACAAAGAAATTTGGAGAGTCAAAAACTTATTGAAGATCGACCTCGACTTGTTGTGATTGCAGAGCCATCTTTTAAAGCGCATTTTCACAAAGTCATGTGCTTCTTCTTGGTGAGTGGTTATATAATATAATAGACAACTTTAAAGATGAACAAATATAATAGGAGGATGCTTTCTTACATTCAAGCGATCGGCTATATTTTCTTGATGATTATGTTTTTTTGGAAGCTCAGTTGCTAATGTCTTATTGTTAGTCTGGTCCAGTGGTATGGCTTCATGGATATCCTGCTTGAGAAAACATAGAAAATAAATTATAAGCTATCACAGTTCACTGTGCTCAATGCTCATATAGCCTCTAAACAAGATTTCTAAACCAGAAACAATAAATTGATTAAGATATTACTTCTGGATTTTGCTGATTGTTAAAAGTAGGTCTACGAGACGGAATAACATCAATATCGTGATAGTTTCCTCATTTTGATCACCATTATCACCATTTTCTGCAGCAAGCTCTTCTTTCTCAAGTTCATCCAGTCTAGACCATATAGGAGCAAAATCCACATCTTTGGCTGCATTCACAAAACTAGCTGCATCTTCCGTGGGTGGACCTGGAAAAAAATGTATTAGGATCCCAAGTTTACTTGTAATATCATATAATCTTGAAATGATCTCCTAGATCCATTGGGCTCAAACTCAACAAGCTACCTCTAAATTAATCTCATATCTTTGCCTCATAAATCTCAGTAGTAATTATTTCAAAATAATCCCTCTCCTCTCATATACCCCAAAAAACCACTGAGGCTGAAAGCAAAGGCAACAAATCCATATAAATGAAAATCAAATTACTGAGAATAGGTAAGCAGCAAACAAGCCAACAAAAACAACAAACAATTACACCATTTACAATATCTCGATTAAGAAATTGTTCAAGAGATGAAGTAAACTAACCCTAAATCAATCAAAATCAAGAAAGGGGAAAATTATTCAAAAACTAAAATCAACATAGAAAGCCAGATTAGGGTTTAGCTTACAAGAAATTAGATGTAAGCCAAATTAGGGTTCAACCTTCACATATAAAAGAGCAATCTGCTGAAGAAGAAGTTTTACCGAGTGATGAGCGAGAGTGATGAAGTGAGAGCGGAGTGATAGTGAGGGAGTCAGATCTCGTTCAGTGAGTGATGAGCGAAAGTGATGAGCGAGAGTGATGAAGCAGAGCGAGAGTGATGGAGCAGAGCGAGTGACGACGCGAGAGCGAGATGGAGATGAGCGAGAGAAAGAGCCAGAGCGAGAACGAGATGGATGGAGATGAGTGAAGCCGATGAAGTTGGGAATTCAAAACAAACTAGCTGTAGCGTAAAAGGTGAGCCCGTGTATTTTTTTTACAACCCGTTTTCTTTGGATCCTCTCTAACAACGTTTTTTTTGTTTTTTAAAAAGCAGCGTTGCCGTATCTACCAAATGTTGTAGTGGGTAGATAATGCCACCACATGTTGCAAGGATGCTTTCCAACTCACTGTTTTGCCATACAAAGTGAACATATACCCTGTGAGTGACCTTCTCTTGTCACGATCACCAGCAAAATCTGGGTCTATATACCCAACCACACCAGCAGAGTTACCACCTTCCTTTTGATAGCTCAAACCAAGCTTCAAACTACCCTTGAGGTACCTTAGGGTATGCTTGACAGCATTCCAATGTTGTTGTCCCGGGTTAGCCAAATACCTGCTAACCAAACTCAAACCATAAGCAAGATCAGGTCTAGTACAAACCATGGCATACATTAAGCTGCCAACAGCACTAGCATATGGAATTCTCTCCATTTCATTTTGTTCATACTCACTATTAGGAGAGTCCTCTTTGGACAATTTGAATTGGGATCCAATTGGCACATTTGCTGGTTTAGCAGTATCCATGTTAAACCTGTGAATGACTCTCTGTGAGTATCCTTCTTGAGTGATGGTGAGACAATTCTCCTTAGGATTGGAACTGATTTCCATGCCTAAATCTTCCTAGCTTGCCCAAGGTCTTTCATTTCAAATTTTTTGCCTAGCAAAGCCTTGAGAGTATCAATTTCTCTCTTTTAGTATACATAGAGTAGAAGATAGATGTAACTATCATCACCTAGTCTTTTATAGTATACACAGCTATCATGATTGCTTCTCTTATAGTCTATATTCAACATATAACTGTCAAATCGTTTATACCATTGCCTAGGTGATTGCTTTAACCCATACAGTGATTTCTGCAGAAGACAAATCATGTTTTGTTGCCTTTCTCCTCAAATCCCTTAGGTTGAGACATGTAGATTTTCTCCTCCAAAATTCCATGAAGAAATGCTGTTTTTACATCCATTTGTTCAAGATACAGGCCATACTCTGCAACTAGAGCTAACAATACTCTAATTGAAGTATGCTTCACAACAGGAGAGAAAATTTCATTGAAGTCTACCCCCTCTCTTTGAGTATACCCTTTAGCAACCAACCTTGCTTTGAATCTAGGAGGATCCTTATCTGAATTTCCTTCCTTCTTCTTGTATATCCACTTGCACCCTACTATCTTTGCACTAGTAGGTTTCTTAACAAGTTTCCAAGTTTGGTTTTTCTCCAAGTACTTCATTTCATCTGTCATAGCTTCTATCCACTTGTTTCTTTCTTTACCATTCATTGCTTGCTCGAAGGTATTAGGTTCATCATTTGTTAGACAAATAGATGTATTCAAGGCATATGCAATCATAGATTCATGTCCAAACCTATCTGGTGGTTTAATTGCCCTTCTTGTTCTATCCCTGCTAAGCAAATAATCCTGCACTTGATCATTGTTCTGATCATGCTCCTCTAGCTCTTCACTCTCTGAACTTGAGTCTTCTTCATTTATCTGTTCCTTGATTCTTCTCTTTAGTAGCTTTAAACTCCACCTCAATACCAGAACTTTGATCAACAGTATCCTTTTCAAGAGTTTCATCTCCATTTGTTTCACTCATCATTTTTGATTCATTTAAGACTACATCTCTACTGATTATACACTTTTCTCATCAATAGACCAAATTCTATACCCCTTTACTCCTTGAGGATATCCCATGAACAAGGCTCTCTTGGATCTAGGATCTAATTTTCCTTCATTCACATGAAAGAACACTGGACACCCAAATATCCTAAGATTCTTATACTCAGGTTTAGTTCCAGTCCAAGCTTCTTGAGATGTTTTGAACTCTAAAGCAGTGGAGGGACTTCTGTTAATCAAATAACAGGCTGTATTGATTGCCTCCCCCCAGAAAGACTTAGGCAACCTAGCACATGATAGCATACACCTTACCTTTTCAAGCAATGTCCTATTCAATCTCTCAGCAAGTCCATTTTGCTGTGGAGTACTCCTTACTGTGAGATTTCTTTAGATTCCTTCTTCCTTACAATATTGATTGAATTCTTCACTACAAAATTCCAATCCATTGTCAGTTCTCAAAGTTTTAACTTTCAATCCACTTTGAGTCTCTACTCTTTTCTTCCACTCAACAAAAGTCTTGAATGCTTCATGTAACGCCCCAAAAATTATTGGCTATTTATTTAATAAATTATTGGGGATTCGATTGTGGAAAAATATTAGAAATAAAAATATGGTGTTTTATTAAATCGAAGGGGGGGTGGTGTTAACAATTAATTAAGTGATAGAAAAGGGGGCCCACGACCCAAAGGCCCATTAGGCGCATGAGGTGATTGGGTTTACCTAGGGTTGGCTCATTTAGGAGCAAAGGAAGAAAAAGAAAGAAACGTAAGAAGAGAGGAGAGAAGAGAGATCGCACCAGAGAGAAAAGAGAAAGAAGGAGATCGCACAAGAGAGAAGAGGAGAAGAAGAGTTGTTCCTTGTGGTTACTTTGGTGCTTCGTAGTAGGATCATCATCTTCGAAAAACTTAAGGTAAGGGTGGGTCTTACCTTATAATAGGGTTTATAATGGGATGTATGTGGGTTGTAGGATTTATATTGATCTTGTGATTTTATTGTTGTTTTTGATGTATGATTGAAATGTATGATGAATTGATGTTTTCTATGTGTTGTATGTGATTGATTGATGAGTGTATCTGGATGATTCTGAACAGTGATGTTGTAATTGTGAATTTTAAACCAATAGAAGAATCGATCGTTTTTCCTCCAAAATGAGAGCTAGAAATCGATTTCCCACTTTGAAAAGAAGCTAGAAATCGATTTCCCACTTTGAAATGAGAGCTAGAAATCGATTTCCCACTTTGAAAAGAAGCTAGAAATCGATTTCCCATTTTGAAATGAGAGCTAGAAATCGATTTCCCCCTTTAGTAATGAAAGCAAGGAATCGATTCCTTCCTTTAGAAATGAAGCAAAGAATCGATTCCCTCTTTAAAAATGAAAGCTATGACTCGATTCCTCTTTTGAAAACAAGTAAGCTATGAATCGATTCCTCTTTTGAAAGTCTTAGGTGATGTTGTAGTCCTGATGGAGTTGTTTTAGTCCTTAGGTGTTGTTGTAGTCCTGATGTAGTTGTTTTAGTCCTTAGGTACTGTTGTAGTCCTGATGGAGTTGTTTTAGTCCTTAGGTGCTGTTTGAGTCCCTGAGTGCTGTGTTGGTCCTTTATGTGCTGTTTGAGTCCATGAGTGATGTGTTGGTCCTTTATGTGCTGTTTGAGTCCATGAGTGCTGTGTTGGTCCTTTATGTCTTTGTTTGAGTCCCTAAGTGCTATTTTAGTCCTTAGGTGATGTTTTAGTCTGGATGTCTTTGTTTTGGTCCTTGAGTGTTGTTAAGGTCCTCTAGTGTTGTTTTGGTCCCCTAGTGTTGTTTAGTCCTTGGGACATATTTTCTAATGACGAAGTTGATGATGTGTGAGTAGATGATGATGTGAATGACGATGGGTCTAATGACCAAAACTAAAAATGACGATGATGTGAGAGATGATGTTGGTGATGAATTTTAGGCTGCGGTCTTGACGTTATAATTGAAATTGATGATGTGTGTGACTTGTTGTTGTGAGAAATTGTGCTTGTGGTGTGTTCATGGAGTCACATGCATACATTCATTCGTAGTGATCGCGCGACCGTGCATTATTTTAGGCTGCGGTCTTGACGTTTTATCTTTTGGCTGCGGTCGCGACGTGCCCAAATGGGCTATGAGAAGTGATGATGGTACCACATGCATGATTGCATATCATTGCATTACATCTCATGAATGCTAAAAGTTGTGTTAGATGATAACTAATATGACCATGACTGCTGTATAACTGTATATGTGTGATGCTGTGATTGATAGAACTCTGTGATCAATATATTGCTTATTATAAGCCTTATTATGTGGTTTGAGACTCACCCCTTATGTTGTTTATTACCACAGGTAACCATGAGTGAAGGCTCGTTTCCTTCACATCCCGAGTCGGTCTGCTCTGATACGTAGCACCTAGGGGATGGGCTTAGATTTCTATTAGTTTTGTTGGTTTCACTGTTGAACTACTTTATTTGAGAATAATGCATTATTGTGAGACTATGATTTGGTTTTTCTGAGATTTAACTTCATTCCGCTGTGAGATGTATTAGGTTCTATTATGTGAACTATATTAATGAGTTTTGAGGAATCCATTCCCACTTGATAGATGTTACGTATCATTTTGATTTAATAGATGATTTATTTTATTTTGTCGTTGTTTTAAATGAAGTAAGTGTAGCATCCCGTTTGGATGAATAGAAAAATAAATTTTTAAACTCTGATATTTTATTATAAATTGCCGGGTACAAATGGGGTGTTACACTTCATCTTTTGTCTTGAGCAGATAAATCCACACTTTCCTGCTCAATTCATCAGTGAAAGAGATGAAGTATCTCTTACCACCATGAGTTGGTACCTTAGCAGGACCCCAGAGATCAGAATGCACATAATCAAGCTTCTCTTGAGTCTTATGTGTACCAGTAGAAAACTTCACTCTGGTTTGTTTTCCAAACACACAGTGTTCACAAAATTGAAGCTTATTGATTCTGTCACCACACAATGCACCTTGCTTCTCTAATTCTTTCAAGCCTTTCTCACTCATGTGACCAAGTCTTTGATGCCACATGAGTGTTTTATCAGTTGATTTGGATACACCACATGCTTCTCCAATCAAAGTCTTACCTTGAAGGACATAGAGACTATTAGTCTTTCTCACACCTTTCATAACAACCCTTGATCCCTTTAGAATCTTAGGGTGCCATCTTCTCCTCTAAAGCTGAATCATGCTTTCTCAAGTGTGCCAAGAGATATCAATGATCTTTTAAGATCAGGAACATGCCTCACATTGGGTAACATTTTATTTGTACCATCTGCGAACTCCATCTTCACAGTACCAATCCCAACCACCTTGCAAGCCTTATTGTTTCCCATCTTGACCTGACCACCATCAAAGAGCTTGTACTCAACAAACCAATCCCTTCTTGGACACATATTGTTCCGGAGTGGGCTCGAAGCCCAATGCAGTCCAATAGGCCCAATATGGCCTAATACTGTAGCTATAAATGTGGAGCGAATCCTGAGAATCAGGTACGTCATTTCTACCTTGTGGCCTGCCCGTCGCACACCGCTGACTAGAGCGTCGGAGTGTCTTTGCAGATACCACCCGCGTGCGGCCAAGATTCAAGGGCTTACTGTAACACCCCATTTTCTCTACGGTAATTTAATTTAAAATCAGAGTTCAAAAATCTTTTCTTTTAAAAATACATCCTCAAGGGAATGCTACGTTCACACCAAAAACATGACTTTAATCTAGTCAACAATACTTTTCACTAATAAATATAATTGCGTGATACATAGCACGACTTAAATGGGGCGAACCCTCAAAATACTGGTTCCTTAATCACCAACTTACAGTTCAACAACTTAAATTTAAAACATCTAATAACTACTCGCTCTCCCAATGCTACGTGTCAGAGCAAGACACCAAAACCAGACTGAGGAATCAAGTCGGATGTACGTCCGGGTTGGTTAGCGTCTTAGGGTTAGCGAGCTGTACAGTTCGTGCGAGCCTGAGGTACTTGCTCAAATAAAAACAACCAACCTCACAACAAGTTTTTTTCAAGTATTTCAAATCACTTTTCGATAAGTAGGGGGCACGTCGCCTGTACAGGCGGGGATGTCTATGTTTTAGGGTTAGTGGGTATATCTGATTCGGGCGAGAACCCTACAATAAAAAACACCAACATGCCAAAACTTCTCGACTCAGGAGAACTACGTAAGCTTTGAATTCTCCATCGCACCGGGAGATACGTAGGAGCGGGCCACGTCCCGTCAAGCACGCTTTTCAAAAATTCTAAAAAGAATCTTTCTTTTCTCTGCTTACAAAACATTTTTCTCTAAAAAGAATACGAAAAGAAGTAGAACAATTGTTTCAAATCAAACCTTGTCGAAACCACACATCAAATTAATGGTTCCCTTTCGGTAGAAAGGAGGTATGGGGTGCTAATACCTTCCCCATACCTAACCGACCCCCGAACCTACATCTCCTGTTTTCGAAAAGACCACACGCCTTGTATAAAAAGACGTTTTTTCAATGTTTTCGTCTCAAAACTAAAATATTGGTGGCGGCTTCAAAATTTTCCACGTTGTACATTGAGAAGTCCAAACCGGATTTTTTGGGGTGCAACAACTGGCGACTCCACTGGGGACTTTTTTTAAAAAAAAATAACGAGGGTCAAGCCTAATTAACTTGATGTGTGGTTTAAAATTGTTTGATTCAAATGGGATTGTTCTATTTCCTTCTTTTCTTCTCTTCCTTTCTTTTCTTTCCTTCTTTCTTTACCAATAATGATTGAATGTTCTCTGCACTTTCATTGTATTGCATCCATGTGCATTTGCTTATTTCTGCGTTTGCTTCTTGTTTCTTCTCCTACCCCTTTCTTTACTTATGCTCATGCATGTAACACCCCCTTCTACCATAACTACTATTTGAATTATTTGAAAAATCAGAGTGCATAAAAACTTTCAGTAATATCACCCGAGGGTGCCACATTTAAACAAAACACCTTTCAAAACTCCAAAATGATTAATTAAAATATAACTCCCAAAACGTAGGATACATAGCACCAAGTAAGATCTGAAAATAAATATTACAGTAGTGGAAAGATAACAACTTAAACGATAGTTCAAAATGTAAAAGAAATGACAGCTAAACACCCCCCGGTGCTACGTATCAGAGCGACTCGACCATACTAGCAGAAGGATCTCTAGTCACCTTCGATCACCGTCACCTGCAGGTTGCCGACATACGAGGCAACACGACGCAGTAGGGTGAGTCTCAATGCATAGATAATAGTAAATAAAACAGGAAACACAGTAGACTAGGCACACCAAAGATACAGTCAGTTTAATTATACTACCAATACATCCACACCAGGAATTACAGTTCACCAAGAATTACAATTCACCAAGAATTACAGTTCACCAAGAATTATGAAGACACACTCAATCACCAGAACATGTATGCAATGTATGAAATGCAACCCAAAACCCCACTGGGCATATGCATGTGGATCCATCACCAAAATTGCCTTGAGGGCATTCACCAAAACACCAAATATTTTCAGAGGCCGAGGCCTATTTACCAAACATGCATATGCTTATGCGACACCATGACTATGCACCAAAAACACCAATACACCAAAATATAGCAATAACATGCTCGCCAATAATTATATGTATGTTCACCAATTCACCAAAGAGAGTCATAGACCTCTCATCACCAATATACTCACCATTTAATTTATAACACCATAATTAATACTCCTACGGGGACTAAAAGGACACCACTGAGTATTTCCACACCAAAGGACTAAAGTCATCTTAAGGACTAAAGTCAACGCCCGGGACTAAACCCACACCTAGGGACCAAACACCTCCTAGGGACCTTTTTAACACCTAAGGACCAAATCGACACCATTAGGACCATTTCAACACCTAAGGACCAATCTGTCACTGTAAGGATAATTTTAACACCTAAGGACTAGTTTGACACCTTGGGGACCATTCTGACACCTAGGGACTATTTTGACACCATAGGGATTAATTTGGCACTCAGGGACTATTTTGGAACTCACACCTAGACACCCTTGCACACACAGGCGCTAAAACAGGCGCACAGGGCAGCCAAATGGCGCCCCTTCTACTGTCCAGCCAACACAGCAGCACTTGCTGCACACACAGGCGCCAAACTCCCAACAAGTTGGCGCCCTTGCTCCTGTTCACGCCCACCCAGCCACACTAGCACACACACAGGCGCCAGTTTTCCTGCAACTTGGCGCTCAGGTACCTGACACTGAACACGCAGGCGCACAACATGGCGCCACTGGGCAGCCAAATGGCGCCCCGCACAACACCCACGCGCACTACACACACACGGTGCACCAGCGCCCGATTCACGGGAATTGCGCGCCTCCCTGCACACACCCACCCACGCAGCAACACACAGAACCAGGCGCCAAAATCCTAGCCAATTGGCGCCCCTTCCCTGCACATCACCCCAAACCGAAACACACCCCACACCCAAACAAGCGATGAGGGCGCCAAATTCTGCAGGTGGCGCGCCCCTCCTATTTCAAGACAAACCAAGTCCTCCCTAAACACCGCACCACCAAAACTTTCCTAATCAACCAATCACCCAAACACTTAATAAACACGTAAATTCTCCTATTCAATTTATGTTACATTGACAATTAATCACTCCAATACAATTGACATACACCAAGTAATTCCAAATTAAACAAAAATCATATTCACATGCAACCACAACACTCTTTCATCATGGAAATCAATAACATACTCACAATCGGTTATATACATTATAAAATCAACCAAACAAATTACTCCTAGAGTTTATATATTCAATTTACGCTACAACAACACCATAACACCACAATTAAGAATTTATCAAATCAATATTCATATAACAATTCAATATTTGCATGAAATTCAAGTCAATCACATATGAAGCCAAACAATCACCTAGTCAATCAAATACTCCATAAGTCAATCCAAACAAATTACTCCTATCACCTACTCCCTATGATTTCATGGTTTATAGATTATTAACTATGAAAGAGAGCCCCCATACCTTGTTAATTGAAGAAGATGACCACACCCTAAGCAATTTTCCCCAAATCACCAACACTCCAAGCCTTGTTTCTCCTCCCAAGCTTCACGCCAACTCCTCTCTTCCTTTCTCTCTAGCCGTCGTGCCTCTCCCTCACTCTTCTCTCCTTTCTAATTTTTGAAATTTTGTTTCTAATGAGGGTTTCTCCTAAGCCCCTAAGGTTTTATTAAATGGGTTTGGGCCACTTAACTCCAATGGGCCCTAATTGCACACCCCTAATTACTCTCTCATATCCTCCATATTTAACTAAAATACTCCCCATTTATTTACTACACCCCTCTCCTTATTTAAATTATATACCTTATTCTTAATTTGATTTTTAATTCCCAACCATACGCTACTTTTCCTCCTACTTTTCCTCCCTCCCATAACCGCTTTGGTTTTCCCTAGAAACTTGCTTTTAATAATAATAATAATAATAATAATAATAATCATATATTAAGTATTTCTAACATCAATTTTAGTCCTTCTCAACCTGGTCCCTATGCCAAAAACTCTCCAATTTGGTCCACTACCCTATCAAATCAACTCCAAATAATTTCTAATAAAATTTGGGGCGTTACAATGCATCTCTCCAAAATCCCCATGATCCCTTCTTCTTTGCTCCCATTCTCCAAAAGGTAAGCTCATGCATCATATTCCCCTTATCTCGCATGTTCCCCTCTTCTTCGCCCCCTTTCTTTGGTAAGTTCATGCACTTTCCCCCTTTCTATCATGATCCCCTCTTCTTAGCTCCTCTTCTTAAGGTAAGTAGAGTTTTAGATGATTGTTTGTACCTTGGGTTGATTTCTTGCTTAGACTTAAATGATATATGCAAAACCCTAGGGTAGACGACTTTCTTTGGCTGGACTGCTTCTGGATTTTCTTTGCAGGTGGGGGGGGTATGTTTGGCATTGTGCTCCTACACACACGTTGCACTCCCTTTATTTTTTTGTTTCTTGGAGAAACAGCCCTATACCCGGGCTAGAGTATATCTTAGGCTAGAACGAAGTCATTAGTGGTTGCTCACTGGACGTACGTCTTGTTGGGTGATTGCGAAGACTTCACCTAGAGTTTGGCTTTGTCTGATGACATCATCACTTGGACGTACGGCCCTGTGATCGGTGCTCTCAAACGAAGTCGTTGGCTCTAGGAACCTTATCTAGGGCCCCCTTTTAGTGCTTTCCTTGAAGTGTGCACCCTTAGAAAAGCCTTAGATCCTGTTTCTAAGAAACCCTGTAGGACACAAAGGAGCTCCATACCCCCGCATCCAAACCTTTTTTTGAAAAAAATATATATATTTTTCCAGAAATATGAAGTTCCAGCTTTTGAAAATCCTATGTTGTAAATAATTTTCTTTCAATCATCCTCATCATGCATTCATTCATGCATTCATTTCACATGCATTCTCACCGGTGTCAGGGAATTGTAGGTATCAGTGAAAAATGGATCAGAATTTGAAAAGAACCCTCAAGTGGAATTTCAAGCAACAGGATGTCCAAAGCTTGGTTGCATGGACTTAGCTGTTGTTTGAAATTCTAGTTGTTGTAATTTTCTTTTAATGCTTTAAGAACTCTTTATGATGTACTCTGGTTTTTTCATTATGAATGAATAAAAGAATTGTTTGTTTCAGTTTAAATATAAATGAGCAGTTCGTTTCATATTCTCGATCCTCGTTGCTTGTCAAAATAAAACGTGCAATTTCCCTGGCACTACGTGAGAGAAACGCATCCGCATTTCATACGCATACGTATATATTTATGCATCCATTCATTTCATGCATTCCGGCACTCATAAAAACATTTCTTTCCAAGTTCAGAAAAAAGGCAAGCTGGTTCGTCCACATCGCTACTTCACCCGTTTGCAAGCGAAGCTGATGGCGTCCCACGAAGACAGTCTGGGTCAAGATGAAACAATGGTAGAGATCCTTAACCCTGAGCAGCTGGCTCAGGAGAACCAAGCTCTGAACACTAAGATGGAGGCCATGGAAGCTCAGATGGCCGATGTAACACCCCAAAATAGTTCAATTAATTATTTAGTTGAGTTATTTAAGGTTTACAACTTTTTAATTAAGCTAAGTATTAATTAAGGGTTTATTTCATTTAGGGGATGCTTAAGTGAAAAGGAGAAGGTGGGCGTAGAGGCCCATGAGCCATTGGAGGCCCATGAGCCCTTAGAAGCCCAAGTGTGTGCTTTAAGTGAGAGTGTCGAAGGAGGAGAAACATGTTTCACCAAAGGAATCTTAGAAAAGTCAAAGAGAAGTAAGAGAGAGAAGTTGGTAGGTGAGATCAGATTTCTAGAGAGAAGGGAGAGCATTTTGGCGAGGAAGAAGCTCAAGCTCAACGGAGAAGTGTTGTTGCGAGTGTTAAGCTGGAGGAATCGGTGAAGAGAGGGTCGTTTGCTCAACCGATCAAGGTTGGGGGCTCTCTTCTCGTATATAATACGTAGTATGATGAGTGTTATGTGTGAGTAGTTGTATTTGTTCTTTCTTTGAGATGTGTTGCATGTTGTGTGTTTCTGATTCTGCTAAATGTTGTGTTTAGCTCGTTTTCGGTGAGGTTGTGTGGAGAGGTTGAGGTGTTGGTCACGAGAGGCTACTGAGTGAAATGGGAGCTGAGAGAACTCTTAGTCCAAGTGAGCTAAAGTGAGAGGCGTGAGAGTGTAAGGTCCTTATGGAGTAGAAGCGCTAGACTACCGAGGTGTAGATTTGGAGTTGAGTGTTCATAACAAAGAGAGCGTGTGTCCGAGCTTAGCGAAGGGGTTGACTTGGGGTTGTAGAGGTGTATCTACCTACCACTAGTGTAACGGAACTTAAGTGATGATCGTAAGTCAAAAGCGTAATAACGAGGTCATAGAAGGTGAGGAGAGTGATAGAGCACCGGTAACTAAGTGTGCGAGTACATAAGACTAGGTATAAGGATCGGTTTGTGCTTCTTTGAGGTGTAGAGTAAGTAGGCCGAGATGCTTAGGCCGAGGTAAAGTACTTAGACTTAGGCTATTTGAAGTCAGATTGACAACGTGTAGTGCGAAGTAACCAAGGTGTTATGGTAGAGGCGTAGAGTATATCATACCTAGGTGCACTTGGCGAGGTGAGATGTACGTTTAGTGTGAAGTAGAGTGACTATGAGTGGAGGCGAGTGTAGGCTTGCCGAGGTGCCAAGTGTGCGAGAGGTGCAGGAAGTGTCCGAGGTGCTATAGGTGCCGAGGTGTGGTTTTAACGCTCGCGTCGCGAAGGGTGTTGTTGGGCGCAACTGTGAGTGTCGTTTTGGAGTGACAAGTGCGTGAGGGGTTAAATGTGTAGTCATTTTAGTCCCTAATGGACATTTTAGTCCTAAGTGACATGGTAGTCCTCGTAGTGACCGTTTGGTCCTTTGCTAGCGCCGAGGTGGTTGGTGAGCTAAGAGGCGACAACCTTAGCGTTGTTGGCCGATGGTGAGGCGTCGGCCTTAGCCGAGAAAAATGATATATGTGCGTCGTTTGGCCTTATGGCTATGTGTAGAGGAGTATTACATGATGAAGTCCACGAGGGCATTAAAATAAATAAAATGGTGATGCAGAGGACTTTGGTCCTAGAGGTATGAGAGGACTTGGTCCTATTTATGAATAAAAGGCTGCGGTCTAATTGGTGAGTCTTTGGAATTGTGTTATGATTTAAGCCGAATAATGTATATGTTGTGTGTTATGCATTGTTCATGGCGTCGCATAAATCATAAGCATAAGGTGATAGTAGAAGACTTGGTCTTGGACTTGGTCCTAAGGTGATAGCAGAGGACTTGGTCCTAAGGACTTGGTCCAGAAGGTGATAGCAGAAGACCGGTCTTAATGGATCCATCATGCATATGCCACTGGAAGTATGGGCCTGCATCATTCATATAACTCATGCGCTAAATGATTGTGTTATTCGTGTGCTGTGCCGAGGTGTTTATATGTGTTGCTTAGCATGATACTTGTAATAAACCTTATTATTTGTGTTTAGAGACTCACCCTAGCTGCTTTTATGTTGCTCTCATGTGGCAACTTGCAGGTATCCTTGGGTAGAGGTCAGTTCTCACTCGGTGTCGTTGGCGTCGTCATTTTGCTCTGGTAGTGTAACTGTAACACCCCCTTACTTCTAATACTACTTAGCAATTAAATCAGAGTTTTCAAAAACCACTCAAGGAGTGCTACATTTTTCTACATGAACTTAACCAAGCAAAACAATAAAACATTTGCGCAGCTAAAACAGTGGTAGTGTAATGCACATACATCACCTCGGCCTAGAAGGAACCGAGCTCATCAAGTAACAAGATATTAGTTACAACTTAGTCAAAATAATGCAAATTCCAAAAGACATAGGTTTACAACAATTAAAATAACCTACATACAGACTACTACACTACTCGGCCCCCAGTGTTACACTACCAGAGCAAAATGACGACGCCAACGACACTGAGTGAGAACTGACCTCTACTCAGGGATACCTGCAAGTTGCCACATGAGAGCAACATAAAAGCAGTAGGGTGAGTCTCTAAACACATATAATAAGGTTTATGACAAGCATTATGCTAAGCAAACACATATAAACACTTGACACAAAGACACAAATAACAATTATTCAGTGCATGAGTTATATGAATGATGCAGACCCATACTTCCAGGGCATATGCATGATGGATCCATTAAGACCGAAGTCTTCTGCTATCACCTTCGGACTGAAGTCCTTAGGACCGAAGTCCTCTGCTATCGCCTTAGGACCGAAGTCCTCTGCTATCACCTTATGCTTATGATTTATGCGACGCCATGAACAATGCATAACACACAACATATACATTATTCAATTAAATCATAACACCATTTCAGTAACTCACCAATTAGACCGCAGCCTTTTATTCATAATAGGACCGAAGTCCTCTGCTCACCTCCATAGGACCGAAGTCCTCTGCATTCACCATTTTCATTTATTTAATGCCCCTCAGGGACTTCAACATTCATTTAATCCTCTACTCGTAGCCAATAAGGCCAACAAACACACGTATATCATTTTCTGGGTTAAGGCCGACGTCTCTACATCGGCCAACAACGCTAAGGCTGTCGCCCTTAGCTCACCAACCACCTCGGCGCCTAGTAGTGGACCAATCGATCCACTACGGGGCTACCATGTCCTTAGGACTAAAACATCAATTAGGGACTAAAATGACTACACCATTTACCCCTCACGCACTTGGCACTCCAAAACGACACTCACGGTCGCGCCAAAGCCAATAACTCGCGCTACACTAGCGTTAAAACCACACCTCGGCACCTATAGCACCTCAAAGACACTCGGAACCTCGACGACGCTTGGCACCTCGGCATGCCTACACCCTGCTTCACTCCTAGTCACTCCACTTCACACGAACGTACATCTCACCTCGTCAAGTGCACCTAGGTATGACATACTCTACATCTCGGCCATAACACCTCGGTTACTACGCGCTACACGTTATCAACGGCATTTCAGCAGCTAAGCCTAAGTATTTTACCTCGGCCTAAGCATCTCGGCTTACTTACTCTACACCTCAGCAAGCACAAACCGATCCTTATACCTAGTCTTATGTACTCACACTCTTAGTTACTGGTGCTCTATCACTCATCTCGGCTTCTATACCTCGTTACTTACGTTTTGACTTACGATCATCACTTAAGTTTCGTTACGCTAGTGGTAGGTAGATGCACCTCTACTACCCCAAGTCAACCCCTTCGCTTAAGCCCAGACACACGTTCTCTTTGTTATGAACACTCAGCTCCCAACCTACACCTCGGTAGTCTAGCGTTCTACTCCATAAGAACCTTACACTCTCACGTCTCTCACTTTAGCTCACTCGGGCGAGAGTTTTCTCGACTCCCATTTCACTCCTTAGTCTCTCACGACCATCACCTCATCATCTCAACACAAGCTCACTGAAACGAGCTAAACATAGCGTTAAGCAAAACGTCAGAAAAACACACAAACACATGCAACACGACTCAGGAAAACACAGCTACAACTACTCACACATAACACTCATCATATACTACAAAATTATACGTGAGAAGAGAGCCCCCTAACCTTGACCAGTTGAGTAAACGACCCTCTCTTCACCGATTCCTCCAGTTAACACTCGCAGCAACTCTTCTCCCTTGGGCTTGAGCTTCTTCCACGCCAAAAGCTCTCCCTTCTCTCTAGAAACCGATCTCACCTACCAACTTCTCTCTCTTACTTCTCCTTGACTTTTCTTAGATCCCTTTGTGGCAAAACATGCTTCCTTTCCTTCGACACTCTCACTTAAAGCTCACACTTGGGCTTCTAATGGCTCATGGGCCTCCAATGGCTCATGGGCCTCTACGCCCACCTTCTCCATTCACTTAAGCATCTCCTAAATGAAATAAACTCCTAATTTAAGTCAACTGCTCTATTATCCTTTTAATATGACCAACCAAAATACCTCCTAATACCATAAGAATCTCACATTAATCTTATGACCTAATAAAATGTTGCAAGCTTTTAAATAACCCAATTGAATAAATAATTGACTATTTTTGGGGCGTTATAGTAACACTGGGGGCCGAGTAGAGTAGTGGTCTGTATGTAGGTTATTTTGTGTTATAAACCTATGTATTTTGGGACTTGTATTATTTTGACCATGTTGTAACTAATAACTTGTTGCTTGATGAGCTCGGTTCCTTCTAGGCCGAAGTGATGTATGTGCATTACACTACTACTGTTTTAGCTGCGCAAATGTTTTATTGTTTTGCTTGGTTAAGTCCATGTAGAAAAATGTAGCACTCCTTGAGTGGTTTTTGAAAACTCTGATTTAATTGCTTAGTAGTATTAGATTTAAGGGGGTGTTACAATAGTGGTATCAGAGCAGCAGACCTCTCCCAGTACGGTGTGGTTCGAGGACGAACCAAGCGGAAGCTGGTGGGCATGTGACATCTGGGGCTGACGAGGGCGGGAGTGATCGCGGTGCCCAAAAAGGTGGCATGGCAAAGAGCGGCTCTGGCGACTTCAAGCGAAGGCGCGTGAATGAACCGAATCACGCACCGGAATGAGAGGAGAGGATCAGTGTGCGGTATGGGACCGCATGGTTGAAAGGAAGGCTTAAAAGAATTGATTTGGACTACCTATAACAACATGGTGCATCTTCTTTTCGGGAGTCCACCCCATAAGAACTCCATAGTTAAGCGTGTTTGGCTTGGAGTAGTAGTGGGATGGGTGACCTTCTGGGAAGTTTCCCGGAAAGCATGCAAGTGAGGACAAAGCATCTTTGAAAAAGACTCGTGTTGGTTCGTGGGGCGATCGGCGAGTTCTAGAAGCGATGCAGGATGTTATAGCCGAGGTAATGAATATCTTTGCAAAAAATCGAAGTGGGGCGGCTCTTTGGGGCCACCGCAGTCGTGAGTCCAGAAGGGGTCGTTACCTTTGTTTCTCCTCCTGTATCAGCTGAAATCATAACTGTTCATCCCTCTCCCAGGCCAGAAGTTAGTCATTCTCCGGGGACAAGCGGCCAGATACAGTCAAATGCACAAATATATCCTTGGGGGATGCCCTTGAATTATACACATCCACCGCTGAAACCATTCCTGTGGTGACAAGTCAGCCTGTTTTGGTTACTTCTAGTGGAGCTGTGGGTGTGCCACACATTCACATCCCTAATCCTAGTATTATACCTCCAAGAAGTTCTCCTGCTCCTGCTCCGGGGATTACTGTGAATCCTCCAAATGTTGCTTATCAAATGGGCCCGCTCAGTATGGGGGTTACTACTTCAGTCCAGGGAGCTATCCTCCGGACCAGATTGTTGAAAGTTCACAGCCAAGAGACAGATATCACTTGCTAGAAGAACGATTGAGAGCAATGGAAGGGTCAGGTACAAGGGCTAAGGATGCACGGGACCTGTGTCTTGTTCCAAGTGTTGTTATACCTCCCAAATTCAAGGCGCCAGATTTTGATAAGTACCGCGACACTAGGTGTCCCTCCAGCCATCTAACGATGTATGTTAGGAAGATGGCAGCTTATGCCCACGATGATAAAGTGTTGATCCATTTCTTTCGAAACAGTCTGACTGGAGCGTCTCTAGACTGGTATATGTAGCTGCAATCCTCCGACATCCATAGTTGGAAGGATCTCTCCGAAGCATTTCTTAAACAGTATCAGTACAATATGGATCTTGCTCCTGACAGATCTCAACTACAGAGAGTCATTTAAAGAATATGCCCAGAAGTGGAGAAGTGTAGCAACCCAGGTAAAACCACCATTGACAGAAAAGGAAATGGTGTATATGTTCATGGAGACTCTCCCAGGATTATACTATGATCGGTTGGTGGGTAGTGTCTCCTCTAGTTTCTCCGATATGGTGGTCATTGGGGAGCGTTTGGAACATGGATTGCGTAGTGGAAAAATTGCCGGAGGTTTTGGCAATTTCGGTGGGCAGAAGAAACCTTTTTCTAATTTCCCTAAGAAGAAGGAAGGGGAAACAAATGTCATTCTTTGCAGGGGAGTCGGTTCTTGACTCTCCACCACAAAAAGTTTCATTCTCTGTTCCTTTCGGAATTACCAAGAAAGGAGGCGTGCAGTTTTGATCCAATTCCCATCACTTATCTTGAAATTTGTTTAATCACCTCATTGCCAAGAATCTAATCAACACTCGCATACTATGAAGCCGGCTCAGCCCCCTTCCCTAGGGGATATAATCGATGCAACATGTAGTTTCCACATTGGAGGGTTGGTCATACGATTGAAGATTGCAAGGCGTTCAAGTATGTAGTCCAGGACCTAATTGATGCCAATTGGCTATCTTTTAAGCAGAACAATCCGAGCACGACAACTAACCCCTTGCCAAGTCATGGGGCACCGTCTACCAATGCTATAGAGGATTCTGGGGGCCAGATCATGATAAAAAATGTTGAGAATATCAAGACTCCTCTGGAAGACATACATCTTTGAGCTATCTTGCTGGGAGTAATTCGAGAAAAAGCTGTGTGTGTGCTGACCCTGTGTGTGCAGGTGCTTGTGAGGTTTTTAAGTCTCTTTTACAAGATCTGATGGACCGTTATGTGGTTCGGTTGGAGGTAGTTGAGAAAGAAGCAAGTGTGTTCATGCTACAGTTCAATGATGGCAAAGGGGCCAGAAAACCAATTGAGATACTATACAATCCGAAACCGGCTCAAGTCAAACCACAGCCGGTGGTTATTGAAATCCCATCTCCATTCCCTTATGAAAAGAAAACGGCGTTGCCGTGGATTTACAAATACCACCTCCAGTAGGGGTTTCTCCAAGCACTTCTGTTACAAATATAACGGGGACAAGTGGCATGACGAGGAGCGGCCGGATGTATGCTCCTGAGTTCGTTCGAGGTGAATCCTCCAAGGAAGCCGAAGATAGAGCCCGTAAAGGTAAAGAAAGGGAGGCAGAGAATATTCAGAAGAGGAAAGGGGCAGAGCCAGAAAATGATGAGTTTCTCAAGATAGTAAAACAGAGTGATTATAAAGTGGTCGATCAGATGAACCAAACTCCCGCAAAGATCTCGATGCTGTCTTTGTTGATGAGTTCAGAAGCGCATAGAACCGCTCTCATGAAGGTGCTGAATGAAGCACATGTTGCTCAGAATATTTCTGTTGGCCAGTTTGATGAAGTAGTTGGGAATATTGTAGCTGCCAATCACCTAACCTTCACTAATGAGGAGCTTCCCCCAGGGGGAAGGAAGCACAATCAAGCTTTGCACATCTCTGTTAAATGCGGGGATTTCGTGTTGGCTCGGGTCTTGATTGACAATGGGTCTTCATTGAATGTGATGTCGAGGTCGACTATGGATAAGTTAGACGTTGATTGCTCCTACATGAAGCCGAGTTCGACACTGGTACGAGCATTTGATGGGTCCAAAAAGGAAGTGCTGGGAGAGATGGAATTTCCCATCCAGATTGGTCCTGAGGTTTTCTGTATCAACTTCCAAATCATGGACATCACCTCTTCATACAGCTGTCTGCTAGGAAGACCATGGATTCACATGGCTGGGGCAATCCCTTCTTCTTTACACCAATGGGTCAAATTCGTGGTTGACGACAAGGTTGTGGTGGTATTTGGTGAGGAAGAGACTCTGGTTAATAAGCCATCAGAATTCAAATATGTGGAAGCCGCCGAAGAGTCTCTGGAAACAGCCTTTCAGTCTTTGGAGATCGCCAATGCAGTATTTGAGAGGACTAGGGAAGAGGAGATGGTTGCTAAAATCATGTTAGCCCAGGGATACAAGGTTGGTTCTGGCTTGGGAAAGTGCAGTCGAGGAATTCGGCTCCCATCCAAGCCGAAAAGAAAACAAGGACCGTTGCGGGCTGGGATACACTCCAAGTGAGGAAGAAAGAAGGAAATTGGCAGACGAACGAAAGTGCAGATGGTTGGCCAAGTCCAGACGTCAAGATCCATGGCCCCAGAGGATCCCAATTTGCGACATCAGTCAAAGTTTCGTGAGTGCTGGTTTGTTGGACCCCTACCAAGTTGCTGTAATCAAAGATGGTTACGAGCACGAAGAGGATGGTGCAAGTGCAGTTCGTCATTGCGATTGCTCTGAGGAGCTCAAGAACTGGGAAGCTGTTGACTTGCCCATTACCTTTAGTTCAAAGTAATGATTGTAATGCACACCTTTGTCTCTGCCCAAGGACTTAGGGTAGTTTGTTAGGGCATGCATCTTTTTATTTTTAATGACGCCATCATCAATAAAAACGCTTGTTTTGAATTTCATCAATAAAATTTATTTTCCTTCATTTGTCTCTTTGTTTTCTTTTTCGCTTTATTGTGTTTGTTTCGTTTTTCATTCTCACATGCGCTTCCACGAATGCATATCAAAAGTAATTATCTCTGAAAATAACAGTGCCAACAACCCTATTACGACTTTGATCATCCAATTAACCAAACTGAAAGGGATGTTGATGAAAACTGGGAAACTCCTCCGGAATTAATGAGATTAATAGAGCAGGAAGAAAATATCATTCAACCTCATGGGGAGTCGATTGAGATCGTCAACCTGGGTACAGAAGAGGATAAAAGAGAAGTTAAGGTCGATGACGACCATGGAAGATAGTGAGCATAAAAAGTTAATCCAGCTCTTGCATGATTACGCTGACGTCTTTGCGTGGTCGTACAAAGATATGCCAGGGATAGATACCGACATTGTTGAACACAGGTTGCCAGTCAAGCCAGAGTGCCCAGTCAAGCAGAAATTAAGAAGAATGAAGCCAGAGATGTCACTGAAAATCCGGGATGAGGTAAAGAAGCGATTTGATGCGATTTCTAGCGATTTGCAAAGTACCGATGGGTAGCCAACATCATCCCCTGTTAGAAGAAAGATGGCAAGGTCGAGAATGTGTGTCGACTACTGAGAGACACGAGCGAGCTAGTCTCAAAGATGACTTCCCGCCTCACATTGACATTACGGTAGACAAAGACGGCCCAAAGACTCGTTGTTCTCCTTCATGGATGGGTATTCGAGGTACAATCGGATAAAAATGGCTCAGGAAGATATGGAGAAAACCACCTTCATAACTCTCTGGGCACATTCTGCTACAAAGTGATGCCTTTTGGACTCAAGAATGCCGGAGCGACTTATCAGAGGGCAATGGTGACGCTATTCCATGACATGATGCACAAGGAAATTGAGGTGTATGTGGATGATATGATTGCAAAGTCCAAGACTGATGAGGGGCACATTGTTAATCTACGAAAACTCTTTGAGCGTCTACGGAAGTTCAAGCTCAGACTAAACCCAGCAAAATGCACCTTCTGTGTAAGATCCGGAAAGCTACTGGGATTTATTGTCATTCAAAAAAGGATAGAAGTTAATCCAGATAAAGTTAAAGCAATCCTTGAAATGCCAGTGCCAAAGACTGAAAAAGAGGTTCGTGGTTTCCTTGGGAGATTGAACTACATCTCGAGGTTCATATCCCAATTGACCGCCACTTGTGAACCTCTCTTTAAACTATTGTGCAAGAATCAGAAAGCAGAGTGGAATGATGATTGCCAAAAGGCCTTTGAAAGAATTAAAGATTATCTGCAGAATCCGCCAATTTCGATGTGCACGGTGTCCGGTAGATGGCTTATCTTGTATCTAAGCATCTTTGGGACGGTTCAATGGGGTGTGTACTGGGACAGCATGATGAATCGGGAAAGAAGGAGCATGCCATCTACTATCTGAGTAAAAAGTTCACCGACTGTGAGACGAGATATTCGATGCTTGAAAAGACTTGTTGTGCCTTAGCCTGGGCTGCTCATCGTTTAAGGCAAGTACATCTTTGAGTCATACAACCTGGTTGGTATCTAAAATGGATCCAATCAAGTACATTTTTGAAAAGCCAGCCCTCACAGGACGGATCGCTCGGTGGCAGATGTTATTATCAGAGTATGATATCCTCTATGTCACGCAGAAAGCAGTCAAGGGTAGTGCACTTGCCGAGTATTTAGCATGTCAGCCAATTCAAGATTACCAGTCAATGCAGTACGAGTTTCCCGATGAAGATATCATGGCACTATTCGACGAGGGGAAGTCTCAAGAAAGTGAAAGGTGGAGAATGATCTTTGATGGTGCGTCAAATGTATGGGGGCATGGGGCAGGTGTTGTGTTGATATCTCCTGACAACCGCTTCATTCCTGTCACTGCAAGACTGAGCTTCTATGTCTCAAATAACATAGCAGAATATGAAGCGTGCATCCTAGGTATTCAAGCAGCCCTGGAATGGAAAGTTAAAAGGCTAGATGTGTATGGGGATTCAGCCTTGGTTATTCATCAGGTAAGAGGCGATTGGGAGACCAGAGATCCCAAACTGATTCCTTATTGTGATTATATGCAATAATTGATGAAGTCTTTTGACGAGATCACCTTCAAGCATATCCCTCGAGGTGAAAACCAGTTGGCCGACGCATTGGCAACACTTGTCTTCTATGTTCAATGTTAAGCGTGACAAGAGCTTGACTAATATCGAATTCAAAGACCGGAGCTCACGCTGCGCATCACACTATCTGCATAGCAATAGATGAGAGCCAGATGAGAAGCCTTGGTATCATGACATCAAGCAATACATCACTAATCGGGAATACCCACAGGGCATCGAGAGAATGACAAGAGAACTCTCGAGAAGATTGTCAAGGAATTTCTTCTTGAGTGGTGAAGTTCTCTACAAAAGAAACTATGATATGGTTCTCCTGAGGTGTGTTGCCAAAGAAGAAGCTGAAAGAATCATGAGAGATGTGCACGAAGGTTCGTTTGGTACCCACTCCAGCGGACACACTATGGCTAGAAAGATTTTGAGAGGCTATTCTTGGTTGCAAATGGAGTCCGATTACTCTGGTTTTGTGAGGAAGTGCCACAAGTGTCAGATCTATGTTGATCACATTCATGTACCGCCTGCTAAATTGAATGTCTTGACTGCGTCTTGGCCGTTCTCAATGTGGGGCATGGACGTCATAGGTCCAATTGAACCCAAAGCATCAAATGGGCATCGTTTCATCCTGGTCGCCATTGACTATTTCACAAAGTGGGTTGAAGCTGCCTCATATTCAAGTTTAACCAGTTCAGTGGTTGCCAAGTTTGTCAAGAAAGATCTGATCTGCCGCTACGGTCTTCCCAACAAGATCATCACTGATAATGGCAGCAATTTGAACAGCAGAATGATGAAGGACCTGTGCGCCGAGTTCAAGATTCAACATCATAATTCATCTTCGTACCGTCCCAAGATGAATGGGGCAGTTGAAGCGGCCAACAAGAATATCAAGAAAATAGTGCAGAAAATGGTGGTAACCTACAAGGATTGGCACGAAATGCTCCCTTTCACTTTGCATGGCTATCGTACCTCGGTGCGTAAATCAACTGGGCAACCCCTTTCTCTCTGGTATATGGGTCAGAAGCAGTGCTTCCCATTGAGGTTGAAATACCCTCCCTGCGGGTACTAATGGAAACCAAGTTGGAAGAAGCAGAGTGGGTACAGTGTAACACCCCCTTTTTGAATTACTGCTAATTTAATTATTAAAAATCAGAGCTTTCAAAAATCTTTTCCACGCACCACAAAGAGTGTGCTACATTTTCATCAAATAACATAAAACAACACTTTAAAAACTCAAACACAACTTGTGTGTGATATATACCACATCAAAATGGGCGAACCCTCAAAAACACTTGTTTAGTTTTTACAACAACCTGAATATAATTCTCCAGCACAGCGGTAAAATAATAAATTTAGAAATACTTAATACATCACCAAATGTCAGACTAATAGCACTAAAAATGAAATACTAAGTAACTAAGACGCCCCTCCCCGTGCTACACATCAGAGCATGACTCAAAGGACCCACTAGAAGGTAGAAGGCTTTCATTCACTATCACCTGCAGGTTGCCGACATGAGAAGCAACACGAAAGCAGTAGGGTGAGTCTCTTTACAGAGATAATAGCAAATAGGATAAGCATTATATTTGGGAAGGCAAACTAGAAGCACTAAATCATGATCATGACAATACCTCGTTCTGAACGGTGTCTTCTGGATATCCTCATCTCTTACCTTAATCTGGTGATACCCTGACCTCAAGTCAATTTTGCTAAAAACCTTAGCACCCACCAGCTGATCCATCAGATCATCAATCCTCGGGAGAGGATACTTATTCTTGATAGTTACTTTGTTCAGTTGCCTGTAATCCACACACAGACGCATACTCCCGTCCTTCTTCTTAACCAACAAAACCGGAGCTCCCCATGGTGACACACTAGGCCTCACAAACTTCTTCTCAAGTAACTCTTCTAACTGCTTCTTCAGTTCCGACAACTCAGAAGCTGACATCCAGTACGGTGCCATAGACACAGGCCTAGTACCAGGCACAAGCTCAATTCCAAACTCAACCTCCCTATCTGGTGGCACACTAGGAATCTCATCAGGGAACACCTCAGGGAACTCACACACCACCTGCAACCCATCAACTACAGCTTGGTTCTCAGCAGACATAGACGCCATCAAAGCAAACAGCTGGCCACCCTCTTTCATTACCTCACGCAATTGCTCAGCAGACAGCAAAACAGACTCTTCCTCTTCTGGAGGAAGGAAACTAACAGACTTGTTGTAACAGTTGATGTGTACATGGTTATCAACTAACCAGTCCATACCCAGAATCACATCCAACCCACCCAAAGGCAAACAGATAAGACCAACCAGAAAATCTCTGCCGAAGACTGACAGAGGACACCTAGCACACATTAGAGAAGTAGTTACCGAACCCTTAGCTGGAGTGTCGATAACCATCCCCCTCTCCATAGTAGACAATACTAAATTCAACTTCTCAGCACAAACAGAAGCAATAAAGGAGTGTGTAGCACCCGTGTCAACAATAGCAACTAAAGGTGTACCATAAATAAAGCAAGTACCTCTAATCTCATTGGGTCCCTCTGAACCTGCTAGCGCAAATACCCTCCCAGTGGACCTCTCATTCTTTGGTTTAGTGCACTTGGAGCTAAAATGACCTGCTTCACCACAGTTGAAACACACAACTTCCTTACGATCACACTCGGATGCCATGTGGCCATCCTTCCCACACTTGAAGCATACTCTTACTCCCCCACTTGGCTTCTTGCCCTCAACAGACCTCTTACCCTCAGCAGACCTGCTACCACCAGCATACCTATTATTACCAGCATACCTCTGTTTACCCCTGTCAGCAGATGTCTCATATGGCTTACCCCTGTTCTGAAATTTACCTCTCTGATCTCTCATGACTCTAGCACGGGCATTGCTGTCCTCCTCATAGATCCTGCAGCAGTCAACCAGATCAGCAAACACCCTAATCTTCTGATAACCAATCGCCTGGCTTGATATCACTTTCAATCCATTCTCAAATTTTATACACTTTGAAATTGTAACGACCTCGAGTAGTGTGGATAGAACTTGGCATTTCGATAAACTTAGCAAAGATACTCTGTGACAGTCATATTACCCTGCCTCAGCTCAAGAAACTCCAGCTCTTTCTTTCCCCTGACATCCTCCGGAAAGTACTTTCTCAAGAACTCCCTCTTGAACCACAAACCCAAGTAACCTCCTCATGAGCAGCCCCTAGCCTCTCAACTGGTCTCCAACCACGGTCATCGACCTCTTGAGATAAAGTGTGTGTACCGTGCACGACTTTTTCTCATCATTGCAGCTAATCACCCGGAAGATCCTCTCAATCTCCTTCGGCCAGGCCAGTGCACCATCTGGGTTGTACCTCCCCTTGAAGGTAGGAGGGTTCTCCTCGAAAGGTAGCGGACTACGGGTCTCGTGATTCTGCTTGGTACCCACACTGCGCTATAGCTCCGCAACGCCTCAAAGAAGAAACTCCAGCTCTTTCTTTCCCCTGACATCCTCCGGAAAGTACTTTCTCAAGAACTCCCTCTTGAACACAGCCCAAGTAACCTCCTCATGAGCAGCCCCTAGCCTCTCACTGGTCTCCAACCACCAGTCATCAGCCTCTTCAGATAAAGTGTGTGTACTGTGACGACTTTTTCTCATCATTGCGGCTAATCACCGGAAGATCCTCTCAATCTCCTTGGCCGGGGCGGTGCACCATCTCGGGTTGTACCTCCCCCTTGAAGGTAGGAGGGTTCTCCTCGAAAGGTAGCCGGACTCACGGGTCTCGATGATTCTCTTTGGTACCCTGACTGCGCTTATAGCTCGCAACGCCAAAGAAGCGCAAAGATCGACCGAATCTAGCCATATCAACCTAGCACTGCAGCATAAACAACCATTCAGAACTAATTTAAGACACCTAGTTGTCATACACAATATGACAGACAGACACACTTGGCCAGACAGACCGAACTTTTGCTCTGATACCACTAATGTAACACCCCATTTTCTACCCAGCATTTTATAATAAAAACCAGAGTTACAAAAATTTAATTCCAAAATAGAGTGCTACACTCAATACAGCGCCAACAGTAACAATTAAAGCATAAACAATTTATTTCTACACTTTAATACGCAACACCAGCTCAAGGATGGAATTTCTCATCACTTTAATAAATAATTCCACGCACCATAATTAATAACCATTACGCAGCGAAAAACACAGAAATCATAGTCTCAAACGGACAACAATAATCTCAAATACAACGTGGTAATATCTGTAACGCCCCAAAAATAGTTTAAGTGTTTATTTAATTAATTAATTAAGTAGTATATGGTGGGTTGTATTAAAATAATAATAGGGTAATTAATTAATTAAGGTGGTGTGTTAATTAGGTTGTGAGTGGTGGAAGAAACTAGAGGGGGTGTAAGTAATAAGGCCCAAAGGCCATTTGGGCCTAGGGTTAATGAGAATAAAAGAAAAAAATTGAATTAAGAAGAAGAAGCTAGCCGCTGGAACAGAAACAGAACGCAAGAAAGAAGAGAAAAGAAAGAGAGAGAGAGAAGGAGATCGCGAGAGAGTGAGAAGAAAAGGGAAGGAGAAGCGCGAAGGAGAAGAGGGAAAGAAGAAGAGGAGATCGTTAGGTGTGTTCTTTGTGGTTCCGCACGTGTTTTTCTTCATCTTCTCCGAGCTTACGTATTCGAGGTAAAGGAGTCTCGCGTTATAAAGGTTCATATAATGATTGATATGTGGGAGGGTAGTTCTACGATGCCTAGGGGTGTTAGTTATTGTGTTTGAATCTTTGTTGAATTGTTGTTGTTGTTGTGAATTGGAGATGAGTTGTGATGTTTGTTGTTGGTGATGATGTGTGCATAATTGTTGTTGAATGATTGAGTGATGAATTGATGATAGAATCGAATAGTGAAGAATTGAATAAAGCGAATAAATTGTTGCGGGGTTGTACGATGGATTGCTTGTGGGTTTGTGGTGTTTTCCTTGATTTGAGTGATTGAATGAGGGAGTAGATTTTGATGATGGTTTGAAGAATTGTTGATGTTTGATGCTTGAATTGATGAATAACTTTGTTTGATGTCGATAATGTGAGGAAAAGATTTGAAAATGTGAGAGTTGAGTGAAAAAGTGAATTTTCTAAAAATTCTGCATAATACATGCTTTATTCTGGTATTTGGCGCCTCACCTGCGCTTCAGTGGCGCTTCACACGCTTGATGCAATCCCCAAATTCTGCGTGTGTTTACGTCCAACGGCGCCTCGCTCTCGCCTCATTTCGCGCCAATGCGCGGTGCTGCATTTTTCAGCATTTTTCACTTTGTTTTGTCTTCATTTTTGTAAATTGAATATCTTTTGAACCAGGAACCCGATTGAGGTGTTCTAAGATGCGTTCGAAAGCTTATTCAGAGGCCTAACTGAATATTCTACTTTTAAGGCAAAATAAACCGTTTATTGTTGCTGTCTTGCTGTTTTTAATTGTTATATGATTTCTTTGTTTTATAAAAAGGAAAATGTGTTGTTTTCGCTATTAAAAGGTGAGGTTTATCTTAATTTGAATATGTGTTCCCTAAGCTTAAAATGCGATGTTTCCTCGAGTAAAATGTGGTGTTTGTCTAAATCGAAAGGCGATGTTTTCTAAATGTAAATGGGGTATTTTTCTAGATGGAATGCGGGTGTCTTCTAAAATCTAATGTGATGTCTAAATTGATTTGAATTGATAATGATTCGTGGAATAGGATTTTGATTCGACTCCAAGCGTTATACTACTAGTGTGCTATTTGACTATGGCTAGACTGTGGTTTTACCGCTAAGGCGAAATTTCTTTCATCGGTGTATTTACAAGGGCATCACCGAGAGCCTTGCAAATGTGGCCAACGTCTGTTGCAAGTAGTATCGGTTACCTGAGTAATCCCATAGTCAATTAGTCTTACTATTTTATAATCCATGAATATATAAAGGGTAATTGTATGTTGATATGTATCTTCTTTGTAAATGATCTTTGTGAAGTTGATGTGAGTGTGTTGTGACGACGATGTGAAGTTGATGTGAGTGTGTGTGTGTGTTGTCTAATTGATGAGTGGGTCATTAGGACCAAAGTGAAGATAATGATAGTGATGGGTCGGTTATGGCCAAAGCGACGGTGATGTTATAGCGGCGATAAAATGTTATAAGCGACGATAAAATGTTATAAGCGATGTTATGATGATGTAAGTGACGGTGATGATGTAAGTGACGGTGATGATGTGTGGAACTAGTGTGTGTTGTGTGTTCATGGAGCCTCATGCATTTCATATGCACGACAAGTGACGATGAAGAGGCTGCGGTCTAAGCGGCGAAAAAGGTGCGGTCTAGCGACGATATGCCACCGGGCAACAAATAAGCGGCGATGATGGTACCACATGCATGTTTGCATTCTCATACATGTGCATAAAAGTGATGTAGTTACTTGTTGGTGTGTTTGCTATGTTGTTCGCCCGATGTTGTATGCTGTGATGGTCGAAATGCGACGTTGGGTGTGTTATGGTAATTATAGATGTTGTTCTCTAATATATTGACTATTATATTTGCCTTTATCTTTGTTTGAGGACTCACCCTTCTCGCTTGGAATGTTGCTCTATCGTGGCAACGCCGCAGTACCCGCAGTGAAGGTCTTGTTGCCTTCTCTGTTAGGCTGTTGGGGTGTCTGTCGAAAGTCGCTCGACGATCTGTAGCACCTAGGGGCGTAGTTGCGATTGTTAGTTTATTAATTAACTGTTTTATGATTATGTTAATGATGTGAGGCGTGTTTGAGCGTTGTTTAGTGAGCTAATGTTATTTTTCATTGCGACGAGATTATTTTTGAGGTTTAAATTTTATGACATGAGGAGTTTTATAAATGACGGCGTGGCACTTCTTTTCTATCGAATAAATTTGTATTTTTGAAAAAGAAATTACTCGATAATGGCGTGTAAATTAAGGGTAGAAAAGGGTGTTACATTAGTGGTATCGGAGCGATTCGATGTCCTACGTGGTGGTTGAGTCGTTAAGTTGAGTAACATTTGAGCCTTGTTACTCGTTTACGATTTTTGTTTTTACGTTGCGGTACTAGAATGGCGGGGCGAAGCGATCTCGCATGCACTTGTTGCGCCTTGCGAGCTATTCTTTGGGTCGTGGGTAGCATACCGAATGCTATTGGCGATGGGACGCGTAGTGCAGCTACGTTCAGCGTGAGAACCCTCCTACTTTTGAAGGCGGGTATAACCACGATGGTGCCCTTGAGTGGCTAAGTGAGATGGAGCGGATCTTCCGCGTCATGGATTGACCGATGCTCGAGAAGGTTCGCTATGGCACACACATGTTGAAGAAAGAGGCTTATGATTGGTGGAGGCGCTTGTCGGGGTTGTGACGCCAATGAGGAGGTTAGCAGGCTGTGTTTGAGAGGAATTCAAGAGGAAGTACTACCGGAGGATGTCGCGGGAAGAAGGAGGTTGAGTTTACGAGGCTTGAGCAAGGTAGCATGAGTATCCTTTGAGTATCTTTGCAAAGTTTCAGAGTCATCTAAGTTTTATCCTCATTATGACGGAGAGGAGTCTTGAGTTCTCCAAATGTGTTAAGTTCGAAAAGCGGGTTGCGTGTCGATATTAAGAGAGCCATAGGGTATCAACAAATTCGTGTGTTCCCCTTGTTAGTTAATAGCGCCAGGATTTTTGAGGAAGACAATAATGCCTTCTCGAGTTATGAGAGAGAAGAAGAAGAACTTTTCGAGTCGCGACGGGCCATATGAGGTGTCTGCGGGTAAGGGAAAAGGAAAGTTAGTTGATGGGTCTAAGCCAAGTGGGGAGATGCCCCCGAGAAAGTTGTGTGCTACAAGTGCGGGAAGCCGGACACAAAAGTTTTGAGTGCAAGCACGAGGTGAAAAGGTGTTTCCGATGTGGTAGAGAGGGCCACATAGCAACCGATTGTGATCGTAAAGAGGTGGTCTGTTTCAAGCTGTGAAGAGGTGGGACACATTAGTTCTAGGTGTCCAAAACCGAAGAAGGAGAAGTCCGGTGGGAGAGTGTTTGTTGGGCGGTCTTTGAATCTACGGAGAAATGATGGTAGCAATCGAAGTGCGTTTAAATACTGATGATTAAGCTGTTAGGATTGTGATGTGTTGTTTGGTGTGTTTCTCTGTGTCCCTGTCCGTTTTCGACCGGGATCGTTGATGTGTATTTTGTTTGTTTAGTTGGGTAGGTTAGGTGTAACCTTGGATATGAGTAGCTAGAGCATAGACATGTTCATGTGAGTTAGAATTTTCGAGGGCGAAAATAATTTAAGTAGGGGAGAGTTGTAACGCCCCAAAAATAATTTAAGTGTTTATTTAATTAATTAATTAAGTAGTATATGGTGGGTTGTATTAAAATAATAATAGGGTAATTAATTAATTAAGGTGGTGTGTTAATTAGGTTGTGAGTGGTGGAAGAAACTAGAGGGGGTGTAAGTAATAAGGCCCAAAGGCCATTTGGGCCTAGGGTTAATGAGAATAAAAGAAAAAAATTGAATTAAGAAGAAGAAGCTAGCCATTTGGAGCAGTAAAGCGAGCGCAAGAAAGAAAGAAAGAAAGAGAGAGAGAGAGAGAAGGAGATCGCGAGAGAGTGAGAAGAAAAGGGAAGGAGAAGCGCGAAGGAGAAGAGGGAAAGAAGAAGAGGAGATCGTTAGGTGTGTTCTTTTGTGGTTCCGCACGTGTTTTTCTTCATCTTCTCCGGAGCTTACGTATTCGAGGTAAGGGGAGTCTCGCGTTATAAAGGTTCATATAATGATTGATATGTGGGAGGGTAGTTATTGTGTTTGAATCTTTGTTGAATTGTTGTTATTGTGTTTGAATCTTTGTTGAATTGTTGTTGTTGTTGTGAATTGGAGATGAGTTGTGATGTTTGTTGTTGGTGATGATGTGTGCATAATTGTTGTTGAATGATTGAGTGATGAATTGATGATAGAATTGAATAAAGCGAATAAATTGTTGCGGGGTTGTAACGATGGATTGCTTGTGGGTTTGTGGTGTTTTCCTTGATTTGAGTGATTGAATGAGGAGTAGATGTTGATGATGGTTTGAAGAATTGTTGATGTTTGATGCTTGAATTGATGAATAACTTTGTTTGATGTCGATAATGTGAGGAAAAGATTTGAAAATGTGAGAGTTGAGTGAAAAAGTGAATTTTTCTAAAATTACGCATAATACTGCTATTCTGGTATTGGCGCTCACCTGCGCTTGGTGGCGCTTCACACGCCGATGCAATGCCCAAATTCTGCGTGTTTACGTCAACGGCGCCTCACTCTCGCCTAACTCGCGCTTTCATGCGCCAAAGTGCACTGCTTTTTCTTCATTTTTCTCGCATTTTTCTTTGTTTTGTCACTTTGTTTTTGTAAATTGAATATCTTTTGAACCGGGAACCCGATTGAGGTGTTCTAAGATGCGTTGGAAAGCTTATTCAGAGGCCTAACTGAATATTCTACTTTTAAGTCAAAATAAACCGTTTATTGTTGCTGTCTTGCTGTTTTTAATTGTTATATGAAATTTCTTTGTTTTATAAAAAGGAAAATGTGTTGTTTTCGCTATTAAAAGGTGAGGTTTATCTTAATTTGAATATGTGTTCCCTAAGCTTAAAATGCGATGTTTCCTCGAGTAAAATGTGGTGTTTGTCTAAATCGAAAGGCGATGTTTTCTAAATGTAAATGGGGTATTTTTCTAGATGGAATGAGGGTGTCTTCTAAAATCTAATGTGATGTCTAAATTGATTTGAATTGATAATGATTCGTGGAATAGGATTTTGATTCGACTCCAAGCGTTATACTACTAGTGTGCTATTTGACTATGGCTAGGCGTGGTTTACCGCTAAGGCCAGAATTTCTTTCACTGGTGTATTTACAAGGACATCACTGAGAGCCTTGCAAATGTGGCCAACGTCTGTTGCAAGTAGTATCGGTTACCTGAGTAATCCCATAGTCAATTAGTCTTACTATTTTATAACCCATGAATATATAAAGGGTAATTGTATGTTGATATGTATCTTGCTGTAAATGATGCTGTGAAGTTGATGTGAGTGTGTTGTGTGACGACGATGTGAAGTTGATGTGAGTGTGTGTGTGTGTTGTCTAATTGATGAGTGGGTCATTAGGACCAAAGTGAAGATAATGATAGTGATGGGTCGGTTATGGCCAAAAGCGACGGTGATGTTATAAGCGACGATAAAATGTTATAAGCGACGATAAAATGTTATAAGCGACGATAAAATGTTATAAGCGATGTTATGATGATGTAAGTGACGGTGATGATGTGTGGAATGTAACGCCCCAAAAACAAATAGTTTAAGTGTTTATCTAATTAATTAATTAAGTAGTATATGGTGGGTTGTATTAAAATAATAATAGGGTAATTAATTAATTAAGGTGGTGTGTTAATTAGGTTGTGAGTGGTGGAAGAAACTAGAGGGGGTGTAAGTAATAAGGCCTAAAGGCCATTTGGGCCTAGGGTTAATGAGAATAAAAGAGGAAAATTGAATTAAGAAGAGGAAGCTAGCCGCTGGAACAAAAAAAAAAACGCAAGAAAGAAGAGAAAAGAAAGAGAGAGAGAGAGAGAGAAGGAGATCGCGAGAGAGTGAGAAGAAAAGGGAAGGAGAAGCGCGAAGGAGAAGAGGGAAAGAAGAAGAGGAGATCGTTAGGTGTGTTCTTTGTGGTTCCGTACGTGTTTTCTTCATCTTCTCCGGAGCTTACGTATTCGAGGTAAGGGGAGTCTCGCGTTATAAAGGTTCATATAATGATTGATATGTGGGAGGGTAGTTCTACGATGCCTAGGGGTATTAGTTATTGTGTTTGAATCTTTGTTGAATTGTTGTTGTTGTTGTGAATTTGAGATGAGTGTGATGTTTGTTGTTGGTGATGATGTGTGCATAATTGTTGTTGCATGATTGAGTGATGAATTGATGATAGAATCGAATAGTGAAGAATTGAATAAATCGAATAAATTGTCGCAGGGTTGTATGATGGATTGCTTGTGAGTTTGTGGTGTTTTCCTTGATTTGAGTGATTTAATGAGGGAGTAGATGTTGATGATGGTTTGAAGAATTGTTGATGCTTGCTACATGTTTTGTGAATTATGGTGTGGTGTGTGTGTGCTTGTGAATCGAATTTGGTGTAGTGGTTCTTGAGAAATCAAACCTGGTTATTTTAAATCTTGTTTTAGCATATAAAAGTTCTTTGTTTTGCCCTTTGTTTTAGCATATAAAAGTTGCTGTTTTGCCCTTTGTTTTAGCATATAAAAGTTGCTTTTTTTTGCCCTTTGTTATAGCATATGAAGCGTTGCTGTTTTTGGCGCGTAAAATGTTCTTTGTTATGCTGCTGTTTTTGTGTTGTTTTATCTGCTGTTTTTGGCGCGTAAAAAATGCTGCTTTGTTTTGTGTTGTTTTATCTTGCTGTTTTTGGCGCGTAAAATGCTCTTTGTTATCTTGCTGTTTTTGTGTTGTTTTTTTGCTGTTTTTGGCGCGTAAAGCGCTGCTGTTATCTTTGCTGTTTTTGTGTTGTTTTCTTTGCTGTTTTTGGCGCGTAAAATCTGCTTTGTTATTCTTTGTTTTTGTGTTGTTTTCTTGTTGTTTTTGGCGCGTAAAGCTGCTGCTTTGTTATCTTCTTGCTTTTTTGTGTCGCGTTTTCTTCTTTGTTTTATAAAAAGGAAAATGTCTTTGTTTTCGCTATTAAAAGGTGAGGTTTATCTTAATTTGAATATGTGTTCCCTAAGCTTAAAATGCGATGTTTCCTCGAGTAAAATGTGGTGTTTGTCTAAACCCAGAAAGGTGATGTTTTCTAAATGTAAATGGGGTATTTTCTAGATGGAATGAGGTGTCTTCTAAAATCTAATGTGATGTCTAAATTGATTTGAATTGATAATGATTCGCGGAATAGGATTTTGATTCGACTCATGCGTTATACTACTAGTGTGCTATTTGACTATGGCTAGAAGCGCGTGGTTTACCGCTAAGGCGAGAATTTCTTTCAATGGTGTATTTACAAGGGCATCACTGAGAGCCTTGCAAATGTGGCCGGCGTCTGTTGCAAGTAGTATCGGTTACTGAGTAATCCCATAGTCAATTAGTCTTACTATTTTATAACCCATGAATATATAAAGGGTAATTGTATGTTGATATGTATCTTCTTTGTAAATGATCTTTGTGAAGTTGATGTGAGTGTGTTGTGTGACGCGGCGATGTGAAGTTGATGTGAGTGTGTTGTGTGACGACGATGTGAAGTTGATGTGAGTGTGGGTGTGTGTTGTCTAATTGATGAGTGGGTCATTAGGTCCAAAGTGAAGATAATGATAGTGATGGGTCGGTTATGGCCAAAAGCGGCGGTGATGTTATAGCGGCGATAAAATGTTATAGCGGCGATAAAATGTTATAAACGGCGATAAAATGTTATAGCGGCGATAAAATGTCATAAGCGATGTTATGATGATGTAAGTAGCGGTGATGATGTGTGGAACTAGTGTGTTGTGTGTTCATGAAGTCTCATGCATTTCATATACGCGACAAGTGGCGATGAAGAAGGCTGCGGTCTAAGCGGCGAAAGGCTGCGGTCTAAGCGGCGAAAGGTGCGGTCTAAGCGGCGAAAAAGTGCGGTCTAGCGACGATATGCCACTAGGCAACAAATAAGCGGCGATGATGGTACCACATGCATGTTTGCATTCTCATACATGTGCATAAAAGTGATGTAGTTACTTGTTGGTGCATTTGCTATGTTGTTCGCCGATGTTATGCGTGATGGTTGAAATGCGGCCATTTGGGTGTGTTATGGTAATTATAGATGTTGTTCTCTAATATATTGACTATTATATTTGCCTTTATGCCCGTTTGAAGACTCACCCTTCGCTTGGAATGTTGCTCTATCGTGGCAACAGCTGCAGTACCCGCGAGTGAAGGTCTTCTTTGCCTTCTCTGTTAGTTGTTGGGGTGTCTGTCGAGTCGCTCTACGATACAGTAGCACCTAGGGGCGTAGTTGAAGTTGTTAGTTTATTAATTAACCGTTTTATGATTATGTTAATGATGTGAGGCGTGTTTGAGCGTTGTTTAGTGAACTATTATTATTTCATTTGCGGCGAGATTATTTTTGAGGTTTAAATTTTATGACATGAGGAGTTTTATAAATGACGACGTGGCACTTCTTTTCTATCGAATAAATTTGTATTTTTGAAAAGAAATTACTCACGATAATGGCGTGTAAATTAAGGGTAGAAAAAGGGTGTTACATTAGTGGTATCGAAGCGATTCGGTCTGTCGTAGGTGGTTAGTCGTTAAGTTGAGTAACATTTGAGCCTTGTTACTCGTTTACGATTTTTGTTTTACATTGCGATACTAGAATGGCGGGGCGGAGCGATGTTGCACTTCTTCTGCGCGCCTTGGAGGCTATTCTTTGGGGTCGTGGGTAGCATACCCGATGCTATTGGCGATGGGGCGCGTGAGTGCAGCTACGTTCGGCGTGAGAACCCTCCTACTTTTGAAGGCGGGTATAACCACGATGGTGCCCTTGGTGGCTAAGTGAGATGGAGCGGATTTTCCGTGTCATGGATTGCACCGATGCTCGGAAGGTTCGCTATGGCACACACATGTTGAAGAAAGAGGGTTATGATTGGTGGAGGCGGCTAGTCGGGGTTGTGACGCGATGAGGAGATCACTTGGGTGGTATTTGAGAGGGAGTTCAAGAGGAAGTACTACCCAGAGGATGTCCGCGGGAAGAAGGAGGTTGAGTTTACGAGGCTTGAGCAAGGTAGCATGGTATCACCAGAGTATCTTTGCAAAGTTTCTGTTTGTCTAAGTTTTATCCTCATTATGACGGAGAGAGGTGTTGAGTTCTCCAAATGTGTTAAGTTCGAAAGCGGGTTGCGTGCCGATATTAAGAGAGCCATAGGGTATCAACAAATTCATGTGTTCCACTTGTTAGTTAATAGCGCCGGGATTTTTGAGGAAGACAATAATGCCTTCTCGAGTTATGAGAGAGAAGAAGAAGAACTTTTTAGTCGCGACAAGCCATATGAGGTGTCTGCGGGTAAGGGCAAAGGAAAGTTAGTTGATGGGTCTAAGCCCAGTGGCGGAGATGCCCGTGAGAAAGTTGTGTGCTACAAGTGCGGGAAGCTTGGACACAAAAGTTTTGAGTGCAAGCTTTGAGGTGAAAAGGTGTTTCCGATGTGGTAGAGAGGGCCACATAGCAAGCCGATTGTGATCGTAAAGAGGTGGTCTGTTTCAATTTGTGAAGAGGTGGGACACATTAGTTCTAGGTGTCCCAAAGCCGAAGAAGAAGGAGAAGTCGGTGGGAGAGTGTTTGTTACGGCGGTCTTGAATCTACGGATAAATGATGGTAGCAATCGAGGTGCGTTTAAATCTGATGATAAGCTGTTAGGATTGTGATGTGTTGTTTGGTGTGTTTCTCTGTGTCCCCTGTCGGTTTTCGAGCAGGATCGTTGATGTGAATTTTGTTTGGTTGCCATTGGGTAGGTTAGGTGTAACCTTGGATATGAGTAGCTAGAGCATAGACATGTTCATGTGAGCTAGAATTTTCGAGGACGAAAATAATTTAAGTGGGGGAGAGATGTAACGCCCCAAAAAAAAAATAGTTTAAGTGTTTATCTATTTAATTAATTAAGTAGTATATGGTGGGTTGTATTAAAATAATAATAGGGTAATTAATTAATTAAGGTGGTGTGTTAATTAGGTTGTGAGTGGTGGAAGAAACTAGAGGGGGTGTAAGTAATAAGGCCCAAAGGCCATTTGGGCCTAGGGTTAATGAGAATAAAAGAGAAAAATTGAATTAAGAAGAGGAAGCTAGCATTTTGGAACAAAAAAAAGCAAGAAAGAAGAGAAAAGAAAGAGAGAGAGAGAGAGAAGGAGATCGAGAGAGAGTGAGAAGAAAAGGAAGGAGAAGCGCGAAGGAGAAGAGGGAAAGAAGAAGAGGAGATCGTTAGGTGTGTGTTCTTTGTGGTTCCGTACGTGTTTTCTTCATCTTCTCCGGAGCTTACGTATTCGAGGTAAGGGGAGTCTCGCGTTATAAAGGTTCATATAATGATTAATATGTGGGAGGGTAGCTCTACGATGCCTAGGGGTATTAGTTATTGTGTTTGAATCTTTGTTGAATTGTTGTTGTTGTTGTGAATTTGAGATGAGTGTGATGTTTGTTGTTGGGGATGATGTGTGCATAATTGTTGTTGCATGATTGAGTGATGAATTGATGATAGAATCGAATATTGAAGAATTGAATAAATCGAATAAATTGTCGCGGGGTTGTATGATGGATTGCTTGTGGGTTTGTGGTGTTTTCCTTGATTTGAGTGATTTAATGAGGGAGTAGATGTTGATGATGGTTTGAAGAATTGTTGATGCTTGCTACATGTTTTGTGAATTATGGTGTGGTGTGTGTGCGCTTGTGAATCGAATTTGGTGTAGTGGTTCTTCGAGAAATCAAACTGGTTATTTTTCATCCTGTTTTAGCATATAAAAGTTGCTGTTTTGCCACTGTTTTAGCATATAAAAGTTGTTGTTTTGCCCTTTGTTTTAGCATATAAAAGTTCTTTGTTTTGCCCTTTGTTATAGCATATGAGCGTTGCTTTTTTTGGCGCGTAAAATCTTTGCTTTGTTATCTTCTTTGTTTTTGTGTTGTTTTACTGCTGTTTTTGGCGCGTAAAATGCTGCTGTTATGCTGCTGTTTTTGTGTTGTTTTCTTGATGTTTTTGGCGCGTAAAATGCTGCTGTTATCTGCTGTTTTTGTGTTGTTTCTTGCTGTTTTTGGCGCGTAAAATCTTTGTTGTTATCTTTGCTGTTTTTGTGTTGTTTTATTGCTGTTTTTGGCGCGAAAGCAGCTGCTTTGTCTATGCTGTTGTTTTGTGTTGTTTCTTTGCTGTTTTTGGCGCGTAAAATGCTGCTTTGTTATCTTCTTTGTTTTTGTGTCGTTTTTCTTCTTTGTTTTATAAAAAGGAAAATGTCTTTATTTTTCGCTATTAAAAGGTGAGGTTTATCTTAATTTGAATATGTGTTCCCTAAGCTTAAAATGCGATGTTTCCTCGAGTAAAATGTGGTGTTTGTCTAAACCGAAAGGTGATGTTTTCTAAATGTAAATGGAGTATTTTCTAGATGGAATGAGGGTGTCTTCTAAAATCTAATGTGATGTCTAAATTGATTTGAATTGATAATGATTCGCGGAATAGGATTTTGATTCGACTCAAGCGTTATACTACTAGTGTGCTATTTGACTATGGCTAGGATGTGGTTTACCGCTAAGGCGAATTTCTTTCATCGGTGTATTTACAAGGGCATCACCGAGAGCCTTGCAAATGTGGCGGCGTCAGTTGCAAGTAGTATCGGTTACGAGTAATCCCATAGTCAATTAGTCTTACTATTTTATAACCCATGAATATATAAAGGGTAATTGTATGTTGATATGTATCTTCTTTGTAAATGATCTTTGTGAAGTTGATGTGAGTGTGTTGTGTGACGACGATGTGAAGTTGATGTGAGTGTGTTGTGTGACGACGATGTGAAGTTGATGTGAGTGTGGGTGTGTGTTGTCTAATTGATGAGTGGGTCATTAGGACCAAAGTGAAGATAATGATAGTGATGGGTCGGTTATGGCCAAAAGCGGCGGTGATGTTATAGCGGCGATAAAATGTTATAGCGGCGATAAAATGTTATAAGCGGCGATAAAATGTTATAGCGGCGATAAAATGTCATAAGCGATGTTATGATGATGTAAGTGACGGTGATGATGTGTGGAACTAGTGTGTTGTGTGTTCATGAAGTCTCATGCATTTCATATGCACAACAAGTGGCGATGAAGAGGCTGCGGTCTAAGCGGCGAAGAGTGCGGTCTAAGCGGCGAAAGGCTGCGGTCTAAGCGACGATATGCCACTAGGCAACAAATAGCGGCGATGATGGTACCACATGCATGTTTGCATTCTCATACATGTGCATAAAAGTGATGTAGTTACTTGTTGGTGTGTTTGCTATGTTGTTCGCCGATGTTATGCGTGATGGTTGAAATGCGTATTTGGGTGTGTTATGGTAATTATAGATGTTGTTCTCTAATATATTGACTATTATATTTGCCTTTATGCCGTTTGAAGACTCACCCGCTACGCTTGGAATGTTGCTCTATCGTGGCAGCAGCAGCTGCAGTGCCGCGAGTGAAGGTCTTCTTTGCCTTCTCTGTTATTTGTTGGGGTGTCGTCAGTCGCTCTACGATCTACCGTAGCACCTAGGGGCGTAGTTGAAGTTGTTAGTTTATTAATTAACCGTTTTATGATTATGTTAATGATGTGAGGCGTGTTTGGCGTTGTTTAGTGAGCTATTATTATTTCATTTGCGGCGAGATTATTTTTGAGGTTTAAATTTTATGACATGAGGAGTTTTATAAATGACGGCGTGGCACTTCTTTTCTATCGAATAAATTTGTATTTTTGAAAAAGAAATTACTCACGATAATGGCGTGTAAATTAAGGGTAGAAAAAGGGTGTTACATTTTTTTATATGACCGGAGTCCCATGGCCAGCCACCCAGCGCTATTACCTCACGATGTTTTCTACCCCTTGTAGAATTTTTGCCTTAGTGGGAATCAGACCTTGTACATGGGGCTCAAATACAAGTTCAATCTACTTCCCACTACCAATTGAGCTAGTAGCTCAATTGGTAGTGAAAGAGTGGAACTTTGTATTTGAGCCCCATGTACAAGGTCGAATCACGGAAGCAAAAATTCTACAAGAAGAGTAGAAAAGATCGTGAGGTAATAGCGCTTGAAGGGGTAACATGCTTGATGGACTGAAGCTACATGGAACTAGTGTGTGTTGTGTGTTCATGGAGCCTCATGCATTTCATATGCACGACAAGTGGCGATGAAGATTTTGCGGTCTAAGCGGCGAAAGGTGCGGTCTAGCGGCGATATGCCACCGGGCAACAAATAAGCGGCGATGATGGTACCACATGCATGTTTGCATTCTCGTACATGTGCATAAAAGTGATGTAGTTACTTGTTGGTGTGTTTGCTATGTTGTTCGCCGATGTTATGCGTGATGGTCGAAATGCGGCGTTGGGTGTGTTATGGTAATTATAGATGTTGTTCTCTAATATATTGACTATTATATTTGCCTTTATGTTGTTTGAGGACTCACCCTTTTTGCTTGGAATGTTGCTCATTGTGGCAACGCTGCAGTACCCGCAGTGAAGGTCTTGCTTTGCGCCTCTCATTGTTAGCATTGTTGGGGTGTCTGTAAGTCGCTCTACGATCTGTAGTAGCACCTAGGGGCGTAGTTTGTAACACCTAAATGATTTAATTAAGTAATTGATTAAATTATTTAAAGTGTTACACTATTTTAATTATATTAAATATAATATAGTGTTTTATATTTAGTATTTTATTTTTAATTAGAAGGGAGTGGTATTAGAAATACAGAGTTTCTGCTTTTTTGGGCCAGAGCCCAAGCCCAATGACTTAGGCTCCTAGGGTTGGTGCATTTCGCACCAAAGGAAGAAACAAAGAAAGAAAAGCGAAAGAGAGGGAGAGAGAGAGAGAGAGGGCGGCGCGCAAGAGAGGAAAAGAGAAAGGGCTTGATCGCGAGGAGAAAGGAGAAGAGGAAAGCTCCATAGTTCTTTGTGGTTCTTGTGCGTGACTTGGTGAGACTCAATTTCTACGGTTAATTCGAGGTAAGGAGTCTCACTCTATAATAGAGGAGATAATGGGTTTTATGTGTATCATAGGAAATTTGTTTGATGTTAATTGATGATTGCATGATGATTTGATTTCTTGAATTTGATGAATTTGTTGGTAAAATTGATTTAGAGCGTGAGTTAGGGTTTTACAATATATGATTTCGTGATTTTGATGTAATTAATGATTTGGGTGTGCAATTGTTTGTTAATTTGTGAAATTGGAGGTGTTAGAATGATTATAATGTGGATTGGTTTGAGAGAATTTGTAGAATTTGGGGATTTTGATGTTGGGGCGCCATATGGCTAGGAATGGTGCGCCCAGTCTTATGTGAGGAGGTTTTAGGGAATGTTGAAGTGCGGGCGCCAATTTCCTAGAGAAATGGCGCTGTGTCACCTGTGCTTGATGGCCCAGGTAAGAGTGTTTCTTTGTCTGGCGCGAGAATGTGGGTATTTTGGGGCCGGGAGTGAAACTTGTATTTACAGGCACATTTTCTCGTGCCAAATTTTGTATTCACCTGCCAACTTTCAATTTTAAGTGTTTTGGCTCGAGTGGTTTTCACAGTTGCGGTGTTATTTTGAAAATGTCGGTGGGGGCTTGTTTTTGTGTGTGTAAGCGGGGTGGGTGAGTGAAACTCACATTTACGAACATATTTTCTTGTGCCAAATTTTGTATTCACCTGCCCAAATTCAATTTAAAATGTTTTGGCTCAGTGGTTTCTGAGTACTGGTCTTATTTTAAAAATGTCTCGGTGGGGTGATTTTGTGTGTGTTTTGGGGCAGGGAGTGAAACTTACTTTTCTAGGCATATTTCATTGTGCCAAATTTTGTATTACTGCCCAAATTCCTTTTTAAACATTTTGGCTCGGGTGGTTTTGGTTTGAAAGTGTTGGGTGGTGGAGTCGAGTGGGGCGCTAAAGCTTGTCTTTGCCAGGCGCCTAACTCTTTGCTGTGTCACGAGATTGTGTGCAAAGCGTATGCGAGTGTGTGTCAGGTGCTGTGTTGCCCGAGCGCGCCAGTTGCTAGAAAAGTGGCGCCCAGTGGTTTGTGTTGCCACAGGAGGCGCCAAAATCTTGAGTTTCTGGCGCTAGTCTTTGTGTTGCACCGGGCGCGAGAATGTGGGGAAAATGGCGCTAGTCTTTGCCAAGTGCCTAAGAGGAGTCTTTGTTTTGGTCCCTAGGTGTGATTTGGTCCACTAGATGATTGTTTTGGTCCTAAATGGTGGTTTAGGTCCACTGAGTGAGGTTGAGTACTCTAGAGGAGATTAGTCCTTGGGACTTAATGGTGTTGAGAGTTTATAATGAGGTGGATTGAGCATGCCATGAGGGCATGGGCGGAGGGCCAAGTCATGGGGGCTATAAAATGAGATTGAATCTTGAGGTAAAAGTTAATGTGTGTATTGAAATTTGTTTGAGATTGTGTTTGTGTTGTACATGGAGTCTCATGCATACATTAAATTTGTGATCGTAGAGCTTATAAAATGATTGTGAAGTTCTGAGGCGGCGGAGGGCCTTATAAAATGATTGGGAAGCTTTGAGGCGGCGGAGGGGCCTTATAAAATGATTGTGAAGCTTGAGGGCGGGAGGAGGCCAGCAGTCATGAGACTCCATTGTTGATGAGAATGTCGGAGGGCAAATGGTACCACATGCATACTTACATTGCATACATTCTCATTAGTGCATGAATATTGTTGAGTGATGATTGGGTGTATGCGAGTATCTTTGTGAATTATGATTATACATATATTGCTTATTATCACTTTTATTATATAGTTAGAGACTCACCCTTTTCTGTTGTTGTTTACCACGGTAGTCATGAGTGAGGGCTTTCTACCTTCACTACTCCCGAGTCGAGTGCGCTCGTCACGTAGCACCTAGGGGTTGGGGTTATGAACTATAGTTGTCTTGTTTTGCTCCTTGTTGAGCCTTACATGTATTGTTTTGAAATTCTTTGAATTATTCATTGAGATCATGAGTATTTTCATTGCATTATGTGAAACTATAGTTCCACGAGTTTATTTCTTTGGTGTTACGTATTTTGATTATATTTATGAGATGAGTTAACTATTGAATGTTTTAAGAGAGATGTGTGACGCTCCATTTTATTGAGGGTGATTTATGTTATACTATTAGTGTCTTTGAATGACTATGGCTAAATTGTGGTTCGCCACTAAGGTCGAAATTTCTTTATTTGGTGTATTTACAAGGGCATCATGAGAGCCTTGCAAAAGAGGTCAATGCACATTGCAAGTAGTATCGATTACGAGTAATCCCATAGTCAATCAGTTCACTATTTTATAACACACTAAACTAAAAGATGACGAGAAATGATTTTTGTATACTCACGATTTTTGGTTTAAATTATCGGGTAGAAATGGGGTGTTACATTAGTGGTATCGAGCAAAAGTTCGGTCTGTCAGGCCAAGTGCATGTCTGTCATAGTGTTTATGACAATTAGGTGTTGCTAGACTAGTTCTAAATTGTTGTTCATTCTTTGATAGAGGTGAGTTCGAGGCAGGAGTAAGCCGTATGAGGTGGCTCTTGATTGAGGAAAAAGAGGTATCTTTGGTGGTAGTAAGTCTGCTTTGTGGGCAAGAAGCCAAGTGGGGAGATGCTCCGTGATATGGTGTGTTTCAAGTGTGGCAAGCCGGGTCACAAGAGCTTCGATTGCAAGTCAGTAAGTTTCCTTCCTCGGAAGAGGAAGAGTCTTTTTTGTTGTTTGGTGTTTGCATAAAGTTATGAAGGGGGTGGTCCATTGTTTGCTTTGATGGCACCTATGTCTGCTGAGAACCAAGTTTGTAGTTGATGGGTTGCGGTGGTGTGTGAGTTCCTGAAGTGTTTCTGACGAGAATTCCTAGTGTGCCACGAGAGAGAGGAAGTTGAATTTGGGATTGAGCTTGTGCACGATACTAGGCTGTGCCTATGGCACCGTCTAGGATGTCGGGCACGAGTTGTCGGAATTGAAGAAGCGATTAGAGGAGCTTCTTGAGAAGAAGTTTGTGAGGCCTAGTGTGTCACCATGGGGAGTATGCGTCTATGCGTGGACTACAGACAATTGAATAAAGTAACTATCAAGAATAAGTATCCTCTTCCGAGGATAGATGATCGATGGATCGGCGGGTGGGTGCTAAAGTGTTTAGCAAGATTGACTTGAGGTCGGGGTATCACCAGTTAAGGTGAAGGATGAAGACATCCAGAAAGCAGACTATCTATATCGGTTTGTGGTTGTTTTTATTGATGATATTACGGTGTACTCAAAATCTGAGGAAGAGCATGCGGGGCACTTGAGGGTGGTGCTAGGGGTTTTGAAAGAGAGGAAGTTGTATGCCAAGTTGTCAAAGTGTGAGAGTTGGAGCATAGGGTTCGGCTTGTAGTTGCTTAGAGGTGTAGCATAGGTATACAGAGGTGATTCTTTGGAGTATGGCGTGTATTTATACACCTAAGTGTAGTTCTTTGAACCGAGGTTGCCGAGATGGTATGGCAAGCGAGGTGAATGAAATAGAGACTTGTACCTAAGTGGCGAGGTGAGTGATAGGCAACCTAAGTTAAGTAACCGGGGGTAACCAGGGTGAGACGCTTGAGGACGCCATTGAAGATAAGATGCGTGACTAAGTGTAGGCGTAGCCAGGGTGGTGAACCGAGGGTGATTAGGGGTGAATTGAAGTAGAAGTAACCTAGTTACGTTAAGACTAAGGTGAAGTAAGTATGGTAGTTGTGGTATAAGGATAGATCTGAGATGATTTATGGTGCGAGAGAGGAGGCTTAGTGCACGTGTGTCGAGGTTAGTGGTGCGTGTCTGAGGGGTTCCGAGGAAAGGGTGCCGAGGTGCCGTTGAAGCCACGATTGCGCAGAAGTAGTTTGCCGCCTAGCCCCGGGGGTGTTGTTTGGCGTTGTGAGCGGCAAGTGGTTGAAATGGGATAGTCCGTTTAGTCCCTAGGTGGCGTTTTAGTCTAGGTGGCGTTGTGGTCCTCGTAGTATTTGTTTAGTCCACTACGTTTGGTGTGAGGATGTTGGGGTAGTGTGAGAACTACAATTGGAGGTGTATTGGATGGTGAGTTGGGCGATAGCCATGGGGCTATGTCCGAGGAGTGTGATAACTGACCTTAGAGCTTTGAGTAGCGATGTGTTTAAGTGGTGAGGTTCCAAATGGGAACCGGCGTTGAGTGATGGGTGCAGGACCTCGCGTTCTGTGTTGTACCCGTGGTGTTTGAGGTCGCCGCCGGGCATTACGGTGTGAGAAGACTTGGTCTCTTTGGTGTTGAGGCGTCCGGTGAGTTGGGCGTTAGGCTGTAGGGCTAGTGAGTGTGGTGTTGAGGTGTCCGTGAGTGGGCGTTAGCCTTAGCGCTATTGGGGTTGTCTAGGTGAAATAGGCGGCGGTGTAAAGGGCGGAGGCAGGTTTCGACCTAGATATCATTAAAGGGCGGTGGCGGTGCCATTCTGGCGGTGATGGTACTCATGCATTAAACCTTGGCGTTGGGTTGCATCCATGCATTTACATATGAGTTTGATATTGTTTTGACGAGTATGAGTTCTTTGTGTTATAAGCGTGGTTGAGTGAGAGTTGATGTGTTTTAAGCGGGTTTATTTGGAGTTGAGGATTAATGGCTTGATGGTGTCTTTGGTTTATATTTGAGTTCTTGTCGATAGGTGAAGCGAAGTGCAGGGTTGAAGTGTTGTGTTAAAGTGTGGTGCGCTTAAGGTAGTGTAGTCTGAGATTAGTAATGGCCAAGTGTAGAGTATATATGTCTTTGAAGTATAGATGTTGAGGTCTGCAGTGAACATAAGCCTAAGCGTGGTTATTGGGGTCTAAGGTAAATGGCAAGAGACCGGTGGTGGTAAATTGAGAGGATATAACAGAGGTATGTATGTATTGAAGTGAGGTATAGGCACGTCGGATTTAGTGTCGCCGAGGTATAGTGTATATAGGTGAAGGAGAGTTGTCGAAATGTAGATGTAAGTCGGTGTAAGTTGTTGAATGGTAGGAGGAGAGCGGGACTTGGAGTTTGGTGGTGAGCATGTGTTCTTGAGGTCACGCCACGACGGTGTTGGGCGTGCTCACGAAGGAAAGAAGTTAACCCCGAGGTTTATTGGGCGTGTCGGATCATCGAGAGGTTGGAAAGGTTGCTTATAGGGTGGCTTTGCGCCTAATCTTCGAACTTGCACGATGTATTCCACGTGCCACGGCTTGGAAGTATATTCGAACCAGTCTCATGTGATTCACATGGGTGATGTAAGTGCGTGAGAACCTCTTTGTGGAGACCATGCCGGTGAAGATTGATGATAGAGAAGTGAAGGTGTTGAGAGGAAAGACATTGCCTTGGTCAAGGTAGTGTGGTTGGGAGGCTCTTGGTGAGAGTATGACTTGGGAGGTGGAGAGCAAGATCGGGAGTCTTATCAGGAGTTAATTGACTCAGTCACAATTTCGAGGACGAAATTTCCTAAGTGGGGAGAGTTGTAACACCCTAAATGATTTAATTAAGTAATTGATTAAATTATTTAAAGTGTTGCACTATTTTAATTATATTAAATATAATATAGTGTTTTATATTTAGTATTTTATTTTTAATTAGAGGAGTGGTATTAGAAATACCGGAGAGTGCAACATTTTGGGCCAGAGCCCAAGCCCGATGACTTAGGCTCCTAGGGTTGGTGCATTTCGCACCAAAGGAAGAAACAAAGAAAGAAAGCGAAAGAGAGGAGAGAGAGAGAGAGAGAGGGCGGCGCACGAGAGAGAGGAAAAGAGAAAGGGCTTGATCGCTTGAGGAGAAAGGAGAAGAGAAAGCTCCATAGTTCTTTGTGGTTCTTATGCGTGACTTGGTGAGACTCAATTTCTACGGTTAATTCGAGGTAAGGGAGTCTCACTCTATAATAGAGGAGATAATGGGTTTTATGTGTATCATAGGAAATTTGTTTAATGTTAATTGATGATTGCATGATGATTTGATTTCTTGAATTTGATGAATTTGTTGGTAAAATTGATTTAGAGCGTGAGTTAGGGTTTTACAATATATGATTTCGTGATTTTGATGTAATTGATGATTTGGGTGTGCAATTGTTTGTTAATTTGTGAAATTGGAGGTGTTAGAATGATTATAATGTGGATTGGTTTGAGAGAATTTGTAGAATTTGGGGATTTTGATGTTGGGGCGCCATATGGCTAGGAATGGTGCGCTTGAGTGCTATGTGAGGAGGTTTTAAGGGAATGTTGAAGTGCGGGCGCCAATTTCCTAGAGAAATGGCGCTGTGTCAACTATGCTTGATGGCCCAGGTAAGAGTGTTCTTTGTCTGGCGCGAGAATGTGGGTATTTTGGGGCCCGGGAGTGAAACTTGTATTTACTGGGCACATTTTCTCGTGCCAAATTTTGTATTCACACGCTTGACTTTCAATTTTAAGTGTTTTGGCTCGAGTGGTTTTACAGTTGCGGTGTTATTTTGAAAATGTCGGTGGGGCTTGTTTTGTGTGTGTAAGCGGGGTGGGTGAGTGAAACTCACATTTACGAACATATTTTCTTGTGCCAAATTTTGTATTCACACTGCCCAAATTCAATTTAAAATGTTTTGGCTCGAGTGGTTTTCTGAGTACAGTCTTATTTTAAAAATGTCTCGGTGGGGTGATTTTGTGTGTGTTTTGGGGCCGGGAGTGAAACTTACTTTTCTAGGCATATTTCAACATGCCAAATTTTGTATTTACTGCCCAAATTCCTTTTTAAACATTTTGGCTCGGGTGGTTTTTGTTTGAAAGTGTTGGGTGGAGTGGTGGTGAGGGGCGCTATGGCTTGTCTTTGCCAGGCGCCTAACTTTCTTGCACTGTGTGCGAGATTGTGTGCAAAGCGTATGCGAGTGTGTGTCTCAGTGCTGTGTTGCCCGGGGGCGCAGTTGCTAGAAAAGTGGCGCCAGTGGTGTGTTGCCACGGGGCGCCAAAATCTTTGAGTTTCTGGCGCTGGTGCTCTGTTGCACCGGGCGCGAGAATGTGGGGAAAATGGCGCCTAGTCTTTGCCAAGTGCCTAAGAGAGTCTTTGTTTTGGTCCCTAGGTGACAGATTTGGTCCACTAGATGATTGTTTTGGTCTAAATGGTGGTTTAGGTCCCTGAGAGTGAGGTTGAGTACTCTAGAGGAGATTAGTCCTTGGGACTTAATGGTGTTGAGAGTTTATAATGAGGTGGTGAGCATGCCATGAGGGCATGGGGCGGAGGAGCCAAGCCATGGGGGCTATAAAATGAGATTGAATCTTTGAGGTAAAAGTTAATGTGTGTATTGAAATTTGTTTGAGATTGTGTTTGTGTTGTACATGGAGTCTCATGCATACATTCGAAATTGCTGATCGTAGAGCTTATAAAATGATTGTGAAGTTTGAGGCGGCGGAGGGCCTTATAAAATGATTAGGAAGCTTTGAGGCGCCGGAGGGCCTTATAAAATGATTGTGAAGCTTTGAGAGGCGCGGGAGGGCGCAGTCATGAGGACTCCATTGTTGATGAGAATCTTGGGAGGCAAATGGTACCACATGCATACTTACATTGCATACATTCTCATTAGTGCATGAATATTGTTGAGTGATGATTGGTGTGTGCACGAGTATCTTTGTGAATTATGATTATACATATATTGCTTATTATCACTTTTATTATATAGTTAGAGACTCACCCTTTACTGTTGTTGTTTACCACAGGTAGTCATGAGTGAGGGCTTTCTACCTTCACTACTCCCGAGTCGGTGCTGCGCTCGATCGTAGCACCTAGGGGTTGGGGTTATGAACTATAGTTGTCTTGTTTTGCTCCTTGTTGAGCCTTCTATGTATTGTTTTTAAATTTCTTTGAATTATTCTGTTGAGATCATGAGTATTTTCCATTTGCATTATGTGAAACTATAGTTCCACGAGTTTATTTCTTTGGTGTTACGTATTTTGATTATATTTATGAGATGAGTTAACTATTGAATGTTTTAAGAGAGATGTGTAGCGCTCCATTTTATTGAGGGTCGATTTATGTTATACTATTAGTGTCTTTGAATGACTATGGCTAAATTGTGGTTCGCCACTAAGGTCGAAATTTCTTTATTTGGTGTATTTACAAGGGCATCATCGAGAGCCTTGCAAAGGAGGTCAATGCTGTTGCAAGTAGTATCGATTACACGAGTAATCCCATAGTCAATCAGTTCACTATTTTATAACACACTAAACTAAAAGATGACCAGAAATGATTTTTGTATACTCTGATTTTTGGTTTAAATTACCGGGTAGAAATGGGGTGTTACATAGTTGCAGTTGTTAGTTTATTAATTAACTGTTTTATGATTATGTTAATGATGTGAGGCGTGTTTGAGCGTTGTTTAGTGAGCTAATGTTATTTTCACATGACGAGATTATTTTTGAGGTTTAAATTTTATGACATGAGGAGTTTTATAAATGACGACGTGGCACTTCTTTTCTATCGAATAAATTTGTATTTTTGAAAAAGAAATTACTCTGATAATGACGTGTAAATTAAGGGTAGAAAAGGGGTGTTACAATATCGATAACATAGTTCAATAGTCAATAAAGAGTAAATGACTAGAATCCTAAACCCATCCCCTAGGTGCTACGTATCGGAAGCGGGCAGACTCGGGGAAGTGAAGGAACTAGGCCTTCACTCATGGCTACCTGTGGTAAACAACAACAGAAAGGGTGAGTCTCGAACTATATAATAAAAACTATAATAAGCAGTATATCAGATATATAGAAGTCAATCAATCACAACCATCACACTCAGTTCATTATCATTTATAAGCATGGATGCAATGTAATGCAAAGATGCATGTGGTACCATCATCACCAGACTGCAGCCTCATCATTATTCATTATACACCACGACCGCAGCCGAAATAAAACACCAGACCGCAGCCTTTACAATATATCGTCGCGACCGCAACCGAATGTATGCATGTGACTCATGAACACACACATCATCAGTTTCATTTATACACCAGACCGCAGCCTTTCATATCGTTTATCATTTTATACATCAATCCGACCAACTCTCATCTCATGGTCAATTTCACTTTGGCCCCCATGGCCCATGCCCCCATGGCATCATCATTAGTCCATTATTCACTAACTCAACACAACCAAGTCCCAAGGACTAATCACAACTGGAGGACTAAACCTCCCACAGAGACCTAAAACACCCTTTAGGACCAAAACAGTCACCTAGGGACCAAACTGTCACCTAGGGACCAAAACAGTACACACTTGGGCACAAGGCAGCCCCAGGCGCCATTTCCCCCACCATCTGGCGCCACCCTGTGCAACTGACACGAGCGCGCGAGCTTCGACAATTTGGCGCGCCTGTGGCAACTGACCAGCTGGCGCCACTTTTCTAGCAATCTGGCGCCCCCCTTGGGCAGTGTAACACCCCGATTTTCGTGGGTTGTAACTTTTTAATATGTGCTTGCCTTATGAACTATTTTGGAGTATTATGATTAAATTATTTTAATTTGTTGTGTGTTGGGGTATAAAAATTAGTTGAAAATTTTAAAATGTATTTTTATATACTATTGGTGATATACAATTATTAATATACATTTATTTTATTTTTATAAAATACTAGTGTTTGAGATATCATTCCCTTATAGAAATTATTTTAAGCTATTTAGATATTAAAATAATAGTTGTAGTTGAATTGGGATTTGAAAATAATTTAAATAGGACTTTGAAGCATTTTTACTCACATACACCCCCTCCTGGTTGCTAAGCGCAACCCCCTGTTCAGCTCACTTAAGCCAGCGCACCTCCAGCCCACGAACGCGACCCGGAAACCCGACCCAGTTCGTTCTTCTTCCTCCTTCAGCTGGAAAGCGCAGCAGCAACGAAACCTAACCCTCTCCCTCTTCCAATTTCGTTCTCCATCAATACACCACAGCTTGACTCGAAAATCAACCCACCCACTCGAAATCACCCGTTGAGTCCGTTTTTGGAATCGTTTCAATCGATTGAAGCCTCGATCGGACACCTTAATCTCCCTCCCTCTCACGCGAAACTCCATGGATGACCACGAGAGCTTCGAGACACCACCACCGTGATTCAACCCGTCACCAGTGACCACGACAGAACCTCTCCCTGCTACCCTTGCTCAGATTTCTTCGACCATCATCTTGAATCAACTCTCCATGGGTCCAACAGAAAATCGCCATGGTTGTAGCTTCAAACCCCTAACAGATCCACCACACCATAGTGCGGATAAGCGGTCTTCACGGTGTGCTTAACCCATATCGCCATTCGAACTTTCACCGCGCCCCAATGAACTTTAGCCACCGATCTCGTTCAAAAGCGGTGTTGAAAGAAAAGTCACCTATCGCTCTATTAGACTTGGAGTTGCAATGCAAACACACGAGAGATCGTAAATTCGGACGATTGTCATTACTATATGCACATAGAGTTCTCGATCATGTTCTTGATCCTCGTCCCCATCCAACACGATTCGAATAGGTATCAATTCAAATTGTCTCTAATTTGTTAAGCGAGCACTTGAGTATTTTTAATATTTTAGTCTATGACTTTCCGACTATCATTGTTATTGCATAATTATGCGTGTTCGAGTTAAATCTTGGCTCAAATGCGAATTGAAACTTAAGGAGAAAGAGGAAGCTTGGATTGTTGGTGCCTTGGAGAAATTGCTAGGAGCTTGAGTATTTTCTTCAATTAGCAAAGGTAAGGGGAGTCCTTTCCATGGCTAATAGCTTATGAAAACTTGAAACCATAGGATTAAGTGTTAGGGAATGTTTGATTGAATATATATAATTGAATTAATATATGCTATGTTGATTGATTTGGTGATGAGTGGGATGAATATATAATTGAATGGAAATTGGTGTGATAATTGAATTAATAAATTTATTTGAGGAGTATTAGTATGTTAATAGTATGGCTTTGAATGAAAATAATGGGGAGAGTTTAGAATGATGGTTTGGCGTTTGGTGTTATGCGTGAGTGAATTTTAGTAATGTTACCTATGTATGTGAATGTGTAATTGATTGGGTGTTGAAGGTATTAATGATTGTTGTATATTGATGGTGGTATTAAGTGGTGGGTGATAGGTGTTAGATGGGTGGCTTGAACAATAAAATAAATCCATGGCGTGTAGGAAAGTCTTAGGATTGGTGTGTGCGCGTTGCGTGTGGGCGCTAATGTGTGGCTGCCCGATTGCGCGTGTGTCTTTGCGTGTCTAAGGCGCGGCGCCATTTGGGCGCCAGCGTCTTTGTGTGTTGTTGGTGTCTAGGTGCGGGCGCCAATTTGGCTGCCTGTGTCTTTGTGTGTTGTGTCCGATGCAAGAGCGCGATTTTAGCGACCCATGCGCGAGAGTAAGCGCTGTGTGCCCAGTGTGGGGCGCCAGTTTTGGCTACCCTATGTGTGGTGTCTAAGCTGATGTCTAGGTTGGCATCTAAAGTGATGTCTTAGTGTTGTCTTAACTTGTGGCTAAGGCACGATTGCCTAGCTTTGGTGTTGTTTTGGTCTTCGTGCCACTGTTTTAGTCCTTCTGGTGTGTTTTTAATCCTTGGGGTGTTGCTTCAGTCCCTGGTGTGTTTTTAATCCTTGGTATTGTTTTAGTCCCTGGTGTAGTTTAGTCTTTGGTGTGGTAATTAGTCCTTGTAAGGCTATTCTTAACGGTGATGTGTAATAACTGGTGAATATATATATACTGGTGATTGGGGGTCTACGACCTTGTTTGGTGATGGTGAGTAAATAACTATTGGTGAGATGTTAATGCATATTTTGGTGTTTTTGGTGTGATGGTGCATAGTCATGGTGTCGCATAATCATATGCATTTTTGGTGAATAGGCCTCGGCCTCATAAAATATTTTGGTGAATGCGCCGGGCCTTTGGTGAATGGTGAATGCCTTCGGGCCTTTTGGTGAATGGTGAATGCCCTGCAGGCCTTTTTAGTGATGGATCCACATGCATATACCCTTGGCGTTGGGTTGCATATCATGCACTTGCATACATTTTCGGTGGTACATGCAGGTGTGTATAATTAATGGTGAAAGTGTTTGGGTTGTGCTGCGTGGTGTGCTAATGCTTGTCTTATTGAGTTGCTTGTTTTATTTACTATTTTCTATGAAATGAGACTCACCACTACGCTTGGAATGTTGCTCTTATGTGGCAACGCTGCAGTGTGATGGTTGAAGGTGGCGTGAGTACCTTACATTAGTATTATCAGTCACTACGATCACGTAGCACAGGGAGGGATAGTTAGACTTTGTCGTTTATGTTATGATTTACTTTTTATTTGGATAAGCTGTATTTACGTACTTGATTTGTTATTTCATTTGCTACGGTATTTATCCGTCTGATTTATGGTGCTATGTATCACTTTTTGGAGTTATTATAACTATTATTTTGGAGTTTGAATGTGGTGTGAAAATGTGGCACCTCAGTGGTCGCACTAAAATTTTTCGTAGACTCGGATATTCGAAGTTATTAAAATAATAGACTAGATAGAAGGGGTGTTACAGGCAGCACAGTCCTAGACACAAACTAAGACCTGGCGAGACACAGTCTCGGACCACGAGCGCTGTGTCTAGCGCCGCCTGGGCAACTTCTTGTTTGGCGCCCTGCACTTGGCACAACACACACAGCACATGCAAAAAGAAAACCACTCGAGCCAAAATGTTTAAAATTGAATTTGGGCAGGCTACTGCAAAAGATGGCACGGTAAAATATGCTCAGAACACCAAGTTTCACTCAACCACCCCCTAGGCGCACACATATGGCGCCCCAGCAAATGCCCACTAGAACATCTCTCAAATGACACAAGCAAAACTAAAACTACTCGAGCCAAAATGTTTAAAATTGAATTTGGGCAGGCTACTGCAAAAGATGGCACGGTAAAATATGTTCAGAACACCAAGTATCCCTCAAACCACCCCATATGTGCACGTGAACAGTGCACAGGGCGCCAGATTCCCAGCAACTTGGCGCCCAGACAGCAACACGCCCACCCAGTCACTGCTACAGTGACACAGGCGCCATTCTGGGCACCCTGGGGCAGCATTTGGCGCCCCTGTCACTGGCACACACACACCCAGCACGCAAACAGTGCGGGCGCCATTTTCCCAGCAACTTGGCGCCCTGGCAGAACCCACCTGCACAAAAACACATTCCAGCACCTGAACAGTGCCCAGGGCGCCATTTTCCCAGCAATGTGGCGCCCTGGCAGAGACAACCCAGCACCACACATTTTTCTGCACGTGAACAGTACACAGGGCGCCAAATCCCTAGCACATTGGCGCCCCATGACCCAAAAACCTCCAATTCTCAAATTCTTTCAATTCAAATCATCATGTACTACTCAAATACATTTTATAATCATGCCAACACATTCAATTTCATATCATAGCAATCAATCATGCATCAAAGCCAAACCAAGAACATAAAACCCCAATTTAAAGCCCTAAATCGATTTTCCTACTCAATTCAATTCAATCCATCAAAATCAAACATACAATCATCAAATTTAATCTCAATTAACAACACTAGAGACTCTATAATCGACCTACACCCTATTATACTCTCTATTATAGAGTGAGACTCCCCTTACCTTAATTTAACCGTAGTAGAAATTGCTTCTCACTAAGTCACGTACAAAACCTCATAACAAAGCTTCTTCTCCTTCCTTCTCCCTCAGTGCGATCCCCTCTCCCTTCTCTCTCTCTTGCTTGTAGTATTTCTTCTCCTTTTCTCTTCTCACTTTTGTTTTCTTTCTTTCTTTGGTGAATGGTGCGAATTGCACCAACCCTAGGAGCCTAAGTCATTGGGCTTGGGCTCCTGGGCCAATCCTTGCAGTCCTGGTATTCCTAATACCACTTCCTTCTATTTAAAAATAAAATACTAAATTATGAAATGCCATATTATAATTTAATATAATTAAAATAGTGCAACACTTTAAAAAATTTAATCAATTGCTTAATTAAACCATTTAGGGTATTACACTACACATCAGAGCATGACTCAAAGGACCCACTAGAAGGTAGAAGGCTTTCATTCACTATCACCTGCAGGTTGCCGACATGAGAAGCAACACGAAAGCAGTAGGGTGAGTCTCTTTACATAGATAATAGCAAATAGGATAAGCATTATATTTGGGAAGGCAAACTAGAAGCACTAAATCATGACAATTATCAATATACGTTCAAATTCACAATCGCCAAGAAACACCAACACATACAAAACAACACACCAAATGCATGATTAATGCATGAAATGCATACCCAAACTCCACGGGCATATGCATGTGGATCCCATCACCAAAATAAGCCTTGAGGGCGCATCACCAATAAGGCCGAAGCCTTCTGCCACCAATAAATGCACATGGTTTATGTGACGCCATGAACAATGCACCATACACACCATATTCACCACATTGAGAAAATAAGCATCATCACCAATAATTAATAGACTCACCATTGCTATTAATTAACTCACCATCACCAAAAGAGGTCATAGACCCATCACCAAAATAAGCCTTGAGGGCACTCCCAATAATTTACAATAAGGCCGAAGCCCACTCCCTTATGATTATTTTCAACATTAAACACATCACCCATTTACACCCTTAAGTAGAAACTCTAAGGCCAACAATTAATGTCAAGGACCAACTCATACAAAATGACCAACTTGTCACATAAGGACTAAATAATCACCCACAAGGACTAAACGGTCACCTAGGGACTAAACAGTCACATAGGGACCAAAACAACACATTAAAAGGACCAATAGTGCATAAGGACCAAAATAAAATTTTTAAGGACTAAAAAGGTTCAAAGGATCAAAATAGCATTTTTGAGGACTAAAAAGTTCAGAGGGACCAAAACAGCATTTTTTGGAACTAAGATACAACATAGGTGCACAGACACGCACCGGGTGTAACACCCTAAATAATTTAATTAAGTAATTGATTAAATTGTTTAAAGTGTTGCACTATTTTTAATTATATTAAATTATAATGTAGTATTTTATTTAATTGAAGGGAGTGGTATTGGAAATACTGGGACTGCGAATATTGGCCCAAGAGCCCAAGCCCAATGACTTAGGCTCCTTGGAGTGATGCATTTCGCATCATTGTGCAAGAGAAAGGAAAAAGAAAGAAACTTGCGAAGAGAGAAGAGAGAAAGGAGAAGAAATACGGCGCAAAACCCTAGTGTGGAAAGAAGGATTGGATCGCACCAAGGAGAAAGGAAGGAGAAGGAGATTTGTTCTTTGAGGTTTTGTAGGTATTGCGTGAAAGAGCTTCTCTCGGTTTAATTTGAGGTAAGGGGAGTCTCACTCTATAATAGAGAGTATAATAGGGTGTAGGTCGAGTATAGAGTCTCTAGTGTTGTTAATTGGGATTGAATTTGACTATTTTATGTTTGATTTTGATGGATTGAATAGAATTGAGTATGAAAATCGATTTAGGGCTTTAATTTGGGGTTTTATGTTCTTGATTGGCTTTGATGTATGATTGAGTGTTATAATATGAAATTGAATGTGTTGGCATGATTATAACGTGTATTTGATTGGTATATGATGATTAGAATTGAAAGAATTTGGGAATTTGGGATTTTTGGGGATCCTAGGGTATAGGCGCCAAATGGCTAGGATACAGCGCGCACTGTGTCTTTGAGTGATGAGTGGGTGTGAGTGTGTCCTTTGCGAGGCGCCACATTCTTTGGGAAATGGCGCCACGTGTCTTCGTTCACGTCTTTGAAATGTGTTAGTCTTGGAGGTTGTCCTTTGTCGAGCGCCACATTCTTTGGGAAAATGGCGCCACGAGCCTTTGTTCAGTCTTTGGGTTGTGTTTTGTGTAGGAATATTCTTGCTGGCGCCAAGTTCTTTGGGAAAATGGCGCCCAGATGCTGCTGTTAGTGAGTTCTGAGCATATTTTGCCGTGCCATTTTTTTGATAGCTTTGCCCAAAATCAATTTTAAACATTTTGGCTCGAGTAGTTTTTTTAGCATGTGTCATTTGAGAGATGTTACGGTGGGTATTGTTGTGGCGCTATATGTGTGCGCCTATGGGGTGGTTTGAGTGAAACTTAGAGTTCTAAGCATATTTTACCGTGCCATCTTTTGCGTGCTTTGCCCCAAACATTTTAGCTCGGGTAGTTTTCTTCTTGCATGTCTTTGTGTGTCTTTGGGCCAAGTGTAGGGCGCCAAAAGTCTTTGCTCAGGGGCGCGAGTGTGCACGTGTGCGAGGCGTGTCTCGATTTGTGTCTAAGTTTGTATGCAGGTGCATCTTTGCTAGGGGCGCAGTTGCTAGGAAAATGGCGCCCAGTGTTTGTGTTGCCACTGAGGCGCAAAGTCTTGAGTTTTTGGCGCCTAGTCTTTGTGTTACCTGCAGGGGCGCCGATTTGTGGGGAAAATGGCGCCCAGTCCTTGCCTGTGTCTAAGTGTGTCCTTGTTTTGGTCCCTAGGTGACAGTTTGGTCCTAAGGGTGTGGTTTTGGTCCCTAGGTGTTGTTTTGGTCCCTAGGTGCCAGTTTGGTCCAAAAGGTGTCAATTTGGCCCCTCAGTGTTGAATTGGTCCTAAAGGGTGGTTTAGGTCCCTGAGTGAGGATTTAGTCCTCTGGTTATGTTTAGTCCTTGGTACATGAATAGTGATGAGCTAGCGAATAAATGTAATAATGATGATGCCATGGGGCATGGGCCATAGGGGCCAGGCATTGAGGCCAGAGTCATGGGGACTCAATTTCTTGGTGAAAATGATGAATGGTGGGCGGCGGTCTTGGTGTACAAATGATTTTGATGATGTGTGTGTTCATGAGTCACATGCATACATTCATTTCATGATCGCGACGATATATTGTAAAGGTTGCGATGCAGTGTTTTATTTATTTGCGATCGTGAAGTATAATAAGTAATGATGAGGCTGCGGTCTGGTGATAATGGTACCATATGCATCTTTGCATTGCATTGCATCCATTCTCATAAATGATATTGAACGGATTGTGATGGTTGTGATTGATTGACTTCTATAAATCTGATATACTGCTTATTATAGTTTCTATTATATAGTTCGAGACTCACCCTTTTCTGTTGTTGTCTACCACAGGTAGTCATGAGTGAGGGCTTGCTACCTTCACTATTCCCCGAGTCGGTCTGCTTTGATACGTAGCACCTAGGGAATGGGGTTTAGATTTCTATTTGCTTTGTTTTGCTCCCTGTTTAGCTTTTATATGTGATACTCTATGTAGTAGTTGAGACTGCTGATTACACTTGAGATGTAACTTTATTTTCCGCTGCATGCTATGAGATTATTTCCAACGTGTGTATGGTGTTACGTATTAATTTATATCTATGAGCTGAACTGGCTGTTTGAGTTATTTTGAAGTGATAAGTGTAGCATTCCATTACATGAGTTCCATTTTAAAAAAAATAAATTTTATACTCTGATCCTTATTATAAGTTGCCGGGTAGAAAATGGGGTGTTACATTAGTTGTATCAGAGCAAAAGTTCGGTCTGTCCGGCCAAGTGTGTCTGTCTGTCATATTATGTATGACAATTAGGTGTCTTGAATTAGTTCTGAATGGTTGTTTATGTTGCAGTGCTAGGTTGATATGGCCAGGAGAGTTGATCTTTTGCCATTCTTTGAGGCTTTGCAAGCCATAGCGCGAGTTATGGGAACCAGCAGAATGTTGGTGAGAATCTTTGGGACCGTGGCTTTGGCTACCTTTCGGAGGAGAACCTCCTACCTTTGAGGGAGGTACAATCCGGATGGTGCTTTGGCATGGTGAAGGAGATTGAGAGAATATTGAGTGATGGACTGCAATGATGAGCAGAAAGTCAGGTATGGTACTCACACTCTAGCTGAGGAGGCTGATGACTGGTGGTTGGAGACCAGTGAGAGGTTCGGGGCTGCGCATGAGGAGGTTACTTGGGCTGTGTTCAGAAGGGAGTTCATGAGGAAGTATTTTCCGGAGGATGTCGGGGAAGAAAGAGATGGAGTTCCTTGGTGAGGCGAGGAATATATGCATTCATTCACAGTATCTTTGCTAAGTTCACTGAGTGGCTAAGTTCTATCCAGTTATTACGAGGAACATTGCGAATTCTCAAAGTGCATTAAATTTGAGAATGGGTTGAGAGGCGATATCAAGCAAGCCATTGGGTATCGAGAAAATTAGGGTGTTTTGATTTGGTTATTTCTTTGTAGGATCTATGAGGAGGGCTGACAATGCCGCTCTAGAGTCATGAGAGACCCGGAGGGTAAGTTCCAAAAGCAGGGTAAGCCATATGAGACATCTGGCGACAGGGGGTGCAGGTATCTTTGGTGGTAGCGTGGTATCTTTGGTGGTAGTAGCAGTCTGCTTGAGGGCAAGAAGCCAAGTGGGGAGATGCTCCTACTTGTAATTGTGTGCTTCAAGTGTGGCCAAGTCACAAGAGTTTTGAGTGCAAGACTGGGGTAAAAGCATGTTTCCGTTGCGGGAAGGATGGTCATATGGCAGCTGATTGTGACCGCAAGGAAGCAGTGTGTTACAATTGTGGTGAAGCTGGTCACTTTAGTTCCAAATGCACTAAGCCAAAGAAGGAGAGGTCCACTGGGAGAGTTTTTGCACTAGCAGATTCAGAGGGACCTAATGAGATCAGAGGGACCTAATGAGATCAGAGGTACTTGCTTTATTTATGGTACACCTTTAGTTGCTATTGTTGACACGGGTGCTACGCACTCCTTTATTGCTTTTGTCTGTGCTGAAAAGTTGAATTTAGTATTGTCTACTATGGAGAGGGGGATGGTTATCGACACTCCAGCTAAGGGTTCGGTAACTACTTCTCTAATGTGTGATAGGTGTCCTCTATCAGTCTTCGGCAGAGATTTTCTGGTTGATCTTATCTGTTTGCCTTTGGGTGGGTTGGATGTGATTCTGGGTATGGACTGGTTAGTAGATAACCATGTACACATCAACTGTTTCAACAAGTCTGTTAGTTTCCTTCCTCCAGCAGAGGAAGAGTCTGTTTTGTTGTCTGCCGGTCAATTGCGTGAGGTGATGAAAGAGGGTGGTCAGTTGTTTACTTTGATGGCCTCTATGTCTGCTAAGAACCAGGCTGTAGTGGATGGGTTGCAGGTGGTGTGTGAGTTCCCTGAAGTGTTTCCTGATGAGATTCTTACTTTGCAGTAGCCTGCCCAAAATCAATTTTAAACATTTTGGCTCGAGTAGTTTTATTTTAGCATGTGTCATTTGAGAGATGTTCTGGTGGGTATTGTTGTGGCGCTATATGTGTGCGCCTATGGGGTGGTTTGAGTGAAACTTAGAGTTCTAAGCATATTTTACCGTGCCATCTTTTGCAGTAGCCTGCCCAAAATCAATTTTAAACATTTTGGCTCGGGTAGTTTTCTTCTTGCATGTGTTGTGTGTGATGGGCCAAGTGTAGGCGCAAAAGCTGCGCTGTGGCGCCATAATTGTGCACGTGTGCGAGAGGCGTGTCTCGATTTGTATCTAAGTTTGTGTATGCAGTCTCTTTGCCTGCGGGCGCAGATTGCTAGGAAAATGGCGCCCAGTGGTGTGTTGCCACGAGGCGCCAAATTTTGAGTTTTTGGCCCCTAGTCTTTGTGTTGCCTGAGCGCGATTTAATGGGGAAATGGCGCCCAGTCTTTGCCTTGTGTCTAAGTGTGTCTTTGTTTTGGTCCCTAGGTGTGATTTGGTCCTAAGGGTGTGGTTTTGGTCCCTAGGTGTTGTTTTGGTCCCTAGGTGCCAGTTTGGTCCAAAAGGTGTCAATTTGGCCCCTCAGTGTTGAATTGGTCCTAAAGGGTGGTTTAGGTCCCTGAGTGAGGATTTAGTCCTCTGGTTATGTTTAGTCCTTCGTACATGAATAATGATGAGCTAGCGAATAAATGTAATAATGATGATGCCATGGGGGCCAGGCCATGAGGCCAGAGTCATGGGGACTCAATTTATTGGTGAAAATGATGAATGGTGGGCTGCGGTCTTGGTGTACAAATGATTTTGATGATGTGTGTGTTCATGAGTCACATGCATACATTCGGCTGCGGTCGCGACGATATATTGTAAAAGTGCTGCGTGATGCGGTGTTTTATTTTTATTTGCGGTCGTGAAGTATAATAAGTAATGATGAGGCTGCGGTCTGGTGATAATGGTACCACATGCATCTTTGCATTGCATTGCATCCATTCTCATAAATGATATTGAATGGATTGTGATGGTTGTGATTGATTGACTTCTATAAATCTGATATACTGCTTATTATAGTTTCTATTATATAGTTCGAGACTCACCCTTTTCTGTTGTTGTCTACCACAGGTAGTCATGAGTGAGGGCTTGCTACCTTCACTATTCCCCGAGTCGGTCTGCTCTGATACGTAGCACCTAAGGAATGGGGTTTAGATTTCTATTTGCTTTGTTTTGCTCCCTGTTGAGCTTTTATATGTGATACTCTATGTAGTAGTTGAGACTGCTGATTACACTTGAGATATAACTTTATTTTCCGCTGCATGCTATGAGATTATTTCCCACGTGTGTATGGTGTTACGTATTAATTTATATCTATGAGCTGAACTGGCTGTTTGAGTTATTTTGAAGTGATAAGTGTAGCATTCCATTGGATGAGTTCAATTTTGAAAAAAATAAATTTTATACTCTGATCCTTATTATAAATTGTCGGGTAGAAAATGGGGTGTTACACCGGGCGCATGGGGCACGCCACTTTGGCGCCCCTAACCGCGCCACACACACACACACGCCTACACAAAGGCGCAAGGGGCAGCCACATTTGGCGCCCCTAACCGAGACACCCACACCACCATGCGCACCTAGGCGCAAGGGGCAGCCACATTTGGCGCCCCCCTCCATGCCACCACCCACACAATCACACCAACACGCCCAAATTCTAATTTCTCCAACACACCCATACACCTACTTCACCTAATACACACCCAAACACCCAATTCACTCATACACATTCCCAACACAATATAGACACAATACTTCAAACTCCTAACTTCAACACCAATTTATTCACATACATAAACATCACAATGATGCATAACAACTCCATTTCAACAACCACCAAATTAATTTATCACATTAAGTTTCAAATCATTTCTTTTGGGTAATTTACTCAACATCTTACAATTATCACATTTCCATATTTACATATTTCCTATCAAGCTCATGTCAACAACACATCATGGGTTCATCAATTTTAATTCAACACAACACCAATTATTTCAACAACACATAAGCACCAATTTAATTCAACAATACATAAACACCAATTTAATTCAAACAACACCTAAACACCAATTAATTTAACAACACCTAAACCACAATTACTTACCCTAAACACCTAACCCACACATAAATACTCATCTTATAACCTATTATGTATGAAAGAGAGCCCCCTAACCTCAAAATTGAAGAACTCAAGTAGTCTCTCCTTCACCAACACAAGAATCACCAAAATGTAAAGCTGCTGAATTAACTCTGTAACACCCCATTTCTACCCGGCAATTTATTTTAAAAATCAGAGTTTAAAAATTCATTTCTTTAATTGAAATCATCCAATGGGATGTTACACATTTCCTCAACAAAAATAACAACAACAAACCATTTAATTCATGTAATAGATTGATACATAACACCAGAAAACACGTGGGAATAGGGTTCTCATAAATATAGTATTTTTAGTCCACGCACCGGAAAACTCATACATAACGCAGCGGAAATAATCATAATCTCAAAGAGGCCAACAACAGTCTCAACAATAACATAAATCATCACGTAAATAGTTCAACAGTGAACAACATAATACTATAGACTAATCCCATCCCCTAGGTGCTACGTATCGGAGCGGCATCGGCTCGGGAAGTGAAGTGGTCTATGCCTTCACTCATGGCTACCTGTGGTAAACAACAACAGAAAGGGGTGAGTCTCAAACCACATAATAGAGACTATAATAAGCAGTATATTTATATCATAGAAGCACACACATATAGACATAAAGCAACTATTCGTATTAACCAGCAACCAACAACACACAAGCTTTTTATGAGAATGTATGCAATGCAGTCATGCATGTGGTACCATTTGCCCCCATGGCATTATCATCAATCAATTGAGTCCCCATGACTTTGGCCCCCATGGCCTGGCCCCCATGGCCTCATCATCACATTATAAACGTCGCGACCGCAGCCGAATGTATCACAATTTAAACGTCGCGACCGCAGCCGAATGTATGCATGAGACTCCATGAACATGTCACACACACACAATTACACATCATCAATAACATTCCTCACCTCATTATTAATTTCCACTTTTAGCCCCCATGGCTCATGCCCCCATGGCATCATCATCATTCATGTCCCAAGGACTAATCACAACTAGAGGACTACACCTCACTCAAGGACCTAAAACACCCTTTAGGACCAAATTAACATGTAGGGACTAAAACCACGCCCTTAGGACTAAACTGTCACCTAAAGACCAAAACAACACTTAGGGACCAAATCCACACCCTTAGGACCAAACTATCACCTAGGGACCAAACTGTCACCTAGGGACCAAAACAGCACACACTTAGACACTGCAAAGCACACGGCGCCATTTTTCCCTGGCGGCGCCCCACGTGCAACAACAACGACACATGGCGCCAAAACTCCAGCAACTTGGCGCCCCCTGTGGCACCCAGCCACCTGAGCGCCATTTTCACGGCAATCGGCGCCCATTGTGCAAAGACAGACCTAGACACAAACTAAGACACAAACTGAGACACAGTCTCAGACACGGGCGTACACTCAGGCGCCATGGGCAGCACATTTGGCGCCCCTGCCTAGAGACAGGCAGCAACACAGGCGCAACAGTGCAGCCATTTGGCCTCTTTGAGACTGTGATTATTTCTGTTGCGTTATGTATGAGTTTTCCGGTGCGTGGACTAAAAATACTATATTTATGAGGACTTCGGTCTTGGACTTCGGTCCTAAGGTGATAGCAGAGGACTTCGGTCCTAAGGACTTCGGTCCGAAGGTGATAGCAGAAGACTTCGGTCTTAATGGATCTATCATGCATATGCCCTGGAAGTATGGGTCTGCATCATTCATATAACTCATGCACTGAATAATTGTTATTTGTGTGCTGTGCCGAAGTGTTTATATGTGTTTTGCTTAGCATAATGCTTGTCATAAACCTTATTATATGTGTTTAGAGACTCACCCTACTGCTTTTATGTTGCTCTCATGTGGCAACTTGCAGGTATCTCTACGAGTAGAGTCGGTTCTCACTCGATTGTCGTTGGCGTCGTCATTTTGCTCTGGTAGTGTAACACTGGGGGCCGAGTAGTGTAGTGGTCTGTATGTAGGATATTTTGTGTTGTAAACCTATCTCTTTTGGAACTTGTATTAATTTGACTAAGTTGTAACTAATAACTTGTTACTTGTTGAGCTCGGTTCCTTCTAGGCCGGAGTGATGTATGTGCATTACACTACCACTGTTTTAGCTGCGCAAATGTTTGATTATTTTGCTTGGTCAAGTTCATGTAGAAAAATGTAGCACTCCTTGAGTGGTTTTGAAAACTCTGATTTAAGTAGCTAAGTAGTAATTAAAGTAAGGGGGTGTTACACTAAGTGGTATCAGAGCAAAAGTCCGGTCTTGTCCGACCAAGTATTGAGTCTTGAGTTCCCAGAATTTCGAGTTTTATGGCTCTCTTTCATTCATGATAATGTATATGATAGGTGTTGTGTGTGAGTTATACTTGGAATGGTTTTCGAGTACATTTTTTAAGTAGGTTGGTTATGTTGTTTTGCTTCACCTTGGTGAAGCCGTGGTGTTTTGCTGATGAATTGGTCGTGTGAGAGACCGTAGAGAGTTGTTGTTTGTGTTGTCATTTGCGTGGAGTTCCTAGTGAGTTGGTGTCGGTGTCGGAAATTTTGTCTCCTTCGTGGAGTTCTTGAGAAGTGTTGGATTAGTTTTGAAGGTATGAGTATATAATAGTGGTGCGTAAGTTGATCATAGTGTGAGAACCGAGAGAGAAGGGTGTGTGCGGTGAGTGGGTGCTTATTTGTAGGTGTGAGCGTTATGGGTGTGTGCGTCGTAGGTTGGTGCGACGTAGTATGTGAGAGTCAAAGTATGTAGTGCGAGATGAGTAGTGACGAGGTGTGTCATTCACAGTGACCGAGGAGTGGTAGCCGAGTTGAATGGTAATAAGATGTTGTCTCTAGGAGTAACCGAGGTGGTTAGTACCTAGGTGGGTGATGTGGCATAGATGATGAGGTGTAAGTGTGGCTAAGTCCCAACGTGGGAGTCGAATTGTAGTGGCTGAGGTGTAGTTGCCTAACTATGAGAAGGACGAAGCATAAGTGAATGAGTATAAGTATCAAAGCGTAAGTGAAGGTCCGTAGGTGACGAAGAGTGGGACAAAGTATAAGTGAGGAAGTAAGTGTATCCGAGGATACGCGTAGAGTCGACTTGTGGTTGCTTAGAGGTATAGGGATGGTGTGTCGTGATGTATGTGTTGAGGAGTAGATGTTACAAGGAGCGTAAGTGTTCACGGCGTGAGTTGAAGGGTTGTCGAGGACGAGGTGAAAGCGGTCTAATGGTAGAATGCGTTGAGATGTAGGTAGCGAGCATAGGTGACGTAGTATTGGTGACGAGGAGTAAAGGTGTGAGAGATTTGGAGCGTAGGGTCGACTTGTAGTTGCCGAGGTGTAGCATAGGTATCCGAGGTGATTACTAGAGTATAGCGTGTATTTATACACATAAGCGTAGTTCTTTGAACCGTGGTTGCCGAGGTGGTATAGCAGGCGAGGTGAAGGAAATAGAGGCTTGTACCTAAGTGGGTCGAGGTGAGGCGCAAGGACGCCATTGAAAGTGAGGTGCTGCGTGCATCGAAGTTGAGTGGTGCGTCTTGCGCCGAGGTGCGAGGAGAGGGTACCGAGGTGCCGTTCGAAGCCACGATTCTGTGAAGGCGGGTGCCCCAGCGCAAGCTGGGAGTCTTGTTGGGTGTTGAGAGCGGCAAGTGGTTGAAATGGGATAGTCCGTTTAGTCCACTACGTTTAGTGGGAGGCGTTGAGGTAGCGTGAGAACTACGACCGTGGGAGTATTGAGTGGAGGTTGGGACGATAACCATGGGGCCGTGTCCGAAGTGCGAAGTCACTTTAGAGTTTGTGAGTGATGATGTGGTTAAGTGGTGAGGTTCCAAAGGGGACCGGCGTTGAGTGTTGGGTGGTGTATGTACTTAGGTGGAGTTGCTATAAACTAAGTGCAGTCAAAGTTAGGCTTATCCGAGATCAACATAGTCGAAGTCGGTATAGGCGAGACTAGTGTGGTCGAACTTTAGCGCAATTCCAAGCGAGTGTAGTCGAATAGGCGTGGCAGAAGTCTTCGCGATTCGAATCTAGCGTAGTTGGAGTCGGTAAATAGGCGAAGTAATGTGTAGGTTTCACGTTAGGAAATGTCGACCATAAGCGTAATCGTAGTTTGAGTATGACGAAGGCAAAGGTGTCGAAATAGTAGTGAGCCGAGGTGCGGTCGGTGTGCCGAGGTGTTGTGTTTTGCCGAGGCTCCAAATGGGTACCAGAGGTCTTTCGTGTGTATGAGCTATGTTTAGCGTATTTCGCTGCGAGAGGCGACGGTGAGTCGCGGCGGTAGTGACGTTAAGTCCAAGCGATGGAGCGATAGGTGTCGTTTTGGTCCTTAGGTGAAGTCTTTTTGGTCCTTAGGTGACGATAGGTCCCTAAGTGTTGGTGGGATTTTAGTTTGGCCATAGCCGCTGCGTTGGAGGCGATGGCAAATCTTTGGTGAGGAAATCACGTGGGATATTTTCAAGAGGAATTCATGGGGAAGTACTATCACGAGGATGTAAAAGGGTAAGAGGAAATGGAATTTTTGGAATTGAAGCAAAGCGTGAAGGTCGTAGCAAGTCGTATGACATTCGGAGGGCTAAGGTAAATGAAGTCGGTGATGGCGGAGAGGAGGTCTAAGTGGGGAGATGCTCCTGCTAACATCATATGTTTCAAATGTGGCAAAGCGGCCACAAGAGTTTTGAGTGTAAACCAGGAGATATCAAGGTGCTTAGTTGTGGTAAGGAGGGTCATAGGATATTTGAGTGTAATCGCAAGGATGTGGTATGTTTCAAGCTGCGGTGAGGTGGGACACATTAGTGCTAAGTGTCCTAAGCCAGAAGAAAGAGAGAGGAGCGGTGGATAGGTGTTTACTCTTGTTGGATCAGAGGTGGTTAATAATGCCTTGTAATGATATCTCCCTTATTGCTATAGTAGAGTTGGATGTTATCCTTGTCTTTGGATTTGGTTAGGGTAGTATATATATATATATATATATATATATATATATATATATATATATATATATATATATATATATATATATATATATATATATATATATATGTTAATTGTTTTCAATTGTTGTGATGGTTGTTGATATTTGAGTTATGTGAAAATTTGAAAAGGCGTAGTTATGTGACCTCAACTAAATTGGATGAGTGAGTAGGAGGGGTGATCACCCCTGATAACCCATCTCCAACGAACGAGGCCACGATAACTTCGTGGATAGCGTAAAATCTAAATATGTATTCATTTTAACTCGATTAATTGAGTGGTGTCTTTGATTTGGAGAACTGTTAGTAGATGAAGGGTAGGTGCCAGAAGTGTGCATGCCCCTTGCGTTTTGTTTTAGTGGCGTGTTGCGCGCACTTTGTCTTGGGTGCCGAGTTGGGTAGCCGTGCGTGTGTGCTAGTGAAGTCTTGGCGCGAGAGCGGGGCGCCATGCCGTGCCCAAGCTGCACGTATTTGCGTCTGATGGAGCCCCCCATCACAGCGCCAAATGTTGTTTTAGTACTAAGGCGAGGTGTCGTGGCTATGTGCCGAGGAGAGTAGATGGTCAAAGAAATGTAAGTGTGTGAGGAAGTGTAGATACCTAAGTGTAACCTTGGATGAATAAAGGATTAAAATTCAGTATGAGAAATAGGATGAAGGGATGAGGGGGATATTATTTGTAGCTTGAATATAGATTAATGTAAGAGATGAACATTTGCACCTTAAGTAATTGCTATAGTGTGGTTTCCTAATGGTAGGGTAAGGGTGTTTGGATAAATTAAGTGGGATTTTGAGGATCCAAAAGGTGTGTATGTCCTAGTACTTAGTGTACAAGAAGGTGTTATTGATAGTAAGGAACAAAATGAGATAGATGAAATTGAGGCTCAATTGGTAGTGGGAAGTAGATTGAACTTGTATTTGAGCCCCATGTACAAGGTTCGATTCCCACGGAAGGCAAAAATTCTACAAGGGGGGTAGAAAAGATCGTGAGTTAATAGCGCTGGGGTGGCCGCTGCGGTGGACCTGGGCTGTTACAGAAGATGCTCCTTAACACATCCAAATAAAATAGTACTCAAAACAAAACCATTAGTTATTGTCGCCTCTTTCATCGGTGGTGAGTACTTGGGGTGATCAGTCCCTCCCACTCACGTAACCAATTAGTGAAGGTAACAGAAATTACAACCTTTTCAAAATTACACATTTCACACTAAAAGGCTTTTAACGCAATCTAGAGTGCGAAGGCGTCGTCACGACTCCCACTCTTTTGACACCGTTAAAATCCTTTTAACTACGCCTATCTCGATAAAATAACAACGACTTTGTATTACATAAATTTCATCGATTAAAAAGATTTGGCGACGTCAAATAAGGCCCACTAACAACGGCTAACAAAATAACTTCACAAAGCACTTAGTTCACGTGGTCACTTTGCTAAGTTGTATAAACACAATGCCTATTAAGAAATAATCAAATTAAGCTGCATATATGCGTCAATGAAATAGTTAAAACAAGCCAAGGAATAGTTCAAAGCGGTTCAAAAATCTTTTTCTTTGGGTCATAAAGAAGTAAGTGAGGCGTATTCTATTATAGCTTCAGAGAAGATAAGATAGAATACTTAATACTACAACATTGATCAATTACGCATTGTCAAATATAATTAAAACACGAATACAAACATCAATGGTCTAACTTTAGAAGTTTCATACATAAAATTATGTTCGGAAAGTTACTACAACACCTCTAGGCCCCTATAAAGACAGAAACAAGATAACACCATGCATGAGAGCAAACGCTATTTCATATACTAGTGGGTTCCACAAAGACCCGGTTTGAGAAAAATCAAGAAATCGAGTGAGACAAGGTAAGGTGAATGGAGTGAAAATAGCATGTTAGTCCGGGAATGGCACCTAAAACAATTAGTGAAATAACTCCGCAAATCACTTAGCCTAGAGCATCAACATAAGTGATGAAAACACGTTATAAAAATGGATCTTATACAACTATTTTACAATAAATAAATACCTTTGAAAGCATCTGACAATAAGAGATAGGTTAATAGAAGTGCACAATTTTAATCTAAGTTTTCAAAACCACCTAGCGCAAATTACATATAATCTCACTGACGACAATAAAAGAAATTAGTAATTGTAACATTTAGGCGAGGAAATTATACTCATAGTAAATCACATTATCACAACATCACACATCCAAGAAAATCAAGAACATAGAGCAAGACAAAAATGTAGTCCACTTTTATAATTAGTGCATCTTGTTGTATTCAAAAGAAAAGAAAAAAAAATCAACGATTGTAGCATCCAACGAGAGAGTTGATCATTTATAGTCATCAAAACATTGCATTGCCCTAAAACAAGTAACACGCCAATTCCATAAAACACTTAACAAGGAGTATCAATCAAGTACAAAATAAAACATGTTCTATTAAAAGACTTTACACGAGCGATGTGCTAATTAAAATTGAGTTAAGTTTGATTGAGCTAAATTCAAAAGCAGTTGAACATGTATGTTAACACCTAATGAAGAAAATTCGAGGTTCAAAGAACGGTGAAGTTACAAAACAACGAGACAAAGTCTGAGTTCACACAGAAAAGGCACGATAGACACTCAACACAATTGGTTAGTCTCACGTCTATATAAAAAAATCAACAAACAAGGTATGCAACTCTTCTCGAGTTCACACATCGAAAAGTACAATAAACAACACAAAGCAAATCCGGCTAGAATTTGATCTGCAAATGAACACAACAACTAGACACTTGGTGGACGGACCAAACTTCACTCTCTCGATACCACTAATGTAACACCCTTTCTAGACAACCGTTAATCTTTGTATTCTATCGAGTTTTTAAAAATAAAATCATTAAAGGGAATGTCACATTTCAACGCTTATAAAAACAATCGGCTCATAGTCAATTCATAAGAAGTTTATAAAATATTAAAACGATACATAAACACATAATTTAGGGTCGGGCCTCAAACACCATTTTAGTTTCTGATGCGAGAATATAAGGGCGCTTCCAACACAGCGGAAGGATTACTAGTTTTTAACAAATCACTTAGTACATCATCAATAAATGTCTAAAGCATCAAATAAAATAAAAGACGACTACGCCCCTCCCCTGGTGCTACATATCAGAGATGAGACACGACTACTAGTAGGCAGGCATAAGGATGCCCTCACTCGCGAGTACCTGCAGCGTTGCCACATAAGAGCAACATTCCAAGCAGAATGGGTGAGTCTTTCATACAAATAATAATAGTTAGGATAGGCATTATATATCGGCAAGGCAACAAACACTACAATCAGCTCACCACATTATCAACACATCATCACTAAGTTCATTAACATATGTATGAGTGTATGCATGTATGCAACATGCATGAGGATCCTTCATCACCACTATTTGCCTTGAGGGCACTCATCGCTTGGGACAGGAGTCCCACGTCGCTTTGGTAGAAGCCTACACATCGCTTTATGCATATGCATCATGAGGCTCTATGTCAATGCACCACAAATATATTAGGCTCACCATTTCTTTTAATTATTTATTCACCTCCATCTCACCAACAAATTAGCCTTGAGGGCTCTCATCACTTTTTGGACCGAAGTCCCACTTCGCTTTCACACTCCGCTTAATTACAACTTAATTTATACTCTTACGCTAGTATTTTAGCTCACAATCACTTCACAACACAAGAGTTGCACCAACTAACACCCTAGGGACCATAAGACACCTAGGAACCATACTAGGCACCACTTGGCGCCACGGGGCAGCCACTTTGGCGCCCCACCGCAACACTCTCACACACCCTCATACACTACCAGCCCAACCGGACGCACTTGGCTGCCATATTTGGCGCCTGCACCCAAGACACACACGCACACGCACACGCCCGCACTGGCGGGCGCACACGAGACCACGCAGGCAGCCACATTTGGCGCCACCGCTCGGACACACACGCCCAGAAGTCAGACACAGGCGCACCAGGGCTGCCCATTTGGCGCCCTGTGGCCTGCACAACGCACACAGCAGTTGCATACAGCAACCTGGCGCCATTTGCCCTGCAATTTGGCGCCCCCCCTTCACCTGCACACTCCACGCAGCAACGGCGAAAGATACCAAAGAGACATACCAGCGCCAACTTCCCTCAAAGACTTGGCGCCCCCTCTTGCATAATTCTTTTAGCACTTTGACAACACTAATTCCCTAACCATTTTCATACTTAACCCACACTCTACTACCAACAATCATCAGACATCATTTTAATTATTCTACAACTAACATGTTTACACACTTCACTCTATTGGAGAGTTCTCACAACCAATTCACATACACAATTCAGTTACATATACACATCCAGTCAGCAGCAACTCATAACAATTTCAATTAGGCATTTAAACACAACAACCAGAATGGTTTCACAGATACAGACAAGCATTCAACCATTCAACAATTCATACCACTCCACATTCAATAGTTCAACAGTTCTAATAACCTACAACTCAGCAATTCTAACATTCACAATTTAAACAATCCAACATTCACTAAATCAACAATTCTAATAACCTACAACTCAACCTACACATAACACAAATCCTAAAGAGTATTATATGCATAGAAAGAATCCCCATACCTTGAAATGCCAAGAATTCTAAGCCAAATCCACAACTCCAAAAACGTAACAATCCTCCCCCTTCTCTCCATAAGCAAACCGAACCTTCACTCGCTTTGAGCAAGTTGAAAAATCAACAATTTACAAGTACTAGGGATTAAGATCACAACACTAGAAAAAGGGTGAAAATTGGAAAAGAAAGGATCAAGAATCCTTACCTAGCACAACTTGAGAATCCATCCCCTTTCTCCTTCCTTAGCTTCGCGTGCTCCCTCTCTCTCTTCTCACTCTCTCACCTTCGCCGTCCCTCTCTCTCTCTGCGCAACTCTCCTTCGGTTTCCTTCCTTTCTCTCCCAACGAAATCGCAGCAAACATCTCCTCTCTTCTTCAATCGCGTTTCGTTCTCCGTTTCTCCTTTTCCTTCACCAGTGCGCGTTTCTTCTCTTCCCTTCCCTCTCTCTCACCGTCGCGCTTCTCTTCTCGCTTCTCGTCCACCGCCGCTTCGCTTTCTCCTCTCCTCTCCTCTTTCTTTCCCTTCTTTCTTCCTCTCTCACTCTGTGCAGAAAACCCTCTCCTCAATTTCTATTTCTTTTCTTTAATTAAACCCAGGCCCAATCCATAACCTACTTGCACCCTCTCTTTGCTTTCACACACCCCTCAATTAAAGCCCATAATGCTATTTACACCTCCCATTTCAATTAATTCCACCACTTCCTTATTACTTAAACACCTCCTAATAAAACTCCAATTAATAACTTCACATCTAACCTGCGCGTCTCTGATACTAACCAAGAAGTCATTCCCAATCCTCAGCATACCCAATCGACACTGGGTGTCACCTCACAAACAGGACTCAAGTCGCGGAATTTCTCAATCAACTCCAACTCCCTCACCATCATAGCCGACATATGCAAAGTTTTCCGACTCAAAGCATCACCACGACATTAGCTTTGCGGGGTGATAGTTCAAGCCGAAATCATAGTCCTTCAACGGCTCTAACCAACGCCCTGTCTCATATTCGGCTCTTACGGTCAAACAAGTACTTGGACTCTTGTGATCACCGAACACTTCGAATCTAGTACCATAGAGATAGTGCCTCCAAATCTTCAAAGACGAACACAATCGCAGACTAACTCTAAATCATGAGTAGGATAGTTCTTCTCATGCGTCCTCAATCGCCGAGACGCATAAGTTTACTACCTTCCCATCTGCATCAACACACCTCCCAAACCCATCTTGGAAGCATGGCAGTACACAACAAATGGTTGCTCTGGAGCAGCAACACTAACACCGGAGGCGTGGTCAACCTCCTCTTTAGCTCTTGGAAGCTCTCTTCACACTTTGCATCCCACACAAATGCCTTTCCCCTTACAGTCAATCGAAGTCAATGGAAGGGCTAGCTTAGAGAACCCTTCAATGAACCTCCTGTAATAACCACCAACCCCAAGAAACTCCTCGATCTCGATCCACGGACTTTGGGCTCTCCCATCGCAAAGATTGCATCAACGCCATTTGGATCCATAGCTATACCATCACCAGAAATAATATGACCCAAGAAGCTCACCTCATGCAACCAGAACTCACACTTTGACAACTTGGCATACAACTTCCTCTCTTTCAAGACCTCAGCACCAACCTCAAGTGCTCTGCATGCTCTTCCTCAGATTTTGAGTACACCAAAATATCATCAATGAAGACCACCACAAGCGGATCCAGATAGCTATGGAAAATTCGGTTCATGTACTCCATAAACACCCCCTGGTGCATTTTTGTGACACCAAGCGGCATTACACAGTACTCATAATGCCCGTATACCTTGTTACGAATCTTTGTCTTACGGATATCCTCATCCTTCACCTTAATCTGGTGATACCCGGACCTCAAGTCAATCTTGCTAAACACTTTAGCACCCACCAGCTGATCCATCAGATCATCTATCCTCGGGAGAGGATACTTATTCTTGATAGTCACTTTATTCAACATGCGTAGTCCACGCACGCACGCATACTCCCATCCTTCTTCTTTACCAATAAAGCGGAGCTCCCCATGGTGATACACTAGGCCTCACAAACTTCTTCTCAAGAAGCTCCTCTAATCGCTTCTTCAATTCACCCAACTCGAAGCCGACATCCCAGATGCGGTGCCATAGACACGGGCCTAGTACTGTGCACAAGCTCAATCCCGAACTCAACTTCTCTCTGGGGGCACACTAGGAATCTCATCCGGAAACACTTGTGGAACTCACACACCACCGTAACCCATCAACCACGGCTCGGTTCTCGCAGACATAGACGCCATCAAAGCAAACAAGCGACCACCCTCTTTCATTACCTGCGCGCAATTGCTCACAGAGACAAAGAGAGCGACTCTTCCTCTTCGGAAGGAGAAAACTAATAGACTTATCGTAGCGGTTGATGTGCACGTGGTTATCTACTAACCACCCATGCCCGTAATCACATCTAACCCACCCAAAGGCAAACAAATCGGATCGACTAGAAAATCTCTGCCAAGACCGACGAGAGGACACCTAGCACACATCGCAGAAGTAGTTACTGGGACCGCTTAGCCGGGAGTGTCGATAACCATCCTCTCTCCATAGTAGACAATACTAAATTTAACTTTTCAAAGACAAACAGATGCAATAAAAGAGTGCGTAGCACCCGTGTCAACAATAGCAACTAAAGGTGTACCAGAGATGAAACATGTACCTCGGATATCATTAGGTCCCTCTGAACCTGCCAATGCAAACACCCTCCCAGTAGATCTTTCCTTCTTAGGCTTGGGGCACTTGAAGCTAATGTGACCAGCTTCACCACAGTTGAAACATACAGCTTCCTTGCGATCACACTCGGATGCCATGTGACCACTCTTCCCACACCTAAAACATCTCTTCACTTCCATCTTACAGTCAAAGCTCTTGTGACCTGGCTTGTCACATTTGAAACACACAATATCAGATGGGGCGTCTCCCCCACTTGGCTTCTTGCCCTCATGGTACCTCCTACCCTCAGCAGACCTGTTTCCACCATTATACTTGTTACCACCCGAATACCTTTGCTTCCCCTTGTCAGCAGACGTCTCATAAGGCTTACCTCTGTTATGAAATTTCCCCTACGGTCCTCATGACCCTAGAGCGGGCATTCTTTGCCTTCCTCATAAATCCTGCAAAGAATCTACCGGATCAAACAAATACTCTAATCTTTCGATACCCCACACACCGCTTGATATCACCCTCGGTCCATTCTCAAACTTAATGCACTTTGAGAATTCAGCCCGACCTCAAAGATAGTGGGGATAGAACTTGGCAACTCCGTGAACTTGGCAAAGATACTCAGTAATAGACATACTTCCACGCCTCGGTTCAAGGAATTCCACTCTTTCTTACCTCTCTCACGCCCCTCGGAAATACTTTCTCAAGAATTCCCTCGAACACGGCCAAGTGATCTCCTCGTGCAGCAAAGACCCAATCTCTCACCGGTCTCTAGCCACGGTCACCATCGCCTCTTCGAGATAAAGTATGAGTACTGCGTGCGACTTTACGCTTCATCAGTGCACCCAATCACCCGAAGATCCTCTCAATCTCCTTCACCAAGTCAAGGCACCATCCGGTTGTACCTCCCTGAAGGTAGGGGGTCTCTCTGCGAACGTTGCGGCATGCGGGTCTCATTATTCTCGTTGGGTACCCACAGTCTGCGCTTATAGCCTCGCAAGGCCTCAAGAAAAAGCGATGATCGATCCTTCCGGCCATATCAACCTAACAACAAAGCATAAACAACCGATTCGAACTATTTTAAGACACTTAGTTGTCATACACACTATGAATGATCGACACACTTGGCCGGACAGACCCGAACTTTTGCTCTGATACCACTAATGTAACACCCCATTTCTACCCGGTAACTTAAATCAAAAATCAGAGTATACAAAAATCATTTCTGGTCATCTTTTAGTTTAGTGTGTTATAAAATAGTGAACTGATTGACTATGGGATTACTCAGTAATGGCGATACTACTTGCAAGTGTATTGACCTCCTTTGCAAGGCTCTCCGATGATGCCTTGTAAATACACCGTGAAAGAAATTCGACCTTAGTGGCGAACCACAATTTAGCCATAGTCATTCAGCACACTAATAGTATAACATAAATCATTTTTACTAATGGAGTGTTACGCTCCTCTCTCAAAAACTCAACAGTCAGTTCAGAAACATGCATAGATACATAACACCATACAACACGTGGGGTAAAATCTCAGTCACGCAAATGGAAATAAACTACATCTCAAAGTAATGCTCAGCAATCTCAAAACAAATACATATAAGGCTCAACAAGGAGCAAAACAAGCAATAACGATCTAAACCCCAACCCCTAGGTGCTACGTGTCGTCGAGCGGCATCGAGGCTCGGGGAGTAGTGAAGGTAGGAAGCCCTCACTCGTGACTACCGTGGTAAACAACAACGAGAAAGGGTGAGTCTCTAACTATATAATAAAAGTGATAATACATAATATATATATTATCATAGTTCACAAACATACTCAAACACACCAATCATCACTCAACAATATTCATGCACTAATGAGTATGTATGCAATGTAAATATGCATGTGGTACCATTTGCCTCCCAAGATTCTCATCAATAATGGAGTCCTCATGACTCGGCCTCCGCCGCCTCGAGCTTCACAATTCGGCCTCCTCCGGCGCCTCGAAGCTTCACAATTATTTTATAAGCTCTACGACCGAAATGACCAATGTATGCATGAGACTCCATGTACCACACAAACACAATCTCAAAAGCATTTCAATACACCCATTAACTCTTACCTCGGTGTCAATCTCATTTTATAGCCCTCCGGCTTGGCCTCCGGCCCATGCCCCCATGGCATGCTCAATCACCTCATTATAAAACTCTCAACACCATTAAGTCCCATGGACTAATCTCCCCAGAGTACTCAACCTCACTCGAGGACCTAAACCACCATTTAGGACCAAAACAATCATCTAGGGACCAAAGCTGTCACCTAGGGACCAAAAACGACACCCTCTTAGGCACTTGGCGGCACTAGGCGCCATTTTCCCCACATCTCGCGCCCGGTGCAACACAAAGACTAAGCGCCGTAAGCTCAAGATTTTGCGCGCCCGTGGCAACACACCATCTGGGCGCCACTTTTCTAGCAATCTGGCGCCCCACGGGCAACACGGACCTAGACACAAACTCGCATACGATTTGAGACACAATCTCGCACACGAGTGGCAGAGACTAGGCGTCTGGCGGCACTGATTTAGCGCCCCTCACCGACTCCAGCTCACCCAACACTTTCAAACCAAAACCACCCGAGCCAAAATGTTTAAAAATGAATTTGGGCGAGTAAATACAAAATTTGCACGAGGAAATATGTTCGTAAATACAAGTTTCAATCCGGGCCCCAAAAACACACACAAAACAAGCCCCACAGGACATTTTTAAAATAACACCGCAACAGAAAACCACTCGAGCCAAAACACTTAAAATTGAAAGTTGGTGTGGCGAATACAAAATTTGGGGCAGGAGGAAATATGTCTGTAAATACAAGTTTCACTCCCGGGCCCAAAAAACACACACAAAACAAGCCCCACCGGGACATTTTCAAAATAACACGCAATGAGAGAAAACCACTCTGAGCCAAAACACTTAAAATTGAAAGTTGGTAGGTGAATACAAAATTTGCACGAGGAAATATGTTCAAATACAAGTTTCACTCCAAGGCCCCAAAACACACACATTCTCGCGCCTGACAAAGCAAACACACTTACCTGGGCCATCGCATAGTGACACAGCGCCATTTCTCTAGGAAATTGGCGCGCGCCTGCAAAGAACACAACCCAACACTCTCGCATCTGAGTACACAGGCGCTGAATCCTAGCACATTGGCGCCCCAAACCCCAAAATCTCAATTTTCTCAAATTCTTCCAAATCAATTCACTCAATAATCATTCTAACACTCCTAATTTCATAATCAAACAATCAATTGCAAGCTAAATCATCAAACACACCACAAATCACAAAATTTCATGTTATAAACCCTAACCTAAGCCCTAACTCGATTTCATCATACAATTCATCAAATTCAATGATACAATCCTTCATTCAATAATCAAATAACATAAAACAGCCCCTATGATACACATATAACCCATTATCTCCTCTATTATAGAGTGAGACTCCTTACCTCAAATTAACCGTAGAGAAGAAACGGAACTGAGTCACGAACAAAACCATCTTTGCAACAATCCAAGCCTTCAAGTCACGAAATTGCTCTTTCTCCTCCTCTTCTCCTAGGGTTTTCTTGCCGTGAGCTTCTTTTCTCTTCTCCCTCTCTTTCGTTTTCTTTTTCTTTCTCACACAAATGAGAGCAAATGCCTAATTTGGCTATATATTCATTGGGCCAACGCACTTGGGCCCTTTTTACACCCCTTCTCCGTTTCTTCCACCATCCCCTTCAATTAAAATAAATTACTGAATTATAAATACTATTTTATATTCCATTATAATTTAAAACAGTGTAACACTTTAAATAATTTAATCAAATAATTAATTAAATCATTTAGGGTGTTACACTCGGCACCCTGTAACACTTTGCTTACGAAGTACACGGGACGCTGTCCGTCTGGGGTTTCCCTGATTAGGACCGCGCTGATCGTCTCCTCGGCTACGTCGAGGTATAGGTAAAGGGTTTCTCCGCCCTCGGGCCTCAGGAGGATCGGTGGCTCAGACAAGATTTTCTTTAGGTCAGATAAAGCATTTTCGCATTCCGGAGTCCACTGGAACTCTACTCCCTTTTTGAGGACCTTAAAGAATGGCAAGGACCTATTGGCTCCTTTTCAGACGAACCTGGAGAGTGCTGCGATCATGCCGATCAGCTTTTGCACTTTTTTCTTTGTAGTTGGTGGGCGCATGTTGGTCCCTGCCCGGCATTTGCTCGGACCCCGAAAGTACACTTCTCGATGTTGAACCTATGGTTGTTCTTTCTTGCTTCTGCAAAGATCTCTTTGAGGTTGGCGACGTGGTTTTCGTCGGCCTTGCTATTGACAATCATGTCGTCCAGATACACCTCGACTACTCGTCCGAGTTGATCTCAGAAAACCTTGTTCATCATGCGCTGGTAGGTGGCGCCTGCGTTCTTCAGATCAAAAGGCATTACCCGATAACAAAAATTACCCCGATCGGTCATGAACACTGTCTTCTCCTAGTCAGGAGGATTCATTGCTATTTGGTTGTAGCCGGAGTAGGCGTCTAAGAAGGAAAGTAATCTGTAACCAGAGGCGTTGTCCACTAACTTATCGATGCTCGGTACAGGGTATGCATCCTTCGGGCAAGCTTTGTTCAGATCGGTGTAGTCCACACACATCCTCCATTTTCGGTTGGCCTTTTTGACCAAGACCACGTTGGATAACCAGGTCGTGTATTTGACCTCTTTAATGAAACCTGCCGAGAGCAGATCGTCCACCGCCTTAGAGGCTGCTTCGGCCTTTTCTTCACTCTGAACCTGTCGTCGTTGGGCCACGTATTTGCGTTTGGATTCACGGGAAAATGGTGACAAGCGACTTCGAGAGGAATCCCGAGCATTTCTGATGAGAGCATGAGTTGCTTAAGCATGTGGAAAGAATTCTACAAAGAAAAAATATTCACCTCCTACACTTTAGAAGCTAAAAATGATGTGATCAATGGTTCTTTGAGCATGTGGAAGGAAACCTACAAGGAATATCCATTTTTGTTTGATTTTGAAGATCACACTACTTTAATGAATTTAATTTTCTTCTTTATTTTGGGATTTGAATCAATGGCTTTAATGCCAATTAGTTATTTCCATTAAAATTAGGATTTTATATTTATTAGTATATTTTAATTTCTAGGGTTTTATTGAGTCAATTGGGCCTAAGGTTCTTTTGGGTCAATTGGACCTAAAGTTCTCTATATTTTGTATTGCATTTTATAAAATAAAAAAGAAGTTGAATTTTGAGGAAAATTTTTGAGACGTGTCTCTTTGGTTCTTCTGAGCCGTTATCCGAGCTTATCGGTTTGCCGTGGCGCTCATCCCGACTTATCAATCGGAATCTCCATAGCTGGTTGTGGCGTCTTCCCGACTTATCGATCGGTCTTCCATCCCGATCGTGGTGTCTCCATCACTGCCACCTTCATGACTCCTAAAATAGTCACCTACGGCTCCGAGGTTGCCATCATCTGGTGTTCCGGGGCGTATTAGCAAATACAGGGAGGTGCCATTAGCGATGGGCCAGCGGCCCAATTCAGCAGAACGGCCCAAGACCGTGTCTTGGTCCGCAATTCTCGGCGACCGGCCGTATTTATCCATCCATACTGTCAGGTACGCAATTCCTACCCTGTGATACCCTGCCCGTTAGCACACCTCTGACTAGAGCGTCGGAGTGTCTTTGCAGGTACCACCCGAGGTGCTCTCAAGACCGGTCCTCATCCTACATCAGCGACCGGACGAAGGAGCAGCGATCAGCATCTACACTTGGTGATCAAGGTACGATCATTTGGCGACCACAATGGGAGCCCGAGCGCTACCCCACCTTGAAGATGGGCCCGAAGAGAATTACTACGCGGGCATCCACGCAACACGACCCTGCCGGTCCGGGCGCTCGCCCGCAGCACACCCTGGAGGGCGTGCCTCTAACTGTTGACGAATCCCACTACAAGAAAATTGGGTTTTTTTGGCGGATTTTTCCGCCAAAAAACACCCAATTCCGCCGGTAAAAGGCTGGTGGCAACGTATTTCCGGCGGATATTTGCGGGGGAATTTGCGGCGGATTTCCCCCGGTACTTTCCGGCGGAATTTTTGACTTTTTGGGGGATTTTTCCGCCCAAAAAAATTTATTATTTTTTTTAAAAAAAATCCGCCGCAAATACCCTAATTTTCGCCCAAAATTTTTTTTTTTTTAAAAAATCCAAATACCCTAATTTCCGCCAAAAAATTATTTTTTTAAAAATCCATATAAATACACTAATTTCCATTGAAAAAACTTTTTTTTAAAAAAAAAATTAAAAACATTATAAAAAATTTATATAAACGTTTTTTAAAATTAAATAAATTTTTAAAAAAAAATATAAATAACATATTTATATTAAAAAACTCAAATAGTGATAACCAAATAAAATGTTTTTTAAAATTAAATAAATTTAAATTAAAAATATAAATAGCATATTTAAATTAAAAAACTCAAATACCATATAATAAACAACCATAATCAACCAAATAATAAACATTCATAATCAACCAAATAATAAACATCCATAAATTAAAATCCAACAAATCACTCCGATATCCATAATAATAAACATCCATAATCAAATATAAAGCTCCTAAGGTGCGTGCTCATCCGAGTCATCTCTGTGATAATAGTTAGCACCTCGTGCTGGTTCATCACCTAACAAAGCAGCCTCTAACGCACTATAATTTAGATCAAAATTATTGAAGAGATGGGGTGATTCTTCTTTGGGTTGATACATTTTCGCTTTCTTGAGGTGGTGGATGGTGTTGGGGAAGATCTTGGGGTGGAGGAGGATATCTTTGTCATTTGGGGTGGTGATCAGTGGCTTGGGGAGGATCTTTGGGGAGGATACTGATGATGAGGTGGATACTGTTGAGAATAATGCGCTGTGGATCCGCCGAGGGTACGGAGGATACCGAGGCAAAGATCGCGGGTGGTAGGAAGCCATATGTGATGATGATGATGATGGCCTCGAAGGATGGTTCATCCGAGCCATCAAGCGCTGAATGCGCTCCTCGGTTCTCTAGCTTGCTCAAGAAAGGCGCTCCTCAGTTATCCTTTGCAGCTCTTCCATTTGTCGTGCATGTTGCTCCGCCTGCTCGTTCAATCTCTGGTTAAATTTCTAGGTCAATTGATCTTGCACTACGTTGGGAGAAACATAAGAATGACCAGTACTCTCTGTCCCCGAATATGATCGACTCGGCAGAATGCTTTCCTTGAAGAACTTGGGTCCCATGCTACCAGATCCTGTCAAGCGATCACTCTTTTGTGGGCCAACTGCTCTATCCCAAATAGAGCGAGCCACTCTAGCCTCCTCCACAGGATCGACTGACCCACTGCTCTGCAGCTGAGACTCACGCCACTCGGCCATCCCAGCATCATAAGCATCCTAAAAAAACAATAGATAAATAAATAATTATTAATAAAAAAACAATAAAAACAATATAAATATATATATATATATATATATATATATATATATATATTGTATTTAAAGATAAATAACTAATAACATAATGTAGTTTTACCTGAATCCTCCTCGCCCTATCGTGGATAAATGAATCCTCCTCCTCTCGCATATACAAGTTGCGATGCAACTCAGGCAAACTGACCTCCCGTCCAAGTTCTTCCTCCTAGATACATAATTTTATTATTTACTAACAACTACTTAACACATAGTTAATAAATTTAATTAATTGATGAATATAAGTAATAGTTATAAAATTACGTACCATGCGCTGGTGATGAGTTCCAAAGACTAACACATCCACTGTGTGATTGAAAGAGAGCGGCATTTTGAAGCACGGTTCTTCTTAGCTTTCTCTTGTTTATTTTTAAATTCATCCGTGTTCCAATACTCGACCGGTTGTGCATAAGCCTCTCGGTCCCATGAAATCGAGTTTTGCCTTTGCTTTCCGTACACCCCCATGATTTGCCAGAGTATCTATCATTGCATCTCTTGTTGAGCGATGCTCAACATCTTTCATTGCTCGGTAACCATGTACATTGTTCCTATTTAAAAAAATTAGAAGAATATTGTTATCTGAGACAAATTAAACAATTCAATAAAATAATTAAAAATTAATTATTTCGTAGAACTTACCAAGAAAGAATCGAGCATGGCCCTAAAATAGTCTTTGTTATTATCTTCTTTATCTTTCTTAACAATGCAAATCCAATTTTTCCAACCTTTGAAGAAATTTCTGTGAATTGCGTTATATGATCATGTGGTGGCTGAGGCTTTGAAGGAAGAAAACACGAAATTTTTAAAAAGCTGAATATTTTGGACCACGAAAGTAGTTGTATAAAAGGCAACAAAAATTAATAAATAATTATATACTTACGAATCTCCTTGAGGCACCACGATGACACGACCATCTTCAACATGTGTCGGCCGTAAGTCATCCCCTTGACACCACCGGAAGAGGTGCACAACTACTACTACTCGCATCATCTGTGTTTGGCTTTGGCAAATATCGCCAAGTGGAACAACACAACGACGCGCCCTGTGACGGCGTTAGGCGTAATAATCTTCTTCCTCCCACCGCCGTATCCGCGGCGGTGGAGTAACATCGTGTGTGTCGTCCACGATCGGATGAGGATCGGATGATGACATACTGTATATATATATATATACATACATTTAAATATTAAAAAAGAAACATGTATATATATTGCATAAACATTCGTACAAATATTCATACAAAATAACCATAAATATCCATACTATTACCAGTTACTAATTAAGTACCAAATAAAACTGAATAACTAGAAAAACTAATTTGAATCCCACTCATTCTCAAAATCATCATCATCGGATGAGCAGGAATTCTTGATACACCAATATGTTCTTCTCGCATCTTCATCAGCATCTTCTTCGTCATCAACTTCATCGCCGGTGTTTGATTGATCACATAAACGAGTAATGGGTTCCACTTGAATCACTTCATTTACATTAGACATCTCATCCATTTGAAATGGGACATCTTCCAGTGTGTCATTTGTCTCAATCCGGCCTCTTGGTTTTGTCTTAATTGCGACACACCAACCACGCCTATCAGTCCGCATTGATGGATAAGGGACATAATAGACTTGTCTCACATTTTGAGCAATGACGAACGGATCATACAGTCGATATCTACTACTCATTTTAATGTCAACTGTATTTGACTTTGGATTTACCCTTGTTCCTCGAGCAGACGGATCAAACCAATTACAATAAAAAAGCACTACCGTCTGACTATAGTCTAGATAGGGGTACGTGATAACTCTATTTTATATAGAGTATTTCATATGTTTAAACTTAGTATTTGCTCTCTTTCAAGTAATAATAAAGAGTTTATATAGTATTTAGTGTGATATATGATATCTTAAGTGATTTGAATGGTTATAGTTATTTATAGGCCATTTTTGGATATATTGTGGTATGTTTGATGTTTTTGTTCAGTGCAGTCTCAATGCTATCTGCATCAAATGCTCTCGTGACCGATCCTCGCATCAAATCTGCACTACTTGGTGAATGAGCAGCCTGTTTCATTTGCATCCACTTGCAATTGATGACCTCATGCCTGGTTCTCTGATGCCATCCAACCTTGTATAGTAGGCGCCTACCATTCACACATAGCTATAGGCATAGCTTTGAAGAGTCACCAACATAGGGACACATGTTCTATCATCATAGAACCGCCCTATCTACTAAGTCAAAGATTTCAACTTGGGATTAACTTCTGAAAAGCAACTACAGCTATGATCCACTCAAGATTACTTCAACATGAAGGAAGGAAGCACCTCTCTTGAAATCTATAAAAGGACCTCACATCTTCATTTGGAAATATATCACAATCCCTAAGTTAGATCAAAATTTCAATATACATAGTTAGTTTTTATATTTTTAGAGGAAGAGGAAGGAATTGACAAATCCTCCTTAACTCGTTTTCATAGTGTTTGTATAGTGCTAAGGAGTAATGCTAGTGCATTGCTAGAAGATTTCATACAAAGGTTTTCAACATTTGTAACTTTTCTCTTGTTGTTTCTCTTTTGTGATTTCTATATATATAAACACGGTCTATTCAGTTTATATATATCTTGCAATGTCTCTTGTTAGCTAAACCTTTCTTAGTTGGAATGTTCTAATCATTTAATGAGCTTTTAAGTAAGTATGTTGCATGTATGTATGTTTGTACTTTAGTTCTTGCTTGATAATCTTTCCAAACTTATTTTGAACTTGATCACTTAGAATAAGTAAGATTTGTAAATGACCGAGAAATGGCTTACAATTAAGAACTCAAGAACTAATATGGGTGAGTGTTTTACATAAAGAAAACTTTGTGAAAACCATGCTAAGTCCTAGAGATAGGATAGTATAGTCCATAGGATAATTGTGGGTACTTAAAATACAAGAGTGAATTTATTTAAGCAAATCGGATAATTGTTAGGAGGCAAGATTGGCATTGACACCCCTTTCTTTACTGCATAGAACAAGGATCATAAGAGTGGTAATGATACTCTCAAGAAAGTGACCCGAAAGGCACATAGCTAATGCAACAACATTCAATGCAATTTGCATCACATACTGCATCAAACACTTATAAGTAAATTACTTGATGAAGACATTCCAACTAGCTTTTCTCTTTTACACTATCAACATCTTTACTTTGCTTTCTATCTAACTTAGTTGTGATCATCAAACAAAACCCAAAAATTATTTTGTTACTTTGTTACTTTACACTTTATTACTTTATATTGATTTTAAAAGTGAGTTTTTCAATCTCTGTGAAGTAAATTCTTTTTAAAATTCTGATATATAGTAATTTAGTGTTGTATATAATTCTGGTATTTAGAGTTTCTGTCAAACAAACAGTACATGGTACTTAGTATATGTACAGAACCAGAAACAGAACACCAGAATATAGCTTAGATCCAGAAATAGAAAGAAGATTCAGGAGATTGCTAAGACTCCAAAAGCAAAATCAACAAGCTTGCAACATGTCATTCAGTGAAGAACAAAGTTCAAGGCCACACTCAGTGAGAGGAGGCCACGGTTCACTGAGATGCTCTTCAAGAAGAAGTTCATAGAGAAAATCTCATCCACATGGATCACATAGGTAATATTAATGATAGAGATAGACCTATGAGGGATTATGCTCAGTTTGATCATCAAAACATGCAAACTAGCATAAATAGACCTCATATTGATGCCATGCATTTTGAATTTAAGCCTATGATGTTTCAATTGCTTCAAACTATTGGTCAATTTGGAGGATCTCCTCATGAAGATCCTCATTTGCATTTAAGGCAATTTCTAGAAGTATGTAGTAATTTTATTATACCTGGTGTTAGCGAAAATGCATTTAGATTAAGGTTATTTCCTTATTCTTTGAAAGATAGAGCTATGGCTTGGCTAAATTCTTTAGAGCCTAACTCTATTCATTCATGGAATGAAATGGCTGAAAAATTTTTAGGAAAATATTTCCCACCTATCAAAAATGCCAGGTTAAGAAATGATATTACATCTTTTAGACAAAAAGAGTTTGAATCTTTATTTGAAGCATGGGAAAGATGGAAGGAACTTTTAAGAAAATGTCCTCATCATGGTTTTACTGTTATTATTCAAATGGAAACATTTTATAATGGTTTAGAACCTCAAACCAGAATAATGCTTGATGCATCATCCGGTGGAGTGTTATTAAATCTGTCATACAATGAAGCATGTGAATTAATTGATAGAATAGCGACTAATAGCTCTAGTTGGCCTCTTGAGAGGGTAAGTGCCCAAAAGAAACCATCGAGGGTACATGAAATTAATGATATATCTTCCTATCCGCTCAAGTAGCCACTCTAGCTAATTTGATGAAAAACTTAACTTCAGCAATGTACTCTTGCATCTAATGCGGTGCATCACTGCATAATATCTTATTCTTGTGAGAGAACAAGTACCTCCAGGCACACCTAGTTGTGTGTACTTGTGGAGGAGGTCACTTGTATGAGGAGTGTTCTAGCAACCCTATCTCTGTAAATTATGTAGGTTATAATAGGAATAACAACCCTTATTCCAACACTTATAATCTGGTTGGAAAGATCACCCAAATTTTAGATGGAGCAATAATAGTGCACTGCACCTAGAAGCGCACCAACTACACCAACCAACCCACCAGATTCCCATTTCGGAATAACCAAAGAAACTCTCAACCTACCACCGATAATTCTCTAGAATCCATGCTTAAACCATTTATAGGTGAATCTAGAAGCGCTAGACAAACTCAAGATGCTTCCATTAAGAACTTAGAGAATCAAGTTGGTCAATCACCACAACTCTGTATCAAAGGCCACAAGGTGCCTTACCTTCAAATCTGAAGCTACTCCTTCCCAAACCAAAGGAAAGGAGCAGGTTAAGGCTATTTCATTAAGAAGTGGTAAGGATCCGGTAGAGTTAATTGAGAAGGAAAAAGTGTAGAAAGGGAGAAAAGGCCAAAAATCAAAAACAAACCAATGCGAGAAGCATCTAGTGCTCTGCATCACAAAAAGTTCAAAGTCCACTACCAAAGTTAGTACTGAATACCCTCCTCCTCCTTATCCTCAAAGACCTGAAAAAAGCACATGAGGAGAAGCGGTTTGGTAAATTCTTAGAGGTACTAAAACAATTACACATCAATGTTCCCTTAGTAGAAGCCCTCCAACAAATGCCAAATTATGCAAAATTTATGAAGGATGTGCTTACTAAGAGAAGAAGATTAAGTGAGTTTGAAACAGATTGCTATGATGAGAAGATTGTAGTTTGCTTATGCAAAATAAGATTCCTAGGAAATTGAAGGATCAGGTAGTTTTACAATTCCATTTTCTATAGGAAAATCCTATACTAGTAAAGCTTTATGTGATTTAGGTGCAAGCATCAACTTGATGCCTAAATCTATTTTTGACCAGTTAGAAATTGGAAATGCAAAACCAACCACTGTGACACTTCAATTAGCTGATAGATCAATAGCCTATCCTGAAGGTATCATATAAGACATCCTAGTCAAGGTAGATAAATTTGTATTCCCTGTAGATTTTGTTATCCTTGACTTTGATGCAGATAAGGAAGTACCTATTATCCTAGGTAGACCATTTTTAGCAACTAGTAAAACCATAATTGATGTGCAGAAAGGTGAACTCACTATGAGAGTGAATGATCAAGAGATAAAATTCAATGTAATGAATGCTATGAAGTATCCTGCAGAATGATCAAGAGATAAAATTCAATTGGTAGAAAAACAGTTTTACAAGCAATATGATCACTTAGCCAATGCAGATGCATTAGATGCAGCTGCATTACTAGATGATGAAATACTAGAAAAGGAAAATTTGCCAATAGAAAATTCTTGTAAGGAAGTATGGGCTAGGACTTATGAACCACTCAATCTTGAGGATCCAATTCTCAAGAAGAACTTACCCTCAATAGAACAACCTCCTAAGTTAGAATTGAAGCTACTGCCTGAACACCTTAAATATGCTTTCTTAGGAACAAATGAGACTTTACCTGTTATCATTGCTTACGATTTAACATCAAAGCAGAGAGTGATCTCATTAGTACTCTCAAGAAGCATACCAAAGCTATAGGTTGGCAAATGGCGGATATCGGAGGAATTAGTCCTTCTATATGCATGCATAGAGTCATTTTGGAAGAAAATTCCAAAAATAGCATAGAGAGTCAAAGAAGACTAAATCCTATTATGAAAGAGGTTGTGAAAAAGGAAATCATTAAGTGGCTAGATGTTGGAATCATATACCCCATATCAGACAGTGCTTGGGTAAGTCCTGTCCAATGTGTACCAAAGAAAGGGGGTGTGACAGTGATAGCCAATGAAAAGAATGAGTTGATACCAACTAGAACTGTCACAGGGTGGAGAATCTGTATGGATTACAGAAAACTCAACAAAGCTACCAAAAAGGATCACTTTCCTTTACCATTCATAGACCAAATGTTAGATAGACTAGCAGGGAAAGAATTTTATTGTTTCTTAGATGGCTACTCAAGCTATAATCAAATAGCCATTGAGCCTAAGGATCAACACAAAACCACCTTTACATGCCCTTATGGAACCTTTGCTTTTAGAAGGATGCCATTTGGCTTATGTAATGCACCTGCTACATTCCAAAGATGCATGATATCTATATTCTCAGATTTCATTTAGCAATCAATGGAGGTTTTCATGGATGATTTCTCTATCTTTGGAGAAACATTTCAAGTTTGCTTAACAAACTTGGAACAAATTCTCAATAGATGTGAAGAAACAAATTTAGTCTTAAACTGGGAAAAGTGCCATTTCATGGTACAAGAGGGCATAGTGCTAGGACATAGAATTTCAAAGAAAGGTCTAGAGGTAGACAAAGCTAAGGTTGATGTCATTGAGAATTTACCACCACCCAATACAATTAAAGGTATCAGGAGCTTCTTAGGCCATGCTGGTATAGAAGGTTTATCAAAGATTTTTCAAAAATCTCAAAACCATTATGCATGCTTTTGCAACATGATGTAGAATTTATCTTTGATGACTCTTGTATAGAAGCTTTTGACAAGCTTAAAAAGGCATTGGTGACTGCACCAGTGATAGTAACTCCAGATTGGAGTAGGCCATTTGAATTAATGTGCGATGACAAGGTTTTTCATTCCATTTATTATGCTAGCAAGACATTAATTGATGCTCAAGTAAACTACACAGTTACAGAAAAGGAATTATTAGCTGTGGTATTTGCATTTGAAAAATTTAGATCTTACTTAGTTGGCACTAAGATTATTGTCTATACTGATCACTCTGCCATTAAGTATCTAATTTCAAAAAAAGATGCAAAACCAAGGCTGATAAGGTGGATTTTACTCCTACAAGAATTTGATTTAGAAATAAGAGACAAGAAAGGAGTAGAAAACCAAGTAGCAGACCATTTATCAAGGATTGAAGGAGAATCACTTGGTACACAAGGAGAAGAAATCAAGGAGAGCTTTTCGGATGAGAAACTATTGGCAATCACGATCAATGCAAAACATGAAAGCGCATTTGCTATAAGCAATGCGGGGAGCATCAAATGCATCTGCACCATGGTTTCTTGATATTGTAAATTTCCTTGCAAGCAAAGTAGTACCAGTGAATATGACATATCAACAAAGGAGAAAATTCTTCCACATAGTCAAGCAATACTATTGGGATGATCCATTCCTTTACAAGATGTGCCCTGATCAATTAATGAGGAAATGCATACCTGAAGAGGAGCAACAAGCAGTGTTTCTGCATTGTCATTCGCACCTTATGGAGGACACTTTGGAAGCACTAGAAACAGCAAGCTAAGGTATTACTGATCAGTTATTTTTGGCCTACTTTATTTAAAGATGCTTATTTTATGGTCAAATACTGTGATAAATGTCAAAAAGCAGGAAATATCTCTGATAAACATGAAATGCCTAGAACAAATATTTTAGAGATTGAATTATTTGATGTTTGGGGCATGGATTTCATGGGACCTTTTCCACCTTCTTTTGGCAATTTATATATCTTAGTAGCTGTTGATTATGTGTCCAAATGGGTAGAAGCAGTAGCATTACCTAATAATGATGCTAAATCAGTGAGTAAATTTCTTCAAAGAAATATATTCACTAGATTTGGAACTCCTAGAGCTATCATTAATGATGAAGGTTCACACTTTTGCAATAAGATCATAGAAAACCTTCTAGCTAAGTATGGAGTTAAGCATAAGATAGCTACAGAATACCACCCACAAACTAGTGGACAAGCAGAATTATCCAATAGGGAAATTAAGAGAATGCTAGAAAAAATGGTTAGTCCAAATAGGAAAGATTGGTCTTTACATTTGGATGATGCTTTATGGGCATACAGAACAACATTCAAAACACCCTTAGGAATGTCCCCTTACAAATTAGTCTATGGAAAAGCATGCCATTTACCTGTGGAATTGGAAAACAAGTCTTATTGGGCTATCAAGAAGCTCAATTTCAATCTGAACAAGGCAGGTAAAAAGAGAATGTTAGAGCTTGATGAATTAGAAGAAATTAGGCAAACCTCTTATGAGAATGCTGAAATCTACAAAGCTAAGACTAAGTTATGGCATGACAAGAAAATTCACAGAAGAGAATTGAAAGAAGGAGGACTAGTTCTGCTATACAACTCTAGGTTGAAGCTATTTCCTGGAAAACTAAGGTCAAGGTGGTCAGGACCATATAAGTTGATAAAGGTTTATCCACATGGAGCAGTAGATTTATTTGATAAAATCTCAAATACTGTCTTCAAAGTGAATGGTCAAAGAGTTAAGATGTACTATGGTGAACATGTGGTGAGAGATAAAATCACCACCCATTTGCAAAATCTCTAAGTGAAAAGAGGTAGTCAGGCTGACAAGACTCTTAAAACAAGCGCTTGATGGGAGGCGACCCATTGTTTTTAATTATTTTTGTGCAGTTTTATGTTTTTAGTTGTTTTGCAAAATGCAGAAACTAATGCAAATTTGCATCAAATGCACTGCATTGAAGGAAAATGTGCCTGCATCGTAAATTTAAAAAACTTGAAGAAAATTGGTTAAGTGTGAATCATAAGGCTTCAGAAAGATCAAAGGGAGGTTAAGCAAGATTATTGAAGTGTAGATAGCCAAGCAAGACACATGGCATGATGCATGCGCAGCATGCATTGCTAACGGCTACCTAATAACTCCACTAACTTCCTTCTCCCTGAAACATAAAGCCTTAAGTTTGTTACCGTTACCCTTTTTTTCGCAAATCTCACAAATTTCTCTCATCTGAAACACAAACCACCCTTCACATTCTCATCCCCAATTTTTCTCAATCACACAAACAATCAAAAACCTAGAAATTCAAAGCAATCAAAATGGTGAAAAAGCAATCAGCACAGAAATCATCAGGCAAGCAGGCCAAAACTCCTCAGAAGGAAAAGAAAGCCATGCATGCAGGATCATCATCAACAAAGAAAGGCAAAGCCAAGGAATCAACAGCAAAAACCAATGACAATGTGCATTTCTGGAACATGCATCTGCTACCCGAGAGAGGGTATGATTTGAAGAAGGCTAGCCCATCATTCATGTCAACAGTGGCCAATCTCAATTGGGACCACTTTGTGCTACCAAGAGGAGGCTACATTGAAGACATAGTGAGAGAATTCTATGTTGGAATCACACCACAAGAAGGACCAGAACACTCCTACACTTCCATGGTGAGAGGTAAACTTGTACACTTCCATGCCAAGAAATTGAATGAACATTATATGCTGAAGTATAATGGGAATGATTTTGAAAACAAAGTGGCCAAGGCCTTTAAGAAAGAAATGGAAGAACTAAGAAATAGAATTCCTATACCAGGGTCTGTTTGGGAGAAATTTTCACCAAATGAAATTAAGCTTAGAAGCAATTATTTAATTGATGCATTAGGTAATTGGCATTTGTTCATAGCCACTTCAATTCTGCCTACATCACACACATATGCAATGACCAAAGAGAGATTGATCTTGCTAGATACAATTCTCTCCGAGGGACATGTTGACATAGGTAGATTGATAGCTAGGGAAATTCTTGCATGCTCAACAAAATCAAAGGGATTTCTGTTTTTCCCTTGTCTTATTACTGAACTATGCATGAAAGAAGGTGTCCCAATAGCTACTAATGAACAAAGAAAATTTCCCCTGGTAATTTGAGTGCTGAATTAAAGGAGAAATTGAGAAATGTGAGAGGCCCTGCACCTGCAATGCAAGAGCATTACATGCAGAAGCAGAGGGAAATCTGGAAGTTTATGAATGATCAGCATGATTGGCTTCAATTGGTGTTTGACAAGATATTTGATCTTGTGGGCCAAGTGAATGCCCCTGAATTTCCAAGTTGGGTATTAAGAGCTGAAGGAGAGGAAGAAGAATAGAAAGAGGCTGAAGAAGAAGGGAAAGGAAAGGAGAAGGTAGAGGAAGAATCTGCACAGGAGCTTGTAGCTCAAACTATTGAGATGCAGAGTGATGCTTCTGCATCACTTGCTGCTGCATCACAACAGGCAACAACTATGCATGATGAAGCAACAATCAAGCTTGTTCTGGAACAAATGGCTAAACAGAAGAGAGTTGCTTTGCACAACACACAGAAGTTCTTCAAGCAACCTGCAGGAAGGCAAGCAAAATTAACACCAAAAAGGAAGAAACTCGATGCGATCAAGGCGATGCACTTGCATCGGTTCTAAATGATTCCTGCAACTACACCAGAAGTAGGAGGTGCATCTGCACCTATAGAAGAAACACCAAGCAAGCCACCCAAGGAGAAGAAGCAGAAGGTGAAGCACACTCCTCCATCCAGGCAAAGCACCAGAATTAGGAGTGGAGCCAAGAAATGAGTATCATTCACAAGCTTTCACCTACTACTACTATAGCTTGTGTTACTTCTGTTTAAACTATTTCCCTGGTTGTTTTTAATCCCTCTCCCCTATTTTGAACAACATATGGTTTGTATTTTCTGAACAAACTAGCAGTGAGGACACTGCTACCCCTTAAGTTTGGGGGGGGGGGGGGATTTGCATGTTATGTTATGTTTTAATATGTTTTTATCTAATATGTTGTGTGTTTAAATTTAAATGTTTATATAGTAAATATATATGTTTTAAAGTAGTTTTTAGTTTGTTTAAATATTAGATGTACTTAGCAAAGTAGTATCTAAGTATTTTAGTAGAAAAGATTAGTTTTTCAAAAATATGGTGAAAGCCCTATGAATGGAATTTCAATGATGAAAAGAGAAAAAAAAAAGCCTTATTTCTCAGAAAAACCAAAATTATTTTTACTTCAACACTTCAAAACTGAGTTTGTGAAAAGAACCTTGCTATTTAAAGATCAATCTGATGCAAGGGGGATTTTTGGTAAGCTTAGGTCAAAACAAAGCTTTACTAAAAAGAAAGAAGAGCTTAAAGAATTAAGTTTGGGGGTGTTTTATGAAAACAAAGGCTGAATTTCAAAAGTGTAAAGAGTAAACAATGTAGAAAAAGAAAACAAAAAAAAAAGTGGACAAAGCCATATCCTGAATCTTTTGAAACTATATATGTGCCTAAGTACATGAATGCATCTGGAGGTCAAAGACCTGTGCCATGCAGGAATAAATGTATCCGGAGGATAGTTCAAAAAAAGCGAAACTGTGCCAAAGTGCAAAGAAAAATATATGCATCACGGAGGTCAAAGACACGTGCCAAAGTGCATTTGCATCGGAGGTCGAGTGAGGAAGGTAATATGAGCTAGCAAAAGAAAAAGCATCATCAATGCGAAGCATCAATGCTAATCAGATGAAGAAAAGCAAAATGCAGAAAAAATCAATGCACAAATCACTTCAAAGAAGTATTGCATTTGCACAAAAAGATCCACACAAAAAAATAGAAAATTGCATTGGCTCAAAAAGCTTTGAAAGATTCAAACAAGCCCTTTGATTTTAGAACTCCCCAACACTTGAGAAAATTTTGTGAGTCTAAACTCTCTTTTGAAAAATATTTTGGTGTGACCAAAGATGAACCAATCCTTTCAAAGGCTAAGAGGAAATTTTTCACTTAGTCTTGGAACCAATCTCAACTCAGTGGGTTCACACACACACAAAAGAGTTTGAATAGCTTTGGTAGTTTTGAAGAAATAAAGGCACAAGAAAAAGTGATTGAAAAATGAAGTTCATAGGGAACTCTTCATGAAATCCAAAAATCAAACTGATCTATCTTCTAGAATTATAGTTTTTAGTAGTTTGTCTTTGTCATTACTTGCGGACAAGCAATGGTTTAAGTTTGGGGGTGTGATAATTCTATTTTATATAGAGTATTTCATATGTTTAAACTTAGTATTTGCTCTCTTTCAAGTAATAATAAAGAGTTTATATAGTATTTAGTGTGATATATGATATCTTAAGTGATTTGAATGGTTATAGTTATTTATAGGCCATTTTTGAATATATTGTGGTATGTTTGATGTTTTTGTTCAGTGCAGTCTCAATGCTATCTGCATCAAATGCTCCTGCACTGATCCTGCATCAAATCTGCACTACTTGGGGAATGAGCAGCCTGTTTCATTTGCATCCACTTGCAATTGATGACCTAATGCCTGGTTCTCTGATTCCATCCAACCTTGTATAGTAGGCGCCTACAATTAACACATAGCTATAGGCATAGCTTTGAAGAGTCACCAACATAGGGACACATGTTCTATCATCATAGAACCGTCCTATCTACTAAGTCAAAGATTTCAACTTGGGATTAACTTCTGAAAAGCAACTACAACTATGATCCACTCAAGATTACTTCAACATGAAGGAAGGAAGCACCTCTCTTGAAAGCTATAAAAGGACCTCACATCTTCATTTGGAAATATATCACAATCCATAAGTTAGATCAAAATTTCAATATACATAGTTAGTTTTTATATTTTAGTGGAAGAGGAAGGAATTGACAAATCCTCCTTAACTCGTTTTCATAGTGTTTGTATAGTGCTAAGGAGTAATGCTAGTGCATTGCTAGAAGATTTCATACAAATGTTTTCAACATTTGTAACTTTTCTCTTGTTGTTTCTCTTTTGTGATTTCTATATATATAAACATGGTCTATTCAGTTTATATATATCTTGCAATGTCTCTTGTTAGCTAAACCTTTCTTAGTTGGAATGTTCTAATCATTTAATGAGCTTTTAAGTAAGTATGTTGCATGTATGTATGTTTGTACTTTAGTTCTTGCTTGATAATCTTTCCAAACTTATTTTGAACTTGATCACTTAGAATAAGTAAGATTTGTAAATGACCAGAAATGGCTTACAATTAAGAACTCAAGAACTAATATGGGTGAGTGTTTTACATAAAGAAAACTTTGTGAAAACTATGCTAAGTCCTAGAGATAGGATAGTATAGTCCATAGGATAATTGTGGGTACTTAAAATACAAGAGTGAATTTATTTAAGCAAATTGGATAATTGTTAGGAGGCAAGATTGGCATTGACACCCCTTTCTTTACTGCATAGAACAAGGATCATAAGAGCTGGTAATGATACTCTGAAGAAAGTGGTGAAAGGCACATAGCTAATGCAATGACATTCGGTCTTGTTTGCATCACATACTGCATCAAACACTTATAAGTAAATTACTTGATGAAGACATTCCAACTAGCTTTTCTCTTTTACACTATCAACATCTTTACTTTGCTTTCTATCTAACTTAGTTGTGATCATCAAACAAAATCCAAAAATTATTTTGTTACTTTGTTACTTTACACTTTATTACTTTATATTGATTTTAAAAGTGAGTTTTTCAATCTCTGTGGGTTCGATCTTTTTACTACTTGTTTTTGGACAGTGTATACTTGCACACAAGTGTATGTGTTTTCCATGTACCAGTACGCAACTTCGTATATGTGTTGAATCACACCATAAAAATCACCTTCACCACCTCCAGTGACACCCTTCATGCAAACTCCACTATTGATTGTTTCTCTGCCCTGTGTCCATTCATTATTGTGAAATTTGTATCCATTGACAAAGTATGTGTGCCATTCTTTAACACATCTTCGAGGACCGTCTGATAAGTTCCTCAAGTGTTGGTTGGGAGGAGTTGGTGGGAGGGCATAAACACGTTGCCTAAACCACATTGGAAAATGTGCATTAATATAAGCCGAAGATTGTTCTTCACTTATTTCCTCAGATGACAAGAATTCCCTAAAAATAATAATTAATTGTTACACATTTGTCTACTTTTATTGACTTAATTAAGATATATCGATATATATATATATATATATATATATATATATATATATATATATAGTTAATGTTGAGGAATACATACTCAATGAATGGTTGCACCTCGAAGCAGTTTATCAACACATGAATATGTCTTTGCCTTGAACTCTTCCTCTGTCACCAATGAATTGACTCCTCCCGGATGGACGGCCAGGGTAGACAAAAGGCAGACAAAGCTAATTCATGTCTAGGACATTCAACATCCATTTCATTTTGACTGCTTCTTGGAGCAAATTCATTCTTGAAATAATAAGAACAAAAGTTGGTTGTTTCACGGTGTAAGTATGAAGAACATATCGATCCTTCAACTCTAGCTTTGTTTTTCACCGATCTTTTTGAATCACCCATGAACCTAGATAAAACAATATGTTTATTAATTAATAATGTTATTTTTTAAACCTCCTTTTATATTATAATAAATAACTGACCTTTCAAACGGATACATCCATCTGTATTGGACATGTCACCAAGTTTAACTTCAGATGCGAGATGCCGGTAGATGCTCCATAGAATCAAAGAAACCCAAAGTGAAATACTCTCTCCAACTTGCATAAGATAAGTGGGATGTCTTGTTCCATTTTTGTAAGATCATCAACTTTTAGGGTTCTTTGAACACAAATTCTTAAAGTATGTACTTATTTCAATTAGCGGGTTCAAAACGTGTGTTGGCAACAAACTAAAAGCGATGGGAAGTAAGCACTCCATGAATACATGACAATCATGACTCTTCATCCCATGCAACTTCCCATTATCCACATCCGCACATCTAGATAAATTGGAAGAATAAGCGAATCGGCATTTTCAACTCTTTTATCCATCGATAAGCCGCTTTCGCTTCTTCCTTAGATAAAGTATAATTGGCTTTGGGTTTCAATGTCCTAGTACCTTGCTCAACCAACAACAAATCCTTTCGTCTACAATAATGAGCTATGTCCTTCCTAGCTTTCTCATTGTCTTTCGTTTTACCTTTCACGTCCATGACAAGTGTTAAATATGTTATCAAAAAAATTCTTCTCTTATGCATTACATCCAGATTGTGTCTCAGTAGATTATCTTTCCAATAGGGAAGTTCCCAAAAGATACTTCTCTTTGTCGGTTGTGCCATTGCCCATAGCCTTACGGGACGAGAAACAACACCCGCTACGACTTCCCTTTGGAGGATGTCTTTAACACATTCCAAACTTCCTCACGGTGTCAAACTATGAGGAGGTCCACTTGTTTCAACATGTCCCTTGATGAATGCATATTTACGCTTTCTAAATGGGTGATCCATAGGTAAGAACCTACGATGCGAGTCAAACCACGAAGTTTTCCCTCCGTATTTAAGAGTGAAAGCCCTTGTGTCAACCATGCAAATCGGACACGCCATCTTACCATGTGTTCCCCATCCAGACAACATTCCATAGGCAGGAAAGTCATTAATTGTCCACATTAAAGCGCCTCATTACGAAATTTTGTTTGCGTCTTTGCATCATAAGTTAAAACACCATGCCACAACCTTTTAGGTCATCAATCAAAGGTTGCAAATATATGTCAATACCAATTTGTTGGATTGCTTGGCCGGAATAATAGCATTTAAAAACATGTATGGTTTAGACATACACATTTACAGTGGAAGGTTGTATGGGGTAACAATAAGCGGCCAACAAGAATACGGTGATGCCGATGCTTGAATATAGGGTGTGAAACCATCGGAGCATAAACCAAGCCGAACATTGCGTGGATCAGCGGCAAAATCACGGATGAACACGATCAAAATGCTTCCAAGCTTCACCATCGGATGGGTGGCGTAATTCACGTAATTGTTTCTATTTTCATGGTGCCACGTCATTTTACCAGTTGTCTCCATTGATGTAAACATCCTCTGTAGCCTTGGTATAAGCGGCGAGATAGAACATTGCTTTTTCGTGGAACCGGTTTGCCTCTACTCATCCCTCTCCTGGCTTTGCACGATAGCGTGGCTCTCCACACAACTTGCATTAGTCAAATTTCCATCATTTATGCCAAACTCATTATTATAATAGAGCATGCAACCGGACACACAACAATCAATTCTTTGAGATTTTAAGCCAAGCCCGATGCAGTCTTTTAGCATCATAATAACTCTGCGGCAAAAGTCCCTTAATAGGGGTTGCATCCAACATCATTTTGGTCATATATTCCATGCACAACTCGACAACATTAAATTGAGACTTAAGACCCAACAACCGAACACACATTGATAATTTTGAGTCTTTAGATCCTTCAAATAATGGTTTATTTGTCTCACTCAAATACGTGTAAAACAATTGTGCTTCCTCATTAGGAACTTCTTGACATCATATTAGGTTCTTCAAAATCCAAATTTACTCCAACGGCATGAGATATCATTCCCTGATAAACATCTAACGCGGGTTGCATGATTTGGCCAGATCCAGATGTGGAAGCTACTTCTTCAACCGGAACATTAGTACTTGAAAGATATACTTCAACCGGAACATTAACCGCAAGAACAGCTACCGCAGGTACCCCAGGTGCTACTTCGCCGTGACGACTCCATATCCAATAATCTGGCCTAAACCCATTATTGTACAAATGCATTATGACTTCATCTTCATTTTTTATAAATTGAATTGAACATTTCCCACACGGACATCTAATTCCCCCTTCTCGCGCAAATCCTTCGTCACGCTTAGCACAAAAAATAAACTCTTCTACTTTCTGCAAATCGTCTCTTTAAACCGCTTCTTCCAGGAAATAATCGATCATACATCCAACTACGATCCATGTTTTCTAAATCCTAGTACTACGTGTGCTACAATAAAAATTATCATAAACAATAACTATTACTTTTCATTTCATAAATAATAATACACATATACAAATATCATATGATCATATATATACACATACACATATACACATACAAATATTTACATACACTAACAATGTAAACATTACATTAATTAATTATAATATAAATAGATTTTAAAAAAATTAACACATTTTATATATTATGTTATGGAAAACGTAAATATTAGTCATTTTAACTAACACTCTATTAACTAACAACATAAATAATATTTTAACACATAAATATAACAATAAATTACATATCATACCTACTTAAATGAAAATAAATTACATAGAATAACTCTCTTAAACAAAAAAATGATAATATAATGAATTTTCAAAAATATAATAGATTTTAACAACTTAAACAAAAAAAATGATAATATAATGAATTTTCAAAAATATAATAAACTTTAACAAATTAATCAAAATAATGATTGTATAATGAATTTTCGAAAAACTAATATATTGTTGTATTTCACAATTATCTAAAAAGTATTAAAAACATAAATTAATAATTAATAAATAGATATAATTTATTTTTTAACTATATAATTCGTATTTCCTCTAAAATATTAACAAAAATTAAAATTTAATAAATATATTAATTATTTTATCTCGGATTTATCTATTTTTTATTTAAAAAATATTAACAATAGTTTAAATAACAAAATAAATAACATTTTAACACATAAATTACAACATTTAACACATACATTCTATTAATATTAGTCATTTAATATTATTCATTTTAACTAACAACAAATAGAATTTTAACTAACAAGTCTATCAATTTTTTTATTAAATGTTTTATTAACAATAAATTACTTATCATCATAACTATTTAGAGTAAATGAAAATATAAAAATAAATTACATATCATAACTATTTAAATGTAATTATTTAAATGAATTTTTGAAAATTTAATATATTATTGTATTTTCTAACTATAATGATAATATAATGATTTTCAAAAAAATGATAATATAATGATACATTAAATTTATTTTTTAACTACTCTATCATTATGTTTCGTATTTTCTAAATAGAAATTAAAATTTAATAAATATTTTATTTATTTTATTTCATTTTTATGTATTTTTAAAAAAAAATTAATATATGATTTGATTAATCAGTAATTTCGTACTTATATTATCATAAAAAAATATTAGAAACAATTAATAACTTCAATAACTAAGGGTGGTCTTTGAGAAGACTACGACTTGATGCTAAACCGGAGTCCTTCCAATAAACGAACAGAGCTCACCAAACTCAAACAACTCCTAAACAAACAACACAACAATTAGTAACTAATAGTTTATAACAAAGCATAAGCTAAAATAAAGTATAAACTAAAACAAACTTTCAAAAGTTGGTGAGAAGAGAAGAAAAAACTGAATTTGATAGAAGATTGAGTGAACAAATGTTAAAGTTTAAGAGAGTGGAGAATTTGAGAATTTGATAGAAGTGGAAGAGAGAGTGAAGGATGAATGAATCGGAATAAATAAGGGGTGAATGAAAACAACCGTTGGGTTTTTTTGTGGTTCTGGCTGATTTTCTGATATTTTCGGCGGAATCCTTGTGTGAACCGAGGTCTTAATTTTCGGCAGATTGGCTGCTTTGTTTTTAGTGAAAGCATTGCGCGTTTCTGAAGTAATTTTAGTGGAATTTGGTTTGTTTTAGCGGATTTTGTTCTTTGTGTCATTTTAGTGGAACCAATGTGCTTTTTCGGCAGTGATTTTAAATTTGAATTTTCCCCCCCATTTTCCAGTTTGTCATTTGCGGCGAATTTCAAGTATTTTTCGGCGGATTGGTTTTTTGTTTGGTCCGTCAGCTTTTCTTCCTCTGTATGATCCGCCAAAAATACTCTTAATCCCCCAAAAATGTCCAAATTCCGCCACAAAGTTTCCGAGGGAATAAATCCCCCAAAAAATACAAAAATCATGGAACTTTTTACGGTGGATTAAATCCGTGAGAAACTTATGCCTTGTAAATTGAGTTATTCTTGTAGTGTCCCAAGACAATCCTCGCCAGAGCCTTCGGTCCCGAGGCAAGGCAAGGTGCTTTAGACCGGCGCACATCGGCAAATCCGGACGAGTGGCGAGGCGGGATCTTGGAGCCCTTACCGGAGCACGTCACCCAGGCCGTTCTCCAGTTACTCCAAAGCAAAAATCAACTCATAGCTGACCGGGACGATCTGATATATCGACTCGAGAGAGGGTCCATGCCAGCTCGTCAGGGGACGGACCGCGGAGAGCCCTCCGCCCAAACTCGCCCTTCGCGGAGAGCCAGAACTCCACCTCGAAAAACCGTCCGCCATCGAGGAAGTACCCCTCGTCGCTCTCCAGCTCGAAGAGTTCGGGCGCGCAGCCGCTCGCGCAGAACGTCTTGTGATCGCCGCTTCGCGAGAGCGTGCGCGATCGCCGTTCCCCTTCACATGATTATGATTACGCAGACTCACTCTACCGCCCTGAGTCGGACCGTTCGTCTACAACGAGTTGAATGAGTATCGAAATGGTGAAATTAGAGATGTTTCACGGCGGCCGAGGAGACATCATTCCATTAGAAGCAGAGGCCGATCGCCCCAAGGGCCTCCTATGTACGGACATCCAGCCGGAGGGGGATTCTACGGAATGCCGTCCGGTGAGACATACCACACCATGCGACCCCGCCGGGCGAGTGACTTCAGGCCGACCGCCATGGCCCTTCACAAGGGAGATTAGGCGCTATCGTATTCCCAGGGATCTCAGGAAGCCGCCCAACCTCAACAAGTTTGACGGGCGAGGTGATCCTGACAAACATATCAGGTACTTCAACAACTACTATAGCTACAGGGAGTTGGGTTCTACAATGAAGTGCCGGCTGTTCCCTCAGTCGCTTGACGGACGGGCTCTAGAATGGTGGGAGTCGTTACGACCGAACACTATTTCCTCTTGGGAAGGGCTGATCAGAATCTTTTTGGCAAACTACACTGCCAACCGGTGCCAGTATCGCCACGACGAACACTTGGATACGATTACCCAAGGGGACAATGAATCATTAAGACAGTACATAGAGCGATTCAATGCTGAGGCCGATCAAGTGCGCGACCTGACTGATAGGGACAAGCTGAAGTACCTCAAGAGGGGCATCAGGACGGACCATAGATTCGTTGAAGAATTCACTTTGAACCACATCTACGACCTCAGTACGTTCTATCGCAGAGCCAACGACCATATGGCTTATGAGGAAACTCTTGCTGCAAGAAAGGCCGCCCGAGTGCGACCCAGAGAAGACGACAGCAAGCGGGGCAAGAATCAGGAGAATCACAGGGAAAACAAGCCGTCACCAGGCCTAAGAAGTATGAGCACCGGACGAGGCTCAATGCTCCCATAGCCCAAATATTTTCTGAGTGTCAGAACAATGAATTCGTCGATGTCAAGAGGCCCGATCCATTGATACTCAAGAAGGGAGCCCGGGCGACTAAAAGATAGTGCCGGTACCATAAAAGCAAGGGGCATGACACCAACGAATGTATGGCCCTAAAGGATGACATTGAAGATCTCATCCAAAAGGGGAAGTTAAAGCAGTATGTCCGAGCTGATGGTGCCGAGCGGACTGAAGAAAAAGCCGGGGGGAAGAAGCCTCAGTCAAAAGGAAAAGTAACGACCACAGCGATCATAGAAGCAATAGCGGACAAGGACACCTCTGAAGAGGACGTCCGGACGTCCAAGGGCCGGAGGGTGGCCATGGTTATACAAGGTGGAAACCCTTTAGAAAAAAGGGATTCAAAGAAGGCCATGAAAAGAAAATGGAACGATCTCATGATGGTTGGATCGACATCTGCAGAACGTCCGGCTTCGAATAGGTCGCCCATTTCTTTTGGAGATGAAGATCTACTCGACGGCAGGACCAATAGCTACGTTCCATTGGTGCTCAGGGCGGTAATGGCCAACACTGAAGTACGCCGAATTCTGGTCGACCAAGGCAGTTCGGCCGACATTATGTTCGAAGAACTGATTGATAAATTTAAGGTGGATCGGAGTGAGATCACCCCACAGGCCGATCCAACCCCTAACGCAGGTTCAACGGGCGGTCACCTACCCGCGGGAGCGATAGAACTCTTGGTTACTTTTGGAGACGATTCGGGAACAAGCACAAAATATCGGACGGTCAAGACGACGTTCTTAGTCCTACCAATCAAGTCCTGCTATCAGTGTATCATAGGCCGGCCGACCCTGGGAAAATTGGAGGCCGTTGCTTCCACAGTCCATTTAAAGATGAAGTTCTACAGTAAGGACAATCATGTCGTAAACTCGATGGCCGACACGGAGGCGCAAGCGAAGCCACTATTTGTATCAAGATATCTCTGCGACGAAGCGGGGATAGAATCCGACCCAAGGAGTTCAGAGAGAGACACCAAGTTAACCTTCTGGCGACTTGGGCGCCCGGTATGATCCCGATAGCGACCCAGAAGACGACGATGATGATTTAGCCCGTGAGCTAAAAAATAGGTTAAAGAGGCCCGAGCCACATGGAGAGATGATTGACATCCAAGCGGGGGCGATCGAGAAAGCGATCAAGCTTAGGCGGCCTACGGCGGTCGAACAGGATCTCATAGTCTGCCTTAAGGAGTATGCAGATTTGTTTGCGTGGCAGGCATCTGACATGCCCGGTATTCCAGTGGAGGTTCCATGTCATCAACTCTCGGTGGATGAAACAGCTAGACCGGTCGCCCAGAGAAGGCGGACCCAAAATCTGGAGAAATCTCAAGCAGCAGCTCAGGCCGTTGACGACCTGGTCAAGGCTAACTTCATTGAGGAAATAAAGTACACGACCTGGCTGTCCAACGTTGTGTTAGTGAAGATGTCACCAAGATGTCATCAATGAACACCACCACAAACCGATCTAGATACTCATGAAAAATACGATTCATATATTCCATGAATACCCCCTGAGCATTTGTGTAGTGACTTGGGTAACATGTGTGTTTATTTTTGTTTGAGTCAGCTGATATCCCTACCTTGTCATCACCCCCCGTCCGAGTCTAATCCTGCCCCGACCACCCTAAAGTACATACTCCCCTACCTAGTTGACTTTTTTGGGTTTGTTTTCACTATTGAAATAACACTTGGGGCCCTCATTACTGGGGGAAAATTTGTGTTCTCTAAAATACCTTGTCAACATTATATTCCATTGGTGCAAGTCCTTTACAAAAAAAAATAAAAAATCAAAAGCTCGTTAGGTTGAAAACTCATAAGAGCAACCTAAGCAAAAATTAGGGCATAAAAAGAAATAAAGAAAAAGCAAATATTTTTTAAATAAGTAAATTATTGTCCTTGAGTTAACTTTTGAGAAACCGAGCAATCACGATTTGAAATGAAGTTTGGACCATCATTCCATATCCTCAAAAAATCCTCCGCTACCCACCTTAAGCCAAAAAAAAACCTCCGATCACCTTAGACAAAGATCTATCTCACATCGAAAATTGTGTATCACCTTTATCAGCTCACCCAGCTCAAAAGAAAGAGAAACAAAAATCACAAAAGAGTGGAGTCAAAAAAAAAGGATTGAAAAATCCCAAAAAAAGTAAAAGTAGTGAGCTGATATTTGGTACAATTAAACGCATAAGAGATCCTTGTCTGAAATAAATCCTCAAACACCTCCCAATGTCATATCCTTCATCTAAACAGATCCATTCTACCACGAGGCACATCAACTACTGTCTCAATAAACCCTTCTTTCATAAGCCATTAACCATTAGCCAAATACACTGCTGAATAAAAATCATTTGTCTCATCAATCGTCAAACCCTTCCTTTGGCCTCAATATCCTACCCTCCACAAACCCTTGGCCAAGTGACAATCCTAAACAGGTCCATTCTACCATGAGGCACATCAACTACTGTCTCAATAAAACCTCAAACACTCATTTGAGCCTAATAACCATTTCCTTCATAAACCATTAACCATCAGCCACATTACAACTCCGAAAATTCGTTCTGATCAATGACTGATTGCTTTTGTTTTCTCAAAGTTTTAATCTTAGGACAAATAAGTTTATTTATTTACTTACAATATGTTTGCTCAAAAAATGTATCTCAAAAAAAAAAAAAAAACTCAAATAAAGGAAAAATCAGAGGACTTGCACTATAAGATCCACACAAGTTACAATTATACCAAGACAAGGTCTATTGATCACCAAGTGTAGCTTTCATCATAGCAAACTCAAGACTATTGTAGTTTGAGAGTCATTCTAAAGATAACCAAAAGTTTATACTAGGATCGTCACCTAGATCCTAAAGTGGGGCATCCCTTTCACCATCTATTCCATTTGAACTTGGGGAAATTTGTACAGTGTCATACTACACCCAGCCTATTGCCATACCAGACAAACTCCAAAAACCCATTACCCTAACTCCGTCACTTCCCACAACCTCACCAAAACAACCGTCTGAATTCCCGTTATCAAGTGGGGCAACCCTGTCACCCTTCACTCCACCTACAAATGGGGACATTCACCATACACCCATCTCATCCCTTGTTATATCCACATCAACAAAACCATACCGGGGCAATTTCTCAACTCATTACCCTATATGTTGCTACTCTAATCGGGGCAATCATGTCCTTACCATAAATGGGGCAACACCAAACTCTATGGGTTGAGACAATATCTATTGCTGTCCACATTTCATTCCAAAGCCAATGCATTCCCCATTCATCATTTTCTACACCTCTAGCTTGTTGGCACTAGACAGGGGCAAGTTATTCACTCACTATCATCAAATCTAAATTGGGGCAATCTCGTATTTCTTGGCTTGGAAAAACCTACCTTTCATGACACTGACGAAGACCAGTCATTCATCCTTTCATGTGTCGCATTCGTCCATACCCTTGAACCAAGTTAACTGACTCATTCATCTATGTTTGCACTACTATACATGTTTTCTTAACAATGCTTCAGAGAGATAGAACACAAGTCGATATTGTGATACTGAAAATCCACTTAGTTAACTTTGTGGACCTAAATTTTGGTCATCATGGGGCGTCATAATTGAAGAGAAAAAGAAGCGAGCTTGCAAGTACTTGTTCACATCAATGTTTGTAAATAACGACCTTGAGATTGCCGAAGTTTAAATCAAATCTAATCTTTCCAAAGAATTATCAATATTCATTTCCGCCTCTCGCATCCAAAGTCTCACACCTCATCATCACAAAAAAGTGTTTCTACACTCAATCAGTCATTTCATGTCATCACACCATGCACCATAGCATTTGCATTCAAACATTTCGTTTGCATCATATTAACATTCATACTTCATGCATCCATCAGATAAAAAAAAAAAAGCAAGCAAAAAAAAAGCAAAAAGCAAAAAAACAAAAAGAGAAAGGAATCACCTATTGCATCCATCACCCCACCGAAAATCACATTGCGGTGCATGTATATATTATTAGCGTTGTATATCTATTACATGATGTATTGCTTCTAAATCGACTTCAAGTGTCGATACCTATATTTTATTCCTCTAAGATCAAAGCTCTAAGCGTTGATCCTGTACCGTATCACGGATCACCAGGCTGATCCCTATAGACCCCAAGTGGTCCTTCAGAGCGATGCCCTAGCGGCCCAGTCGCAACACCGAGTCGAGCCCAGACGGACCTTCGCAACCCCGAGTGGTCCCGGACTAGTTGTGTCACCTAAGACACGATGGGCGTCCTTCATGGTCAACATATCGATTCTAGACACGATCTTGACCCATCATGGCGCTTTCGAATATAAAGGCCCCTCGGGCCAGTTTAACTAGTACCGTAGCTAGTTGCGCTCCTTCAGACCAAGATGGTCCTTCAATTAAGGCTTAGGCAGCCTTCCAGACCCTGAGTGGTCCTTCAGAGCCCTAGTGCTCCTTCAGACCCTGAGTGGTCCTTCAGAGCCTTAGTGCTCCTTCAGGTCCTTGTTGACCCTTCAGTCGACTCTCGGTTAACGCGCCAAGCATTAACCACTCCCTCTTATCTCTCAAACCTTCCACTTCCCCCTTAAACGGACAAAATTAGCGTCTATCTTATCTTTATTCCTATTTCTACTACTACGAAAGTTCGAGAACTCATCACTTTCTAGTAAAATACTAATAAAGAGGGGCAGCTGTTATACCCCAATTTTGTCCGTGTTCTTTTTCTGGTTTTAATCATTTATTTTACTCATGTTCTGAAGTCGCGCAATTACGAGAAATTAATAAAAAAGTGTCTCATTTACTAACCGGAGCCAATCTCAACTAACCTGTTCAACTAAGTTGAAGTGTCGTTGTTTAATTTAAGAATCTTGTGCTTGAATGATCGATCTTTTCGCACATTCTTTAGTTGAATCTTCGTATTTGGGCCTAGTCGAACTTAATTGGGCTTATCCGAGTCGTTTCCTGGCAAATGGGCTTATTCGAGTTGTTTTCTCGCAATTGGGCTCATCATTCTGACTTCTTTACTATTTTTATTATTTCGTCCTTATTTTGAGCATATACATATATATATATAGTCCAAAAAAAAATATCAAAAAATCTATTTAATTTTATTTACATTTTAAAAGTGTCTAATTGTCCAAAATGTCCAAAAATACAAAAAATGATAATATTAAAAATACAAAGAATATAAAAGCGAAAATTAAATAAAGGAGCAAACATCGGTAATCTCAAAGTGTCTGTTCTTGCTCTCAAGATCGCTCGGAAGCCCACGTTATCGGATCCGCAAAAGCCAGTCAAACGGCAATTAATGCTAAAACCTAATTTCTACCTATAAATAAGCGGTTAACCTAGGGTCTAAGGCACGAGAAAATCAAGGCGAGAAAATCAACTGCGAAATTGCAAAAAATAGGATTAGAGTTTCACATCGAAACCCTAATCCAATAAACACGGTTCTAAAATATGAGTTAGAGGTGAGCAACGGCAGGAGCGGTTCGAAGGCATCACAGTTGCAGTCAGTCACTATTACTCAAACAAACACGCAAGGAAACCAAAACAGAGGCTGGAGTGGTAGAATTAAAAGTTGCAGCAGTTAACATAAGTAAACAGTAATAACGAGAAGTTCAGAAGCTGGAGAGCCAGGTTGGTTTCCTAGTTTTTATTTGGGGTTAAGATACTACATCTTTTTTGAGATGAAATTGGTTTAATCTGTGCAATACTATTGTTACTTGAATCCAAAAATAATAAGCTAATAACACATCAAAATGCCTTTAGTTTATGCCTTTGTTAACAATATTTTCAGACCTGAGACATAGATAGGCTCTGAACCTAATCATAATCAAACATTTTGAGCCCAATCACTGTTGTAGAGTTCTCAAAAGACAGAAATAAGAGTGCAAGAAGGCTCTGAACCTGATCTTAGGTTATTTCAGAAAATCTCAGATTATGACAAACAAAGTCAACACGAAATAATAAGGAACAAGGAGTAAAAATAAAATCGGAATATGTCTTCGAACTAGCCTCTGTCGTCATCCCAACCACGTCGCGGGGTTCCCCACCGTCGCCACCAAGCAACATCATCACAAGCAAACTCGCCGGTAGATGCCCACGCTGTCGCCGTCGCAGAGTCCCTCCCTTCGTCTCCGTCGCAGGTCCACCGTGTCTCCCAGTCTCTCATCGCCGTCCCCCTCTTTCCTTTCGCGTATCTCTTTCTCTCCCAAACCGAAACCATCACCACCCAACACCGAAACCACTCCTTTTCCCTCTCTCACTATCTCGCCCTCTCTCTCTCTCCGCGAAAACCGGCGAGAACTGCGCCGGAATTCCCTCCCTCTAGGTCACGGCGCCGCGCGGCTGGGTAGAAGGAAGGGAAGGAATGAAGAAGATTCAGGTTTAGGTTTTTTGGTTTTGGGCCTGTGTATTGTATTTTAGTTTTAATATTCAGATTGCTATTCGCACACCCTATTAGTTATACAACCCCCTGCGACTAATAAAACACCAATCTACAATTTTCACCCCCCTGTTTTCCTTTTTAAGTCTTCTCTAACCCAAACGTAAATAATTTTTCTCGCGAAATTAAATAAACGGCTAAGTCGGTTGTACAACCGGGTTAGTCATTATTTTAGGGCCAATGAGCTGTACAGTTCAGTAACCCTGCAAGCTTAATAAATACGAATAAACTATTTTTCTAAAAAATAAGCGGCTAAGTCGGTTGTACAATCGAGGTAGTCATTATTTTAGGGCCAATGAGCTGTACAGTTCAGTAACCCTGAAAACTTAATAAATACGAATAAACCATTTTTCCTAAAAATAGGGGATTAAGTCGGTTGTACAACCGGGTTAGTCAGCGTTCTAGAACTAATGAGCTGTACAGTTCAGGAGTTCTAGAATACCTATTCTAAAATGGACCCACCTCACACCAAACCAATTTCTTTCAAAAAACTCTAAAATTATTTTCAAAAAGTAGGGGACTAAGTCGGTTGTACAATCGGGTTAGTCAGCGTCCTAGGAATCAGTGAGCTGTACAGTTCAAGGAATCCTAGGACCCCTATGTAACACCCCCTTTCTAGACAACCGTTAATCACTGTATTCTATCAGAGTTTTTAAATTTAAAATCACGAAAGGGAATGTCGCATTTCAACGCTTATAAAAACAATCGGCTCATAGTCAAAATCATAAGAAGTTTATAAAATATTAAAATGATACGCATGACACATAGTTTAGGGTCGGACCCTCAAACACATTTTAGTTTTCTGATCTGCAGAAATAAAGGGCGTTTCCAACACAATGGAAGAATTACTAGTTTTTAACAAATCACTTAATACATCATCAATAAATGTCTAAAGCATCAAATAATGAAATAAAAGACGACTACGCCCCTCTGCGGTGCTACATATCGGAGAGTGAGACACGACTACTAGTAGTAGGCGGGCATAAGGATGCCCTCACTCGCGAGTACTGCAGCGTTGCCACATAAGAGCAACATTCCAAGCGAGAATGGGTGAGTCTTTCATACAAATAATAATGGTTAGGATAGGCATTATATATCGGCAAGGCAACAAACACTACAATCGGTTCACCACATTATCAACACATCATCACTAAGTTCATTAACATATGTATGAGTGTATGCATGTATGCAACATGCATGAGGATCCTTCATCACCACTATTTGCCTTGAGGGCACTCATCGCTTTGGATAGGAGTCCCACGTCGCTTTGGCGAAGCCTACACATCGCTTTATGCATATGCATCATGAGGCTCTATGTCAATGCACCACAAATATAATAGGCTCACCATTTCTTTTAATTATTTATTCACCTCCATCTCACCAACAATTAGCCTTGAGGGCTCTCATCACTTTTTGGACCGAAGTCCCACTTCGCTTTCACACTCCGCTTAATTACAACTTAATTTATACTCTTACGTTAATATTTTAGCTCACAATCACTTCACAACCCAAGAGTTGCACCAACTAACACCCTAGGGACCATAAGACACCTAGGAACCACACTAGGCGCCACTTGGCGCCACGGGGCAGCCACTTTGGCGCCCCACCACAACACTCTCACACACCCTCATGCACTACCAGCCCAACCGGCGCAGATACTGCACACGCGCAGGCAGCCACATTTGGCGCCCGCTCGCACACACACGCCTGAGAGTCGACACGGGCGCACGTGGCTGCCCATTTGGCGCCCTGTGGCCTGCACAACGCACACAGCAGTTGCATACAGCAACCTGGCGCCATTTGCCCTGCAATTTGGCGCCCCTTCACCGCACACACTAAACCGAAAAACACAAGACGCGTCTAAGCCAAACCCAGGCGCATCAGGGCTGCCCATTTGGCGCCCTGTGCCCTGCAACACGCATTCCACACTCACACACATTGTCATGGGCGCCAGATTGCTAGGCAATTGGCGCCTAGGCCGTAGCCAACTCCTCTCACTTGCTTAATTCCTTCAACACTTCAACAACACCAATTGCCCAGCTTTTTTTTTTTTTTTTTTATAATTAATCTACACCATACTACCAACAATCATCAACCATCTCTTTGATTACTCTACAACTAACATATTCACACACTTCACTCTATTGGGGAGTTCTCACAAACAATTTATATGCACAGTTTCAATCACACACCACTTCCAATCATCAGCAACATATAACATTTCAATAGGCATCAAACACAACAACAAGAACAGGTTTCACAGTTACAATCAATCATCCAACACCTAGACCACATACAACACAAATCCTAAAGAGTATTATATGCATAGAAAGAGTCCCCATACCTCGATAGAAACTTAGGTGGTATCAACAAGAAGCGAGTATGCGGTAGCGACGATCCAACACTTAACAGGCACGAGCGAGGTGTAAAGAGAGTGAAACACGGCGAGAGAAAAGGCTCCGATGTCAACTTCACGAAGCGAACAAAGGACTAGTGCTTCTTGAAGGTCTCGGCGAGTAGAATCCAAATACGGTGTCCGTTTTCCAACCGAAGTCCGTGGTGGTCGGAAGGAGGAGAAAACCGTTCGATTGGGGTTTTCGTTCAGTGCAAAGCGGTGCTTCAATCGATAAAGCGAGGATGGAAAGCGGAATCGGCGCGAAATCCGAGTGGGAAGGTGAAGTTTGGCGTCGGCCGTGGAGAAGCGGTGAAGCGCGATTGAGGAAGAAGGGGTTTTCGTTGGTTTTTCTCCCTGCGTTTGTGAGGAAGAAGAAGAAGGAATAGTGCGGGTTACTGCGGGGTGGGCCACGCGCGCATGGTAAGTAAGGTGAGCAGGGGTGCGAATAACAAAACAGGGGGTGTATGCGCATAAATATAGTAAAAACTCATTTTAATTCATTTTAAATCTCGATTTCACAATGGATATTTTCTTACAACTCTATAAACTAAAATAACTTCCAAAATTATTCATACTTCGAATACTAATTCAAAAATAATTTTTTTTTTTTAATTAAAAATAGGGGCGTTACACCCTACACTAAAAAACACCAACCCACAAACCTTTTTCAGGAAGAACTACGTAGCTTTGATTCCTCCATTGCATCTGGAGGTACGTAGGAGCAAGATTCAACCCTTGACAAGCACTAAAAACCAAAAACCTAAATAAGTCTTTTTTCTACAAATAAAAGGGTAATTATTAAATGAATCTTAAATTAATTAGACAATAGGATGTCGTGGGGTGCTAATACCTTCCCCACACATAACGACTCCCGAACCCTAACAATGCCTCATCCTAAAACTTAAAGGGATTTTCCGAATTTGCCCTTAAACTAGAATTTCGGTGGCGGCTTCCTAAGAACCTCTCGAAAATCCTTTTCCCGGATTTTTCGGTCGCTACAGCTGGCGACTTCACTGGGGACTTATTTATTTTTAGAGAGTCAAAACCTAGTCTAATTAATTTAGGATTAATTCAATTTTTACCCTTTTATTTATTTATTTGCTTTTGCATAATTATGTTATTTATCTGTGTAAACCCTAGGGTAGAAGACGGTATTTGTATATATGTTTGTTTGTCTGATTGCAGCTTTTGGGTTGTTTTTAAATTGCTCCTACACACACTTCACTTCAACACTTCACACACGTGAGAAAAGTCCTCTACCCGGACTCGAGCATAAACCTAAGTTAGAACGAGATTGCGTAGTGATGGCCTGCGGGACGTACGTCTCGTTGGGTGGTCACGAAAATCTCACCTAGAGTTTGATTTTTTTTGAGGATGCTATCCCTTCTAATAGCTTGCCTATTGTTGGGGTCATTGTTCTTGACTGGGGTCCTTGGCTCTAGGAACCATGTGTAGGATTCTTTAGAACCATCCTTGTGAGGTCCACTATAAAGAAAACTTTAGACCCATTCCATAAGATACTTCCTAGGTTCACAAAGGAGCTTTATACCCTTGCATTCAAACGAACATTAATGCATACCGTCTTTTATCCAAAAAAAATCAAAATCAAAAAACAAAAATTGTTATATTCCCCAAGCTTTTAGAATTTGTGCCTCATGCATTTTTCCTTTTCTTTGCAATAAAAAAATCCCATGTTGCATGCACTTTTATGACCGTCAGGGAATTTAAATCTTTACCTTGGAGAGAAGCCATGCACGCTGAAGTCAAAATTAAATTTTGTACTTTACTCTCCAATGGAAAGTTTATAATTCCCCGACATGACGAGTAAAATCATATATTATCATTTCATACACATACATCACATTCGCATTCCACATACATTCATTCGTTCATTCGCATTCTCATTTCACGCGCATTCATTCATTTGCATACTTACATCATGCATTATAAAAACGAAAAAACATAATTTTGAGAGAAAGATTGTGATGAGAGGTGAGGCATTCTTGTGAGATAAATAATTCTTTTGAAAAAGTTTAGCCATACGTTGCAAGCTCAAGGTGTTTCAAGTCACTCTCGCTTTTTCAAATTTTTAGCTTGCTCACATTTTTAACCAAACGTGCATCTCTTCCATCCCATGATAAATGACCAAAATGCCCATCAAAAATTTCTATCATGTTTTAAATGTTAACTCTCTACGAAGCATTTGTGTAGTGACTTGGGTAACATGTGTGTTTATTTTTGTTTGAGTCGGTGATATCCCTACCTTGTCATCACCCCGTCCGAGTCTAATCTCGCTTGACCACCCTAAAGTACATACTCCCTACCTAGTTGACTTTTTTGGGTTTGTTTTCACTATGAAATAACACTTGGGGCCCTCATTACTGGGGGCAAATTTGTGTTCTCTAAAATACCTTGTCAACATTATATTCCATTGGTGCAAGTCCTTTACAAAAAAAAAAAATCAAAAGCTCGTTAGGTTGAAAACTCGTAAGAGCAACCTAAGCAAAAATTAGGGCATAAAAAGAAATAAAGAAAAAGCAAATATTTTGTAAATAAGTAAATTATTGTCCTTGAGTTAACTTTTGAGAAATCGAGCAATCACGATTTGAAATGAAGTTTGGACCATCATTCCATATCCTAAAAAAATCCTCCGCTACCCACCTTAAGCCAAAAAAAAACCTCCGATCACCTTAGACAAAGATCTATCTCACATCGAAAATTGTGTATCACCTTTATCAGCTCACCCAACTCAAAAGAAAGAGAAAGAAAAATCACAAAAGAGTGGAGTCAAAAAAAAAAAGGATTGAAAAATCCCAAAAAAAGTAAAAGTAGTGAGCTGATACTTCGTACAATTAAACGCATAAGAGATCCTTGTCTGAAATAAATCCTCAAACACCTCCCAATGTCATATCCTTCATCTAAACAGATCCATTCTACCACGAGACATAGACCCTCAAACACTCCTTTGAGCCTAATAAACCCTTCTTTCATAAGCCATTAACCATTAGCCAAATACACTGCTGAATAAAAATCATTTGTCTCATCAATCGTCAAACCCTTCCTTTGGCCTCAATATCCTACCCTCCACAAACCCTTGGCCAAGTGACAATCCTAAACAGGTCCATTCTACCATGAGGCACATCAACTACTGTCTCAATAAAACCTCAAACACTCATTTGAGCCTAATAACCATTTCCTTCATAAACCATTAACCATCAGCCACATTACAACTCCGAAAATTCATTCTGATCAATGACTGATTGCTTTTGTTTTCTCAAAGTTTTAATCTTAGGACAAATAAGTTTATTTATTTACTTACAATATGTTTGCTCAAAAAATGTATCTCAAAAAAAAAACTCAAATAAAGGAAAAATCAGAGGACTTGCACTATAAGATCCACCCAAGTTACAATTATACCAAGACAAGGTCTATTGATCACCAAGTGTAGCTTTCATCATAGCAAACTCAAGACTATTGTAGCTTGAGAGTCATTCTAAAGATAACCAAAAGTTTATACTAGGATCGTCACCTAGATCCTAAAGTGGGGCATCCATTTCACCATCTATTCCATTTGAACTTGGGGAAATTTGTACAGTGTCATACCACACCCAGCCTATTGCCATACCAGACAAACTCCAAAAACCCATTACCCTAACTCCGTCACTTCCCATAACCTCACCAAAACAACCGTCTGAATTCCCGTTATCAAGTGGGGCAACCCTGTCACCCTTCACTCCACCTACAAATGGGGACATTCACCATACACCCATCTCATCCCTTGTTATATCCACATCAACAAAACCATACCGGGACAATTTCTCAACTCATTACCCTATATGTTGCTACTCTAATCGGGGCAATCCTGTCCTTACCATAAATGGGGCAACACCAAACTCTATGGGTTGAGACAATATCTATTGCTGTCCACCTTTCATTCCAAAGCCAATGCATTCCCCATTCATCATTTTCTACACCTCTAGCTTGTTGGCACTAGACAGGGGCAAGTTATTCACTCACTATCATCAAATCTAAATTGGGGCAATCTCGTATTTCTTGGCTTGGAAAAACCTACCTTTCATGACACTGACGAAGACCAGTCATTCATCCTTTCATGCGTCGCATTCGTCCATACCCTTGAACCAAGTTAACTAACTCATTCATCTATGTTTGCACTACTATACATGTTTTCTTAACAATGCTTCAGAGAGATAGAACACAAGTCGATAATGTGATACTGAAAATCCACTTAGTTAACTTTGTGGACCTAAATTTCGGTCATCATGGGGCGTCATAATGGAAGAGAAAAAGAAGCGACCTTGCAAGTACTTGTTCATATCAATGTCTGTAAATAACGACCTTGAGATTGCCGAAGTTTAAATCAAATCTAATCTTTCCAAAGAATTATCAATATTCATTTCCGCCTCTCGCATCCAAAGTCTCACACCTCATCATCACAAAAAAGTGTTTCTACACTCAATCAGTCATTTCATGTCATCACACGATGCACCATAGCATTTGCATTCAAACATTTCGTTTGCATCATATTAACATTCATACTTCATGCATCCATCAGATAAATAAAAAAAAAAGCAAGCAAAAAAAAAGCAAAAAGCAAAAAAACAAAAAGAGAAAGGAATCACCTATTGCATCCATCACCCCACCGAAAATCACCTGTTGCGGGTGCATGTATATATTATTAGCGTTGTATATCCATTACATGATGTATTGCTTCTAAATCGACTTCAAGTGTCGATACCTATATTTTGTTCCTCTAAGATCAAAGCTCTAAGCGTTGATCCGTCATCAGTATCACGGATCACCGGTGATCCCTATAGACCCCAGTGGTCCTTCAGAGGCGATTGCAACGCCCGCCCACTCTCATTGTTGCGTGCGCTACCTCAAAGAACTTCTCTACCTCATGTAGAGTTTTTGCCTTCCGTGGGAATCGAACCTCGTACCTCTTGTACATTTCCAACGCATTCCCACTACCAATTGAGCTGTAACACCCCTTTTCTACCCTTATATTACGTGTCATTTATCAGAGTAATTCTTTTTCAAAAATAAAAATTGTTTTAATTGATAGAAAAGAAATGCTACTGACTTCCTTAAAACTCATCGAATATGCACTCTTCAAATTTGTGCAATCAAACATCGATTATGGAAAATCCCATCCTCATAAAACACAATCGCGTGGCATAAACACCGACTCACCAAATACTCTCAAACACGTCTCAATGTAACAATAGAAATCAGTATACAACTCTTAAACAAATTATCCAACTCTACCCACGCCCCTAGGTGTGACAAAGATATCAGAGCGACTCAACAACATCCCAACGAGAAAATAAAGAAAGCAAAGCAAGACCTTCACTGCGCGGTTACTGCTGGCGTTGCCACAATAGAGCAACATTCCAAGCGAGAAGGGTGAGAATTTCAATAAAACATAATCGGATACATAATAGAGAAATAAGAGCGAGCAATCACACAAGATCAACATCTTCACCACATCATAATCACACAACACCGGCTCCAATCACAAGCAAAGCAACAATTCACGATTATGATTATGTATGAAAATGCAACCCACACTCGGGCATATGCATGATGGTACCATATCATCTTTAAAAACCACTCAAGGCATATCTCGTCATGGGAGAAAAACCACTCAAGGCATAACCACTCAAGGCATAACATCATCAATATTAGTCATAGTATGCACATGCCATGAGACTCTATAACACATGTGCAACTCAATCAACACTCACTCGGAGTACCCATCATCATCATCATGAAAGAAATAACCACTCAAGGCATGTCATCACAAAACACTCAGAGAGAGTGTATCGTCATAATTCATCACAATCACACAACAAACATTATTAAAACTATACTCATAGAGTATATTCTTCACAAAACATCACAAGTCATATCACAACATCATAATCACTCATAGAGTGAACTCATCTCACTCCACACAATTCATACTACACATCATCATAATCACTCATAGAGTGAACTCGTCACATTTCACACAATTCATATACATGTCGCATCATCATCATCATAAGCGTCATAATCGAAGCACGCACCTCATCATCACCAACATCATACATATAAGACTCCGAGAAATTCCGCGCACTTAGTTATATACCCAATATCCCCTAATCATTCACGACCACTTTTGGAAATATTCAACAACATACAATTGCCCTTTATTTATATTCGGGGTTATAAAATAGTAAACTAATTGACTATGGGATTTCTCGGATATATCTGCATGCTCACAATGAGAACATTTGTGAGGCTCCCAGAGATGTCCTTGAAATTACACCCGATGGTGGCCGAACAAAGGCTAGCCATAGTCAAAGAGTACACTAGTAGTATAACACTTAGAGTTTAGAAAAACATCCCGTATTTAGTTTAGGAAGCGTCACATTTTAAATTAAGGAAAACACCACATTTGTAAGGTTAGAAAACATCACGTTTAATTGTGGAAACAACTCACTTGAAATGACAATTAAACCACACAGCAAGAACAACATAACACAAGTAGGGTTTATACGCCAAAACCGCAACCTCTTACGCGCCCAAAACAGCAGAATTTTTATTTGTATAAACGGCAACACAAAACAGTTTACTCTGCCTTAAAAATAGAATATTCAGTTAGGCCTCTGAATAAGCTTTCCAACACATCTTAGAACACCTCAATCGGGTTCCGGTTCGAAAGATATAGCGAAAACATAACAAGGGGCATTTTGAAATGAAACGATCGATTGTTGGAGGCCAAGCAATCGATTTCCCTCTCTTAAAATACAAGGGAAATCGATTCTTGACCTAAATAACACAAAGGGAATCGATTCTTGGCTTCAAAAACATAAGAGTGAATCGATTCGGGCTTCAAAAACATAAGAGTGAATCGATTCTTGACTTTAAAAACATAAGAGTGAATCGATTCTTGGCTTCTAACAATACGAGATACCATCACACGATCAACACAAAGAACAATGCAATTCTCAATCATCTCATGCTCAAACAATATCATCAACAATTATCAATTATCTCCATTCAATCATCTCAAGGAAAAACACCAACTACTCATCAAGCAAAATATCAACGATTCACATAACATCAACAATTTTAGGATCATCAAGATATCACATACAACAACAATATATCATCAAACTCACCAACGATCTCTAATCCCACAAAACCCCATAAACCCTAACTACACCCGATTATGTTAAACGAAGCGCTCACCCTTACCTCTTAAGCGTAAGCTCAGAAGAGGACGAATGAAAGCACGTCTGAAACCACAACAACCCACGAACCCAGCCTTCTCTTCTTCCTTCCCCTCTTCTCTTCGCGATCTCCTTTCCCTTTTCTTCTTTCTTTCCTTGCGCTTCTCTCTTTCTCACAGCGCACCCTTCTTTCTTTTTTCTCTTCTTTTTCTCTCAAATGCATAAAATGAGCCAACCCTAGGCAAAACCCCATCACTCATGCGCCTAACGTTGGGCCCTTGGGTCCTGGGCCTCTTTCTATCACTAAATTAATTATCAACACCACCCCCTCTTTTAATTAATTGCCACTCACTTCTTTACTATCCACTATTCCTCATTTAAATCAAACACCCTATTATTATTTTAATACAACCCACCAAACACCACTTAATTAAATTAATTAAATAAACACTCGAATTATTTTTGGGGCGTTACAACAGTGCCCTAAGTGGCCCAGGTCGCAACGCCGGAGTCGAGCCCGACGGACCTTCGCAGACCCCGAGTGGTACTTCAGACTAGTTGTGTCAGCCTAAGACACGGTGGGCGCCCTTCACGGTCAACATATCGATTCTAGACACGATCTTGACCCATCATGGCCGCCGAATATAAAGGCCCCCGCATCGCGTTTAACTAGTACCGTAGCTAGTTGCGCTCCTTCTCGCACCACGATGGTCCTTCAATTAAGGCTTAGGCGCCTTCCGGACCTCGAGTGGTCCTTCAGAGCCCTAGTGCTCCGCCGGACCACGAGTGGTCCTTGAGCCTTAGTGCTCCTTCGGGTCCTTGTTGACCCTTGATCGACTCTCTGCTAACGCGCCAAGCATTAACCACTCCCTCTTATCTCTCAAACCTTCCACTTCCCCCTTAAACGGACAAAATTAGCGTCTATCTTATCTTTATTCCTATTTCTACTACGAAAGTTCGAGAACTCTTCACTTTCTAGTAAAATACTAATAAAGAGGGGCAGCTGTTATACCCCAATTTTGTCCGTGTTCTTTTTCTGGTTTTAATCATTTATTTTACTCATGTTCTGAAGTAGCGCAATTACGAGAAATTAATAAAAAAGTGTCTCATTTACTAACCGGAGCCAATCTCAACTAACCTGTTCAACTAAGTCGAAGTGTCGTTGTTTAATTTGAGAATGCGCGCGAATGATCGATCTTTTCGCACATTCTTTAGTTGAATCTTCGTATTTGGGCCTAGTCGAACTTAATTGGGCTTATCCAAAGTAAACTCGGCAAATGGGCTTATTCGAGTTGTTTTCTCGCAATTGGGCTCATCATTCTGACTTCTTTACAATTTTTATTATTTCGTCCTTATTTTGAGCATATACATATATATATATATATATATAGTCCAAAAAAATCTATTTAATTTTATTTACATTTTAAAAAGTGTCTAATTGTCCAAAATGTCCAAAAATACAAAAAATGATAATATTAAAAATACAAAGAATATAAAAAACGAAAATTAAATAAAGGAGCAGCATCAGTAATCTCTGGGGTCTGTTCTTGCTCTCCAAGACTGCTCAGCAAGCCCACGTTATCAGATCCGCAAAAGCCCAGTCAAACAGCAATTAATGCTAAAACCTAATTTCTACCTATAAATAAACGGTTAACCTAGGGTCTAAGGCACAGAAAATCAAGGCAGAAAATCACTGCGAAATTACCAAAAAATAGGATTAGAGTTTCACATCGAAACCCTAATCCAATAAACACGGTTCTAAAATCTGAGTTAGAGGTGAGCAACGGCAGGAGCGGTTCGAAGGCATCACAGTTGCAGTCGGTCACTATTACTCAAACAAACACGCAAGGAAACCAAAACAGAGGCTGGAGTGGTAGAATTAAAAGTTGCAGCTAGATTAACATAAGTAGCGAGAATAACGAGAAGTTCGAAAATTTGGAGAGCGAGTTGGTTTCCTAGTTTTTATTTGGGGTTAAGATACTACATCTTTTTTGAGATGAAATTGGTTTAATCTGTGCAATACTATTGTTACTTGAATCCAAAAATAATAAGCTAATAACACATCAAAATGCCTTTAGTTTATGCCTTTGTTAACAATATTTTCAGACCTGAGACATAGATAGGCTCTGAACCTAATCATAATCAAACGTTTTGAGCCCAATCATTGTTTTAGAGTTCTCAAAAGACAGAAATAAGAGTGCAAGAAGGCTCTGAACATGATCTTAGGTTATTTCAGAAAATCTCAGATTATGAAAAACAAAGTCAACACGAAATAATAAGGAACAAGGAGTAAAAATAAAATCGGAATCTGTCTTCGAACTAGCCTCTGTCGTCATCCCAACCACGTCGCGGGGTTCCCCACCGTCGCCACCAAGCAACATCATCACAAGCAAACTCGCCAGTAGATGCCAACGCTGTCGCCGTCGCAGAGTCCCTCCCTTCGTCTCCGTCGCAGGTCCACCGTGTCTCCCAGTCTCTCATCGCCGTCCCCCTCTTTCCTTTCGCGTATCTCTTTCTCTCCCAAACAGAAACCATCACCACCCAACACCGAAACCACTCCTTTTCCCTCTCTCACTATCTCGCCCTCTCTCTCTCTCCGCAAAAACCGGCGAGAACTGCGCCGAAATTCCCTCCCTCTAGGTCACGGCGCCGCGCGACTGGGTAGAAGGAAGGGAAGGAATGAAGAAGAAGATTCAGGTTTAGGTTTTTTGGTTTTGGGCCTGCGTATTGTATTTTAGTTTTAATATTCAGATTGCTATCCGCACACCCTATTAGTTATACAACCCCCTGCGACTAATAAAACCCCAATCTACAATTTTCACCCCCCTGTTTTCCTTTTTAATTCTTCTCTAACCCAAACGTAAATAATTTTTCTCGCGAAATTAAATAAACGGCTAAGTCGGTTGTACAACCGGGTTAGTCATTATTTTAGGGCCAATGAGCTGTACAGTTCAGTAACCCTGCAAGCTTAATAAATACGAATAAACTATTTTTCTAAAAAATAAGCGGCTAAGTCGGTTGTACAATCGAGGTAGTCATTATTTTAGGGCCAATGAGCTGTACAGTTCAGTAACCCTGAAAACTTAATAAATACGAATAAACCATTTTTCCTAAACATAGGGGATTAAGTCGGTTGTACAACCGGGTTAGTCAGCGTTCTAGAACTAATGAGCTGTACAGTTCAGGAGTTCTAGAATACCTATTCTAAAATGGACCCACCTCACACCAAACCAATTTTTTCAAAAAACTCTAAAATTATTTTCAAAAAGTAGGGGACTAAGTCGGTTGTACAATCGGGTTAGTCAGCGTCCTAGGAATCAGTGAGCTGTACATTTCAAGGAATCCTAGGACCCCTACACTAAAAAACACCAACCCACAAACCTTTTTCAGGAAGAACTACGTAGCTTTGATTCCTCCATTGCATCTGGAGGTACGTAGGAGCAAGATTCAACCCTTGTCAAGCATTAAAAACCAAAAACCTAAATAAGTCTTTTTTCTACAAATAAAAGGGTAATTATTAAATGAATCTTAAATTAATTAGACAATAGGATGTCGTGGGGTGCTAATACCTTCCCCACACATAAAGACTCTCAAACCCTAACAATGCCTCATCCTAAAACTTAAAGGGATTTTCCGAATTTGCCCTTAAACTAGAACTTCGGTGGCGGCTTCCTAAGAACCTCTCAAAAATCCTTTTCCCGGATTTTTCGGTCGCTACAGGTACAATCAGATTACGATGTATCCCCCTAATCGCCACAAGACTGCCTTCATGACAGATCGTGGTAATTTCCAATACAAGGTTATGCCGTTCGGACTGAAGAACGCTGGGGCGACCTACCAGCGTATGATGAACAAGATTTTCAAAAGGCATATCGGTCGTGTAGCTGAGGTCTATCTAGATGATATGATCATTAAGAGCAAGGCCGACCAAGATCATGCGGCCGACCTAAGAGAGGTCTTTGAAGAAGCTAGAAGGAATTCCCTAAGGCTTAACCCAGTGAAGTGTACCTTTGGAGTTAGGGCTGGCAAGTTTTTGGGTTTTCATCTTACTGAAAGGGGGATAGAGGCTAACCCTGATAAGTGCAGGGCGGTCGCCGATATGAGGCCGCCCACCACGAAGAAAGAGATCCAACGATTGAATGGCATGGTCGCTACCCTGTCAAGATTCATACCCAAATCTGCATGTAAGTCGCTCCCCCTGTTCAAGCTTTTAAAGAAGGAAGTAGAGTTCGAATGGACCGACCAGTGCCAGCGAGCGCTGGAGCAATTGAAGGAAGCTCTGACCAACCCGCCCATCATGACCAAGCCAGAGCCGGAGGAAACCCTGTATTTGTACTTAGCAATAACAGAAGAGGTATTGAGTGCCGTCCTGGTCAGAGAGAACGACCTAAAGCAGAATCCGGTCTACTTCATCAGCAAGGTGTTGCAGGGACCAGAGTTGAGATACCAGAGGATCGAGAAGCTAGCACTTGCACTACTAGTGGCCGCCCGACGTTTGAAACCTTATTTCGTGGCTCACCAGGTCGTGGTAAGAACGGACCAACCCATAAGACAGGTCCTCCATCGGCCAGACCTGGCAGGATGAATGATCAAATGGGCGGTGGAACTTAGTGAATTCGGCATCAAGTTCGAGTCCAGATCGTCCGCTAAGGCTCAAGTGTTGGCCGACTTCATCGCAGAAATGACTCCAACGCAGGACGGCCGGCCAGACACAATGTGGACATTACATGTGGACGGCTCCTCCAACAAAGAAAGCGATGGGCGGGCCTTATATTAGAAAATTCTGAAGGCCTTGCAGTAGAAGTGTCTTTGACATTTGCATTCCATACCTCCAACAATCAGGCTGAGTACGAGGCATGCATAGCCGGGCTACAGCTCGCAAAGGAATTCAACGTCGACCGGGTAGAACTACACTCAGATTCCTTACTGGTCGTTTCCCAGATTCAAGAATTATACGACGCGAAAGACGAAGTGTTGAGGAACTACTTGGCCAAAGTTAGGGAGCTCCTCCGGCAATTCGACCGGGCAGAGGTCAAACACGCAAGGGCGACGTAAAACGCCCGGGCCGACATCTTATCAAAGCTAGCCAGTACGAAGACACCGGGCAATCATAGAAGTTTAATTCAAGAAACCCTGACTCGGCCGAGCGTCTCAACTAAGCCTAGTCAATCCTTGGTCATCCTCACCATTGAAGCAGAAGATGATTGGATCGCTCCCATCCTGCGCTGCATCACATTAGGTGAGGAGCCGACCGATCCAAAGAAGGCCAAAACCTTGAGATTACGGTCTACCAAATACTCCGTGATCGAAGGGAAATTATATCGAAGAGGATTCTCCTGCCCGCTCCTAAGATGCTTGTCGTCGATCGAAGCCGACCATGTCTTAAGAGATATCCATGAGGGATGTGTGGCAGCCATCAAGGCGGACGGTCCATAGCGAGAAAAGCGCTCAGAGCTGGTTACTACTGGCCGACCATGGAGGAAGACGCCAAGAAGCTAGTGCAGAAATGCAAGAAATGCCAAGTGCATGCGGATGTTCACGTTGCCCCTTCATCAGAGCTGCAAAGCCTCACCTCACCTTGGTCGTTCGCTTGGTGGGGGATGGATTTGCTAGGTCCTTTTCCACCTGCACCGGGCCAGTTCAAATTTGATCGTGGCAGTGGACTACTTCACAAAGTGGATAGAGGCCGAGCCTCTGGCGACCATAACCTCGGCAAAGGTCAATAAGTTCTTTGGCCGGAATGTCCTAGCCCGGTTCGGAGTTCCCCAACAACTCATAACGGACAATGGCACCCAATTTGCAGATAGAAAATTCAGAGAAATGTTGGCCGGCTTAGGAGTGAAACAGCGTTTCACTTCGGTCGAGCACCCACAGACGAACGGGCAGGCTGAAGCGGGCAACAGAGTCATCCTACGTGGGTTGAAAAGAAGACTTGATGAAGCAAAGGGAAATTGGGCCGAAGAGCTTCAGTCCGTCCTTTGGGCATATAGGACGACCCCCCATTCATCGACCGGGGAGTCACCTTTCAAACTGGTCTACGGGATGGACGCTGTAATTCCCATAGAGATGAACGAGTTGAACTGGAGAACGACCAATCCTCCAACAGCGGTCGACAACGACCGGGCGATAAGAGAGGAATTGGATTTGGTTGAAGAGCTGCACAATCAAGCATCCCTTAGAGAAGCATTGATCAAGCAGAAGGTCGCTGCCCGATACAACGCCCGTGTGCAGAAAAGAGACTTTCCCATCGGACAGCTGGTCCTCAGGCGGGCGGACGTTGACAACAAAAATGCTCGTCAAGGAAAACTAGCCCCAAACTGGGAAGGCCCGTACCGTGTCATCAACAAGACCGGCCGTGGGGATGGGTCACTCAAAGGTCACCGAGCGGTCTACAACGAGTGCCACCGAGTTGGCCCGATCAAAGGTCACCGAGTGACTTAAACGAGGGTCACAGCCTTGACCCACTATCGATCGTAGGCCGTCGACCGACCTACAAAGAGTGCCATCGAAATGGCCCAAGGGTTAAGTGATAACCCACAATCGATGGTAGGCCGCCGAGCGACCTACAAAGAGTGCCGGCAAACGGCCCCAAATTCAAGTCATCGAATGACCCAAGGGTCAAGTGACGATCCACGTAACGAAAGTAGGGCTCCGAGCGGCCCAAACGAGCGCTTTAAACAGAACACGAATTGGTCGATGATCGGCCTAAAACAAGTGCCTTAGAAAAGTGCAAAGACAAAGAAATAAATTCAAGAAACAAGTTAAAAAGTTAAAATTCATTACAAGGCAAGACGCCCAGTCGAAGCCGGACGCCCAAATTGTTCAACCGTTCAAAGGCAGAGTCGAAATTGCAAAGGTGCAAGAGTTACACCGCTCGCAGGCGGGCGAAATACAAACAAAGCTCATTATTTCTTGGCACGCCCTAGGACCACCGACCGTTTGCGGATCATCTTGCCGTCATCATCCATCCTTGCAGGCAAGACGATCTCTTCGCCTTCGACCACATGATCGGGCTGCACCTGTCGGTCCTCATATTGGATGCCTCGAGCAGCGAGCAACTTCATCTGGGCCACAACATTGTCGAATTGGTACAGGGCCGCTCCCTTTGCCACAGAAGCTACCACGGCGACCTTCTCCTGGATGGCGGCCTGCTTGACCTCCTCAAAGCGAGCGACCTCAGCTTTCAGGGTCTTCACCAGTTCAGCGAGCTCTTTGTTCCTGGCCGCCAGCTTGCCCCTATCTTCGACCGCCCGGCTTTCTCTCGTCTTTCGGCGCCCGGCTTGATTTTGGTCCTGTTCTGCAGGCGCGATCTCGAGCTCAAGCTCTTTGAGTTTCCGCTCGGCCGCCTCAAGCTTTTTGACTTTGCGCTCGGCCGCATCCCGCTCTGCCTCAGCACCTAAAATGGAAAACAAGGTTAACAGACGAACTCATGTATCCGGCCGAGTAGTTAGCATAGTAAGCAACTTACGTGCTTGATTGTTCTTCAAATCCTTTAGCGTCTTATTGGCAGACTTGAGCAGGTCGCCACAAAAGTCCATGGGGTCCTTCTTAAAGCGCGCCACCTCAGCATCACCGAAGTCTTCAAGCTCGAAAATGGGGGACTCAACTCGATCATCCTCCTCCCTCCTCGGTCGCTTAACTGGGGTGCAACCGTCCTTGACTTGGGGACCGCCCCCTGTATTCTGCTCCGGTCGAGGAGTGTTCTGGCGTTGCTGAGACTGGGGGACAGGAGTTTTCTTTTGGGAGCTGTCGGTGACATACTTCTCGAGGTTGAGCTAGTCCGAGGTCGACATCTTCAAAGTTTTTCCTGAAAAATGACGTAAGAGCGTTAGCCGACCGATCAAATAAAAGCAATCAAATAAAACAAGTCTAATTCACCGACCGAGCTCGGACACCAGCTTGTCCCCTTCATACAGGCAGAATGGCCGGCAGGGGATATCCCCTTCAGGATTCTGTGGCAGCTAGGCGGACAGCTCCGTGATCATACCCAAAGTGGCAGTATCTTCCTCATCCAAGGTGGATACGGCGAAAGTGTACTCGCCCGGTTTTTTAGTAAAGTGGGCCGCCCACCACGTTGTGGGAAAGAAATAAGCCCCTGCTGTGCCGTCCGGAAGAATCTCTGCAATGTCTTTAGCGGCCTCCGTATCAGGAACGACCTAGAAGTATTGGTTTTTCCACCCGCCCAGTAATGAATCCGAGTAAGCCCTGAAGAATTTGCGGGGGAATGCCTTCTGATTCTTAAAGGATACTTGTTTTTTGCGGGCCATGTTGGTGCCATTCTCACCATGCCAACTCAATTCGAACAAGGCCAAAGCCTGGTTGAGGCATTTCGCTCCAACCGGTCGCATAGATGCTCAAACGTCTTCATGAACCCCCAGCCGTTCGGGTGGATCTGAGATGGGGCGACGCCCAAGTATCTAAGAACGTCCTGTTGGAAATCAGTGAAAGAGGGGACGATCCCCATCTTCTCGAAAACGACACGATGCATGGTGAACTTCAGTTTCGCAGCAACGGTCGCAATATTCTCACCTTCACGCATACCCTTCACCTTCCACCCCGGCTTGGTGAAGAGGGCATTCAGGTCGTCTATACAGGGATGCTCCAGGCCGATAAAGCTTTTAAAGGTTCTCATCTTCTCGGACACCCATGAAATATCATTTTCATCGATGGCCGTAGCGGCTCGACCTCTTCCTCGCCCGTTCGCAAACAACCCGTGGCGGCGGTCTCCTCTCAACTTGTTCGCGGCCGGCCGCACCGTCGCCTGCATTTTCTGCTCGGCTGGGACCCTCTCCATCGGTCGCCCGCTCTTCGACATGCATAGGCTCGGGCCCCCGAGGGTCGGCTTCTAAGTCAATTACTTCGTCATGAAGACTCCCCACAGCAGACTGAGTGACCCATCTCCTCGTCACCTACAACGTCGATCAGCTGCTCCCTTCACCATCCGACACAGTTGTTTCAGGTGGTGGCGGGGGGACCCATGATTTCGTCGACTCCGTCGAGGTAGATAGTGAAACACTATCGCTCGAGCTAGAACTAGAAGAGCTTGATGGTGAAGCGTCCGCAGGAGAACGCCTTTCTACTTCAAAGATTTGTGAAGGTCCGGACGACCCTCCGGACGACACAGACTCGGCCCGTTCCGGCTCTTGTGAGGGCCGCGTCGCCATCAGTGAAAGACTTTGCTGGGAGGCACCAGATATTCGGGCGGTCTGCTTTGTTATGGCCAGATCCACCTATGAAAGGGACATCACGTTAGGTCGACCGAGCCAGCGCGCTCGAGAGAAGGGGGCGACGTGGTCGTCCCCCGACCGGACGCCTCCCCTTTCACGAGGCGTGGAAACTAACTAAAGGAAAGCAATAAATGCAGAAATTAAAGAAAATAAATAAGACTTAAAGGGGCGGCTTACCTGGAGAAGAGTAACTAGAAAAGAGAGGAGCGGACAGAAAACTCTCGCACAACAGCTCTCAGGGCGCTTGCAGATGGCTCAATCGGCAGCAGAGGTGTGATTTTCAGGTGTGGAAGTCATGCTGACCAAATGCCCTATTTATAGGAGGGCCCACCAGACGAAACGTCGCGGAGCCACTGCCCGCCTCTCTCCCATCCGTTGCATGAGGAACATCAAAAGGTGTCTCGAGACACGCAAAAGTAATTTCATTCATTGCGCATTAATGGCAGGGTCGAAGCCCAAACGCCACGCGCGGTCGGACAACATTCCGTTCACGACCGACCCGTTCCTGACAAGTGTAGAAACACTTCATTCCACCGGGGACACCGATTCAAGCCTTAGCTCGCCCGTAAGCGACCTAGGCTTGGGGGGCAACTGTTCCGGTGCGTATTAGCAAATACACGGAGGTGCCATTAGCGATGGGCCAGCGGCCCAATTTAGCAGAACGGCCCAAGACCGTGTCTTGGTCCGCAATTCTCGGCGACCGGCCGTATTTATCGCAACGGCCAGGCCGCCTCAGTGGTATAAATACCACCTCCATCCATACTGTCAGGTACGCAATTCCTACCCTGTGATACCCTGCCCGTTAGCACATCTCTGACTAGAGCGTCAGAGTGTCTTTGCAGGTACCACCCGAGGTGCTCTCAAGACCGGTCCTCATCCTACAACAGCGACCGGATGAAGGAGCAGCGATCAGCATCTACACTTGGTGATCAAGGTACGATCATCTGGTATCAAAGCTTAGGTTCTATTAAGGTTCTATCTATCCTTTTCAATTTTAGTCTCTAAATTTTAGTTCATCTCATTTTTGAAAAAAAAAATCGAAAGTTCAAGAAAAAAAGAAAAAAAAAGAAGAAAAGAGAAAAAAAAAAGAACAGAAGAAAAAAAGGCACTTTTTCTTTTTTTTAATTATCATTTTTGTTGTTTGTTTTCAAGTTTTTTTGTGTGGTTTATGATGGAAGAGAGGCAAAAGAATTATGAAATATACATCAGAGAAAATAAATTGAGAGAAAAAAGAATAGATGAGAAAATAGAAAAAATGATGTTTGATATTTCTGAAATATTATGTGACCATCTCCGTAAAGCACAAGAAGACTTGGAGTGTGCTTCTGAAAAGAAAAAGGAAAGCAAAGGTAAAGAAGTGAAGGAGAAGAAGAATATTGAGAGAAAAGAAGAGGCAAGGAAAAATCATAGGAGCATTGTTGAGAAAAATAAGGATTTTAAGAGGAAAGTGGATGGAATATTCAAATTTCAAAAAGAAAGAAGAGAGAAAAAAGAGAGTTTTTTTTCAATAACCCATTAATTTATTTTGCAGATTCAGATTTGAGGACAAATCTTCTCGAAGAAAGGAAGAATGATGAGATCCTAAGTGCCTTAAGTATGTGGAAAGAAGTCTATAAGGAACACCCTCAAAGGATGCATAAATTATTGAAGGAAATCTCATGAAGAATAAATTAGTGCAATTTATTTTTGTTTTTAGTACTTTATTTTAGGATTATATCTAAGACTTTAATGTCATTTAATTTTCTTCTTTATTTTGGGATTTGAATCAATGGCTTTAATGCCAATTAGTTATTTCCATTAAAATTAGGATTTTATATTTATTAGTATATTTTAATTTCTAGGGTTTTATTGAGTCAATTGGGCCTAAGGTTCTTTTGGGTCAATTGGACCTAAAGTTCTCTATATATTGTATTGCATTTTATGAAATAAAAAAGAAGTTGAATTTTGAGGAAAAATTTAACTTCTTGTCTCTTTGGTTCTTCTGAGCCGTTATCCGAGCTTATCGATTTGCCGTGGCGCTCATCCCGACTTATCAATCGGAATCTCCATAGCCGGTTGTGGCGTCTTCCCGACTTATCGATCGGTCTTCCATCCCGATCGTGGTGTCTCCATCACTGCCACCTTCATGACTCCTAAAATAGTCACTGACGGCTCCGAGGTTGCCATCATCTGGTAATTGATGAGAGCATGAGTTGCTTAAGCATGTGGAAAGAATTCTACAAAGAAAAAATATTCACCTCCTACACTTTAGAAGCTAAAAATGATGTGATCAATGGTTCTTTGAGCATGTGGAAGGAAACCTACAAGGAATCTCCATTTTTGTTTGATTTTGAAGATCACACTACTTTAATGAATTTAATTGTTTTGTTAGGAGAATCAAATAAAGGCATTAATGCCTGTAGATTTGTTTATTTTTAATTAAGATTTTACATTAATGATGATTTGGTTTATTCTAGATTAAAATATTAGGATTAGTTTTTATTCCTAGAATTAATTCTTATTTGATGGTTTTCAAATATGAATTTTAGGATTTGATTTTTACATTTATTGCAAGATTTGTTTAGATTTAAAATTGTTAGGGTGTCATTGAGTCAATTGGGACTAGAGCCCTATATATTGTAGTGCATTTGATGAAATAAAGAGGTTGAATTTTGAGATAAAAATTTAGAGACGTGTCTCTTTGGTTCTTCGGAGCCGTTTTAAGAGCTTATCGGTTTGCTGTGGCGCTCAACCCCGACTTATCAATCGGAATCTCCATAGCCGGTTGTGGCGTCTTCTCGACTTATCGATCGGTCTTCCACCCCCGATCATGGTGTCTCCATCACTCCCACCTTCATGACTCCTGAAATAGTCACCGACGGCTCCGAGGTTGCCATCAATTTCCGAGGCCGACCATGCGAAGAGATCGGCATTGCGCCGCAAACAGGCAATTAGAGCTTCCTCTACCTCGGGACTGAGGTCAGATCGTATTTTGACGGACCTTTCGGGGTCGCTGCCCAAAGGTATTTCCCGGAACGCCCCTTGGGGCTCGGGGTTCTTGTTCTTCTTTTTGAGCTCCGTAGCGAGCTCCTCCTCTTGGCTATCCGGGTCGTACCGTGTATCCACATCGGCGAGATTTACTTCCAAGGCATTCACTGGGGGGTGCGGTGGCCCGTGTGGTTGGTGACGCAGACCATGGAAAGAGAGCTCGTGGCAATGCGTCGCTGCTTCCAAGTGGCGGGTACAGTTATGATATCGCCGTCGAGGGAATGGAATTTCATAGAGAGGTGAATTGTTGAGGCGACGGCTTCTAGCTTTACCAAAGTTGGTCCCCCAATGACGCAATGATATGGTGAGAGTATGGGAACCGCCACGAAGGTGGTTTTCACCGCGCGGGCAAGCCTTCCTTCGCCGTAGGTGACGAAGGTCTTGAAATAGCCGAGAAGACTTGCAATCTTTTCTCCGAGGACAGTGAGGCTGGGTCCCGAGTATGGGATGAGACCCTCGGGCGAGAGACCGAACGCCTGGAGGAGGTCCTGGAACATGATGTCAGCCGCGCTACTCTGATCTACGACAATTCGCTCTATTTTCACCCCGGCAATCGTAGCAACAACAATCAGGGGGATGCCCTCGTTGGGTTCTCCGAGCAGGAAGTCATCGTCAGAGAACAAAATCGACACCTTCAGGAATGGCCTTCGCGGGGCAGGAATGGCAGTTGCTCGGGCGATCTCGCGCCATTTGCGTTTGACTACGCGCCTGGACTTGCCCGGCGGCATGGAGAACCCTGCGGTGGATTCCATGACGTCGTCCGAGAAAACAGAACGAGTAGAAGGCAAAGAAGCCTCCCACTGTGGTCGCCAATGTTCGATCTTGAACACATGAGTTTACCTTGTTCGAAGAGTAGAATGGATTCCGCTTCCCCGGAGCTTGTCTTTGGTCCTCAGAACTGGAGAGAGGTCCTCGGTTGTTCGAACGCGCGTGTCGCCCACGTCAGGTGGGGGTGTACCTGCAGACACTCCGATGCCTAAGTCAGCGAGAGAATAGGCGAGAGTTGCAAGAGTGAGAGAGTACCTGGATTGAGAGCCCTGAGCCTCTATTTATAGACGCGGGTGTTTGGTCTAGACCGTGTGATCTTGGTCGTCAGCTTCTCGTGTCTGAGCGGAACACGCCGTGCCTGGCTCTTGTGGGGTAATCGGGCGGCGTTTGCATTTAAGATATTGGGCCTGGCCCAATGTTCAATGGGGCTTTTGGGCCCAGGCCGGAACACAAATTGTAAATCATGTTCAACTATATCGTACTATCATTAGTACACATTTCGGCTTAACAATCCAAAATGCCAAAGATACAAAATCCGTAATCCCAAAAGGGGCATAATACAATACATAAGTCCTAAAAATCATAAAGGACATCAAATAAGTTCGCTAAGACTCCTTAGCTTTATTTTCAACCGTCATAAGCTTTATTTGCTTATATGTAAAGTTATTCCTTATTTGATAAATGTATACACCATTACCATAGTATAATGGGGCAGTTATAGGAAAAGTGAATTTAGGTATTGTTGTCAAACTCTCGTTTAGTCGGGGATTGGACAATAGCTTGAACCTTTGATTCCTTTTTTCAAGCAATTTCGCTATGGCTGAAATAAATCAGTAAAACAGAGGAAGATAAATGAATTAGAATTTGATTTATGTCTTTTGTGTTAACAAGTGTACAGTGTATATATATAGATGAGCCTTTGTTAGCAACTATCCTTAGCTTGCGATTGCGCACCGATTGATCATCTAAGATCAACGTACAATATTGCGCAATGCGCCCTAAACTAAACTATAGGATCCATGCTCCACCACTCTTACTTGCATGGGAAGTAAATCCAAACGAATTCGCTCCTATTTCTACGCCTATCCAAGCCTTTCTCTACCAGCTGCCAACGTGGGGACGACTTGTAGGGAGCGACCTAGCGAAACCTATTCGAGGCTTGTTTCGTTGCCCCCCTGTCTAGCTTCGCGGGGCTGACCTCCAAGGAGCGACCTAGCGCAGCCTATTCGAGGCTTGATTTGTTGCCCCCCTGTCTAGCCTCACGGGGCCGACCTGCAGGGAGCGACCTAGCGCAGCCTATTCGAGGCTTGTATCATTGCCCCCCTGTCTAGCCTCGCGGGAATGACCTCCAGGGAGCGACGTAGCGCAGCCTATTCGAGGCTTGATTCGCTGCCCCCTGTCTAGCCTTGTGGGGCCGACCTGTAGGGAGGGACCTAGCGCAACCTATTCGAGGTTTGTTTCGTTTCCCCCTTGTCTAGCCTTGCGCGGCCGACCTCCAGGGAGCGACCTAGCGTAGCCTATTCGAGGCTTGATTTGTTGCCCCCTTGTCTAGCTGTCGCGCCCGAAAAAGTCCCCAAGGGAGAACCTTCCTTGTTTACAACTTTTCTAAGACAATGAAGCCGCCACCAATACTTATTTAAGGAAAGTATTAGAAAAACCTTTTTGGAAAAGCGGATGACCTTTGAAAACTGAGAGATTTGGGTTCGGGGGTCAGTTACGCGCGAGGAAGGTATTAGCACCCCACACGTCCCCTCTACTGAGAGGGAACCTTTAATTAAATGTGTGGTTTTAGTGTGTTGATTTAAAAATACTTGATTTTGCCTCTCTACTTCTTATTGAAAAAGTCTTAATGAAAATCTCATTTATTATGAAAAAAAGGAGGAAAAAGGTTTTTAGAAAGAGTGCTTGACGGGATGCGACCCGCTCCTACGTATCTCTCGGTGCGATGGAGAATACAAAGCTACGTATTTCTTCTTTATCTTTTCTTTGAAAAGGTTTTTGTCTTTTATCTTTTTAGTGAGTTTTCGAAATAAGACGAGCATTTAGTGAATGGGTTTGAAAATGATTCTTGAAAGGAGAATGTTTTTGTTCTGAAAATGATCTTGGTTTACGAAAGCGACGTAGTTCTAACGAGCCTTGAAAGTGAAAGTCTTTTTGCTTTGGTTTTGTAAAGTGAAGGGCGTTCATAATGATCAAACTACAAAGGTTATGGGTGATCATTACTAAAAACTCACTTAAATGCATGTGAAAATCTCTTTTGAAAAATGAAACCTTCATGATGACCAAACTAACAAGGGTTATGGGTGGTCATCACTAACAACTTGCCATAACTTTTGATGCTTAGGAAAGTATCTTTTCAAATTGAAAGCGTTCATGATAATCAAACTAACAAAGGTTATGGATGATTATCGCTAGTAACTTATGCATATGAAAACATCTTTTTTTGAAATTTAGGCTCTCATGACAACCAAACTAACAAAGGTTATGGGTGATTGTCACTAGTCACCATTTTCATGCTAAGCTATTTATAAAAGAAAACAATGAATGCAAGAAGATTTGGAGATTCAAGCATGGCACAATCATTGAAATCGAATCCTTAGGCAAGCAACAACATGGACATAACTTGCAACTAATCTCATTTGAATTATTGAGCAAATATTAGCCTAGACTACACATATTAGACCACAACACATAAATAGGAAAAGAAGGAACTTGAATTGGGCATTAAGCAAAAATGCAAGATTGAACCTAAATGCACATGTAATGGAAGATGCTAGGCGAGGACCATACTCAAACATTTCTACAAAACGCAAGGGAATATAAATTCACATCTAGTGGAAGATGCAATGTAAGGAATGGACCTATCTAAGTATTGATGATACCACATGAGAGTAGACAAGGAAGTTGTAGGCACAAATGAATTCAAAAGAGTAGCCTCAAGTATGATCATTGGCAAACCATAAACAAGCAAGTCATCTTAGCAACCAAAGCATCAAAGTATGTTGAATCACTTTGGTCAATCCTCAACACTTAAATTAGAGTGCAAAAGTGTGAATCCTCTTGCCAATCATCAACAAAGACAAGTTTATTAAAGCAAGCATTTAGGAACAAACCCAAACCCTAATTCTTTTGAAGTGTGCGAAGCACATGAAGGGGTGAAGACCTTCTTATTATTTTACTAAATAACTTAACTAAACAAGCAAGTTAAAGTAAAAAGTTGGGGCAAAGTTTTGGTAAAAGTTTATGAATGCAAGAGGGTAAAAATGTTTTATGAGGTGAAGTGAAAATGTTTTGGTAAAAACTAAGTGAAATGGTAAAAACCAAAGTGGTAAAATGTTTTTATGTTTTTTGGTAAAAAGTTAATGAAGTGGTAAAGTAAAATGGTAAAAAGTGAACAAACACAATTGCACAACTTGCATTTACTCAAACACAATCAAAATGACAATTTTCAAGCAATCAAAAGGGGCAAAAACCCTAGTCATGGCCGAATGCAATTGTGCATTGAATCATCAACTTATTTCATGCAAAAATTGACGAATTAACACACAAAACATCACAAGATAAAACATCAAGCAAATCATGCATTTTATTCACACAAAAATCAAAGGAATCAAAAGAAAACACAAACCCTAATTCTTGAGCTTGAACCCGAGGCCACACATACCCACAATCAAGCAATTATTCAACTACAACTCATGAAATAAGCAAGAACACATAAGAACCCTATTTTTCCCATCTTGGCCGAAGCTAATAAGCATGAAAAATGAGTTTTATTTGACCAAAAATTATGCAAACAAGATGGATATGCAAGGAAATGCAAGAAAACACAAGAACAACTCCTCCAAAGCCAAGGAGCCACCTCAAACCCCCAAGCCTCCCTAGGTGCTTGTCAATAGAGTTTGAAGTGGCTCCTCAAAGCAACAACAACAATATGAAGGAGTTGAGATGAGGAGAAGAGAGATTATGAAAGATTTTAAAGACTAGATGCAAAGATTCAAGGCTTACCTCAAAATCTCACAAAGAAAAGAAGAAAGATATGAAATGAACTCAAGAACAAACTTGGATCTACTCTTGAACTTCAAAAATAGCTAGATCTTGGAGATTTGATGATGAAACCTTGACGAGAATAGAATGGTAGAAGATGATCTAGTGTAGGAATCAAAGAAATGGAGGATTTGATGGTGAAAAATCGAAGAATGGAGGAGTAGTGGTGATGGGTTGTATTTTGCCAAGAGAGTGGGAGAGGAGAGGGAGTGTGTTAGGGTGTATGTGAGTGAGAAATGAGAGGCCAAAGATTGTGAGAGATGGGCTTAACAAGGTATTTATAGAATGCAATTAGGGTTGAGGGTGTTTTGGTCCTTGCATTCTAGTTGTGCTCTAGGATTGGACCTTAATTTTGAATCAAAGGTTAGGATTGATGATCACATGGATTGAGGACATTGAGAAAGCACAAATGAGGGAGTGAATGGGTGTATATGTGCAGCTCATGAGAGGAGTGGAGAGGGTGTGAATTTCCAAAAATGTTTCTCCACAATTTCATATTACAAGATTGCCATTAACTATGAATGAATGGTGGAGATTTGCATCTTAATTTGAATGGAGGGTCATGATTGAGATACACTTTGCAAGTAATGAAAATAAATCAAAAATGGAGGGATAATGGGCTGTGGGGCACGAAAATGAGAGTGAGGGTGGTGCCCATGTTTTGCAAGTTGTCATCTTGTACTATTGTACTATTGTGAGACACTTCCAAATATCCTTTATTTTTTATTATTTTTCACAAGATTAATTCCATAAAATCTAACCATATTGGGACAAATAAAAATGATATAAAACTTCTCATTGCATTTTTGAAGAATATTCCCTTTTTTGTTGACTTTTTAAATTTGACTTTTTGTATAAAAATCAACAATGCATACGCAACACACATATAACTCAAAATATTTGCCCCAAATAAATTCCCTTAAAAGTGCACAATGATTCTTGATGAGAAATTATCCTACTTTGCAAAATGACCAAAATACCCTTTAACCTAAAAAATTGCTTCTTGCCCAAAAAATGCATTTTCACTCTAAAAATGATTCTAAAAACCCTAGGATGACTTTTGAAACCCAATAATGCATGCAAAATGCTCCTCACACTCTTCAAAAGGATGCCACACTTCACAAATTATTATTTTTTTTATGTGGAAAATTAGGGTTTTGACCCAAGCCGGACAAAATTAGGGTATGACAGCTGCCCCTCTTTATTTGGATTTTAACAAGGAATATGAATTGGCCGAAACATATTCCGAGGCAAAATAGAAATAAAGAATTCAGAAATTATACCAATTTTGTCTACTTAGGGAAATCCGAATTTTCTTTTTTCTTTTTCTTTTTTTTTGTTTTTCTGCTTTTTGCTTCTTTTTTTGGAAAGATAGACACTTTCGTGTCGATGCGGCTTGATAAATGAACACCGACGTCGCGACGAGAAAAGGTAAAATGGACACTTACGTGCGCGCATGAAAAAGTAAAATGGGCACTTGCGTGCGTAAAGCGGTAAAATGGGCAATTCCGCGCGAAAGGCGTAAAATGCCCAGCCGCCTAAAACACGTAATCCTTAAGCGAACTCTTGGCGAATCCGAAGTTTTGCGTGGCTTTGAGGAGCACGCTTCTGTTGGCCTTTTCGAGCGGCCAGGGGATCGTTATCGACTCCGAATCGATATGAGATCAATGCACGGCGTCCATCGTATCTTAGGCTTGATACAACTATTCATTGCGCCTCGCATGGCTGCGGTCCATCGCGTTGCTCGTCGTACCACGACGTAAGACACAGGCGAAAGGGCGATGATCTCTCCGGGCTCTAAAGCGCAATGCACGCTTGAGCGCTCTCTTTTCTTTTCTTTCGTCTCTTTTTCTTTCTTTTCTTTTCTGTTTCTCTCTTTTCTTTTTCTTTTCTTTTTCTTTTTCTTTTCTCTTCTCTTTCTCCTTTCTCTTCTCTTTTCTTTTTTCTCTTTCTTTCTTTTTCTTTTCTCTCCTCTGAACTCCCAACTGGGGGAGCTCTTTCTGGAATCTGAAGGCGAGCATTAACACCGAAGTGTTTATCCTCTCTCACTTGTCTGCAGCTGAAAAATGAACCAATGCATGCAATGTGTAATACCCCAATTTTGTCCGCCCAAAGCAAAAACATTTTTTCAGAAGAAATAGAGCAATAAGGTAATTCATAATGTGTGGAAAACTGTGGATTGGTGCATTTATGTGTGTTCGTCCCCTATTTCGCATTTTTATTTGAATTACGCGCGCCAGTCGTAACTGCGTGAGCTGCCCTGTGCCCTCGTCATTTGGCACGTGTCTTTATTTTAAAAAAAAAGGCCATTTATTGATCATTATTAATTTTTGGCACCCAAAAACATTTTTCTTAATTTTTAGGAACTTTAAAAAATAAAATAGTGCATATTTTTGCATTTTTGGGCATTTAAATAAAATAAATTAATTATTTTTGGACCAAGACCAGGTCAAGGACGTGGCATACATGTTACTCTACAAAGGGTAATTTTTGTATAATTTTTGGAAAGAAAATCCTAGTCCAAAATAATTAAAAATGAATTTTCCCCATTTTTAGTGCATAAAAAAAACCAAAAAAATACCATTAAATATTCCCCAATTATTAAATGACAATTTTTATTGTCTAGAATAATTAGGGGGAATATTTTATGGTGCTCAAATATATATGACACATTTTTAATAGGTGCACATTCACTTCCATGCCCAAAAATTCAAAATTCAAATAAAAAGTACAAAGTGTCCTCAATAAGACAAAAGACCAAAAAGAGAGGCAATTTTCCTCCCCATTTTCAGCCCATTTTCGAATTCTCTCTCTCTCTCCCCAATTTCTTCCACACTCTTCTATTCCTTATTCCTTAAGAATATGCTTTGTACTATCCTTAACTTTTCCCTTTTTGGTGACCATCACTCACTCCCACATAGATTCATGCCCTTTTTGTAAATAACCCCACTCTCTCACACTCACCTCTTCATTAGGAAATGCAAACTTACTTGAAATAGAACATTCCATCCCCATTCTACACTTAACCCTATTTTCACCTAGACCCATATATAAGCCTACACTCCAAAATAACACCACAAGCCTCATTTTCACCCTAGCACACCAAAAACCTCTCCCTTTTCCTCTCAAGGCCGAAGCCACCACCACCCTCCTCCTTCATCCATTTTTGATTTTCTCTTCACCCAAACACCACCATCTCACCTCATTCTCATCCCTCTTTCACATATCTTCTCCATTTTCTATTCAAGTTCAAACATCATCATCAAGGAAGGTTTTCATCAAGTTTTCATGTGTTGGAGTTGAAGTTCCTTGGAGGTTCTTGTTGATTTGTGTTCTATTTTCTTCATCTCATTGCATTTCCTAGCTTGGATTTGAGGTAAAAACCTTAAAACTTTGCACCATCTTTAAATTTCTTGCATAAACCCTCTTCTCCTCATCTCAACTCCTTCATATCTTGTTGTTGTTGCTTTGAGGAGCCATCTCAAACATTATTGACAAGCACTTAGGGAGGCTTGGGTGTTTGAGGTGGCTCCTTGGCTTTGAAGGAGTTGTTCTTGTGTTTTCTCATATTTCCTTGCATATTCACTCTTGTTTGCATAGTTTTCACCAAATAAGAGACCCATTTCATGCTTGTTAGCATTCGGCCATGCGCCTATTTTTAGGGTTCTTGTGTGCTCTTGTTTATTTCATGATTTGGGGATGAAAAATGGTTGATTTAGGGTATGTATTGTTGCACCCCGAAAAATCTGGTTTGGACTTCTCGATGTACAACGTGGGAAATTTTGAAGCCGCCACCAATATTTTAGTTTTGAGACGAAAACATTGAAAAAACGTCTTTTTATACAAGGCGGGTGGTCTTTTCGAAAACAAGAGATGTAGGTTCGGGGGTCGGTTAGGTACGGGGAAGGTATAAGCACCCCGTACCTCCTTTCTACCGAAAGGGAACCTTTAATTTGATGTGTGGTTTTGGGAAAAGTTGATTTGAAACGATCGTTCTACTTCTTTTCTTTTCTTTTGATTGAGAAATTATTTTATTGGAAACGGGAAAAAATAATATTTTTGGCATCTTTGAAAAGCGGAACAAAACAAAGATTTTTTTTAAAAGGGTGCTTGACGGGTCGTGAACCCGGTCCTACGTATCCCCACTATGATGAGGAATCAAAGCTACGTAGTTCTTGGTTTTTTTGCGTCCGAAGACGGCTTTGTGATTTCTTGAAAGTGTGCTTTTTGCGTCCGAAGACGGCTTTTGTGATTTTCTAGGAAAGAAGTGTGTTGGTGTTTTTTATTGTAGGGATTTTCGGGTCTGGACTGTACAGTCCACTAACCCTAAAACATAGACATCCCCGCCCGTACGGACGACGTGCCCCCTACTTTTTGAAAAAATGATCTTTTTTGATTTTCTTAGGAAAAAGGTTTGTTGCGAGGTTGGTTGCTTTTATTGAGCAAGTATCTTAGGCTCGCCTTAACCGCATGCTGACTCGCTAACCCTAAGGCGTTAACCAATATCGGAAGTACATCCGAATCGATACCTTACTCATTTGGCAAAAGGGTTTGAAGTTGTTAATTACTGTTTTATTTCTCATAAGTATCCTAAGGCGTTTGTCGCATGCTGACTCGGTCTTAGGGCGTTAGACAACAACACCGCCGTCACGTCCGACTTGCCTCCTTATGAGTTTTTAAAAAAAGATTGTTTATTGATCTAAAGAAAGATTTGATTAACTTATGGAATGAATTTGAAGAGTCTTGACTCTTGGAAAAAGTCTTTGAAAACGATTGACTAGAAAGGATAAGAAGAGAATTTGGGGTGGGGGGGGGGGGGGGGGGTGGCATTGGCCACAAAGAAAAGAAAGTAGAACATTCAATCATTTTTCAAGTCAAAACCGGGACGCAATACTTACCAATTCGCAAGCAAAGTAATCAACAATTAGGACACAAGCATGCTCATTACCATTTACAACAATAATGCACAAGAATGATATTAAATCATCAACAATTAAACAATTAGCATAAGAATAGAAAATTGAATCATGCTAAGCAATCCTCCCACTATAGTTAAAGTGCATGAAGCACAAGTGAGCCTCATATTGCCAATCATCAACCAACCACAAATGGCAAGCAAATCATGTCATTACAACTTGAGAAAAATTATTTTTACAACCCATTTCAATTTGGTTTACAAGTGAGGTCACAAACCCTAATTCACATCATAGTTTGCAAAACACAAGAACTTTGAAACAATTTTTATTTTTTTCCAAGACTTAGCAACAATTATTTTTGTGATTTAACATATCAAGTAAGCATAAAGGGGCCACAAAGCCGAAACATATTGTAGTCCAAACCAACATTTATTTCATGCAAAAACCAAAAGAAAGAAGAAGCAACAAAACCCTAAAACTTGGCTTGAACCCAAGGTATCATTTAGCCCAAAAATCATCAAATTCTTTCATCAAAATTTAACCAATCACATGGATAAGCATGCATACATGATGAACAACAAAAAACAAGCAAGAAACCTAAAATTTGGGACCCAAAACCGAAGCCATACTCCCCAAAATTCAAGCTCAAAACATCAAGATTCAACAACAAGCATAGTTCATCATTTATTCACAAAATTAACACCAACAACCTTGCATCAACATCAAAATTCAAGCCTTATCAAACCAAGATAAATAAGAAAATGAGATTAAACATGTCCATGATGAGATTTGCAAACCAAAAACAAACACATGAATTCACAATTTATTTCACACAAAAGATGCAAAATCAACACAAGGCAACATAGAACAATTTATTTGGTGGGTGAGATGCCAAATCTCACCCACAACAGCCCCTAATCTACATAATGATGTTATGAGATGCAAATATAAGTTGAAAATTGATTTTGATGCAAGAAAGTGGATGAAAATGCAAAGGATTTTAGGTTATACCTTGGTTCCAAGCTAAACAAGAGTAGAAATGAAACTCAAGAGCAACAACTCAACAACAATCCTCCAAAATCACCAACAATGGCCACGCCAATCTTGAAGAAACAACCTCTTTGATGATATAAAAATGGAATTAAGGATGAAAGGAAGAAGATATATGAAGATGGAGTGAATTTGAGGTGATTTGGTGGATGAAACTTGAAAAGAAAATGGAGGAGGAAGGAGAGGGAGGGTTCGGCCTTGAGAGAGAGGAGGAGAGGAGGAAGAGTGTGCTAGGGTAAAATGAATGAGTGAGACCTAGGGGCTGATCATATGAAGGTATATATAGTGCTCATTTATCATTAAGGGCATCTAGGTCATTTTGATTTCCCTTGTGCTCTAGGATTGCATTTTAATTTTGAACCAATGGTCAAGATGCAATGTCACATGGATTAAGGACAATTAAAAGCACAAAGTGAGGAGAGAGAGAGAGGGCTGAGTGCGCAGCTAATGGAGAGTGGTGAAGGATAAGTTCATTTACAAAATTGTATTTTTCCATGAAGCTTTTTACACAAGTGCCATTTTAATTCAAATGAAAGGTGAAGATTGTACTCAAAACTTGAATGGAAGGCCAAGATTTAAACACAATTTGCAACCAATAAAATAAATCAAAAATGAGGGAAATATAGGCTGGTGTGTGCGCAGCAAAGGGGAGAGAGAGTGAGTGGAATTGCAACTTGTACTATTGTACTACACTTGACCTTTCAAAATTCAAAAGAATATTGATTATTTCTTTCAAGATAATTCTTCTAAATTCATGCCATTTTGGGCCATGTCCCATGATTCAATGATTGGGCTCTGAATTTTATGATCTCACCAATCCCAAAATTGATTTGTTGACCCCACCTCAAAGGAAATGACCATTTTACCCTTCTATCCAAAAATGTGAGTTTTATGCCAAAAAGTTTAATATTTATGCGCAAAATCAATCACAATTAGGCACAAATATTCCTCAAATAAATCATTGATGATTGTTCAGTGATTTGGGACGAAAGACCGTTTTTATTGTGAAATGACCAAAATGCCCTTTCACCCTAAAAACCCTAGGTCTTTGCCTGAAGCACATTTTCACTTCAAAAATGACTTTTCACCCTAGGAATGACCTCTAATACCTTGAAATGCATGTTGAATGGCTTGTTCTGGGGAATTGTCCCTTATTTGCGAAATGACTAAAATACCCTTTTGCACTGAAAAACCCTAGTTTGTCCAAAAAGTGCATTCCAACTCCATAAATGATTTTAGAAACTTTGAAACGACTTTTAGAACCCTAAATGCAATGCATGATGCTTTTTTTTTCTTTTATTTATTTATTTTTGGGGAAAATTAGGGTTTTGACCTAAGCCGGACAAAATTGGGGTATGACAGCTGCCCCTCTTTATCTAGATTTTAACAAGGAATATGAATTGGCCGAAACATATTCAGAGGCAAAATAGAGATAAAGAATTCAGAAATTATACTGATTTTGTCTACTTTAGGAAAAAACCCGAATTTTCTTTTTCTTTTTATCTTCTAGTTTTTTCTTTTTGGGGTGAATGGATGCCAGCCAGAAATGATTGTAATGAATGAAGTGTCAGCCCTCAGTAAGCCAACAAAAGCAGGAAGTATATTGGTGCCAACCTCAAAGCGGCAAAAGCAGGAAGAAATAAAGCGGTAAAGAAAGCGATAAAAAGAAGGTATCGACCTGCAGTAAGCCGACTTTCGCGGGGAAATAAAGAAAGCAATAAAGATTACGATAAAGAGTGTGCCAGCCTCTGGTAGGCCGACACTAGCAGGAAACAGGTTGGTGCCAACCCTCAGGCAGCGAAAACAAGAATAAAGCAGTAAAGAAGGAGCGCTTGTGGGTCTGAAGGAACACTTGGGTTCTGAAGGAGCACTTGTGGCTCTGAAGGAGCACTTGGGCTCGAAGGTGGCCTTCGAGCGGCACGAGGTTCAATATCAAGTTGTGGGGTGATACATTTTACCTTGATGGACTTACACTATGCTTTATACTGACACAGCTAGTCTGAAGGACACGAGGTCTGGGGGGCCGATCCGTCATGCTCAGTGATGACTTGGTGAAATGAAGGACACAAGGTCTGAGGGGCCGATCCGTCATGCTCAGTGATGACTTGGCGGAATGAAGGTCGAGTTCAAAGTCATTTGTTTGAATTTGTTGATTTGAACTAAAGCGAAGGACCTTTGGAGTGCGATGATTAAATCGGTGCTCGATAACGACGGAATCGAAGGGACGATTGGTCTGAAGGGACACGTGGGTCTGAAGGGATTCACAAATCCTGTTGATTGACTGATTGAGATGGCCAATGCTGGCTCATTGAATTGAGGTACCTGCATACGTCAGTTGATGCAAGGGATGGTGCATGAAGTATGGGTGTATGTTATGCGAAGGCATGTTATGCAGGAGCATGTTATGCGAGTGCATGCAATGCTATGATTTTGGTGTGATGATGCATGTGGCGGAACACTCTTGAGGTTTTCCTTTTGATTTAATTTTTCTTGATCAGCTTTCTTTTTTCTGATCATCTGTTTTTTCATTTGCTCTTTTGCTCTTTTGGCTTTTTCTTTTGCTGGTTCGACCAACCTGTGACACGACTGCAGAACTGATTAGGATTGTGGTGGCGTATGAGCCAAGTACAGATTTGCTTTATAATTTTACCATTTGAGGATGATTACGAGCATAATTGTTTACTTGTGAACTCAATTTGCTTTGAAAAGTTGTTTCCTTTCCATGACTTTTAGAAATTTCGCAATGATTGTGATGCTTTATGATTTATGCACATGTTTTACAGATCAATGTCATCATCATCATCATCATAAAACGCTTATTTTGAGCAGAAAAAGCAGAAAATAGCAAACAGATATGAGAAAGATTGAACTTTATTGATGTAGAAGCCGGTCGTAGAAAAAGTTACGCCGACTGTTCAATACATTTGAAAGTTTAAACTACAAAAAGACACGAAAAAAGAGAAAAGCTAATTTCTGACTGTCCATCTCTGTGGGACAGTGCCAACCATTTGTTTCCATGACTTTGACCAACCTTTTAACCAGACCTTTGGGGTGTTGTATGCCTTTGTCCACTTTTCATGCCCAAGCTTTCTGACCCTAATTTTTGCCTGGATCGCCCTTTGCGGGTTTTCAATCCACCGGGTCGCTCTGATTTTGCCTAGGCCGCCCTTTCGGGTTTTCAATCTAGCGAGCTATTTTTACTTGGCTTATCTTTCTCTTTTTCACTTATTTCTTTCAGGCATAATACTTCTTCACTTGATCGGAATTGACTGGGTTCTTTAGATCTTCGCCATCCATGTTTGTGAGTATCAGCGCTCCTCCAGAAAAGGCTTTCTTGACCACGTACGGTCTGTCATAGGTGGGCGTCCACTTCCCACGGGGATCACTCTGAATAGGCAGAATCTTCTTGAGTACTAGATCTCCCTCATTGAATTCCCGGGGACGAACCTTCTTGTCGAAAGCAGTTTTCATCCTTTGCTGATACAGTTGCCCGTGACACAAGGCTGCAATTCTTTTCTCCTCAATGAGATTTAGCTGATCCAGACGAGCCTGTACCCACTCTGCTTCTTCCAACTTGGTTTCCATTAGTACCCGCAGGGAGGGTATTTCAACCTCAATGGGAAGCACTGCTTCTGACCCATAGTATTTCAACCTCAATGATAAACAAGGAAGGCAGTAGTTCCTTCATTCGCGATCACCTGCAGCGTTGCCACGATAGAGCAACATTCCAAGCAGAAGGGGTGAGAATTTCAGATAAACATAATCGAATATATATAATTTAGAGGAAGTAGGCACAGGCAATCACACCATATTAGCATCATCACTACATCGCAATCACGCAACACGGCCCAATCACGCACAACAACAAGATATTAGTCATGATTATGCATGAAGATGCAACCCCACTGTGGCATATGCATGATGGTACCATATCATCGCAAAATGGCGGAAGCCCGAACATCGCAAAAGTGGCGAAGCCTAAACATCGCAAAATGGCCGAAGCCTAAACATCGCAAAATAATGCACATGCCATGAGACTCTATGAAACACATGTGCAACTCACCAAAACTCACCTAGAGTGCCTCGTCATCGTTATAAAACACTCATAGAGTGTATTCCTTCGCAAATCATCACAATCATTATACATCATTACTATAATTATACTCATAGAGTTTACACATCATCAATCATCACGAATCATAATACATCATCATCAAGCGATTACTCATAGAGTACACTCTTCGCAAAAACATCGTTGTTCATATTACATCATCATAACACACATATCCTCATTATCATTCAATACATATATATATATATATATATATATATATATATATATATATACTTCATTTGTCTTTTAGATTAGGGTGTTATAAAATAGTGCACTGATTGACTATGGGATTACTCAGGTAACTGGTACTACTTGCAACAGGCATTGGCCACCTTTGCAAGACTCTCAGTGATGCCCTTGTAAATACACCAGCGAAAGAAATTCTGACCTTAGTGGTAAACCACAGTCTAGCCATAGTCAATTAGCACACTAGTAGTATAACGGTTCACCGAGACTCATTTATATAACATAGCATCACAATTTTTTTGTTAAGAATCGTCACGTTTCAATTCGGGAAAAACACCTAGGATGTTCAAAAGAGTAATCGATTTATAGCTACTTGTTTTCAAAAGAGGAATTGATTCATACCTTTCATTTTTAAAATGGGAAATCGATTCCTTGTTTTTATTTTAAAGGGGGAATCGATTCCTTGCTTCCACTTTGAAGTGGGAAATCGATTCCTTACTTCCTTTTGAAGTGGGAAATCGATTCCTTACTTCCTTTTGAAGTGGGAAATCGATTCCTTACTTCCTTTTGAAGTGGGAAATCGATTTCTTGCTTCCATTTTCTAAAGAGGGAATCGATTTCTTGCTCATATGTCTAAAGGGAAGAATCGATTTCGCTTTCAGATAGAGCCCATAATCGATTCTTAAGCTTCACTTTGGGAAAAATTACTCGATCCTTATATTTGTTTACGAATCACAATTACAAACATCATCAAAATTCATCAACATCATCAAGATTCATCATCACATACTCAATCACCTAAAAACACTCAAAATCACCAATTGATACCCAATTATGTTAAGCGAAATGCTCACCCTTACCTTTAATATGAACGCTCGGAATATGAATGAGAACACGTACACAAAACTACAGAACTCAATCGAACGATCTTCTCCTCTATGATCAATGAAAACATCAACACCACGGAAATTAGAGATTAAGGCTACATCATTAGGAAAAAGGAGAGAGAACGATAATGAACGATTGAGAGCTCTTACCTAACGAACTTGAGACGATTCGTTCCTTCCTCTTCTTCTTGGCCTGAGCTCTCTCTTCTCACTCTCTCAGGTTTTGTTTTCTTTCTCTGATGCAAGGAGTGAGGTGCCAACCCTAACCCCCTTAGCTTCAGGAGTCTCAGGAGCGCCTAGCTATTGGGCTTGGCTCCCTGGGCCATTCTTCACCACCCCCGAGTTGCCAACATCACCCCCCATACTCGTTCCACCTCCTGAACCACGCCCATCATTTTAATTAGTTTAATCACGTTTCCAATAAAATCAATAATTCAACTAAATAATTTAATTAAATTATTTCCGGGGTGTTACACCATTCATCTTGCGACGGTACGGGGATGAATTGTGATGCTGAATCTTGAACTCGGTGCACAGGTCCTTCATCATTCTGCTGTTCAAGTTGCTGCCATTATTAGTGATGATCTTGTTGGGAAGACCGTATCGGCAGATCAGATCTTTCTTGACAAACTTGGCAACCACTGAACTGGTTATACTTGAATATGAGGCAGCTTCAACCCACTTTGTGAAATAGTCAATGGCGACCAGGATGAAACGATGCCCATTTGATGCTTTGGGTTCGATTGGACCTATGACGCCCATGCCCCACACTGAGAACGGCCAAGACGCGGTCAAGACATTCAATTTAGCAGGCGGTACATGAATGTGATCAGCATAGATCTGGCACTTGTAACACCCCCTTCTACCATAACTACTATTTAATTAATTTTGAAAATCAGAGTGCGTAAAAACTTTTAGTGCGACCACTCGAGGGTGCCACATTTAATGGAAACACCTTAAACAACTCCAAAACAATTAATTAAAATAAACTTCAGTAAATGATACATAGCACCAACAATGTCCGAGGACAAAATACTACAGCAGTGGAAAATAACAACTTAACATCTTAGTTCAAAATATAAAAGAAATAATAAACTAAACATCCCCCCGGTGCTACGTATCAGAGCCGACTCGACCATACTAGAAGAAGGATCTCTAGTCACCTTCAGTCACTGTCACCTGCAGGTTGCCGACATACGAGGCAACACGACGCAGTAGGGTGAGTCTCAATACATAGATAATAATAAATAAAACAGGAAACACAGTAGAATAGGCACACCAAAGGTACAGTCAATTCAAATACACTACTAATACAGCTACACGGGACTACTGATTACACCAAGAATACAGTTACACCAAGAACTATAGTTACACCAAGAATACAGTTACACCAAGAATTATAGTTACACCAAGAATTATAGTTACACCAAGAATACAGTTACACCAAGAATTATAGTTACACCAAGAATACAGTTACACCAAGAATACAGTTACACCAAGAATTATAGTTACACCAAGAATTATAGTTACACCATTAGTTTATGAAGACACAATCAATCACCAGAACATGTATGCAATGTATGAGATGCAACCCAAAACTCCACTGGGCATATGCATGTGGATCCATCACCAAAATTGCCTTGTGGGCATTCACCAAACACCAAAATAATTTAGAGGCCGAAGCCTATTCACCAAAATGCATATGATTATGCGACACCATGACTATGCACCAAAAAAACACCGAAACACCAAAAGAAATCAATAACATACTCACCAATAGCCTTGTAGGCTCACCAACATCAAAGAAAGGTCATAGACCCCAACTCACCATTATTTAATCACCAATAATACACCACACCACAAATAGTAATTCTATAGGGACTAAAAGATCACCAAGACTAATTCTACACCAAAGGACTAAAGTCACTCCAGGACTAAACCCACACCTAGGGACCCAAACACCTCCTAGGGACTAATGTGACACCTCGGGATTAATTTAACACCTAAGATTTAAGGTAACAACACATAGAATTTGGGTACAATATATTTAAGATTTTGAAAACGCCTCATTTCACGCTTAGGAAGCATCACATTTAAAATTAAGGGAAAAACACCACATTTGCAAGGTTGGAAAACATCACATTTTAATTGTGGAAACCGCTCACTTGAAACGCCAATTAACCCACATCAAAACAACTTAAAAATAGTAGGATTTATACGCCAAATACAAAGCAGAGGAAAACAAAGACCAAAACAACCACCTTTTACGCGCCAACAGCAGAATTCTTATTTGTATAAACAGCAACACAAAACAGTTTATTTCGCCTTAAAAATAGAATATTCAGTTAGGACTCTGAATAAGCTTTCCAACGCATTTTAGAACACCTCAATCGGGTTCCTGGTTTCGCAAGATATCAATTTTCAAAAACATGACAGACACTTTATTTTTGACACACAGCAGCATTTCATTCGTATAACAGCTACCACAAAACAGTTTATTTTGCCTTAAAAATAGAATATTAAGTTAGGCCTCTGAATAAGCTTTCCAACGCATTTTAGAACACCTCAATCGGGCTCCGGTTCGCAAGATATCAATTTTTCAAAAACATGACAAAGACTTTAAGAAAATACAGCAACTCAGATTTTGACAAAAAGACAAAGAATGACATATAATTTTTTTGTTCAAAGGCAAACAAAGAAAGCGGTGATCTTCCATTAAACAAAAAAAAAAAATGATGTGACCTCTATTTAAATCAAAAACAGCAGCTAATTGTTAATAAAACAGCAGCCCTCCATCACCCTAAAATCGATTCTACCCACCCAATATTACCAAACACGAAATTCATCTCTACAATTCATCAACCACATCAAACATCATCAAAATCATATCACAACAACATCAAAATTCAAAGCAATCACCTCAATAATTCATCAACAACATCAAAACTCAATATTTACATAACAATTCAATTCAACCACATATAAGGTCACACAATCACCCAATCAATCAAATACTTCATGAATCAATTTAAACAACTACTCCTAACACCTAATCCCTATGATTTCATGGTTTATAGATTATTAACTATGAAAGAGAGCCCCCATACCTTTTAAAACTTGAAGAAGAAGACCAAAGCTCTCAAGGACACCTCCCAAGACACCAACAATCCACGTTTCTCCTCCTCCTAGAGCTCCACGAAATTCCTCTCCTCTTTCCAAGCCCTAGCCGCCACACTCCTCTTCTCTCCTCTTCTCTCCTTTCTAATTTTTGCAATTTGGTTCTAATGAGGGTTTCTCCTAAGACCCTAAGGTTTTATTAATTGGGTTTGGGCCACTTAACTCCATTGGGCCCTAATTGCACACCTCTAATTATTTTCTCACATCCTCCTATTTAACTAAAATACTCCCCATTTAATTACTACACCCCACTCCTTAATTAAATTAAATACCCTATTTTTAATTTGATTTATAAATTCCCAACCATATGCTACTTTTCCTCCTACTTTTCCTCCCTCCTATAACCACTTTGGTTTTTCCTAGAAACTTGCTTTTAATAATAACAATAATAATAATAATAATAATAATAATAATAATAATAATCATCTTATATTAAGTATTTATAACTTCAATTTTAGTCCTTATCAACATGGTCCCTATGCCAAAAACTCTCCAATTTGGTCCACTACCCTATCAAATCAACTCCAAATAATTTCTAATAAAATTTGGGGCGTTACAGCACTTGTGGCACTTCCTCACAAAACTGTAGCAATCAGACTCCATTTGCAACCAGTAATAGCCGGCTCTCAAAATCTTTCTAGCCATAGTGTGTCCACTGGAGTGGGTTCCAAACGAACCTTCGTGCACCTCTCTCATGATTCTGTCAGCTTCTTCTTTGGCAACACACCTCAGGAGGACCATATCATAGTTTCTTTTATAGAGAACTTCGCCACTCAAGAAGAAATTCCTTGACAATCTTCTGAGAGTTCTCTTGTCATTCTCTGATGCCCCAGGTGGGTATTCCTGATTAGTGATGTATTGCTTGATGTCATGATACCAAGGCTTCTCGTCGGGCTCCTCATCTATTGTTGTGCAGTAGTGATGCGCAGGCAGGCTCCGGTGCTGAATTCTGATATTAGTCAAGCTCTTGTCACAGTTAACATTGAACATAGAAGACATTGTTGCCAATGCATCGGCCAACTGGTTTTCACCTCGAGGGATATGGTTGAAGGTGATCTCGTCAAAAGACTTCATCAACTCTTACATATAATCACAATAAGGAATCAGTTTGGGATCTCTGGTCTCCCAATCGCCTCTTACTTGATGAATAACCAGGGCTGAATCCCCATACACATCTAGCCTTTTAACTTTCCATTCCAGGGCTGCTTGAATACCTAAGATGCACGCTTCATATTCTGCTATGTTATTTGTGACATAGAAGCTCAGCCTTGCAGTGACAGGAATGAAACGGTTATCAGGAGAGATTAATACCGGCCCAGCTCCGTGTCCCCATACATTGGATGCACCGTCAAATATCATCATCCACCTCTCATCTTCTTGAGATTTCCCTTCATCAAACATTGCCATGATGTCTTCATCGGGAAACTCATACTACATTGACTGGTAATCTTGAATTGGCTGACATGCTAAATACTCGGCAAGTGCACTACCCTTGACTGCTTTCTGCGTGACATACAGAATATCATACTCTGACAATAACATCTGCCACCGAGCGATCCGTCCTGTGAGGGCTGACTTTTCAAAAATGTACTTGATTGGATCCATTTTAGTACCAACCAGGTTGTATGACTCAGCATGTACTGCCTTAAACGATGGCGGCCAGGCTAAAAGGCACGCACAAGTCTTTTCAAGCATTGAATATCTCGTCTCGCAGTCAGTGAACTTTTTACTCAGATAGTAAATGGCATGCTCCTTCTTTCCCGACTCATCATGCTGTCCCAGTACACACCCCATTGAACTGTCCAGCACAGTTAGATACAAGATAAGCGGTCTACCAGACACCGGCGGCATCAGAATTGGCGGATTCTGCAGATAATCTTTAATTCTTTCAAAGGCCTTTTGGCAATCATCATTCCACTACGCCTTACGATTCTTGCACAACAGATTTAAAGGAGGTTGACAAGTGGCGGTCAATTGGGATATGAACCTCGAGATATAATTCAATCTCCCAAGGAAACCACGAACCTCTTTTTCAGTCTTTGGCACTGGCATTTCAAGGATTGCTTTAACTTTATCTGGATCAACTTCTATCCCTTTTTGACTGACAATAAATCCCAGTAGCTTTCCGGATCTTACAGAAGGTACATTTCTTTGGGTTTAGCTTGAGCTTGAACTTCCGTAGGCGCTCGAAGAGTTTTTTCAGAGATTAACAACGTGCCCTCATCGATCTTGGACTTTGCAATCATATCATCCACATACACCTCAATTTCCTTGTGCATCATGTCATGGAATAGCGTCACCATTGCCCTCTGATAAGTTGCTCCGGCATTCTTGAGTCCAAAAGGCATCACTTTGTAATGTGCCCCAGAGAGTTATGAAGGTGGTTTCTCCATATCTTAGGAGCCATTTTTATCGATTGTACCACTGAATACCCATCCATGAAGGAGAACAATGAGTCTTTGGGTTTGTATTGTCTACCGAGAATGTCAATGTGAGGTGGGAAATCATCTTTGGGACTAGCTGCATTCGTGTCTCTGTGAGTCGACACACATTCTGACCTTTCCATCTTTCTTCGGAACAGGGACGATGTTGGCTACCCACTGTGGGTACTTTGCAACTACTAGGAACCCGACATCAAACTGCTTCTTTACCTCATCCTGGATTTTCAGTGACATCTCTGGCTTCATTCTTCTTAATTTCTGCTTGACTGGTGGGCATTCTGGCTTGACTGGCAACTTGTGTTCAACAATGTCGGTTTCTAGCCCTGGCATATCTTTGAACGACCATGCAAAGACGTCAGCGTAATCATGCAAGAGCTGGATTAACTTTTTGCGTTCACTATCTTCCATGGCGGTACCGACCTTAACTTCTCTTTTATCCTCTTCTGTACCCAGGTTGACGATCTCAATTGACTCCCCATGAGGTTGAGTGATCTTTTCTTCCTGCTCTATTAATTTCATTAATTCCGGAGGAGTTTCCCAGTTTTCATCAACATCCCCTTCAGTTTGGTTAATTGGATGATCAAAGTCGTAATAGGGATTGTTGGCTTTATTATTTTCGAGAGATAATTACTTTTGATCCGCATTCGTAGGAAGGCAGCAGAATGAAAAGCGAAACAAACACAATAAAGCGAAAAGAAAACAAAGAGACAAATGAAGGAAAAGAAATTTTATTGATGAAATTCAAAACAAGCGTTTTTATTGATGATGGCGTCATTAAAAATAAAAACATGCATGCCCTAACAAACTACCCTAAGGCCTTGGGCAGAGCCAAAGGTGTGCATTACAATCATTACTTTGAACTAAAGGTAATGGGCAAGTCCACGACTTTCAGTTCTTGAGCTCCTCAGAGTAACTGCGGCGACGGACTAAAGCGGCTTTGCCTTCTTCATTTACGAATCATCCTCAATAGCGGTGATCCGATGCGGGTTGACAGATGGCACTCTTGAAACTCTGGTAGAGATCACAAATTGGAATCTTCTCCGGCCAGGGGTCCTGACCTCTCAGCTTGGCCAACCATCTGCGCCTTCGTTCTTCAGAAAACTTCCTTTTCTCATCTTCACTAGAGGCGATATCCCAAACCATAACGATCCTTGTTCTCTTTTCAATTTATCTTTGGGGCAAGAATTCCTTGTCCTACCTTTCCCGGACCACGCCCTAGCTGGTAACCTTGGTCCATCATGATTCTCGCGACCATCTCTCCATTCTTTGTGACTTTATCACGGCGGTGACAATCCGCATCCACCAAACACTGGCGTTGGCTATTTCAAGAGATTGGAAAGAAGTCTCCAGAGACTCTCCATTTGCCTCCACATAACGGAAGGGGAAGGCTTGTAACCAGCATCTCTTCTTCTCCGTACACCACCACAATCTTGTCATTGACTACGAACTTAACCCTCTGATGCAGAGAGGAAGGAATAGCCCCAGCCATATGGATCCATGGCCTCCCGAAGTAAGCAAACATGTATGAAGAAGAAATGTCCATGACTTGAAAATTAACATAGAATGTTTACGGACCTATTTGAATGGGGAACTCCATCTCCCCTATCACCTCCTTCTTTGACCCATCGAATGCCCTCACCAAAGTTGAGCTCGGCTTCATAAAGGAACAATCAACATCCAGCTTGCTTACGGTTGACTTGGGCATCACATTCAAAGATGAACCGTTGTCAATCAAGACCCGAGCCAACACGAAATCCCCGCATTTAACAGAGATGTGCAAAGCTTGATTGTGCTTCCTTCCCTCTGGGGGAAGCTCCTCATCAGTTAAGGTCAGGTGGTTGACAGTTACAATATTCCCAACTACTTCATCAAACTGGCTAACAGAAATATTCTGAGCCACATGTGCTACATTTAGCACCTTCATGAGAGCGGTTCTATGCGCTTCTGAACTCATCAACAAAGACAGCATCGAGATCTTTGCGGGAGTTTGGTTCATCTGATCGACCACTTTATAATCACTCTGTCTCACTATCTTGAGAAACTCATCATTTTCTAGCTCTGTCCCTTTCCTTTTTTGAATATTCTCTGCATCCCTTTCTTTACCCTTACGGGCTCTATCTTCGGCTTCCTTGGAGGATTCACCTCGAATAGACTCAGGAGCATACATCCGGCCGCTCCTCGTCATGCCACTTGTCCCAGTTATATTTGTAACAGAAATGCTTGGAGAAACCCCTACCGGAGGCGAGGTCTTTGTAAATCCACGGAGACAACATCGTCTTTTTCATAAGGGAATGGACCTGGGATTTCAATAACCACCGGCTGTGGTTTGACTTGACCCGGCTTCGGATTGTATAGTATTTCAAGCGGTTTTCTGGCCTCTTTGCCATCATTGAACTGCAACATGAGCACACCTTCTTCTTTCTCAACTACCTCCAACCGAACTACATAACGGTCCATCGGATCTTGTAAAATGGACTTAAAAACCTCACAAGCAGCACTGACACACAGGTCAAGACACACACACGGCCTTTCTGAATTATTCCCCATCTGCATAGCTCAGCATATATGTCTTCCAGAGGAGTCTTGATACTCTCAACATTTCTTATCATGATATGGCTCCCAGAATCCTCTATGGCATTGGCAGATGGTGCCCCATGTTGGCAAGGATTAATTGTCGTGCTCGATTTATTCGCTTAAAAGATAGCCAATTGGCATCAATTAGGTCATGGACTACATACTTGAATGCCTTGCAATCTTCAACTGTATGACCAACCCCTCCACTGTGGACACTACATGTTGCATCAGCATTATATCCCCTGGGGAAGGGGGGTTGAGCCGTCTTCATAGGGCGAGTGTTGAATAGATTCTTGGCAATGAGGTGATTAAACAGTTCAGTATAAGTGATGGGAATCGGATCAAAACTGGTACGTCTCCTTTCTTGGTAATTCTGAGTCCTGTGACCTGGATTATCCTGCTGCGGCTGAGCGGGAACAGAGAACGGAACTTTCTGTGGTGGAGAGTTAAAGGACTGACCTCCCCCTGCAGTAATGACATTTGTTTCCCCTTCCTTCTTCTTAGGGAAATTAGAAAAAGGTTTCTTCTGCCCACCGGAATTGCTAAAGCCTCCGACAATTTTTCCACTACGCAATCCATGTTCCAAACGCTCCCCAATGACCACCATATCAGAGAAACTAGAGGAGACACTACCCACCAACCGGTCATAGTATATCCCTGGGAGAGTTTCCATGAACATATACACCATTTCCTTTTCTGTCAACAGTGGCTTTACCTGGGCTGCTACACTTCTCCACTTTTGGGCATATTCTTTAAACGATTCCCTGTCACCTTTGCTCATGTGTTGTAGTTGAGATCTGTCAGGAGCAAGATCCATATTCTTTTGGGCATATTCTTTAAACGATTCCCTGTCACCTTTGCGCCTGTGTCACCTTTAGCTTGATGGCTGGTGCGTGTGTGTCTTTGTCACGGGCGCTTGATTTCTTTGGGAATATGGCGCCACAATGCTACTTTATTCATGTGCGCCTATGGGGTAGTTTGAGTGAAACTTAGAGTTCTGAGCATATTTTACCGTGCCATCTTTTGCAGTTGCCTGCCCAAATTCAATTTTAAACATTTTGGCTCGAGTAGTTTTATTTTAGCATGTGTCATTTGAGAGATGTTCTGGTGGGTATTGCTGTGGCGCTATATGTGTGCGCCTATGGGGTGGTTTGAGCGAAACTTAGAGTTCTGAGTATATTTTACCGTGCCATCTTTTGCAGTTGCCTGCCCAAAATCAATTTTAAACAATTTGGCTCGAGTGGTTTTCTTTTTGCATGTCTTTGTGTGTCTTTGGGCCAAGTGCGAGCGCAAAAAAGTCGCTTGCTAGAGGCGCTAGAAATGTGCACGTATTCGAGACCGTGTCTCGGTTTGTGTCTGGTCTGTCTTTGCCCAGCGCTATGATTGCTAGGAAAATGGCGCTAGTGGGTTTGTGTTGCCTGCGGGCGCCAAAGTCTTCGGGTTTTGGCGCTAGTCTTTGTGTTGTTACCACAAGGGCGCGATTTGTGGGGAAAATGGCGCCCAATGCTGCCTTGTGTCTAAGTGTGTGCTGTTTTGGTCCCTAGGTGACAGTTTGGTCCCTAGGGGACAGTTTAGTCCTAAGGGTGTGGTTTGGTCCCTAGGTGTTGTTTTGGTCCCTAGGTGCCAGTTTGGTCCAAAAGGTGTCAATTTGGTCCCTAAGTGTTGAATTGGTCCTAAAGGGTGGTTTAGGTCCCTGAGTGAGGATTTAGTCCTCTGGTTGTGTTTAGTCCATGGGACATGAATAGTGATGAGCTAGTGAATAAATGTAATAATGATGATGCCATGGGGGCATGGGCCATGGGGGCCAGGCCATGAGGCCAGAGTCATGGGGACTCAATTTATTGGTGAAAATGATGAATGGTGGGCTGCGGTCTTGGTGTACAAATGATTTTGATGATGTGTGTGTTCATGAGTCACATGCATACATTATTTATGCGATCGCGACGATATATTGTAAAAGGTGCGATGCGGTGTTTATTTCGACATGATCGTGAAGTATAATAAGTAATGATGAAAGGTGCTGATGCGGTGATGATGGTACCACATGCATCTCTGCATTGCATTGCATCCATTCTCATACATGGTATTGAATTGTCTGTGATGGTTGTGATTGATTGACTCCTATAAACCTGATATACTACTTATTATAGTTTCTATTATATAGTTCGAGACTCACCCTTTCTGTTGTTGTTTACCACAGGTAGTCATGAGTGAGGGCTTGCTACCTTCACTATTTCCCCGAGTCGAGTGCGCTCGATCACGTAGCACCTAGGGGATGGGATTTTAGATTCTAGTTGTTTGTTTGCTCACTGTTGAGCCATTATACTTGATATTTTATGTACTGTTGAGACTGTAGATTCCTCTTTTGAGATGTAGTTTATTCCGCTGCATGATATGAGATTATATTCCACGTGTTTTATGGTGTTACGTATTTGATATATAATTATGAGTTGAACTGGCTGTTTGAGTTATTTTGAAGTGATAAGTGTAGCATCCCATTGGATGAGTTCAAATTTGAAAAATAAATTTTATACTCTGATTTTTATTATAAATTGCCGGGTAGAAAATGGGGTGTTACAAGGATCGAGAATATGAAACGAACTGCTCATTTATATTTAAACTGAAACACACAATTCTTTTATTCATTCATAATGAAAAGACAAGAGTACATCATAAAGAGTTCTTAAAGCATTAAAAGAAAATTACAACAACTGGAATTTCAAACAACAGCTAAGTCCATGCACTGGTTTCTCTTTCTCTTTCTTGAAGTGGAAGGACGATCTGCCCGACCCCTCATCTCCTGAATCAAACCTCTGACATATTTAATGAAGCTCCGAACCTCCGCTGGAGTGGTGAGTACATCCACAGCAAGCTCATCATCCCTCAAGCGCCTAGGAATGCTGTAACACCCCAAAGTAATTCAATTAGTTATTTAATTGGGTTACTTAAGGTTTACAACATTATTAATTAAGCTAAGTGATCAATGTAGAGTGTTTATTTTATTAGGAGGCGTTTAAGTAAATAGAGAAAGGTGAGATTAGAGGCCCATGAGTGATTAAGAGGCCCAATGTTTCCTTGAAAGCCCATACGCATGGCTTAAAAAAGTGGCCAGTAGGATGAGAATTTCATTTCAAACCAAAATATCAAGAAAGGTAAAGGGAAAGTAAGAGAGGAAAAGGGTAGGTGGAATAGTGCTTCTAGAGAGAAGGAGGAGAGCTGGGCGTGGAAGAGCTGGAATTGACGGAAGAAGAGTCAAGCGTTTTTGCGTGGTGATCATTGTGTTGAAGTGTCAAGAGTGATCTTCTACGCAACTAGTTGAGGTAAGGGGCTCTCTTTCACTTATAATTTTGAGTATATGATGAGTGTTGTGTGTGAATGGACTTAGAGTTGTTTCCTGAGTTGCGTTTTGTGTTTAATGAATGTTTTAGTTGTGTTTACTTCACTTTGGTGAAGATTGTGATGGTTGTTGGTGAGTTGGTTGGGTGAGAAACCAAGGGGAGGAAAATGGGAACTGAGGATACTCTAAGTCCCAGTGAGTATTGTGGGAGTAAAGAGCGTTTTTAAGTTTAATCTTAGGGAGAAGTACCCAAAGGAAGGAAGAGGAAGGTTAGGCGCATGAGAGCGTAGAGAAACCGAGGTGATTACGGGAGTATGGAGTGTATTTATACACATGAGTGTAGTTGCTGAACTGAGGTTGTCGAGATGGTATGGCAACCGAGGTGAATGAATAGAGGCTTGTTCCTAAGTGAACTGAGATGGGTGATGTAGAGGTGAGGGAGGATAGTAATCCTAAGTGTAGTAACCAAGGTGAGGCGCAAGGACGCCATTGAAAGTGAAGTGCGTACCCAAGTGTAGGTATAGCCAAGGTAATTAATGATGAGCTGAGGTAGTGTAAACCAGCTGAGTCATGATTGAGGTGGAGTAAGTATGGTAGTTGTGGTATATGTGTAGATACCGAGATGATTTATGGTGCAGAGAGGAGGCTTAGTGCCCGTGTGCCGAGTTGAGTGGTGCGTGTGCCGAGTTGCCAGGAGAGTGTGCCGAGTTTCTGTTCGAAGCCACAGTTGCGCAAGGCGTTGCCAGGCGCAACTGGGAGTGCTGTTTGGGGTTGAGAACGTTTAAGTGTTTGAAATGGAGTAGTCCGTTTGGTCCCTAGGTGACGTTGTGGCCCTCGAAGTGACATTTTAGTCCACTATGTTTAGTACGAGGGTGATGAGGTTAGCTTTTGAGCTACAATTGGAGGTGTATTGAGTGTTGAGTTGGTCGGTAGCTATAGAACTATGACCGAGGTGTTAGAGTGCCGAGATGAAACATAAGCTTAGGGGTGAGAGGTGCCTAAGTGTAGAGTGACGAGGTGATGCGGTTAAGAGTGGGATACCCAAGTATGGGGCTACCGAGGTGAGTATTGGTGAGGTGGCAAGATGACATAGCGTTATGGCGTTAGTATAGCGTGCTTAAGTGCAGTCTTTGAGGTACCACGTGTGAGTGTGCCGAGGAGTCCGAGTGAGTGTGCCGAGGTGCTGTGAGCTGCCGAGGTGATTATTTTTGACGCAGCAGCGTAGTTCTTTGTCAGCGCCCTTTGTGGGTGACATTTAGGCGCCACTGTGGGTGACATTTAGTCCCTAAGTGACGTTTTAGTCCTAGGCGACGTGAGGTCCTTTTTAGTGACTGAGTTGTAGTGATGGAGTGATTCACTACCTAAGGAGTGGAGGTGCCCTGTGAGTTGGTCGATAGCCTTAGAGCTATTGAGGTTGTCCAAGAGAAATAGGCAACGTGTGGTGACGGTGTAATGCCGGTGAATTTAGCGACGGACATAGGCTTTGGCCTCGCCATTGTAGACTTCGGTCTCAATGACATTGGAGATGGTGTGTATTTCACCGAAGAGATGGTTGATTTTGAGTGATGCATTGTTCATAGAGTCTCATGAATCATATGCATCAGTGACGGATATAGACTTCGGTCTCGATATGATAGACTTCGGTCTGATTATCACTAGCGACGGACATACCTTTATGGTTTAAAAAGAGATGGATCCTCATGCATTATACCCTGGAGTTTGGGTTGCATTATACCCTGGAGTTTGGGTTGCATTATACCCTGGAGTTTGGGTTGCATTTCATTCCATGCATAACTCGTGTGAATTATGATGTAGTTCTTTGTTATGAAATGAGAGTTGTTTATGAGTTGAGTTGATGAGCTGAGTTGTTTATGAGTTGAGTTGATGAGCTGAGTTGTTTATGTGCTGAATTGTATTTGAGTTGTTTTGACTTGTTAAGTTGTATCTGTTACATGAGCCGAGGTGTTTTAGTGCATTCTTAGCATTATATTTATCATAAACCTCTATTATATGTGTTTAGAGACTCACCCTACTGCTTTTGTGTTGCTTCTCATGTCGGCAACCTGCAGGTGATAGCTAGCGAAGGTTCTTCCTTCTTCTGTTGAGTTGTGGCATCTGCTCTGGTAGTGTGACACTGGGGGTCGAGTAGGATAGTAGTTGTTGTTGTTTTGTTTTCAGCTGTTGAATTGTAACATATTGATTTTTTAAATAAAACGTGTTTTATTTCCGCTGTGTATAAACTTGATAGTTTGGTTTGGTTTCTTAAAGTGAAATGTAATGCTCCCTTGAGAGTGAGGTTCTTGAAAACTCTGATTTTAATTAATTAATTAGTAGAATATAAGGGGGTGTTACAAATGCCGGTAATAGTATCATAACACAACTTGGACAAGTATGCATACTTTTCTTGCAAGCACCGGCAGTGATCATCCAACCTTCGGTGTTCTTCCATCAGATAAGTCATCTCAGCCTTGAACCTCTCTAGTAAGCCATTCTGGTGTCTTACATGGTCCTCCAAGGTCGTGGATCTCGCGAGCTCTCCATGGAACATTGCTTTACAATCTTCAAGCCTCTCTTGCACCAATTCCCTTGCTTGCATCTCATCCTGGAGTCTTTTCTCATAATCAGCAGTGAGGGTCTTTAGCTGTGCACTTGCTTCCCTCAATTGGCTTCTCAAGCTCCTTTCTAGATCCTTAGACGCACTCAACTGAGCCTTCCACGCCCGGGCATCACCAAGCGCTCTGTCTCTTTCTAGGTTCCGGGCTCTGATCTCACTTGTAGCACTCTTGAGACCACCTTGCATATCCAGGAACTTCTGATTGCCAATAGCGATTTTCTTTTTACAGTCGGCAAGGCATTTTTCCTTGCGTTCATTTTCTTGTTCTAAGCTCTTTTTCTCCTGGAGTAACTTTTCTATCTGGGCCTGCAACTCTAGCTTCTCCTGCTGAGACTGGGATAAAGCAACCTTGAGTCCCTCAACCTCCTCGTTAAGGATGGGAGCAGGTGGAGGGACCTCAATCTCGATCTGAGGAACAACTCTAAAGGGGAGCTTAACTGTCTGAACCCGAAGTCGGACCCACTGTAAATAGTCTTCACCCACACTTGTATCTCTGTGACCTAATTCAGCATGCCCTTTCCTTACTGGCCTATCCCAAGCCCGGACAATCCTTCTCAACAAACTCAAGTTTTCAGAACCTCTATCATGCAGCACGAAACCGGTTAAAGACTCCTCTAAAGGTGGACTTGTCATAGAGTATCCCAATTGCCTCAAGGCGAGAACTGGGTTGTAAGTGACACATCCCCTGGTACCGACAAGAGGAACATTTGGAAAACCATTGAGCTGAAAAACAAATTCTGACACATCACGGGCAAGAGTGCACCATTGAATATCACACCCCTTGAGGTTTGCAATGAACTGCTTCCACTCATTTTTCCCATTTTCTTCAACATGCCCTCTGAACACATGCGAGACGAACCAACGATACAACACTGGCAAGCAACACATAACCATCCTTCCTCCTTTAGCATGACGATCAACAAGGGAGTAGTACAGGTCAGCTAAAATGACAAAGGTAGGGTTTTGTTCCCGCTTTTTGAATGCAAGGAACACATCGATAGCTGCTGCATCAACAAAGCTATCCACACTGGGAAACAGGACAATCCCATAAACAAGGAGGGCGAGCACATCAGAGAAGGCTTTCCATTCTTTCTTGGTGAATAGGACCTCAGCTTCAGTTTCTAAGTATTTCCTTGATAGACCTTGCTTTTGACCCTTGACTTCCACCTTTTTGGCTAAGACTTCTTCCTTGACTTGAAGAGTACCGGCCAAAGCTTTGGCTAATGAATACTTCTCCACATAAGAATACGGTTTGCAGTTTACAGTAGGAAAGCCCAAAATCTTCTCAAACTCTTCTAAGGTCGGGACCAACTGATAATCTTGGAATGTGAAGCAGCGATACTCGGGATTGAAGTACTGGGCCAATGCAGTGAGGGCTTCAGTCTGGACATTCACCTCCAACAGGTCTAGGATATTACCATACATGCTCTGAAAAGCCTCCCTTCGCCACGAGGGGAATTGATTGCCGAGCCTGACCAAGCTTTGGACATCTTGTTGCTTGAAATTCCACTTGAGGGTTCTTTTCAAATTCTGATCCATTTTCCACTGATACCTACAACTCCCTGACACCAGTGAGAATGCATGCGAAATGAATGCATGAATGAATGCATGATGAGGACGATTGAGAAAATTATTTACAACATAGGATTTTCAAAAGCTGGAACTTCATACTTCTGGAAAATATATATATTTTTTCAAAAAAAGTTTGGATGCGGGGGTATGCAGCTCCTTTGTGTCCTACAGGGTTTCTTAGAGACGGGATCTAAGGCTTTTCTAAGGGTGCACACTTCAAAGAAATCACTAAAAGGGGGCCCTAGATAAGGTTCCTACAGCCAACGACTTCGTTTGAGAGCACCGATCACAGGGCCGTACGTCCAAGTGATGATGTCATCAAACAAAGCCAAACTCTAGGTGAAGTCTTCGCAATCACCCAACAAGACGTACGTCCAGTGAGCAACCACTAATGACTTCGTTCTAGCCTAAGATATACTCTAGCCCGGGTATAGGGCTGTCTCACCAAGAAACAAAAAAAATAAAGGGAGTGCAACGTGTGTGTAGGAGCATAATGCCAACATACCCCCCACCTGCAAAGAAAATCCAGAAACAGTCCAACCAAAGAAAATCGTCTACCCTAGGGTTTTGCACATATCATTCAAGTCTAAGCAAGAAATCAACGTAAGGTACTAACAATCATCCAAAACTCTGCTTACCTTAAGAAAAAGGAGCTAAGAAGAGGGGATCATAATAGAAGGGGAAAATGCATGAACTTACCAAAGAAAGGGAGCGAAGAAGAGGGGAACATGCGAGATAAGGGGAAAATGATGCATAAGCATAAGTAAAGAAAGAAGTAAAGAAAAGAAAGAAAGAGAAGAAAAGAAGGAAATAGAACAATCACATTTGAATCAAACAATTTTTAAACCACACATCAAGTTAATTAGGCTTGACCCTCGTTATTTTTTTTAAAAAAAAGGTCCCCAGTGAAGTCGCCAGCAGTTGCACCCCGAAAAATCCGGTTTGGACTTCTCGATGTACAACGTGGGAAATTTTGAAGCCGGCACCAATATTTTAGTTTTGAGACGAAAACATTGAAAAAACGTCTTTTAATATAAGGCGGGTGGTCTTTTCGAAAACAAGAGATGTAGGTTTGGGGGTCGGTTAGGTATGGGGAAGGTATAAGCACCCCGTACCTCCTTTCTACCGAAAGGGAACCTTTAATTTGATGTGTGGTTTTGGGAAAAGTTGATTTGAAACGATCGTTCTACTTCTTTTCTTTTCTTTGATTGAGAAATTATTTTATTGGAAACGGGAAAAAAGAATATTTTTGGCATCTTTGAAAAGCTACATAGTTCTTGGTTTTTTTGCGTCCGAAGACGGCTTTGTGATTTCTTGAAAGTGTGTTTTTTGCGTCCGAAGACGGCTTTTGTGATTTTCTAGGAAAGAAGTGTGTTGGTGTTTTTTATTGTAGGGGTTTTCGGGTCTGGACTGTACAGTCCACTAACCCTAAAACATAGACATCCCCGCTCGTACGGACGACGTGCCCCCTACTTTTTGAAAAAATGATCTTTTTTGATTTTCTTAGGAAAAAGGTTTGTTGCGAGGTTGGTTGCTTTTATTGAGCAAGTATCTTAGGCTCGCACGAACTGTACAGCTCGCTAACCCTAAGACGTTAACCAATATCGGAAGTACATCCGAATCGATACCTTACTCATTTAGGAAAAGGGTTTGAAGTTGTTAATTACCTGTTTTATTTCTCATAAGTATCCCAAGACGTTTGAGCTGTACAGCTCTAGTCTTAGGACGTTAGACAACACCGGCCGTACGTCCGACTTGCCTCCTTATGAGTTTTTAAAAAAAGATTGTTTATTGATCTCAAGAAAGATTTGATTAACTTATGGAATGAATTTGAAGAGTCTTGACTCTTGGAAAAAGTCTTTGAAAAGGATTGATTAGAAAGGATAAGAAGAGAATTTAGGGGGGGGGGGTGGCATTGGCTACAAAGAAAAGAAAGTAGAACATTCAATCATTTTTAAAGTCAAAACCGGGACGCAATACTTACCAATTCGCAAGCAAAGTAATCAACAATTAGGACACAAGCATGCTCATTACCATTTACAACAATAATGCACAAGAATGATATTAAATCATCAACAATTAAACAATTAGCATAAGAATAGAAAATTGAATCATGCTAAGCAATCCTCCCACTATAGTTAAAGTGCATGAAGCACAAGTGAGCCTCATATTGCCAATCATCAACCAACCACAAATGGCAAGCAAATCATGTCATTACAACTTGAGAAAAATTATTTTTACAACCCATTTCAATTTGGTTTACAAGTGAGGTCACAAACCCTAATTCACATCATAGTTTGCAAACACAAGAACTTTGAAACAATTTTTATTTTTTTCCAAGACTTAGCAACAATTATTTTTGTGATTTAACATATCAAGTAAGCATAAAGGGGCCACAAAGCCGAAACATATTGTAGTCCAAACCAACATTTATTTCATGCAAAAACCAAAAGAAAGAAGAAGCAACAAAACCCTAAAACTTGGCTTGAACCCAAGGTATCATTTAGCCCAAAAATCATCAAATTCTTTCATCAAAATTTAACCAATCACATGGATAAGCATGCATACATGATGAACAACAAAAAACAAGCAAGAACCCTAAAATTTGGGTCCCAAAACCGAAGCCATACTCCCCAAAATTCAAGCTCAAAACATCAAGATTCAACAACAAGCATAGTTCATCATTTATTCACAAAATTAACACCAACAACCTTGCATCAACATCAAAATTCAAGCCTTATCAAACCAAGATAAATAAGAAAATGAGATTAAACATGTCCATGATGAGATTTGCAAACCAAAAACAAACACATGAATTCACAATTTATTTCACACAAAAGATGCAAAATCAACACAAGGCAACATAGAACAATTTATTTGGTGGGTGAGATGCCAAATCTCACCCACAACAGCCCCTAATCTACATAATGATGTTATGAGATGCAAATATAAGTTGAAAATTGATTTTGATGCAAGAAAGTGGATGAAAATGCAAAGGATTTTAGGTTATACCTTGGTTCCAAGCTAAACAAGAGTAGAAATGAAACTCAAGAGCAACAACTCAACAACAATCCTCCAAAATCACCAACAATGGCCACGCCAATCTTGAAGAAACAACCTCTTTGATGATATAAAAATGGAATTAAGGATGAAAGGAAGAAGATATATGAAGATGGAGTGAATTTGAGGTGATTTGGTGGATGAAACTTGAAAAGAAAATGGAGGAGGAAGGAGAGGGAGGGTTCGGCCTTGAGAGAGGGAGGAGAGGAGGAAGAGTGTGCTAGGGTAAAATGAATGAGTGAGACCTAGGGGCTGATCATATGAAGGTATATATAGTGCTCATTTATCATTAAGGGCATCTAGGTCATTTTGATTTCCCTTGTGCTCTAGGATTGCATTTTAATTTTGAACCAATGGTCAAGATGCAATGTCACATGGATTAAGGGCAATTAAAAGCACAAAGTGAGGAGAGAGAGAGGGCTGAGTGCGCAGCTAATGGAGAGTGGTGAAGGATAAGTTCATTTACAAAATTGTATTTTTCCATGAAGCTTTTTACACAAGTGCCATTTTAATTCAAATGAAAGGTGAAGATTGTACTCAAAACTTGAATGGAAGGCCAAGATTTAAACACAATTTGCAACCAATAAAATAAATCAAAAATGAGGGAAATATAGGCTGGTGTGTGCGCAGCAAAGGGGAGAGAGAGTGAGTGGAATTGCAACTTGTACTATTGTACTACACTTGACCTTTCAAAATTCAAAAGAATATTGATTATTCCTTTCAAGATAATTCTTCTAAATTCATGCCATTTTGGGCCATGTCCCATGATTCAATGATTGGGCTCTGAATTTTATGATCTCACCAATCCCAAAATTGATTTGTTGACCCCACCTCAAAGGAAATGACCATTTTACCCTTCTATCCAAAAATGTGAGTTTTATGCCAAAAGGTTTAATATTTATGCGCAAAAACAATCACAATTAGGCACAAATATTCCTCAAATAAATCATTAATGATTGTTCAGTGATTTGGGACGAAAGACCGTTTTTATTGTGAAATGACCAAAATGCCCTTTCACCCTAAAAACCCTAGGTCTTTGCCCGAAGCACATTTTCACTTCAAAAATGACTTTTCACCCTAGGAATGACCTCTAATACCTTGAAATGCATGTTGAATGGCTTGTTCTGGGGAATTGTCCCTTATTTGCGAAATGACTAAAATACCCTTTTGCACTGAAAACCCTAGTTTGTCCAAAAAGTGCATTCCAACTCCAAAAATGATTTTAGAAACTTTGAAATGACTTTTAGAACCCTAAATGCAATGCATGATGCTTTTTTTTCTTTTATTTATTTATTTTTGGGGAAAATTAGGGTTTTGACCTAAGCCGGACAAAATTGGGGTATGACATGTATGTTCCTAGGTTTTAACATCAAAATTAGGGTTTATACTCCTCTCTTGCAATCTTTGATTTTTGTGTGAATAAAATCATGATTGAGTTGATGTTTTACCTTAGGAACATGCATGATAAATTAGGTCTTTTTATCTTGTGTTGTTCTATGTGTTAGTTGTCAATATTTGCATGAAATAAAATGATGATGACGGCTTGCATAGCATTCGGCCATGAGCCCATATTTTTTCCCTCTTGTTTGCTTGAAAATTGTCATTTGATTGTGTTTGTGTAAATGTAAGTTGTGTTATTGTGTTTGCTCACTTTTTACCACTTTACTTTTACCACTTCATTAACTTTTTACCAAAGTATTTCATCAAACATTTTTACCTCATTTCATTAAAACTTTTTACCACTTTACTTTTACCACTTCATTAACTTTTTACCAAAGCATTTCATCAAACATTTTTACCTCATATCATTAAAACATTTTACCACTTTGCATCAAAACTTTTTACCACATTTCATTAAAAGTTTCACCACTTTGCATTCTCATTTCTTATCATTGCATTGTGTTAAATAAATGTTTGCAAAGGAGAGGCCACTTGGAGTCTTCATACACTTTCCTCTTCATGTTGGCAAAGGATAGGTTAATTTAACCTTGATGCATATTGTAACGCCCAAAATAATTTAATGATTTAATTAATTAAGTTATTTAAGGCTTGCAACATTTAATTAAGTTAATTAAATAGTTGAGTTTATTTTATCAAAAAGGGGTCTAATCTATTTAAATAGGATACTTAAGTTGGATTTATTTTTATTTCAGGAGGTGGAATAAATTAATTGTAGAGGTGGAAATAAGGCCCAAGGGCCATTAATGGGCCAATGTTAGTCATAAAAATTAGGGGTTCCTAAACTAGGGTCTCATACCCTCATTTGTGAAAGAAAGAAAATAGAAGGATAGAGAGGAGAAGAAGAAGAACACGACGGCGTGAAGGGAGGGAGAGGAAAGGAGGAAGTTTTTTTGGATTCTTGGTTGGGTAAGTGAGATTTTGGTCTCAATCTTCCTCATTTCTTTTCCCCATTTCATTTCTTTAAGTTCTATGGTCTCATTAGTGTCCATTTTGAATTTCTATTTTCACCCCTGAGGAGGAGTCCATTCGGTTCTCTCACTGGAAATCGAAAGGGGGTGCTTCATTTGGTGGTTCTTGGTGTTTGCTTGGAGATTTTAGCTATTCAAGGTTAGGGGATTCTCCACTACATTTATAATAAGTTGTAGGATATGTGTTATGTGTGGAATAGCTCTAGGAATGACTTGATTGTGTGAATTTTATGTTAATTATATGTTGGTTGTTGTATTTGATGCTTAATTTGGTGATACCATGTTGCTTGTTGTTAGAAAGATATGAGTTGTTAAATATGCATGTTATGTGTTTGATGAAATGTTTCAATGTGAGGAAATATGTGAATATGAGGATTTAATGGTATTGATTAAATGTTTAAATGAGTGATGTTAAGGTGGGAATTGGATTGTTGAGTAAAAGTAGGTTTGAAGTGGTTTGGTGAGAATGTTAGAGGGAGGGGCGCCAAATGCATAGGCAAATGGCGCCTAGTTGCTGTTTGGCTGGCTGTTGGTGGCGTAGTGCAGGGGAGGGGCGCCATTTGCTAGGCAAAATGGCGCCAGGCATGCTGTTTGGTGGTTTGGCAGGGTGCAGGGCGCCAATTCCTAAGGAATTTGGCGCCTGGTGGAGTGACTGGGGGTGTCACGGTGTGCTGGGCAGGGGAGGGCGCCAATTCTCCATGAATCTGGCGCCTGGTGCTTAGGTTGAGTGCTGCGTGAGTGCCATGGCTCGGTTTGTGCAGGGGGGCGCCAATTCACTAGGAATTTGGCGCCTGTGTCTAGTGGTGTAACACGGTGCAGGAAGTGGGGCACCAATTCCTTAGCATTTTGGCGCCTGTGTGCGTGTCTTAGTGTGGGCGTGTGCTGCAAGGGAGTGGCACGGTGCGCGGGCGCCAGTTTGCTAGAAACTTGGCGCCTGTGGGTGTGTGGCGTGCTGTGCGTGTGTGTGTTGCGCTAAGTGGGACGCCAAAGTGGCTGCCCCTTGGCGCCTAGTGTGCTTAATGGAACCTAAGTGATGTTTTAGTCCCTAAGAATTAATTTAATCCTTAGTGTGACAAAATAGTCCCTAAGAATTAAATTAATCCTTGGAGTGACAAAATAGTCCCTTAGTGACTAATTAAGCCTAACATGTCAAAATAATTTCCTAAGTACCAAAATTAATCCTAATGTGTCCAATAATTCCCTAAACACCAAATTAATCTTGGGTGTGTCAAAAAAATGGCCTTAGGAGTTGAAAAGGTCCTTATGAGGTGCTTTGGTCCTTAGGTGGGATTTAATTTAATAAATGGTGTGTGGTGGTGAGGAAATGATAAAGAGATGGTTAATAATTGATGTGGGCTTCGGCCAAAGAGGTGGTTAATAATTGATGTGGGCTTCGGCCAAAGTGGTGGGTTAATAATTGATGTGATGTACTTATTGTGTTGTGATGCATGTGTTCATGGTGTCACATAAATCATATGCATATAAATAAGGTGGTGTGGCTTCGGCCCAAACAAGGTGGGTGGCTTCGGCCAAAACATGGTGGTGCCCGACGGGGTTATTGAGGTGGTTATGGATCCACATGCATATTGCATACATGCATTTACTCATACTTTCTTAGAATTCTTAATGATGCTTAGTTAATTATTATTGTTGCTTCTTGGTATCATAATTGAATGGTAAATGACTTAATTGTTGTGGAATTGACGTTGCTAGATGTTTCCTAATGTAATGCTTATCTTACTTGTTATTATTTATGTAAAGAGACTCACCCTGGCATTTTTATGTTGCCTGCTCTCGTGGCGACATGCAGGTGATTCTGAGTGAAGGTGCCATGCCTTCTTGGGATTATTGTGTCAGCTCTGATTAGTAACACCAGGGATGGGGTTTTAGTATCTTCATTTTATGTTATGTATTAAACTGTTAAACTTGGTTTTATTTCCGCTGTGCTGTGAACCATTTTCTGGATTATTGTAATACTTAAGACAGGTTTTTGAGGGTTCGCCCCATTGGATATGATTTATATTGCGCGCACTAGATGCGTTTGAATTTTAATTATACCTTGATGACGTTTTTGTGAAATGTAGCACTCTCTTTGAGGTGCGTGGAAAAGTTTTTGAAAAACTTTGATTTTTATTTATTATAATTAGTATTAAGTAGAAGGGGGTGTTACACATATCCATGCATTTACCTGATCGTGCATATTGTTTCTTGCTTACTCACTCATGCAACGTAGATCATTCTATACCTCTAGTCACATTGCATTAAATTGTTTATGATGCCTGTCATGTTCTCAAGTTGATTGTGTGCATTCCCTCTTCCAATACTTTGCTTCTTACATGAGATTGCTACTCGTTAGTGGTGACTCTCATTATAGGGTGTCCACAAGCATATAATGAAGGATTACTCGTTAGTAATAGCCTTCATTACAAGAACATATGCTATCACAAGAGATTGTTATTCTTTAGTAAAAATTCCCATCCCATTCCACACACACACAATTGCATTTTAGAATTTGATTGAAATCCCAAATGATTTGATTAATTGGCTTGAATTGGTATGCTTGTTCTTGGATGTTTGTGAGTATGCATTTGTAATTTGCATGAGTTGTTACTCGTTAGTGACAATCTCCATTTCAAAAACCTCTTTGCATCAAAAAAAACCTAAAACAAAACCAATTATCATTAATGATCACTCGCGCCGTTGCCGTTTGATTGTTAATGAGAATTTCATTTTCAAAAGAGTTAGTAGTATGACTACTCTAAACTGTTGTTGTTTGGTCATCGCGAACGCTCAATCCAATTGCGAACTCTTTTCCAAGTTATCAAAACATTTTCAAAAGAGTTAGTAGTATGACTACTCTAAACTGTTGTTAGTGATGATCCCATTTTCAAAAAAAGAGTTAGTAGTGCGGCCACTCTAAACCATTGTTGTTTGGTTACCGCGAACGCTCAACCCCTTTGCGAAAAACTCTAAAAAAGATTAAAAAACAAAAACCCTTTTTAGGACAAACAAGAACTACGTAGCTTTGAATTCTCCATCGCACCGGGAGATACGTAGGAGCAAGAGGCTTACTCTCGTCAAGCGCCAAAAATAAAAATTTTCATTAAGTCTTCTCATTCCCTTTTCTATAAAGAGGCAAATTTAAATATCTTCCAAATCAACACTTAAAACCACACGTTTAATTAAAGGTTCCCTTTCGGTAGAAAGAAGGTGTGGGGTGCTAATACATTCCCCATGCCTAATCGACCCCCGAACCCAAATTTTCCAGTTTCTAAAAGGCCATTCGCTTTCCAAAAAGGTTTTCTTCAATATTTTCCTTATAAAAAAATATTGGTGGCGACTTCATTGTTTTAAAAAGTTGTAAACGAAGAAAGATCCCCTCAGGGACTTTTTCGGGCGCAACACAATGCAAATGCCATGATTGTTGTTTTCTTTTTCTTATGATGAATGTAATGCAAATGTCTGAATTTCTCTTTTCTTTACTTTATTATTATTATTATTTTCTATGTCTGATGAGTGCATGATTTTATGCTTGGTGAATGTAATGCATGACTTTATTTGTTTTATTGCTCTTTTGCTTTTTCAACTCTTTTCTTTTCTTTTCTTTTCTTTTCTGTTCTTTCTTTTTTTTTATTGTTCTTTTGCTCTTTTGGCTTTTCTTTTGCTGGTCCGACCAACTCGCAGGACTTGCGTTATGAGACACAACGATCATCTATGATAAGAATTCAAGAGCCGAGCTCTGTCCTCTTGTTCTAATGCAATCAGCGCTTCTTATTTGATTTTTGTGAGCTTACTTGACTGAAAGATCGTCTCTTTTTGTTGTTATTTTTAAAAATTTCGCAATGATCTTAATGCTATGACTTATGCACATTTCCATGATTTATTTATCATCTACCATAAAACGTAGTTTTAAAGCAGAAATGAAAAGAAAAGAAAGCAATTATGACAACAAACTGATAGAGTGAAAAATTTGGACTTTTATTCATATGGAAGTCAGACGTGCAGAATGTCACGCTGACTGAAAAGGAGTACATTGGAAATTTTTCTGAAACTAAGAAAAACAGGAGAATGGACGCAGCAAATCTTATGAACATTCTTTGTCTCTGGAGCGTTCAATGCCATCCACTCATACTTGCAGCCTTGATCACCCTTTTATCCAAGCTTTTGGAGGCGCTGCTTGCCCCTTTTCATTTTTCCTTTTTATGTCCAACTTTTTCGACCTAATTTTTGCTGGATCGCCTTTTGGGTTTTCAATCCACAGGGTCGCTCAATTTTGCCTAGGCCGCCCGCCCTTCGGGTTTTCAACCCAGCGAGCTAATTCTTGCTTGGCCATTTTTCTCTTTTTTCTTTTATTTTTCTCAGGCTTAATATTTCTTGACTGAATCTGAATTGACCGAGTTCCTGAGTTCTTCACCATCCATGTTGGTGAGTATCAATGTTCCTCAAGAAAAGGCTTTCTTCACCACATATGGCCCTTCATAACTTGGGGTCCACTTCCCACGGGGATCACTTTGAATGGGCAAGATCTTCTTGAGCATAATGTCTCCTTCATTGAATGCCCTGGGCGAACCTTTTTGTCAAAAGTTGTCTTAATCCTTTGTTGGTATATCTGACCATGACACAAAGCTGCAATTCTCTTTTCCTCTATGAGATTCAACTGATCTAAACGGGTTTGAACCCATTCAGCCTCTTCTAACTTGGTTTCCATGAGCACTCGGAGAGAGGGTATCTCAACTTCAATGGGAAGAACTGCTCCTGACCCATACATTAGAGAGAAGGGGGTTGCCCCGGTTGAAGTGCGTAGTGAGGTGCGATACCCGTGCAAAGCAAAGGGAAGCATCTCGTGCCAGTCTTTATAGGTTACTACCATCTTACGCACGATTCTCTTGATATTCTTATTGGTCGCTTGATCGCCCCATTCATCTTCTGGACGGTAGGGAGAGGAATTGTGATGTTTGATCTTAAACTCACGTACAGCTTCTTTCATCATTTTACTATTCAGATTGCTACCATTGTCCGTGATGATTTTATCCGGGAGACCATAGCAACACACCAGGTCCTTCTTTACAAACTTGGCAACCACAGAACTGGTTATGCTGGAATATGAAGCAGTTTCAACCCATTTGGTGAAGTAATCAATTGCAACCAGGATGAAGCGGTGCCCGTTTGACGCCTTTTTCTGTCTTAGGAGCGGGCATCTCGAGAATTGCACGCACTTTGTCTGGGTCAACCTCTATCCCTCTTTGAATGACAATAAACCCTAATAGTTTTCCTGATCTCACCCCGAAGGTGAACTTAGCTGGATTTAACCTGAGCTTGAACTTTCTCAACCGTTCGAAGAGCTTCTGCAAATTAACAACGTGCTCTTCATCTATTCTGGACTTTGCGATCATATCGTATACGTACACCTCAATCTCTTTGTGCATCATATCGTGGAACAACGTGACCATAGCTCTTTGGTAAGTAGCACCGGCATTCTTCAACCCAAACGGCATGACCCGATAGCAGAATGTACCCTAGAGAGTCGTGAAAGTAGTCTTCTCCATATCCTCAGGAGCCATTTTAATCTGATTATACCCCGAACACCCGTCCATGAACAAGCAAAAATAGAGACACAAAAGGAAGACGCAAAAAGCAATTTTTATTCATTTGAGAATTCAAAACTACATTTTATTGATAGATGATATCTAAAAGAAAACATGCATGCCCCTATGAAAATGTCCTAAGGCCTTGAGCAGAGCCAAAGGATTTGCATTTCAAAGATCATTACTTTGAAATGAAAACAACAAGGAAATCGACGATCTTCCAATTGCCAATTTCTTCTCCTGCAACACTGCGACGAACCAGGCCCAGACCCTCTCCTTCTTCAGCTAACTCTTCCTCGATGATAGCTACCTGATTAGGGTTGACATGCCAAGACTCTGAAATTGCGCGCTGAGGTCATCTATGGGGGCCATCATCAATCTGGGTTCTCTCCCCTAAAGCCTAGCCAATCTTTTCTCACGCTTTTCCTCAGCCATTCTTCTCTTATCACCGAGTGGGCCAATAGCATAACCCACGCCTCTGTCCTTGTATTCTTGCGGATGCACGGTGTGAATTCCTTGTTCGAGATCTTCCTAGTCCCTTCCCATCGATAGCCATTCTTCAAAGATAACTTTTGCTACCATAATATCGGCATTGGACAACTTGGGTGCAGGTAGTGGGGATTCTACACTTACGAACATAGCGTTCGCAATTTCTAAGGATTGAAAGGCGGACTCGAGGGATTCCTCTGCAGCTTCAATATAATGAGAGGGGACAGGCTTGCTGACTGTGAACTCTTCCTCCCCAAAGACAACTACAAGCTTATCGTCGACTACAAACTTGAGTTTTGGTGAAGTGATGAAGGGACAGCGCTCACTTTGCATGGATCCAAGGTCTCCCAAGAGGCAGCTGTATGAGGATTCAATGTCCATAATCTGAAAGGTCACATAGAACACCTCAGGCCCTATTTGCATTGGAAACTCCATTTCCCCCATGACTTCTTTCTTAGACCCATCAAAGGCTCTGACCAGGGTTGAGCTGGGTTTCATGTAGGAACAATCGACCTCTAACTTGTTCATTGTTGATCTGGGCATAACATTCAATGAGGATCCATTGTCAATGAGAACGCTGGACAGCGTATATTCACCGCACTTCACTGAGATATGCAACGCCTTATTGTGCCCCTTCCCATCTGGGCTAAGCTCATCATCGGTGAAGTAATGTAGTTAGATGCAACGATGTTCCCAACTATGCCATCCAACTGATTGACAGTAATATCTTGGGCGACATGGGCCTCATTCAGTACTTTAACCAAGGCATCACGGTGAGCTTCTGAGTTTAGTAATAGGGACATGATGGAAATTTTGGCTGGGGTGTGGTGTAGCTGATCCACCACTTTGTAGTCACTCTGCCGCATTATCTTCAAGAATTCAGTAACCTCTAGATCTGACACCTTACTACTTATCACAGGCTCTGGCTCTACATTCTTTACTTTTCGGATTCTCTCTTCTGATGCCTTAGAAGGACCCTCTTCTTGAGCTTGGGGAGCATACACACGCCCACTTCTGGTTATTCCACTACTCCCTGCAATATTGGTGATGTCAAGAGCAGCTTGAGATTTCGGAGCCGAAAATGGCGCACTGTAACTCCATGGGACATCATTGTTCTTCTGTATGGCACTTCTATAGGTCTCTGCACACCTCTACTCCCGTCTGATTGGAAGGTCAGAACATCCTCTTCTTTCTCCTGTATACCCATCTGGATGATATGGCGATCCATCAGATCCTGCAACACAACCTTGAATGTTTCACATGCTCCCAAATAGCTGACGTCAGTACAAATTCCTTTCTGAACACAACCCATTCTAATAATCCCGAATTTGCACAATTCTGCATGAATGATTTCTAGGGGAGTCTGGATATCATCCTCTACTGATCAGATTAGGGACTGCTCTTTCATATCCATGATTGCATTAGTGGCATGCTTCCCGTGACCAGGGAACGGGTTGATCGTGATACTTGGATCCTCCTGCTTGAAAGTTATGCCCTTTGCGTCTATCAAGTCTTGCACCACTATCTTGAAGGCTTTGTAATCCTCCACAACATGCCCAACTGCTCCTTCGTGGAAAGCACATGTATTATTGGGGTTGTATCCTCTGAAGTAAGGTGGTTGAACAGGTTTCATGGGTCTTGTATTGATGAGCTTATTGGTGATGAGGTAGTTGAAAAGGTCTGTGTATGACATGGGAATTGGATCAAAGGTTGTTCTGTTTTGATAGGTCCTTTGGTGGTTGCTTTGGTTATTGTTTTGGGATGGACGGGCTGTTTGTGTGGGAGTGGGGACTGGGATGTTGGGTGGCTGGTATGGTGGGCTGATAGTGATGGTATTGGTTTCTCCTTCCTTCTTTTTGGGAAAGCCGGAGAATGGCTTCTTTTGGGAGCTTGTGTTACTTGTGGACCCCTGTGCAATCTTTCCACTTCTCAATCCGTTCTCCAATCTCTCTCCAACAATCACCACATCTGAAAAATTGGATGATGCACTGCTGATCAGACGGTCATAATATAGCAATGGCAAGGTTTCCATGAACATAGAAACCAATTCTTTGTCTAAAAGAGGAGGTGTAACTTGTGCAGCCAAAGCCCTCCATCGCTGGGCATACTCCTTGAATGATTCATTGTCCTTCTTGCTCATGCTCTGCAGCTGTGTTCGGTCTGGCGCCATGTCTGTATTGTATTGATATTGCTTGAGGAATGCATCTGCTAAATCCTTCCAGCAGCGGACTTGGGATGGCTCTAACTTCATATACCAATTAAGAGATGCCCCCGCAAGGCTATCTTGGAAGTAATGGATTAATAGTTTGTCATCATAGGAGTAGGTAGACATCTTCCTACAATACATCGTCAAGTGACTCTTTGGGCAGGTCGCACCTCTGTACTTGTCAAAATCGGGGACTTTGAATTTTGGAGGCAACACCACATCAGGAATAAGGCACAAGTCTCTGGCTTCCCTAGCCCTGGAGCCAAAGCCTTCAATCATTCTTAGTCTTTCTTCTAACATCTGGAACTGCTCTTTGGTCTGCTGGTGCTCAACGGAATAGACTTGAGGGGAGTTACTTACACCATAAGGAGGTGGAAGCATTGAGTGCTGAACCTGAGGGTAAACAGAGTTTCCGGACGCAAAGCCTTGAGTCTGTGGAATGGCAGCTGGCTGTGGAGTGAGATTATGTGGAGTAGGCTGACGTATAACAATTGGATGCGGAATCTAAACCCGGGGTTCACCAGTCATTCCTTCTGATCCGACAGACGTCGGCTGTACATTCTCAACTATTGCCACGGGACCAGCTCCCGGGTTAGCTTCTTGATTTGGAGGAGTATAACCCAAAGGAAGGCCATAAGGAGGCCACTGAACAGCTTGAAAGTCATTCCCATTCTTCAAAGACAACAGGAGTCTCATCATCTCACTCATCTGTGCCTTCATGGCATTCATTTCATTTCTCATCTCGGGATCACCACATTTGGAGCTACGGGAGAGCTGAATGGTTACGATTACGTACCTCGAGGCCCGAGCCCGCTGTTTCCATTCTCTCGAGCTGAGAAATTTGGATGACTCGATTCTATCTTTCTTTGGTTGAGGTTGATCGAGGTCACTTAAGATTGCCATTCCTCGGCCCGTGAAGCGTGTCCAATACCGATGTAGTCGCACGAACCTTGCCTTATCTTACATTTGAGTTGAAATATTTTTATAAGCAAAAGGACAAATTAATGAATGCAATGTAATGCATATGATTTTTTTATGTTATTTGTTGTTTATTGTCGGGAATCACAGTGCAACATGCTCTTGTCATAAGCGTATATTCAAACATTTTCAAGAACATAACGCGGCTGGGATCAGCAAGCGTGATAAGCGTACTTCATTCAAGCATCATAACTTTAATCATTCAAAGAGAGGAACAAGATACAATATCCTTAAATGTGCAATACAATGCCTTGAAAAGAAAAGTATAATATTCTTTAAGAAAAATAAAAGAAAAATTACAATTTTCTAGTGAACATTCTAAAAAAGGGAAAATTACATTGAATTAAAATCTAAAAGCCTATTGCCTTCATCTTCTCTTCGTTCTTCTTCTTTTTGCTAACTGCAGCAGCTTCTCTTGCCCTTTCCATGAGTTCCTCAGTCAGAGACTTGCAGTACTCCACGAATTCATATACTCTCGCTTAGGAGTGTTGTAAAGCGACATCTCGCTTCACGCCTTCCTCAACCTCTTGGGAACATCCCTCACTGCCTGGTTAGCCAACCATGCCAACTTGGAGAACTTGTTCTTCCACTGTTGAATTTATGCCCTCAACTCAACTATGATCTCTTGCTTTTCAATCCCACCCATTAGCTCGAGAAAACGGTGTTCCCAGTATTGACTCTCCTCTCTTACCTATCGGTAAGCATCACTGATGTGCCTCAGATTCCTTCTTAGCTCATCTGAATTATCTTGCTCCATCCTTAAAGTCTGCTGATACTCTCTAAGGATGTTCTCAATTGCACCTCTATCTTGTCTGATGCACCTTATTTGACTTTCAAGCTCAAACGCCACAGACTGAGACTCTTTCTTGAATTCCTCTAGTGATTTCTTTCCAGCCCTCTCACTTTGCACAGACTCCTTGAACAACTTTCTCCATTCGTTTGCTCTAACCATGGCCTCAACCACCTTAGCATTCGATCTTTTCAACTCATCTTTGGCCCCTCTCAGATATTTCTTCATTTCTTGATTACTTTCCTCTTCTTTCTTAAGTTTCTTGCTGCTTTCTTTGAGAGCTTCGGCCTTGCGCTCGTTCTCGTTCTCTAACTTTCTCTTCTCAGAAATTACTTTCCCCAACTTATCTTGCAAGGCTTTCTTTTCTTCCTCTACCTTGAACAAGGCAGACTTGACCTCACTTAGTTCTTCGGGACTTGGAACGTGAAGCTCTGGGACTTCTTTCCCAACTGACAATGAATTCTGACGAGGTGGACAAACATCTTGAATTCTTTGGTGGAGCCATTGGTAGAAACTAACATCACCCATTTTCTTTGTGATCTCTTCTTTATCCTTGTAAACTACACCCTCCCAAGCCTTTAAAATTTTCTGAAGCAAGCCTTGGTTCTTTGAATCTTCCTTATCGAGAAAAATTGGGGCTAACATGTCTTCAGTGGGTGCATTCTTCATAGGATACCCAAGCTGTCTGATGGTGAGAGAAGGATTGTAATTGATGTAGCCTTTGGTTCCCATTAAGGGCACATTCTGGAAATTGCCACACCGGAACAGTATTGAAGGCCTATCTTTCCAACACGAATAATTGAACCAACAGACTTTGAGAGCACTGAGATTCTCTAAAGTGTGTACCCACTCTTGTGCACTTCTGGCTTCTACCTCACAACTCAGGGCATAATCTACCAAGTCCATGACTTTCTTCTTATGAGTGACAACATGGTTGAGGAACCAGGTGTAGAGAACATGGAAAGAGCAAGCAACCTTCTTCTTTCCTAACACACGGTGATGAGTGAAGGAATAGTAGGTATCTGCAAGAATTGCTGGTACAGGGTTAATCAGATTTTCTTTACTTATGAATGCTAGAAAAAACCCAATAGCGGTCTCATCAATGAACTTCTCGACTGAGGAAAAGGACAATCCCGAAAATAGTTAGGGCTATGAGTTGCTTGAAAGGACCCCACTTCTTATTCTGGGCATAAAACTTCAATAAACCTTCGAAATAACTTAGCGGGAAACCCATGATACGGTTCTTCTTTTCCTTATGAAGCCCTAATTCCTTCACACTAACTTGCAACAACAAAGAGAGTCTCTGGTCTGAGTACCGATGTTTCTGATATTGGTAAGGTGTTAACTCTGACTTTGAGAACCCCAGAATCTGTTCATACTCCTCGAGAGTTGGTGATAACTGAAAGTCTTTGAAGAGGAAACATCGAGTGTCCGGATCATAGAATCGGCTCAGGGCCCTAATAGCACTCTCTTGGACATCTAATTGCAACAATCTGAGGAGGTTACCATAAGCCTTCCCGAATAAATCGCTCTCTTCCGACCCCATCAAGGAAACAAACTCTTTCAAACCCTGTACATCTATTCTCTTGAATTAAGTACAATCTCGCTTCTTGATCCCATGTTGCTTTATCTTTCCCGCCTAAGACAAGATTCCAAGTTACTTTACAATCCCAACAAACAACTTAGATGCATGATGAATGATTTTTCAAATTTGGGTTTTATTTAATGCCGATGATGCAAATGATGTAATGATTAATGATGCAATGATGCAATGATGCAAGATGCCTTTTTTGTGTTTTGGCATGGAGTGGTATTTTTTTGAATTTACAACCTATATGCCACCTCACATAGGCGTTTATTGAAAAGGGAAAAGCATATCTTTTTGATTTTTTTTTTTGAAAATTTTGAGGGAATTTTTTTTGACTAAACTGAATGCAGCACACAATTTGGAACGCCCTTGTGATTTAAAAGGGGGAGAAACTTATGATCTAAGGCATTTTAGGGGTAATCTTTCCATGTAGCTCTATTCGCACCCTCACAAAGGTCATCAGAGCCACAGTCTCTTTCACGAAATTCCTCGTAAATGCAGCAAACTGCTAGGTACAAGGCATCATGAAAGAGCACAACCCTGATTGAAACTTTCGCAAGTAGACAAACGGACAAAGGTCCTGATGGGCTCTCGCTACTTGAATCCACTCATCCTAAGGTACTCTCATAGACCTGGGTTATGGTCTTTCTCTCAAAGCATATTATCTCAAGGTACAAGTGTGTGTGTGTGTGTGTGTGTGAAGGGCATTTCCTTAAAAACTACCCCACCTGCAAATGAAAATCCAGAACAGTCCAGACTATTGTTGTCTACCCTAGGGTTCAATATCAATCCAATATAAACTAGCCTAGGGTGCCAACAACAATGCACTTCTTACCTTAACAAAAGGGAGCTGAGAAGAGGGGAACATGATAAGAGAGGGGGAAATGCATGAGCTTACCTTAAGAAAGGGAGCAAAGAAGGGGGGAACATGATAAGAGAGGGGGAAATGCATGGAGGAACTAAGCATACAAGCAAAGAAGATAAGAGGGGAAACAATCATAGAAGAAGAAGAAGCGAATGCATATGAATGCAACAATGCTTGTATGAGAAAGAAGAAAATAGAGGCAAAACAAGATGTTTAAATCAAACACACAAATCACATATTTAATTAATTAGGCTCGACCCTCTTTTGAAAAAAAAAATTTCTTTTACTCCCCGGTGGAGTCGCCAGCTGTCGCGCCCGAAAAAGTCCCCGAGGGAGAACCTTCCTCGTTGACAACTTTTCTAAGACAATGAAGCCACCACCAATACTTATTTAAGGAAAGTATTAGAAAAACCTTTTTGGAAAAGCGAATGGCCTTTGAAAACTGAGAGATTTGGGTTCGGGGGTCGATTCTGTGGGAAGGTATTAGCACCCCACACGTCCCCCATCGAGAGAGGAACCTTTAATTAAATGTGTGGTTTTAGTGTGTTGATTTAAAAATACTTGATTTTGCCTCTCTACTTCTTATTGAAAAAGTCTTAATGAAAATCTCATTTATTATGAAAAAAAGGAGGAAAAATGTTTTTTAGAAAGAGTGATTGACGGGATGCGACCCGCTCCTACGTATCTCTCGGTGCGATGGAGAATACAAAGCTACGTATTTCTTCTTTATCTTTTCTTTGAAAAGGTTTTTGTCTTTTATCTTTTTAGTGAGTTTTCGAAATAAGACGAGCATTTAGTGAATGGGTTTGAAAATGATTCTTGAAAGGAGAATGTTTTTGTTCTGAAAATGATCTTGGTTTGCGAAAGAGATTCTTTTTTTGTTATGAAAATAACTCTTTTCTTTTTTGTTAAGCAAATGCTAATTTTTATGGTTGCGCTTGACGAGAATGTGGATCGCTCCTACGTATCCCAAATAGGAATCAAAGCGACGTAGTTCTAACGAGCCTTGAAAGTGAAAGTCTTTTTGCTTTGGTTTTGAAAAGTGAAGGCCGTTCATAATGATCAAACTAACAAAGATTATGGGTGATCATTACTAAAAACTCACTTAAATGCATGTGAAAATCTCTTTTGAAAAATGAAAGCCTTCATGATGACCAAACTAACAAGGGTTATGGGTGGTCATCACTAACAACTTGCCATAACTTTTGATATTTAGGAAAATATCTTTTGAAATTGAAAGTGTTCATGATAATCAAACTAACAAAGGTTATGGGTGATTATCGCTAGTAACTTATGCATATGAAAACATCTTTTTTTGAAATTTAGGCTCTCATGAAAACCTTACTAACAAAGGTTATGGGTATTGTCACTAGTCACCATTTTCATGCTAAGCTATTAGAAAAGAAAACAATGAATGCAAGAAGATTTGGAGATTCAAGCATGGCACAATCATTGAAATCGAATCCTTAGGCAAGCAACAACATGGACATAACCTGCAACTAATCTCATTTGAATTCTTGAGCAAATATTAGCCTAGACTACACATATTAGACCACAACATTGAAACCTAAATGCACATCTAATGGAAGATGCTAGGAGAGGACATAAAAAAAGGCAAGGGAATCTAAATGCACATCTAGTGGAAGATGCAATGTAAGGAATGGACCCATCTAAGTATTGATGATACCACATGAGAGTAGACAAGGAAATTGTAGGCACAAATGAATTCAAAAGAGTAGCCTCAAGTATGATCATTGGAAAACCATAAACAAGCAAGTCATCTTAGCAACCAAAGCATCAAAGTATGTTGAATCACTTTGGTCAATCCTCAACACTTAAATTAGAGTGCACAAGTGCACAAGTGTGAATCCTCTTGCCAATCATCAACAAAGACAAGTTTATTAAAGCAAGCATTTAGGAACAAACTCAAACCCTAATTCTTTTGAAGTGTGCGAAGCAAATGAAGGGGTGAAGACCTTCTTATTATTTCACTAAATAACTTAACTAAACAAGCAAGTTAAAGTAAAAAGTTGGGGCAAAGTTTTGGTAAAAGTTTATGAATGCAAGAGGGTAAAAATGTTTTATGAGGTGAAGTGAAAATGTTTTGGTAAAAACTAAGTGAAATGGTAAAAACCAAAGTCGTAAAATGTTTTTATGTTTTTTGGTAAAAAGTTAATGAAGTGGTAAAGTAAAATGGTAAAAAGTGAACAAACACAATTGCGCAACTTGCATTTACTCAAACACAATCAAAATGACAATTTTCAAGCAATCAAAAGGGGTAAAAACCCTAATCATGGCCGAATGCAATTGTGCATTGAATCATCAACTTATTTCATGCAAAAATTGACAAATTAACACACAAAACATCACAAGATATAACCCTAATCTACCATGCAAGGTTTTAAGATAAAACATTAAGCAAATCATGCATTTTATTCACACAAAAATCAAAGGAATCAAAAGAAAACACAAACCCTAATTATTGAGCTTGAACCCGAGGCCACACATACCCACAATCAAGCAATTATTCAACTACAACTCATGAAATAAGCAAGAACACATAAGAACCCTATTTTTCCCTTCTTGGCCGAAGCTAATAAGCATGAAAAATGAGTTTTATTTGACCAAAAATTATGCAAACAAGATGGATATGCAAGGAAATGCAAGAAAACACAAGAACAACTCCTCCAAAGCCCAGGAGCCACCTCAAATCCCCAAGCCTCCCTAGGTGCTTGTCAATAGAGTTTGAAGTGGCTCCTCAAAGCAACAATAACAATATGAAGGAGTTGAGATGAGGAGAAGAGAGATTATGCAAGAATTTAAAGACTAGATGCAAAGATTCAAGGCTTACCTCAAAATCTCACAAAGAAATGAAGAAAGATATGAAATGAACTCAAGAACAAACTTGGATCTACTCTTGAACTTCAAAAATTGCTAGATCTTGGAGATTTGATGATGAAACCTTGAAGAGAATATAATGGTAGAAGATGATCTAGTGTAGGAATCAAAGAAATGGAGGATTTGATGGTTAAAAATTGAAGAATGGAGGAGTAGTGGTGATGGGTTGTATTCAGCCAAGAGAGTGGGAGAGGAGAGGGAGTGTGTTAGGGTGTATGTGAGTGAGAAATGAGAGGCCAAAGATTGTGAGAGATGGGCTTAACAAGGTATTTATAGAATTCAATTAGGGTTGAGGGTGTTTTGGTCCTTGCATTCTAGTTGTGCTCTAGGATTGGACCTTAATTTTGAATCAAAGGCTAGGATTGATGATCACATGGATTGAGGACATTGAGAAAGCACAAATGAGGGAGTGAATGGGTGTATCTGTGCAGCTCATGAGAGGAGTGGAGAGGGTGTGAATTTCCAAAAATGTTTCTCCACAATTTCATATTACAAGATTGCCATTAACTATGAATGAATAGTGGAGATTTGCATCTTAATTTGAATGGAGGGTCATGATTGAGATACACTTTGCAAGTAATGAAAATAAATCAAAAATGGAGGGATAATGGGCTGTGGGGCACGAAAATGAGAGGGAGAGTGGTGCCCAAGTTTTGCAAGTTGTCATCTTGTACTATTGTACTATTGTGAGACACTTCCAAATATCCTTTTTTTTTTATTCTTCACAAGATAATTCCATAAAATCTAACCGTATTGGGCCAAATACTAGGAATATAAATGAATGGGCCATTTTCATGAGATCACTATGCCCAAAAATGATATAAAACCTCTCCTTGCGTTTTTGAAGAATATTCCCTTTTTTGTTGACTTTTTAAATTTGACTTTTTGTACAAAAATCAACAATGCATGCGCAACACACATATAACTCAAAACATTTGCCCCAAATAAATTCCCTTAAAAGTGAACAATGATTCTTGATGAGAAATTATCCTACTTTGCAAAATGACCAAAATACCCTTTGACCTAAAAACTTGCTTCTTGCCCAAAAAATGCATTTCCACTCTAAAAATGATTCTAAAAACCCTAGGATGACTTTTGAAACCCAAGAATGCATGCAAAATGCTCCTCACACTCTTCAAAAGGATGCCACACTTCACAAATTATTATTTTTTTGTGGAAAATTAGGGTTTTGACCCAAGTCGGACAAAATTAGGGTATGACACTAGCCTCGCGGGGCCGACCTGTAGGGAGTGACCTAGCGCAGCCTATTCGAGGCTTGATTCGTTGCCCCCCTGTCTAGCCTCGCGGGGTCGACCTGTAGGGAGCGACCTAGTGCAACCTATTCGAGGCTTGATTCGTCGCCCCCTGTCTAGCCTCACGGGGCCGACCTATAGGGAGCAACCTCGTCTTGTGGAGGTGACTTAGAATATTTTTGGTGTTTTGACCTACTAGGCGTTATTCCTTAGGACCGGTGACCTCAAGACTCTTGGTAAAATGCGACTCTCGTTTAATCAATGGATGACCTCTTTGTTTATGTTGGACCTCTCTTTTCTTTTTCGTACGCGGGAGACTTGAGTCTTGAAGCGACCATACATCAGAGGTCACTTATCTTCGTGAATTCCCCACATTGGGCGTCTACTGGTCTTCGTGGGCAGCCCAAACTTGGGCGACCAGCAGAGGTTGAAGACATCTGAATCTGATTTTGCGATTAAAATAAGAGTTGTAGTTCTGCTTCTTAACTTTCTAACGCATGTTCACACACACTCATCGGACAAATATGGACGAAGTTTTGGTCTTTTGACTTGACAGACCTCCAAAGTCGCGCGCGGGCGACCAGTTTTTGGAAGCCCTACTTGGGCGACCTGCAAGGGGTAGACGACGTCCGAATCTGATTTAGAGTTCAACATGAAATCTGTAGCTCTACTTCTCAGCTTTCCAACGCATGCTCAAACGCCTCCATCGGAATAACGTGGACGAAGCTATGGTCTTCGGACTAGACATACCTCCGGGGTCACGCGCGGGCGACCAGTTTTTGGGTGCCCCGCTTGGGCGATCAGCATCGGGTGGAAGATGCCCGAATCTGATTTTGACTTCACCATTAAAGTTGTAGTTCTACTTCTCATCTTTCCAACACATGCTCACACGCCCTCATCGGATAAACGTGGACGAAGCTATGGTCTTCGGACTGGACAGACCTCCAGGGTCGCGTGCGGGCGACCAGTTTTTGGGCGCCCCACTTGGGCGATAAGCATCGGGTGGAAGACGCCCGAATCTGATTTAGAGGAAGGACCAGGGTCTTGAGTTAGCTCGGTCGTTGAGGAAGGACCTGGCCTTGGCCGCACGCAGGTGGTACCTGCAACGACACTCCGACGCTCAAGTCAGTGGTGTGCAACGGGCAGGGTCACAAGGTGAGGTTACGTACCTGAAGTCACAAGTGAGTGTGGTATATATACTGTTGGTAGGCGAGGCGCCCTGGCCGTTAGCGTGTTTTGTGGAGCATGTAACACCCCCTTTTTCTCAACGGTAATTTAATTATTAATCAGAGTTCGAAGATCGTTTTTCTTTTTTTTTTTAAATACATCCTCAATGGAATGTTACGTTCACACCAACATCACTTTAATCTAGTCAGCAATACATTTCACTAATAAAAATAAGTGTGTGATACATAGCACGACTTAAAGGGGCGAACCCTCAAATCTCCGGTTTCTTAATCAAATCATAACATCACTACGCAACGGAAAAAGACATGTTTCATAAAACATCTTCAAATACATCACCAAGTTACAGTTCAACACTTAACTTAAAACAACTAGTAAACTACTCGTCCACCCGGTGCTACGTATCAGAGCCAGACACAACCGACTAGAAGAAGGTATGAGGACTACCTTCACTCAGGATCACCTGCCGTTGCCGACATAAGAAGCAACATAAAAAGCAGAAGGGTGAGTCTCTAACACATATAATAAAATGTATGATAAACATTATGTTAGAGGAAAAACAACTAGAAACACCTCGGCTCAATAAACAACACACAACATCAAGTTATAACACATCAACTCAAAATCAACAATAAACATCACCAATCGCAGGAATGTATGCATGAATGCAACCCAACACCAAGGGTATAATGCATGTGGTACCACCACCGTCACTATTTTGCCGTGAAGGTGTCACCGTCATTAATGATATGAAGACCGAAGTCTTACAATATCGAGGCCGAAGCCTATCACCGTCCCTTAATGCATATGAAGCATGTGACTCCATGAACAATGCATCAACCACAAACAATCATACCATGTATGAATTGACACCATCACTGGATTTACCTCCGTCATTAAATCCACCGTCATTACACCGTCATTTTGATACAATGGCCGAAGCCCATATCCGTCATTTTTGAGACAATGGCCGAAGCCCATATCCGTCATTACACCGTCGTTTAATTCACCAAGACCTCATCAATAGCTCTATGGCTAATATCACCACATCGGTCACTAGCTCTATGGCTAACATCAACACATCGACCACTAGCACTATGGCTAACATCAAACACATCGGTCACTAGCTCTATGGCTAACATCAAACTCATCGATCACCAGCGCTATGGCTAACATCACTACATCGGTCACTAGCTCTATGGCTAACATAAAACACATCGACACATCGACACTAAAATAAATAGCTCTATGGCTAACGTCAACCTCACCGTCACATAGGGACCAAAACGTCACCTAAGGACCAAACGTCACCTAAGGACCAACTGGCTTCACAATTCAACAACTTAGACGTACTCGGCACCCAAACAGCACCCAAAATTAGCCTGGCAGCAACCTGCGCTACCTTGGCATCAAAACAGCACCTCGGCACACTCACACTGCAACTCGGCACACATACACTACCCTTCGTCACACCACACTGCACTTTGGCACACCACATTGCACCTCGGCACACCTACACTACCCTTCGTCTCACCACACTTCTTCACATCCACACTTCGACACCTACATGTCGACACCTACACTTCGTCACCACTACAACACTACACTTCGGTACTCATACACCTTGACAACACTAGCTTCGACATACTTACACCTCACTTCGGCAACTACACTTCAGTATACATACTCTACACTTCGGCAACTACACGTCGACTCTGTAACACCCCATTTCTACCCGGTAGTTTATAATGAAAATCAGAGTGTAAAAATTCATTTCTCAATTTAAATCATCCAATGGGATGCTACACATATCACTTTAAAAATCATTCAACAATCATCTCAGCTCACAATAGCAGTTCAAATACGTAACACCATTAAATGAACTCATGGGAATATAATTTCACATAATGCAAATGGAAAATACTCATAATCTCAATGAGAATAATTCAAAGAGATCTCAAAACAATACATATAAGGCTCAACAAGGAGCAAAACAGAACAACTATAGTTCATAACCCATCCCCCAGGTGCTACGTGATCGAGCGCACCGACTCGAGGAATAGTGAAGGTAGAAAGCCCTCACTCATGACTACCGTGGTAAACAACAAATGAAAGGGTGAGTCTCGAACTATATAATAAAAGTGATAATAGGCAATATATACAATCACAGTTCACAAGATAATCAAACACACCAATCATCACTCAATAATATTCATGCACTCATGAGAATGTATGCAATGTAGTTATGCATGTGGTACCATTTGCCCTCCGGCGTTCTCAATATTTGCCCTCCGGCATTCTCATCATTAATGGAGTCCTCATGACTCGGCCCTCCGCCGCCTCAAAGCTTCACAATCATTTTATAAGCTCTACGATCAGCGGTAGAATGTATGCATGAGACTCCATGTAACAACACAAACACATTTTCAAACATCTCAATGCACGCACTAACTCTTACCTCAAGATTAATCTCATTTTATAGCCCTCATGGCTTGGCCCTCCGGCTCATGCCCCCATGGCATTCTCGGTCATCTCATTATCCACTCAACACAATTAAGTCCCAAGGACTAATCTCACCTAGAGGACTCAACCTCACTCAAGGACCTAAACCACCATTTAGGACCAAAACAATCATCTAGGGACCAAAGCTGTCACCTAGGGACCAAAACAAAGACACTCTTAGGCACTTGGCAAAGACTAGGTGCCATTTTCCTCACATTCTGGCGCGCCGGTGCAACACAAAGACTAGCGCAGAACTTCAAGACTTTGGCGCCCGTGGCAACACGACCACGTGGCGCCACTTTTCTAGTCTGGCCGCGCTGCGGGCAACATGCACCTAGACACAAACTAAGACACGCCTCGCACACGATCCGCACACGAGCACTGCACCTAGGCGCCTGGCAACAGATTTGGGCGCCCCCAACCGACCCAAAGACCCACAACACTCACAAACCAAAAACCACCCGAGCCAAAATGTTTAAAAATGTTTTTGGGTGTAAATACAAAATATGGCACTCAGTAAAATATGTTCGTAAATGTGAGTTTCACTCAACCCACCCCATTTACGCACACAAAACCACCCCAGGACATTTGTAAAATAACACCGCAACTGAGAAAACCACTGAGCCAAAACACTTAAAAATGAATTTGGGCGTGTGAATACAAAATTTGCACGAGAAAATATGCCCGAAATACAAGTTTTACTCAACCCGCCCTGCTTACACACACAAATTCACCCCCACCGAGACATTTTTAAAATAACACACCGCAACTGAGAAAACCACTCGAGCCAAAACACTTAAAATAAGATTTGGGCGGTGAATACAAAATTTGCACGAGAAAATGTGCCTGTAAATACAAGTTTCACTCCCTGTGCCCCAAAACACCCACATTCTCGCGCCCGGACAACGACACACCGCACTCGGACACAACTCCAAAGACGTGAGCAAGAACTCCAGCGCCATTTTTTCAAAGAATGTGGCGCCAGACGGCAAACACGCACGCATGATCCATCGCTCACGGTGACACAGCGCCATTTCTCTAGGAAATTGGCGCCCGCACAAAGAACACAACACCAAGTTTCTCGCTCATAGATTACACAAAGCGCCATTTCACTAGGAAATTGGCGTACTAGTGGTACCTAAAATGCCCTAACTCAATTTGATCCAATTTTCCTCAACTCTAATCATCAAATACAATCCAAATGCACTCTAATCGTTCTAATACATTCAATTTCACGTTTCTAACATCAATTCACACATCAAAACGAAATCAAGAACATAAAACCCTAACATTGAGCCCTAAATCAATTTCTCATGCAATTTCATCAAATTCAATCCAACAACCATTCGATTAACAATCAACATCATCAAATTAAGACTCTATGACTTACATACGACCTATTATACCCTCTATTATAGAGTGAGACTCCCCTTACCTCAAATTAAACCGTAGAGAAGCTCTTTCACGTAGTCACCTACAAAACCTCAAAGAACAAATCTCCTTCTCCTTCCTTTCTCCTTGAGTGCGATCCAATCCTTCTTTCCACACTAGGGTTTTGCGCCGTATTTCTTCTCCTTTCTCTCTTCTCTCTTCGCAAGTTTCTTTCTTTTTCCTTTCTCTTGCACAATGATGCGAAATGCATCACTCCAAGGAGCCTAAGTCATTGGGCTTGGGCTCCTGGGCCAATCCTTGCAGTTTCGGTATCTCCAATACCACTCCCTTCAATTAAATAAAATACCAAATTATAAAACACTATATTATAATTTTATATAATTAAAATAGTGCAACACTTAAACAATTTAATCAATTTCTTAGTTAAATTATTTGGGGTGTTACAGACTCCCATACAATTACACTTCGTCACATCTACACGACGACACTTACACTCTGATACATCTACACCTCAACACATACGTCTCGACACATCTACACGTTGACTTCCATATACTTCGACCCACTACACGTCGAAACTTACACTTCGATACATCTACACCTCAACACATACACCTCGGTATATATACACTATACCTCGACAACTACACTTCGACTTAGATACACTACACCTCGACAGCTTCACTTCGACTTAGATACACTACACCTCGATACATCTACAGTTTGGCAACACTAGATTCGACAGACCTACACTTCACTTCATTACATCCATACCTCGACAATACTAGATTCGACATACCTACACTTCACTTCATTACATCCATACCTCGACAATACTAGATTCGACATACCTACACTTCACTTCATTACATCCATACCTCGACAATACTTCCTCAATTCACCATCACTCACCTCGGTTACACTACTTCACTTCACCATCAATCACCTTGCCACACTTCCTCACTTAAACATTACTCACCTCGGTACTACACTACCTCGGTTACACTACTTCACTTACACTCCTTCACTTTAACCATCACTCACCTCGGTTACACTACCTCGGTTACACTAGCTTTGACATCCATATACTACACTTCGGTACTTCTCATACATACTTTGACGCACACATACTACGACGAACATCCTTACGCTGACACACTTATGCTTCTCGGCACACCCTTACTTCGACTCACTATCCTTCGACGTACACACCTTCGACCTTCACAAGCTACAACGCACCTAACCCTCATCTTCCCTCTTTGCTTTGATTCTCATACTATGATCAAACTTAAACCACAATTTTTACAACACATATTCATTCGAAAACTTGTCCAACACACACCAAAGTAACAACTAAGGTGACAACACCAAAACTGGCGCCCTTGCGCCTAGGGTTCTTCAAACCCATTTTCTTTTCTAGGTTTTTCATATGACCAACCATCAACAACACATACACACATCACACTTTCACCAAATTGACTCAACCACAACATCAATCACACAACAAGCAACACAAACAACTCAACAATCATCCTAGAGTCTAACCCACACATAACACTCATGATATACTCTATTATAGGTGAAAGAGAGCCCCCTTACCTCAATAGATTGAAGAATAAGCACTCTCTCCACCAAGGCTTGAAGATCCCCCAACAATCCAGCTCCTCTTCCTTGAACTTGAACTCTCCATGCCAATATCCTCTCTTCTTCTTCCTAGAGCTATCGCACCTCTCTCTCTCTCTACTCACTTTACTCTTTGACTTTTCTTTGCCAAATGAACTCTCACCATCGACACCTAACCTTATCACATGAAGATGGGCCTAATTCATGGATCGTGGGCCTCTATTCACACCTCCTCCATTATTCAAACACCTCCTAAATGAAATGAAACTTCCAAATTAATTATTTGACTTAATTAAAATGTTGTAAGCCTTAAATAACCCAATTAAATACATAATTGAATTAATTTTGGGGCGTTACAGAGCACGCCAATCGTGGGCCGTTTTGGGCCTGCCATTGTGAGTTGGGCCGCTGGCCCATATGGCACTCTGTTGAGGTCTGTTTGCTCTAGACTGCTCTTTTGGGCCTATTGGCCCACTCCGGAACAGTCCCCAAACTTCAGCCTACCTTCATTTAGAGCTTTCTGCACCAAATCCCTAAAAAGAACACATTGAGAAGTGTTATGACCCAAGAAGTTATGATACTTACAAAACCCTCTTTTCTGTCTTTGCTCGAATGGTGGAGTCTTTAGGCCTTGAGGCACTAAAATCTGACCATCAGCAACTAACAGATCAAAGATTTCGTCACATTTAGTCACATCAAAAGTATAAGTTTTTGCAACGAATCTATCATTCTTAGGTTCGACAGGGTTTTTCCCGTTAGCAGATCTTAGCATTTTACAAGCATAGGGAGGTCCAGGTTTTAATTATGCAATATTAACCTCTTCTCCGACATCCTCATAAGAAATTTCGTATTCATGGTCACTGTTATTTATATTAACATAGGCCACTTTCTCTTTTTTGCTATTATTGCTAAACCTACTGGTTCTAGCTTTTTCAGCCTTAAGTCTTTCGATTTGTCTTACTCTATATCAGCCAATTGAGCCATATCTCTCAAGTGTTGAGTGTCTAGCTTCTTTCTGATAGAATAATCTAGGCCACCAGCAGCGATTTCGACTAACTCATGTTCAAACACTTGAGTAAAGCACCTTGCTTTGAGAAGTCTAAATCTATTGAGATAATCATCAATAGATTCTGCCGCGTTACATCGAACGCTAGCCAACTCTTTGAGACTGATCTTACTCTGGCCCATATAGAATTTCTCATGAAAGGTCTTCTCAAATTGACTCCACGTAAATATAGAGTGTGGAGGCAAAGTAGTAAACCATGTGAAGGAGTTCTTCGTCAGAGAATTTGGGAAGTATTTCATTCTTAGATTCTCATTGTGGCCAATGTCACCAACCTCTATTAGGTAACGAGCCACGTGTTCGACGGTCGATTCACTGGTTTCGCCAGCAAACTTAGTGAACTTGGGAATTTTACATCCCCTAGGTAGCTCTGTTTGTAACGTGTAGTCAAATAAGGGCAACACAAAGTTTGGCCTATGTAAGCCTAAATTAAGGCCATTCTGGGCCAAAATGGTCTCAACCATATTAGTCAGATTATTCTGTAAACCAAATTTGTTTTGTTGTACTTGTCTGACTACTTTGTCAGCGTTTCGGTCTCTATCCACCAAAATAACTTGAGGAATTGGTTCTACCCTTGGGGGTTCTTCGACAGCGATGGGCTGTTGTTGAACCATGGGGACTACATTGTTGGGCCTTTCTGTAACAATTTCGACAGGCCTAACAGTTTGAACTTGGGGAATTGACCGGTTGTGCACTTGTGGAGTGCCAAGAAATCAGCAATTCGTCCCATCTGTGTCGCCAACAATTGGTAACTGTTATTTGCGTTTTGAATCAAAGGGTTAAACACAGTACCAATTTGTTGTATCAACATGTTAACCATATCATGATTACTGCCGTCCATTTGTTGTCTTAGCGCCAACAAAGAAGATGTGGTTAACGCAGGAACAGTCTGACTATAAATGTCCCCTGTAGAACTATTATGGGTAGGAGAGAATTCGGTCTGCAAACTTCGATGAATTCGTTTGAAGGCCTACCATCATCGTTGTTGGCATGCCAAATGGGTAATTCCTACCGTTCATAACCGTCAAAGCCGTCGTGGGAGCGGTTACTCCCGTCGTATCACTAACCACTGTGTAATCTTGTGAATTTTGTGTGTTGGATGTAGAAGCGTTGTTATCATTAGAGCGTGACATCTCTGATAGATTTTTACCACTTCTTAAACGCATAAACTAATTAATTCACAAATGTGTTTTACACAATGAAAAAGCACAAACTGTCCCACCGGGCGTGCCAATTTGTTTACCCTGGATTTTGGTAAACACCGCTGGTTTGGAATTACTCCTTGACTTGCGGGATCAACCAGTAAATCCCATGATCGGTCTGGATTTCTTGTGTAAACCGTTTATAAGTGTTGTAATAAGGGTTGTTATTCCTACTATATCCTACCTAATTTACAGAGATAGGGTTGCTAGGACATTCCTCATACAAGTGACCTCCCCCACAATATACACAACTAGTGGTGCCTTGAGGTGCTTGTTCTACTACTACTGCACTATTGTCTGTTGATGCAGCTGCACTTGATGCAGTTGCATTAGGTGAAGTGAATTTGTTTATCAAATTAGCTAAAGACGCTACTTGGGCAGATATGACTGAGACTTCACTAATCTCTGATGATTTTTTTTGGGCACTGATGAGTTTAGTCATGCCTTAGCTCTATCTTTCAAAGAATAAGGAAACAACCTTAGTGTAAATGCATCTTCACTAACACCAGGTATGATAAAGTTACTACATACTTCTAGAAATTGTTTTAAATGCAAATGAGGATCCTCATGAGGAGTTCCTCCAAATTGACCAATAGTTTGAAGCATTTGAAACATCATAGGCTTAAATTCAAAATGCACAACATCAATATGAAGCCTAGATATACTAGTTTGCATGTTTTGATGATCAAACTGTGCATAGTCTCTCATAGGTCTATCCCTATCATTAATCATACCTATGGGATCCAGGCAACGACACCTGAATGTTTTGTTCTGTGTGTGGTGATTGCTCAATTTCAATTCTTGGAGAGGGTGGTGGAGGGGTTGGTTGTGGCTGGACTATAGTAGTATTTTAGTTGGAGTTTCCTCTATTGGTGCAAATGCATCTTCTTCCTCTAGTGATGATGCATGAACCGATGCAGTAGCATCACTCTGTTTTGCAGCAGGTTTCTTCCTCTTGGGAGTTAAATTTGGTGGGTTCTTGAAGAATTTTTGTGTGTTGTGCAGTGCCTCCCTTTTTTGTTGAGCCATTTGCTCCAGAACAAGCTTTATAGTTGCCTCATCATGCATTGGAGTAGCTATCTCTTCCTGTGATGCAGGAGCGTCTAACACAGGCGCATCGCTCTCCATTTCCACTGGTTCTTTGACAACTTCTTTCTACTTGACTGCCTCTGTTGTTCCTTCGTTAATTGTTTCTTCTTCATTAACCTGTATAGTCTCTTCCTCAAGAGCAGAAACAACATTAGTGATAATGTTAGTTGGGATAGTAGGGATGGTTTGTTTTGGTTGTGGTTCAGGGATTTTTGGGCTAGGCACCTGAATGTTTTGTTCTGTGTGTGGTGATTGCTCAATTTCAGTTCTTGGTGAGGGTGGTGGAGGGGTTGGTTGTGGTGGTGACTGGACTATAGTAGTATTTTAGTTAGTCTTTGTCATTACAAGTATTTTAGTTAGGACTATGTATACTTCCTATACTATCCTATGTCCCCGGCAACGGCGCCAAAAACTTGGTAGGTGAAAAGCATATGCAAGTATACATAGTCCTAAACAAGTAGTATAAAAGATCGAACCCACAGGGATTGAGAAACTCCTTTTAAAATTAATACAAAGTAATCTAGTGTAAGGCAACCAAATAACAAAGATAATGGAGACGGTGTTATCACAATCAAGTTAAAATAAAGCAAGGTGCAAGTAGTGGTAATGTAATATAGAAAAGCTAGTTGGAATGTCTTCCCCAAGTTACCTTTAAGTGTTTAATGCAGTATGTGATGCAGTTGAATTGAATGCTGTTGCATTAGCTATGTGCCTTTCAGCCACTTTCTCCAGAGTTTCATTACAAGTTTCATAGGTAAAACACTCACCCATATTAGTTCTTTATGTAAAGCTTCCTATGTAAAACACTCACCCATATTAAGTTCACTCTTGTATTCTTAAAGTACCCATAGTATCATCCTATGGACTATACTATCCTATGTTTAGTGTAACACCCCCTTCTACTACTTATTATTTATTTAATAAAAATCAGAGTTTTTTCAAAATTTGTCCACGCACCTCAAAGAGGGTGGTACATTTAACAGAACATCATTCAAAACATATTTAAAAAAAATTCAAACGCATCAAGTGTACGAAAAACATCTCATAGTCACGTGGGTTAAGACCCTCAAATACCTGTTTTAATGTTTACAATAATCCAGAAAATAGTTTGTAACGCAGCGGAAATAAACTGAGTTCAACATACTCAAGACATAATCCAAACAGTTTAGTACATAGCATAAAAATGAAGATAACTAGAGCCCCATCCCCGGTGTTACTATCAGAGCTGACTCAATAAACCCAAGAGGCATGGCACCTTCACTCAGAATCACCTGTTTGTCGCCACGAGAGCAGGCAACATAAAAATGCTAGGGTGAGTCTCTTTACATAAATAATAACAAGTAAGATATGCATTATATTTGGAAAATGTAACACCCCCTTGCTCTCTTTAAATATTTAATTAAAATCAGAGTTTAAAAATTGTTTTTCTTTTAAAAACTACATCCTCAAGGGAATGCTACGCTCACCATACATATGACTTAAATTAGTCAACGTACTCTTTCATTAATAAAAATATATTTGCGTGCTACATATCACGACTTAAATGGGACGAACCTCAAAAATACTGTTTAGTTTTCAACAAATCCAAAACTAGTTCACTAGCACACAATGGAATAAAAATAAGTTTAACTTGTCCAATACATAATCAATACATACTCCAAAATAGTTTAATACATAAAGTAAAATGATGATACTATACTCCCATCCCTAGTCCGACTATACAGAGCTTGACACAATAACTCAGGAAGGCATAGGCACCTTCACTCAGTATCACCTGCACAACACCTGTTTGTCGCCACGAGAGCAGGCAACATAAAATGCTAGGGTGAGTCTCTTTACATAAATAATAACAAATAATATAAGCATTATACGAGGAGCAACAACTTGAACAACACAAACAGCAACCACTTAGACCACACAACGGACAACAACTTGAGCAACACAACAAGCAACAAAACTTAGACCACCCAACAATAAGTAACAACACACGGATATGAATGTATGTAGTACCAATCAACCACAACGTGGTGAGCAGAGCTCTAGACGCTGACCTATAACAACAACACGTGGTGAGCATAGCTCTAGACCGCGCGACTATCAACAACAACAACGTGGTGAGCATAGCTTACAGACCGCGACCTATCAACAACAACAACAACGTGCGCGAGCATAGCTACAGACCGCAGCCTATCAACAACAACAACAACGACAACAACTCTATAGGTCTCTTTACCTCAACAACAACAACAACGTATAAATGGTTTTCTTTGGCACCATCAACAACAACAACAACTTATTGGTTTAATCCAACAACGTCAACAAAGAAACCTTTATCCATATTTAGGCACACAACTCACAACGACACAACCATAGCACAAGGTGACACAAAACAACACACATTAGCACTCTCTACGGAACTGAACAACTCGGGGTGCCACAAACAACAACAAAAAGGCACCTAGCACTAAAACAACATCTCGGCACACTAATTGGGCACCTCGGCACACTCTGCGGACACCTCGGCACACTCACCGGGTACCTCGGCACACCACACACCGAACGTAGTGAATTAAACTATCACTACTGGACTCCACCTCATCAACTAGGGACTACACCTCGACCTCTACACCGCACCCTACATACACCACACCTTGACAACACTACCTCGGCTGCATTCACTACAACGACTACACTTAGTCATTCACACCTAAGCCAACACTTCACCACATCTAAGCCTCAATACGTCTAAGGTTCGACACACTTACACTTCACCATTACCCAACTTGGTTACCTATTCTTTTCACCACCTCGGAACACACACCTCTTCACCAATACACATAACACTATATTAACATCACCTCATCAACACCTAAGCAACACCATATTAACAACACCATATCAACACCTAAACAATTCCATATTAACAACACCACTTCGACACTTAAACAATATCATCACAACCACACTTTTCAACACCTATCTTTAACACACATGTCCTTCGACGTACACATTCCTTCGACACACACCTACCATTCCACATACATACTTACATCTCGACAACTACTTATCAAAGTTCTAACAAAAATCCGCAGAGTTTCCTCCAAATACGGACATCCCAAAGTAATCTATTCACCTGCATAACCAGTCCAGACAGCAAAACATAAGGCGCGCCCATACGTGGGCACCAAGGCAACATCGTGCCCGCGCCAACGCCAAATAATAAGTACGCAACAATCAACGCACCAACACCTGCATCGCAACACACTCCCAAGGCGCACTCCTATGTGAGCACAAGGCATCATCGTGCCACGCCTCACCCACACACACCAGACCACAACTCAACAATTCCACCAATTAATCTCACCTCCAAATACCCTTTCCAACCCAAAATAATTCCAACTAAGTCATTTATACCTAGAGCACCCACTTGCTCATTTTTCATTTTTTCTAAACAACATGCCCTCAAATCAATTCATACACACTCAATCAACACTCAAATGATCACTCATACTCATAAATCATTCTAAATACATCAAAATCAAAATATAGTGTTAATCACTATTCATCATCTTCCCAAATACATCAAATTACACATTCTAAACCCATCACACATACAATCACTCATATTACAAATTATTATGAATGAAAAGACCCCCTAACCTTAGGAAATGAAGAAACAAGCTTCCCCTCCACTTTAAGTTCCAAAAACCACCAAAGCCCATTCCAATGCAACCTTGAGCTTCCAATAATCATCCATGGTATAATGAGGATGAGAAGGAATTAGAGGTTGGAACCTAGCTTAATAGAAAGAGCAATAAAAACTAGAGAAATTGGGACTAGAATTAACTCACCAAATCAAAGGGTGAGAAAAACCCTAAACCCCCAAAACAGCTCACCACCACCGCCAGCCCCTCCCCTCCTTGCTTCGGCCAGCCCCCCTCTCTCTCCACCGCGAGCTCCTCCTTCCCTCTCCTTCTCCTCCGCCGCGCTCTCCTCCTCCTTTCCTCTCGGTTCCGCGCGACTTCTCTCTCCCTCTCTCTCGCGCGCGTTCCGTTCTTTTCTCTCTCGGTCTGTTTTCTTTCTTTTCTTTCTTCTCTTAATTCCTTTCTTTTATTTCATTTGATCCACAATTCAATTGGGCCCAATGGGTTGGGCCTCTATTTGCAACCCCCTCAATTAATTCAACTACTCCCTTTTACTTCCACCTCTCCTACTACTTAAACAACTTCTAATTAAAACAATAAACCTCAAATTAATTAATCAATTCTAATATTTCTCCACAACTTAATTAATCCACTTAAATAAATGTTGCAAGCCTTAAATAACTTAATTAAACAATTAAATTATTTTGGGGCGTTACAACTCTCCCCCACTTAGAATATTTTCGTCCTCGAAAATCACGCTAATTCCAACTATCAACAATGACTTCTTATACACCATTAATCTACCGTTAGAAACCACACCATTGCAATCACTTAAGGTACTAATGCTCATCTCTTACGTCGATCTATGTCCAAGTTACAACAATGCTCTTCTCTACTTTGCATCCTATTCCCACACTAATATTCTAATCCTTAAATCACCAAGGTTACACCCGCTCATTGCGCACTCGATCACATATAGGTACTTATCCGATCGCCATGCTCTTGACAATAATTATTCTACCTCAGGTTTCCTAGAAACCACAATCCTAAACTTTTTCCAACAAGGCATGCCCCATCACTTAGCATAAACTTCAAACTCACGGTGCCTATTCTTATCCTTGCATCTCCCTACTATCAATTTCCCCGATTCAAACACCAACATCCACAAGACACCTACTTATTTAAAATCAAGAATCAACCAAACTTGCACCCAACACTCAATTGCTCAAGTTAAAATTAGTACATATTCAAAATACATAATAGCTACGAGTTATTGTCACCTCTTTCATTAGTGATGAGTCGTTGGGGTGATCAGTCCCTCCTACTCACGCACCAATTAGTTAAGGTCACAAAACTACGTCTTTTTAAAATTTTCACATACCATACTGGAAAAGCTTTTAACGCAGTCAAGAGTGCGAAGGCGTCGTCACGACTCCAATCTTTTGACGTCGTTAAAACCTTCCTATTCACACATACCTCAACCCCACAAACAGCAATCACAACCAACTACAAGCCACACCGTAAAGAAATACACACTTGAGCACATAGACAAATTTCAACACAACCAACTCAACAAAAAGCACTCAGCAAATCACACAACATTACGCACTCCGCAAACAATATGGCACAAAGCACTCAGCAGCAACACAACCAAAATCTACAACAAGGTCTCCGTCGGAGATCAACAAGGAATCTCCAAGACACTACGATCGACAACTTGGCGGACAGACCGAACTTTTGCTCGATACCAACTTGTAACACCCCTTGCTCTCTTTAAATATTTAATTAAAATCAGAGTTTAAAAATTGTTTTCTTTTAAAAACTACATCCTCGCGGAATGCTACGCTCACCATACATATGACTTAAATTAGTCAACGTACTCTTTCATTAATAAAAATATATTTGCGTGCTACATATCACGACTTAAATGGGACGAACCTCAAAAATATACATTTAGTTTTCAAAGTCCAAAACTAGTTCACTAGCACAATGGAATAAAAATAAGTTTAACTTGTCCAATACATAATCAATACATACTCCAAAATAGTTTAATACATAAAGTAAAATGATGATACTATACTCCCATCCCTAGTCCGACTATACTGAGCTTGACACAATAACTCAGAAGGCATAGGCACCTTCACTCATTATCACCGCACAACACTGTTTTGTCGCCACGAGAGCAGCAACATAAAATGCTAGGGTGAGTCTCTTTACATAAATAATAACAAATAATATAAGCATTATACGAGGAGCAACAACTTGAACAACACAAACAAAGAAACCACTTAGACCACACAACGGACAACAACTCGAGCAACACAACAAGCAACAAAACTTAGACCACCCAACAATAAGTAACAACACACGGATATGAATGTATGTAGTACCAATCAACCACAACGTGGTGAGCGAGCTCTAGACCGCGCTGACCTATAACAACAACACGTGGTGAGCATAGCTCTAGACCGCGACCTATCAACAACAACAACGTGGTGAGCATAGCTCTAGACCGCAGCCTATCAACAACAACAACAACGTGGCGAGCATAGCTCTAGACCGCAGCCTATCAACAACAACAACGACAACAACTCTATAGGTCTCTTTACCTCAACAACAACAAACAACGTATAAATGGTTTCACGGCACCATCAACAACAACAACAACTTATTGGTTTAATCCAACAACGTCAACAAAGAAACCTTTATCCATATTTAGGCACACAACTCACAACGACACAACCATAGCACAAGGTGACACAAAACAACACACATTAGCACTCTCACAAGAACTGAACAACTCGGGGTGCCACAAACAACAACAAAAAGGCACCTAGCACTAAAACAACATCTCGGCACACTAATTGGGCACCTCGGCACACTCTCTGGACACCTCGGCACACTCACTGGGTACCTCGGCACACCACACACTGAACGTAGTGAATTAAACTATCACTACTGGACTCCACCTCATCAACTAGGGACTACACCTCGACCTCTACACCGCACCCTACATACACCACACCTTGACAACACTACCTCGGCCTGCATTCACTACAACGACTACACTTAGTCATTCACACCTAAGCCAACACTTCACCACATCTAAGCCTCAATACGTCTAAGGTTCGACACACTTACACTTCACCATTACCCAACTTGGTTACCTATTCTTTTCACCACCTCGGAACACACACCTCTTCACCAATACACATAACACTATATTAACATCACCTCATCAACACCTAAGCAACACCATATTAACAACACCATATCAACACCTAAACAATTCCATATTAACAACACCACTTCGACACTTAAACAATATCATCACAACCACACTTTTCAACACCTATCTTTAACACACATGTCCTTCGACGCACACACATTCCTTCGACACACACCTACCATTCCACATACATACTTACATCTCGACACTACTTATCAAAGTTCTAACAAAAATCCTAGCAGAGTTTCCTCCCAAATACGGACATCCCAAAGTAATCTATTCACTGCATAACCAAATCCAGCATAAAGAAAACATAAAGCGCGCCCATACGTGGGCACCAAGGCAACATCGTGCCCGCGCCAACGCCAAATAATAAGTACGCAACAATCAACGCACCAACACCTGCATCGCAACACACTCCCAAGGCGCACTCCTATGTGAGCACAAGGCATCATCGTGCCACGCCTCACCCACACACACCAGACCACAACTCAACAATTCCACCAATTAATCTCACCTCCAAATACCCTTTCCAACCCAAAATAATTCCAACTAAGTCATTTATACCTAGAGCACCCACTTGCTCATTTTTCATTTTTTCTCTAAACAACATGCCCTCAAATCAATTCATACACACTCAATCAACACTCAAATGATCACTCATACTCATAAATCATTCTAAATACATCAAAATCAAAATATAGTGTTAATCACTATTCATCATCTTCCCAAATACATCAAATTACACATTCTAAACCCATCACACATACAATCACTCATATTACAAATTATTATGAATGAAAAGACCCTAACCTTAGGAAATGAAGAAACAAGCTTCCCTCCACTTTAAGTTCCAAAACCACCAAAGCCCATTCCAATGCAACCTTGAGCTTCCAATAATCATCCATGGTATAATGAGGATGAGAAGGAATTAGAGGTTGGAACCTAGCTTAATAGAAAGAGCAATAAAAACTAGAGAAATTGGGACTAGAATTAACTCACCAAATCAAAGGGTGAGAAAAACCCTAAACCCCCAAAACAGCTCACCACCACCGCCAGCCCCTCCCCTCCTTGCTTCGGCCAGCCCCCCTCTCTCTCCACCGCGAGCTCCTCCTTCCCTCTCCTTCTCCTCTGCCGCGCTCTCCTCCTCCTTTCCTCTCGGTTCCGCGCGACTTCTCTCTCCCTCTCTCTCGCGCGCGTTCCGTTCTTTTCTCTCTCGGTCTGTTTTCTTTCTTTTCTTTCTTCTCTTAATTCCTTTCTTTTATTTCATTTGATCCACAATTCAATTGGGCCCAATGGGTTGGGCCTCTATTTGCAACCCCCTCAATTAATTCAACTACTCCCTTTTTACTTCCACCTCTCCTACTACTTAAACAACTTCTAATTAAAACAATAAACCTCAAATTAATTAATCAATTCTAATATTTCTCCACAACTTAATTAATCCACTTAAATAAATGTTGCAAGCCTTAAATAACTTAATTAAACAATTAAATTATTTTGGGGCGTTACAGAAAACATCTAGTAACAGCAAGTCATAGCAATTAAGCATTTACCATTCAATTAGAACATCAACAAGTCACAACAGAGGGTTAATTAAGCATCAATGAGAATCCAAGGAATGCATTATGATATGCATGTGTGCAATATGCATGTGGATCCATCATCACCTCAAAAAAAACCCCGTCGGGTACCCACCACATGTGGCCAAGCCTCCGTCGCAAATTGGCGAAGCCCCGCCTCGTAATGCATATGATTCATGTGACACTATGACAAATGCATCACAACACAACAATCACATCACATCAATTTCAACCACCATATCATCAATTATCACCCACCACATTATCAATTATTAATCACCACCACATCATTTATTGACCACCACTTGATCAATGATTAACCACCTCTTGATCATTTATTAACCACCACATGATCAATTATTAATCACCACCACATCATTTATTAACCACCACATGATCAATTATTAAGTTGATTCTTACCTAAAAAAGAACAACCACTTCACAAGGACCCTCTTCACACTTAAGGACTATTTTGACCCACCCAAGATTAATTTAACACTCAAGGGTTTATTTTGGCACATTGTGATTAATTTAGTATTTAGGGACTTATGTTAACCTATTAAGATTAATTAGGTACTAAGGGGGTTATTTTGTCACGCCAAGGATTAATTTAATTCTTAGGGACTAATTAGTCACGCCAAGAATTAATTTAATGCTTAGGGACTATTTTTGTCACACCAAGAATTAATTTAATGCTTAGGGACTATTTTTGTCACACCCAACCTAAAACACACACACTTCCACCCCACTCTAATTCAAGCAAATCATCCAACACCTAATAATTACATACTTTCCCCTATTTAATTATATTAATTAACATCTAATCATCTCCATATTATTTAACAATTCACACTCACTTTAACAACACTCACTTAGGCATTTAATCAACACCATTAAATCACATATTCACATATTTCTTCACATTGAAGCATTTTATCAAACATATGGCATGCACATTTAACAACTCATATTTTTCCAACATCAAACAACATGATATCACCAAATTAAGTATCAAATACAACAACCAACATATAATTAGCACAAAATGCACACAATCAATCAACCTAATGCTATTCCACACACAATACATATCATACTAATTATTATAGACATAAATGAGACTCCCCTAACCTTCAAATTGCAACCCCCAAGAAGTCACCTCCACTAACAACCCAAGAATCACCAAAAATAGCTTCCCCAACAACTTGAGCTCCAAAACCCCATCCATGGTAAAATAAGAATGAAAGGGAATTAGTGTAGGAAACTTGTACTAATTGATAGAGGAAGAAAAATGAGGAAGAAAGGTGCTAAATACACTTACCCAAGGCAAACCAATGAAATTTCTCTCCTCCCCCAAGCTTGAACAGCAGCCACGGTTCTACCACATTTCCCTCTCCTATTTTTTTTCTTTCCTGCGTCCCTTTTCTTCCTTCAGCCGTAATCCCCTTCTTAGCCGTAATCCCCTTCTTTTCTTTCAATTCCACCCCTTTTGATTTCTCATTTATCCCTAGGCCCAATCAATTTGGGCCTTATTACTTACACCCCCCTTTATTTTACTACCACCACTCCTAATACTTAAACACCTCCTAACTAATAGAAATAAATCCTAACTTAATTATTCCACTTAATTAAATTAGACCCCTCATTTATTTACTACACCTCACTCTTTAAATAAATTGATTACCTTATTATTATTTAAATATAGCCAACTAACATATTACTTAATTAAATTAGTCATAATCACTTAATTAAGTAAATTAAATAATCACCTAAATAAATTAGTTAAATACTCACCTAATTAATTTTGGGGTGTTACAACTCTCCCCCACTTAGAATATTTTCGTCCTCGAAAATCACGCTAATCTCAACAACAAGATGAATCTAGTTCGCACTTAATCTCTTCGAAAACTTACACGATTTAAATCCTAGTGTTAACCCGGTACATCCACCTACAACCCTTTCAAAGTTCTATTCTTTAGTCCGTGAAACACTAACGATGCGCGTCTACTTCTCCTCATGGATCTCAACCTAATATATTGACTCCACCGCTTAGGTTACATAAATGTGTACTTTCATTCTAAGCATAAATCGCCACTACAGTTCAAGAATGACACACAATTCCCGCATAGCGTCTCCCCACTTGGCTCTTTGCCCGAATTCTCCGCTCCCCGCACTATCTTATATGAACGATTGCTATCCCCTCGAAAATCTACGCTAAACTCATGAAATCAACATTCACTCTTCTTATCTCCGCTAACCGTTATCATCCGAGTCCTATCGCATACGCAATGTGATCACACACTCTTCCCTACGGTCTTACTTCCCAATTAGGTATTCTAAACTTGTAGGTTGTCAAAATCCTACCCGACCACCCAACACAAAAGACAACAACAATTATGGCGGGGCCCAACAACCCTAACAACCGTAATTAACACAACAATACCAATCCCAACAAGTTATCGTATCTCTAACATCATTCACATCAACAATTAACACGATCATAATAACAAAATTCAAGTTCTACCTATTCTACAATTGATCATTTCATTCCACGTTCTAATTATTCTTTTAAACTCGGTGCAGAAAATTCTGCAACTATGTGTCTACTTTGGCGAATCAATTAAAATAGTAAACGACCTCGGATTTCGACAAATAAATACTTGTTGGAAATCCACGGATGTGTAGTTTCTGAATATGTCATTAAAGTTTCAAAACGATGAGCCAATTAGTACAGTTTTTAGAAGCAACCCGAACAGTTCCTAGACTTGACAGATTCTGTCCTCCTACTTCATTTCACGTTAGACTGACTTAAACTTGACCAAATGGGACAAAACTTTAGCCCGAATAAAGACACTTTGAGTGTAGTTTCTAATGGAAAAAGAATCGTTCAAAACGGAGTTCGTTTGGAGGCATAAAACTTGCAAGCACCGAACCTACCCACAGATTGACTCAAAAAATTGGCTCGACTTTGGAGGTTCATAACTGGAGCTACACAACTCCGAATTTGATGAAACTAGTGCCAAAACGACCGGCTTTAAGTCTATTTCCGAAAACACTCAGCCACATAATTTTTGACTCAACCAAACAGTACCAGTTTTCAAAAGACTGAAACAGTGTCCAGATTGTTTTCCAGAAGTTTAACCAAACTTGTTTCACCTATAACTTGAGTTCTATAACTCCAAATTCAACCCAATTAGCGGCAAATTAACAAGCATTCAATCAAGTTTTCGAAATGACAAACCACATAATTTTTCAATTAACCAAATAATACCAGTTTCTAAAAGTCTGTAACAGCATCTAGTAACGCACCGAAATCATACGCAAATAAACTCACCATTATAAATCACCAAAACCGATTATAGTTATCACACACTCATGCATTTCATTCAAACACCAAATAAGCATAACCAGTCATGCAAATAATTTAAACACACAGTTCCGAAAAGATTAAACATTTAAGCATCTTCTTCGGTTTTCTCTATGCCTAGGGATTGGCTAGCATGTAATTTTTACATCTTCCCTAGAAAATATTATGGGTGCATAATTCCACCAAATTGAATTGACTTTATATCACAAATAATACAACCAACATATGTTTCATAATACAATTGTTTTGGTTCAAGATTTGAAATTAGTTTAAACAAATGAAGTTACATACTCTCGTCAATTCTTAGCAAGGAAAGACTAATCAAATACTAGAAGTGCACAAAAGTCTCATTGCACAGTTTTTCATTGTTAGATTTATGAGCCACGTAAAACAATTTCAAGAAGTGACAAATCATAATAGTATTAGCAACAACAAAGACCACAGTTAAGCCATAAATCGAACAAAATTTTCACCATTGTAGTTCACTGTTAGAAGATACTCAAAATTGTATATATTTGTTTCTAAAACTTGACACTTGAAATTGGACTCACATTCTCATAACATAAGGACTTTAACTCACCTAATCATGCAATTAGTGTAATATCCCATAATCTCAAACAACACCTAACCACAACCTAATTGGTGCAAAAGTCGAAATCATGTCTCATTTTGAAATAAAATCTTAGAATAATTTGGAAACAAAATTTCAACACTAATTTGACATCCCCTTCATTTTCCAATATAAATTTGTCCAAGTAACATTTTTCGAAAACCTTGGAACTCACATTTTGTTCAAAAAGGAAATTGTATGCAAAACCCAAATCTCACTATCACATGAACATGCACCCACATAAACAACTACTTATTAGTTCAAAATTTAATTTCCGACATAGACACTAACGGTAAGGAAAATTAATCATTTAATTTTGACAAATCACATCATGCTCACGTCACACGTCAAATTGAAACACCGAAAGTGTCAAAACTTCAAGTTATGCAACCTTAATTGAATGAATGAAAATATATCCCTACACAACATTTCATTTTAGCACACTAACTTCGAAACAATTAAGCACAAACCAATTTAGTTCATATGCGCCACAAAAACAATCAACTTATGTCAAGGACGCCAATCAAGTGCAATAATATTGAACAAGCAATCCTTCAAATATTGCCTAGTGTATAATTTACCAAGATTAGGTCACATAAAAGTACTCTCCATATCCTAATAAGCTACTCGAGCAATCAATTAAATTAAAATTAGTGCATGCATCCCAATTTAATAATAGCTCGAGTTATTGTCGCTCTCTCGGTGGTGATGAGTGATTGGGGTGATCAGTCCCTCCTACTCACACAACCAACTAATTAAGGTCACAAAACTACTTCCTTTCAAATTTATAACTTATCACATTAAAAGATTTTTAACGTGATCCGGTGCGAAGGCGTCGTCACGACTTTCACTCCTTTGACGTCGTTAAAACTCTTTTAATCACACCTATCTTGATGATACAAACAACAATCACAAATAATCAAAATCAATGATACAATCAATGATCACATATTTCAATCACACCTACCTCCATAAATCAATATAATCTTTCAATCGCTATCCATCAAATAAATTGCAAGGCATGTCAAGGAAGAACAAACCAACAAAGGCAACGAAGAATAAACAAAGAACATAATTATGATTTAGAACGAGTACTAAGACTCGAGGGTTAACAGACTCGAAAACTTGGGCGGACGGACGAATCGCTCGATACCACTAATGTAACACCCCCTTCTACTACTTATTATTTATTTAATAAAAATCGAGTTTTTTCAAAATTTGTCCACGCACCTCAAAGAGGGTGGTACATTTAATGTAACATCATTCAAAACATATTTAAAAAAATTCAAACGCATCAAGTGTACGAAAAACATCTCATAGTCACGGGGTTAAGACCTCAAATACCTGTTTTAATGTTTACAATAATCCAGAAAATAGTTTGTAACGCAAAATGAAATAAACCGAGTTCAACATACTCAAGACATAATCCAAACAGGCTTTAGTACATAGCATAAAAATGAAGATAACTAGAGCCCCATCCCGGTGTTACTATCGTGAGCCGACTCAATAAACCCAAGAGGCATGGCACCTTCACTCAGAATCACTGTTTGTCGCCACGAGCAGCAACATAAAAATGCTAGGGTGAGTCTCTTTACATAAATAATAACAAGTAAGATATGCATTATATTCGGAAAACATCTAGTAACATGACAAGTCATAGCAATTAAGCATTTACCATTCAATTAGAACATCAACAAGTCACAACAGAGGGTTAATTAAGCATCAATGAGAATCCAAGGAATGCATTATGATATGCATGTGGATCCATCATCACCTCAAAAAAAACCCCGTCGGGTACCCACCACATGTGGCCAAGCCTCCCGTCGCAAATTGGCGGAGCCCCGCCTCGTAATGCATATGATTCATGTGACACTATGACAAATGCATCACAACACAACAATCACATCACATCAATTTCAACCACCATATCATCAATTATCACCCACCACATTATCAATTATTAATCACCACCACATCATTTATTGACCACCACTTGATCAATGATTAACCACCTCTTGATCATTTATTAACCACCACATGATCAATTATTAATCACCACCACATCATTTATTAACCACCACATGATCAATTATTAAGTTGATTCTTACCTAAAAAGAACAACCACTTCACAAGGACCCTCTTCACACTTAAGGACTATTTTGACCCACCCAAGATTAATTTAACACTCAAGGGTTTATTTTGGCACATTGTGATTAATTTAGTATTTAGGGACTTATGTTAACCTATTAAGATTAATTAGGTACTAAGGGGGTTATTTTGTCACGCCAAGGATTAATTTAATTCTTAGGGACTAATTAGTCACGCCAAGAATTAATTTAATGCTTAGGGACTATTTTTGTCACACCAAGAATTAATTTAATGCTTAGGGACTATTTTTGTCACACCCAAACCAAACACACACACTTCCACCCCACTCTAATTCAAGCAAATCATCCAACACCTAATAATTACATACTTTCCCCTATTTAATTATATTAATTAACATCTAATCATCTCCATATTATTTAACAATTCACACTCACTTTAACAACACTCACTTAGGCATTTAATCAACACCATTAAATCACATATTCACATATTTCTTCACATTGAAGCATTTTATCAAACATATGGCATGCACATTTAACAACTCATATTTTTCCAACATCAAACAACATGATATCACCAAATTAAGTATCAAATACAACAACCAACATATAATTAGCACAAAATGCACACAATCAATCAACCTAATGCTATTCCACACACAATACATATCATACTAATTATTATAGACATAAATGAGACTCCCCTAACCTTCAAATTGCAACCCCCAAGAAGTCACCTCCACTAACAACCCAAGAATCACCAAAAATAGCTTCCCCAACAACTTGAGCTCCAAAACCCCATCCATGGTAAAATAAGAATGAAAGGGAATTAGTGTAGGAAACTTGTACTAATTGATAGAGGAAGAAAAATGAGGAAGAAAGGTGCTAAATACACTTACCCAAGGCAAACCAATGAAATTTCTCTCCTCCCCAAGCTTGAAGCAAGACCACGGTTCTACCACATTTCCTCTCCTTTTTTTTTTTCCTGCGTCCCTTTTCTTCCTTCACCAGTAATCCCCTTCTTTTCTTTCAATTCCACCCCTTTTGATTTCTCATTTATCCCTAGGCCCAATCAATTTGGGCCTTATTACTTACACCCCCCTTTATTTTACTACCACCACTCCTAATACTTAAACACCTCCTAACTAATAGAAATAAATCCTAACTTAATTATTCCACTTAATTAAATTAGACCCCTCATTTATTTACTACACCTCACTCTTTAAATAAATTGATTACCTTATTATTATTTAAATATAGCCAACTAACATATTACTTAATTAAATTAGTCATAATCACTTAATTAAGTAAATTAAATAATCACCTAAATAAATTAGTTAAATACTCACCTAATTAATTTTGGGGTGTTACATTTAGGACTTTGAAAGTACCCACAGTTTCACCCTATAGACTATACTATCCTATGTCTAGGACTTAGCATGGTTTTCACAAAGTTTCCTTTATGTAAAACACTCACCCATATTAGTTCTTGAGTTCTTAATTGTAAACCATGTCTGCTTTTACAAATCTACTTATTCTAAGTGATCAATCTCAAAATAAGTGTTGAAAGTATTATCAAGCAAAAACTAAAGTGCACACATTACATACATGCATCAAACTTACTTAAAAGCTCATTAAATGGTTAGAACATTCCAACTAAGAGAGATTTAGCTCAACATAGACATTGCAAGGTATATATAGACTGAATAGATCATGTTTATATAATTGAAATCACAAAAGAGAGAAAACAAGATAGAGATTACACTAGTTGAAGCTCTTTACATAAATTTTCCTAGCAATGCAGTTGCATCACTACTCATAACTTAGTAAAAACTACTAAATTGAAGTAAGGACGATTTGTCAATTCCTTCCTTTCCTTCTTACAAAATAGAAACTAACTATGTTTGTTGAAATTTTAATCTAACTTATGGATTGTGATATATCTCCAAGTGAAGAAGTGAGGTCCTTTTATAGTCTTCATGAGAGGTGCTTCTTTACTTTTAGATGAAGTAAACTAGAGGTGTAACCATGGTTACTTTTAAGAATTTGTTTCACAAGTTGAGGCATTCACTCAAGTGTGTAGGGAGGTCCAATAAGAGATGAGCATGTGTCCCTATGTAGATGAGTCCTCAAAGCTATGTGAGAATTGTAGGCGCTGAAATATAAAGTTGCTCTTGCTTTTGGAGACCAAGCATGAGGTCATCAATGCAAGTGCATGTGCAAGTGGATGGCTTCACTCTCTAGGCAATGCAGATGCAATGTAGGAGCATTGTGTTAATCCAGTGCAGTAGCATTTGTAGTGCAGGAATAATGCAGGAGCATTGATGCAGGAGCATCTGTAGGCTGCACTGAACAAACTAATCAAACATACGACAATATATCCAAAATGGCCTATTAACAACTTTAACCATGTTTAACACTCAAGTTATCATATATCACATAAAATACTATATAAAATCCTTATCTTTGCTTGAAAGAGAGCAATTTACTAAGTTTAAACATATGAATAACTCTATATAAAATAGAGTTATCAGTGTTCTAGGAAGAGGAAGAAGCCTGGTTGGAAGCCATGGATAATCAAAAGGGAGCACGAGGATAGCACGTGGGACCACTTGAAGATCAAGCGAAGGAGCAAGACCTTGCAGAGTGGCACGAAGAAGTTTTACCCCACTAACCGTGCTAGTGGGATCGTGGGTAGTGGCTCCGCTTCTTTAGGGCTCGAGAGCAATAATATGCATTGATCTTCAGTGGATCAAATGGTAGTAAAGTGTTGGCTCGAATAGTGGCCGATGAGAGCCGATGTATTTATAGGGAGAAAACAATTGTAAAGACACACATCAATACAACAACTCAAAATTTTTCGTAAGTTTATCGTTCCTATACCGCACTTTTACTTTATCTTTATTTAATGCATTAGGCCAGTAGAATAATCCGACCCTCGCGGGACCCATTCATCTAACTTGACCCTTTCTAAAGGAGTCAGGAAACCCATAGTTGAGGAGCAGAGTTCCCTCCTTGGCGCAATTGCTTGAAGAACAGAGGAATCAAAGACTTGGGCAATTTCCTGGCTGATCCCACGGCTAGGACCTAAGAGTTTGACGACAGCAAATTCTAAAACAATTCACAACGAAGCTATGTTTATCTTTCAAGAGAACAACAAAATGAAAACCTTGAGGTTATGTCGTTTTAAGAAGCTAAGAATTTAGCCAAAGTTTGTATGTATACTCTTGGGTTTGTAAAGGAAAATTAGTGGATATCTTTCAAATATATTGAAGATACTAGACAAGCTACTTTGGTAGTGAACCAAGAAAAAAAATAAGGTTTGGAGTGTTAGTAGTGATAAACTGTAATTAAGTGCATTTTTAGAGATGTTTTTGAATTACTTTTAGAACAATTATTAGCAGTTATATAAATCATTGACTTACATTTGCTATTTATTTTTGCAGAGAAGAAGATAATGTGAAAAGAACAAAAATTCAATCTAATGGCACTCAAATCATCAATTATATATATGGGCTAGCAAATATAGAATTGGGTGTGGATATATTAAAAAGAAAGGCCCAAATCCACATTGAAGAAAGAAGGGTGTTTTTTTTAATACCCCCACCCCATCCCCTCCCACCCCCACCCATTAGTGTTATTCCAATTTTACCCCTGCCATTATTCCAATTTTGACTTTCATTAATTTCTCTCTCTCGATTGGGACCCACAAGATAACGCATCGTATATACCTCCATGGAAGGTATATATACGATTACATTAATTAATCAACGCAGACCTGAAAAACTACTCATCGTATATATGTCCTTCAAGACATATATACGATTGCACTATTTAATGCTTCGTTGACTACTCATCGTATATATGTCCTTTGAGGCATATATACGATTGCATTATTAAATGCTTCGTTGACTACCCATCGTATATAGGTTATATACGAGTGGGCTTTGAAGATCTGATCGTATATACATCTGGGCCATGTATATACGATGTGAAAAAAATACCCATCGTATATACATGGTTGAGGAGGTATATACGACTGGGCTATTTTTTTCGTTTTTTACTGAGTTGTTATCTGTTTTGTTGGAACAGATATCGACCCGCCACAAAGAAAGCATCATGCCGACTCGGTTGGCGCTGTTGATATTGATACTACATTGACTTTCACGACGGATACGGTATATTTTTGTTACTCAAGTTTGGTAAATGGAATTAATTTACTTAAGTACTTAGTAAATTATATATTTTGTAGATATTTTCTACACGCGAGGCTGTGGAGGAGTGGGCCACATCATTGGTAGAACTATCGGTGTAGTTGTTGTTAAAGTGAGATCCGAGAAAGCGGTGGAAAAGAGGAAGGCGAGATAAGATTGTTTTTGGCTGCGAGAAACATGGCGAGTTTACTAATGATTCAAGGGTTTTCGGTTCTAGAAGGAGAGGCTGTCCTTTTAGATTGAAGGCTACTTGCACTGTTAGCCGTGGGGGTTGGTGTGTCACGGTTAAATGTGGTAGACACACGCACGACTTGCTCAAAACTTCCATTGGTACTTGTTTTTTTGGGCGCCTGTCTCAAGCGCGCAAAGGATCGGTTAACCAAAGATGCGGATCTTGATGTGGGACCAAAAGCTACTATTATTCTTGCTTTGAAGAAGCTAGATCAGGAGAATGTGACTAGTCTTCGCGTCAAGTTTATAGGCAGCGGCACAAACACCGGTCTACAAAGAGGGTCCTAGAAGCGGACATTCGGGAGGTGTTGAGATTGATTGAATCCCATAATTATCTATGTTGGTCTAGAAAGATTCCCGCAATCTGATGTCGTCGGTGATATCATGTGGGCTCATCCCACTTCTATAAAGTTGCTCAAAGTTGTTTCCCAAAGTTCTCATTCTTGACTCAACCTACAAGACCAACAGATATAATTTGCCTCTTCTACGATTGTGGGAGTCACAAACACCGAGATAAGCTTCCACGTTGCATTTGCTTATATTGGGCAGGAGCTTGCTATTCATTTTTCTTGGGTATTGGAGCAATTTGCGAGGTATATGTGAGTTGCATTCTATTCATCCTCTCAGTTTTCTTGATGCACAGAGATCTCTGTTTGTATGTCCGCTATTCTTGATGTCTTTCCCGCTTTGCTACAAATTTATTGTGTCATTGGCATGTTACAAAAAATGTCAAAGCCAAGATTAAGGAGTTGGTTCACAAGGATAGACGGGAGGAGGTCGAAACTCTCCGGCTATGGATTATTGATTCGTTGATGAGTCACACTATCTATCTAATCAAGTTTTTGAGGTCGCTTGCTCGATAAACTCGCTCTCATTAAATACGTGCACGACACATGGTTGACACCGCATAAGGAGCGATTTATCTCGGCATGGACTAACCGGATCCCACACTTGGGGAATTGCACGACCAACGGTATTTCTATCCGTTACTTGATTTTTTTGACACGTGGACATATTTTTTTCGTCGATTAAATTTCTTTAACACTTGTTTATTATTTATATCCGTTACTTGATTTTTTTGACACGTGGACATATTTTTTTTCGTCGATTAAATTTCTTTAACACTTGTTTATTATTTATATCCGTTACTTGATTTTTTTGACACGTGGACATATTTTTTTTCGTCGATTAAATTTCTTTAACACTTGTTTATTATTTATATCCGTTACTTGATTTTTTTGACACGTGGAAATATTTTTTTCGTCGATTAAATTTCTTTAACACTTGTTTATTATTTATATCCGTTACTCGATTTTTTTGACACGTGGACATATTTTTTTTTCGTCGATTAATTTTCTTTAACACTTGTTTATTATTTATATCCGTTACTCGATTTTTTTGACACTTGTTTATTATTTGAGAGGAATCCTTGCATTGGTCTTGAAAAGACGATTGAAGACGTCAAAGGGTGATTTATCAAAATGTTTGGTATCTATTGATGACATCTTTGGCAATACATTTTGATCAAATTATCGGGTCTTTTCAACGAAGCATCAATGTAATTGAAGTCAAGTCCAATATTCCACTTTGTTTAAAAATCTTCAAGGACTTGTTTCTTTATCGCAGACCGAGACACATGGTTAAGGAGTTTGAAAGATCGAAATCGGGGTTGATATCGACAAAAAGGCGATGCGGTGCATTCAAAGGAAGACACATCTACTTCCTTGTGCTTGTGAGATAGGTATTTTTCATGCTTCCGGTAATTCTATTCCGCTCAATGTTGTTGATGATCACCGGAAACATTTGAGCTTGGATGCGATGAGATGATAAATCCACTCGGGATAAATCATCTACCGTGATATTTCTTACCGGTTCGATGCTATCGGGCGATTTGATAAAGCGAGTGAGGAGGAGAAATTTCTTATCAAGAGGCAGCTGAATGAGATAGCTTTCCCTTCTACTTCTTCTATGGTTGCACCTAAATCAAAAGTCAGAACGAAAGGTGCACCAAAGAAGAAAAAAGGGAAATTTTTTGATGCTAAGCGTGATCCTTCTGGGTGGGAGCACGTGGATGAGAGGGTAAACAGATCAAGAAAACGGGGCTTCCAAAATTCCCTACACAATGGTCAACCAAATTATCTCGTGGTGCTTCTAGAGTATTATCACAGCATACCGAGACTAAAATCCACTTACCGTTTCTTCCAAAGACACGCGTGCGCAACTATGTTGAAAAAATTGTTGATGTTGAAGGTGACGGTAACTGCGGTTTTAGAGCAGTCGGGGTTGGACTTGACATGGGTGAGGACTCTTGGCCTCTGATTAGGCAAGCTTTGATTCAGGAGACAAAGGACAGGGAAACATTGTATTCTGACATGTTTGGGAAGAACCGACTGTTAGAGCTTCGCAAAGCTTTAACTATTGAGTCATACGGACGTCAGCCGGAGTCAAAGTGGTTTGATTTGCCTGAGATGGGGTATATGGTTGCAACCAGGTATAATGTAGCATTGGTTCAGTTTTCTTTATCTATGAATTTCACTTATCTGCCTTTGAGAGGCACGTACAGTTCATCTAAGTTGAAAATCATATCTGTTCTGAACGAGCAAAATGTACACTGGTTGAATCTTTCAATCTCTCCCACTTGTCCATTGCCTCCTATTGCCCCGGTGGTACCAAAGACACTACTTACGGAGTCCGCTTCATGGTTGCATCCGTCACACGGACGTTTTACCCTATGGCGATCTATGTGTCCTCCCGCGCACCTCTCTCTCACACTCGATGCGTCTAGATGTATAGATTTAGCCGATGATTCTATTGACGGCTTGTAGATAGATTCACACATTTTTGTATTACACGTGTATATATGATTATAGCGCGTTTTTGTGTAATTATCGCGTTTATTTTATCCAATATATGTGCGCGTTTATTCAAATCACGAGACTGAAAATTATAACTGATAAAAAAATGTAACTGTTAACCAAAAATAAGCCCATCGTATATATCTCGTTTGGGGCATATATACGATGTGCATTTTTAACTCATCGTAAATAGGTTCCTCAGGCGTATATACGATTGACGTAAAACGCATCAATCGTATATACGCCCAATGAACATATCTACGATGTCAAAATTGTACCCATCGTATATAGGCCCCAAAAAAGATATATACGATGGGTGTAATTTTGTGAAAAAAACAGATTTTTTGAAGGGCATTTTGGGAATTACAGTGTGGGTGGGGGTGTTAGGGGAATGGGTGGGGGTACCAAAAAAAAAACCCAAGAAAGAATTGTTGAAATTCAAATTGAAAGTTGAAGGCCCACCACACTTACTGAAGAAAGAAAGGATCCATTCACCTTGGGGAGGAGAAGAAAATAGAACACGTGACTTGAAGAGGGAGTAACAACCAGCCACACAACTTGGAGGCACGGAACCCTAGGCCTGGGTTATAAAAGGCACCAATTGGAATTAAAAGAAAAAGGCCTAAGGGGAAAGACGGCACATCCATACACAACACAGCCGCATAGACTGACGCGAAGAGGGAGATTAGAGACCGTGGATCCCGTTCTTGACACCGTGAGAGATCTTGGGAGTAGAAGTAGGAGATTGAAGACATAGATAAAGACTTCCTCTAATTTACCGGTTATTCTTTATCTTCGTATTTCATGAATCTTGTTGTTATTTCATTGTTCTTGATTATTATGGATACCTAAGTCCTCTTCTAGGGTCTTAGGTGGATCTTGCAAGTTTAGAGACTTTTTTATGTTCTAATTTCTAGTTTGAATTCATGTTTTTATTTTAATTGATATTGTCCTATTGTTTTTATCACATGATTAGGATTAGCTACCCTTTGCATGTTTATAATCAATTAGTTGATCAGCGACCGTACTGCAATTAGTTGGTGGACCTATAGGATAATTGGGGCTATAATTAGGGCATGACCAAACCATGATTAGTCTTCCAATCATTCAACCTTTTTGCTCTTTATGCTTTTCCTGAATTTAAATTCTTGCATGACCAAACGAGGGTTAATTTAGGAAAAAGAATATTAATCGCGAATGACCAAACGGGTTAATAGTTTTAGTAAAGGGATTGGTAATTAAATAGAATAAGGGAATTCAGGTAGAATTAGACATAGGGGAATCGAAGCTTGCAAGAGAAACCGTGATCCTAGGCCTCTCTCCATTAATTCAATATTGCATTTTAATTCTTGCTATTTATTTCTTTTTATTTCTAAATCATCAAATTATTTCTCGTCTAAACAATATATAATCTCGACTAGTTTGGTACTTGTTAATTAATCCCTGTGGATACGATAATCTTTTATACTACTTATGCGAAAGAGTACACTTGCTCTAAGTGTGTCTTTGACGCAACAAGTTTTTGGCACCGTTGCCGGGGATTAATTTAACAATATTAAACGAAAAAAAAAATTATTGCTTTAGACATTTTTTTATACTTTATTTTAAATTTTTTTTTTATCTTATTAAAAAAATACCAAAAAAAATTTGTTAACACTTTCCCAAGAGCTTGTTGCAGTTCACTTTGTTTTGCAGATAAAAGTCTAAATCATGTTTAAAACTCGTGGAGATTATATTAGGGAGGCACAAGCACAAATCAATTTTGAGAACTCATCTTGGTATATGCCTCAATGTCAGATCCCATTTTCTCCTCCTCCTTATGAGCCTTATTTAGACTATTGGGATGATTATGAGTCACCTCCTTATTCCTCCCACTGGGATAATCATGAGACACTACACGTGCAAAGGCAAGAGGAGGAGATACCATACACCAATGATGTATTTGAGCAGATAAATGCAAAGTTTGACCGCATGGAGGGTCAAATTGGAACCATGAATGGTCACATCTCAAGTATCATTGATTTGTTATCTCAAGAGGCCCAAGTGCAGAGGCAATATGAGGAAAAGTCGGATGCCAATGAGGTCTTGGCCACATTAATGGAGCGAACAAGTGGAAGACTTAATAGATTTGAGAAAGACATGGATAAAAAGTGTGACCGCATAGAGCACCAAATTGGAATCATGAGTGGTCAAATCTCAAGTATCATTGCTTTGTTATCTCAAGAGTCCCAAGAAACTCCTAATTCACAAACTGAGCAATACAAAGATAATATTCTTAGTAGTGATAGTGTTCTCCGGAGAAGATAACTTAGAGGAAGAAGCTCTCGAGAAATATGAAGAGACTCCTACTCAAGGGAGTCAAATCAAAATAATAGCTCCTATTGAAAGGAGTCATATTGAAACAAAAGATCCTACTGAAGGAGACATTTGTGAGGATAATGAGAAAGTTCAATTGGTTCATGAGTTGGAGAAAGAGGAGAAAGCCCCAATTTTTGGGCAAGTTGTTTTAACCATTGGTGATGTTGTAATTGAGGTTAATGAGGGAAAAGTAACTTTAAGGAGTGGTAAAGAAGATGATGTTATTAAAGCTTTAAATTCCAACGAAAATTTTTCTTCTTTAACTTCTCCTTATTTTGATGATGTGGTTGAAACTAACAATTTTTGTGATCTAAAGATGCAGGACCTTTTGGAGAAAATTATTATTTTGCAGGATCCTAGCATAGTGGTGGATGGAGATGAAATAAAAATTCCACAATCCTATGAAGTTCATCCACCACGTGGAAAAAGAAAAAACAATGTCAATCACATGGTTAGAAAACTAAGAAGGTGCACTGCGTTAGATGTAAAATTTGCTCTTGGAGAGCCCCCTGATTGAGCACCAACTATTGTCAGGCTCATGACGTTAAACAAGCGCTTCGCAGGAGGCAACCTGTGTTTTATTTTCAGTTATTTTTATTTTCTTTTTTGTTTTGTTTTAGGAATAAGCTCAGACTAAAAGCTCTCTCAGGAAAGTCACTCTTACTCTCTCATTTATTTATTTTTGTGCCAATCTAATATTTTGCATTGAGGACCATGCTTCATGCTAGTGTGGGGGGAGGATATTATATGTTTTCACTTGATCTCTATTAATGCATATACCCACTACATATGTTGATAGCATTTTTCTGGCTTGTTTTGCATGAACTATGCTTAAATTGAAAAAAAAAATAGAGATTATGTCTTTAGGGGATCCCATAATTAATTTACTTGAAAGACTTGTGCTTAATTGTAACTGTGAGGATGTTCTTAGGAAGCTGATAATTAGCATTTGTCCCTCTTGAGTACTTTTTGTGAACTAGCTTCTAAATGTGAGATCTGAGCCTTCATAAGGGGATTGATATTAAATCATAAATTTTTACCCCTTTTCTTTCTATGAGTGTGTTTCCCAATTTGCTACATTCTAGAATTTGTCTTTTGACCATTTCAAGGCGAAAATTGATTTGCATCATGTAAAAAGATTTGGGGAATTTAGGTATTTTTCTGGCCTCAGAATTGTTTGTTGAATTTATCCCTTAGTTGCCCCCTGTGAGCCTAATTGTTATATTTTTTCTCTTTGGTACCCAGATATAATTTTTTTTCTTTTTGTGGTAACCATTTGGAATTAAATGTGGAGCAACATTGAAAATTACAATTACGTCCTATATTTTAGTTGTCTATATTGTCAGGATTGAAATTTTATCCTATACTTTAGTTGTCTATCTTGTTAGGATAAAAAAAAAGTGAATCTTGTGCTTACAAGAATATTTTCCTACAAAGGAAACAAAATAGAAGTTTTCATGTACTTAACTTTTCCTCCTAAGAAAAAAATGAAAAAAAAAATATAGAAAGATAATTTGAAAAAAAAAGGAAGGAAAGCAAGAAGGAGGAAAAGGCACATCAAAAGAATGAAAGAGCCAAAGGGCAAATCCAAAAAAAAAAAAAGAGCAACAAAAAAGTCTACTCATGAGAAAAGGTAAATCAAAGAGAGTTGATGCAATAGAAGAAGATTGAGGAATGAGAGTGAAATTAATTTGGAGTCTGGACAAAATTTGTAAAATAGATAGGAGCTCCATGTTTGGTTTCAAAGGTCGCTATTTGCTTCTTGTTTTTAGCCATTTGAATATATCTTTCTTCTTATTTCCTACCTTGCTTGACTTAACCTTGGCCCCCTTACAACCCATGAAACCCCATCTTTTGCATGCATGTGAACTATTTAGTGGAGATTTGGTCAAATTACAAGCTTATGGTAATGTGCATTTTGTTGAAACTTGAGTGTATATTTCACTAGTCCCTAAACACTTAGAGAGATTGTGAGTGAGTGCCCTTGTTCACATAAATGTATTCTTCAGGACATGAGCCTCTAATTGGGCAACCTTTTGACATCTCATTTGTGCTATATTATCTGTCATTGTGCTTCTAATTTTGGGTCTCTTATCTGACTGTCTCTGTTATTTATTTGAAAATTTTTTGAGCCAGAAAATTTGCTTGAGGACAAGCAAAAGTTAAGTGTGGGGGAGTTGATAAACTGTAATTAAGTGCATTTTTAGAGATGTTTTTGAATTACTTTTAGAACAATTATTAGCAGTTATATAAATCATTGACTTACATTTGCTATTTATTTTTGCAGAGAAGAAGATAATGTGAAAAGAACAAAAATTCAATCTAATGGCACTCAAATCATCAATTATATATATGGGCTAGCAAATATAGAATTGGGTGTGGATATATTAAAAAGAAAGGCCCAAATCCACATTGAAGAAAGAATTGTTGAAGGCTATTGCTTTTCCCACACCCCCTCCTACTCTTTCACACCCCTTAACAAATTTTATTCCAAAAATAACCTCGCGTGAAACGCTGAGTTCACGTGTTTAAAGACTGTTCGAACGACCTTGTTCGAACACGTTCGAATGATCTCGTTCGAACAGGTGAAATTACGCACAAGAGGGTGTGAAGTCAATATTTAACACACTCGAACGATGTCGTTCGAACGGGTTCGAACAAGGTTATGCGAACACGTTCGAATGACCTCGTTCGAACAGGTGAAATTACGCACAAGAGGGTGTGAAGTCAATATTTAACACACACGAATGATGTCATTCGAACCTGTTCGAAGGCCCGTGTTCAAACAGGTGAAATTTCGTGAAAAAAAAGAGGTTTTGGCTGGCCTTTTGGTCTTTTCACACCCTTGTGGGGTGTGTTTAGAGTAGGAGGGGGTGTGGGAAAAACAATAGCCTTGTTGAAATTCAAATTGAAAGTTGAAGGCCCACCACACTTACTGAAGAAAGAAAGGATCCATTCACCTTGGGGAGGAGAAGAAAATAGAACACGTGACTTGAAGAGGGAGTAACAACAATCAAGGAAATCTATGTCCAAGCAGCTCCTGTGGTTAATAATTGTATTGATGTGATCCCTAAACTAGTTTCTGAAGAGACTAATAAGCTTCTTATGGCTACTGTGTCTTTAATTGATATTAAGAAAGCTGTTTTTGATTTGGGTGCTCAGAAAGCTCCTGGTCCTGATGGTTTGAATGGTTTCTTCTTTCAACAAAATTGGGAAATTATAAAGGAAGATGTGGAGGCTGCTGTCACAGAATTCTTTACTACAGGCAATCTTGGGGATACTGTCAATGATACTTTGGTTGCTCTAATTCCTAAAATCCCTCACCCAGAAGAGATTGGTCAACTTAGGCCTATAAGTTGTTGTAATTTTATTTACAAGATTATTTCAAAAATTCTAGTTTCTAGACTTAAACCTGTTCTTAAGTCTTTGATCTCCCCTCAACAAAGTGCTTTTGTTGGAGGAAGACTCATTCAAGATAATCTTGTAGTTGCCCAAGAAGCTTTCCACTATCTTAAAAAGAAAAATTCTATAGCTAGTAGTGGTTTTGCTATCAAAATTGACATGAACAAAGCTTATGACCGAGTAGATTGGGTTTTTCTCAAGAAAGTTCTTTTAGCCTTTGGTTTCTCTGATAATTGGGTTTCTATTGTCCTCTCCCTGGTTACTTCAGTGAAGTATGTTTATCAAATCAATGGGTCTAGAAGTAAAGTCATTTCTCCTAAGTGTGGTTTAAGGCAATGAGATCCTTTGTCTCCTTATCTTTTTATTTTAGTTTTTGATGTCCTATCTAGGCTTCTGTCCTCTGCAAACACTGCCGGTCTTACTCAGGGGTTAAAATTGGACCCTAGAGCTCCTATTCTAACTCATATCTTTTTTGCAGATGATGCTTTAGTTTTTGGAAAGGCTAATCTTCAGGAAATCTATCAAATAGTAGCTATTTTGAATGATTTTACCATTGCATTTTCAGTCAAAGGATTAGTTTACGTAAACTGCGGGTGATTTGTGGTGCCTCTGTGAACTATATTCGAGGCAAGCTATCTCTGATGTGCTTTGTATCCCTTTGTGGGACACTCCTGGGAAATATCTAGGTGTACCAGCTGAATGGGGTAATTCTAGAACTCAGGCTCTTGCTTGGATCAAGGAGAGAGTTTTATCAAAGATTGAAGGGTGGAAAGAACAATTCCTTTCTCAAGCTGGAAAGGAAGTTTTAATCAAATCAGTTGTGCAAGCTATTCCTTCTTATGTTATGGCTATTGTAAGACTCCCTAAGAACTTTTGCCAATCATTATGTTCTGCTGTAGCTAATTTTTGGTGGAGTTCTAAAGTTAGATCTAGGGGTATTCATTGGAAAGCTTGGAGTTTTATGTGTGGAAGTAAGAATAAAGGTGGAATGGGATTTAAGGATTTTGCTAATCAAAATTCTTCCTTACTCTCAAAGCAAGCCTGGAGATGCTTACATTGTCCCAATGATTACTGGGCTACTATGTTGAGGGGTATTTATTGCAATAAGGAGGATTTTTGGAATGTAAAACCTAAAGTTGGTATTTCATGGGTTTGGAGGAGTATACTGCATGGAAGAGACCTTTTGAAGAAGCATGGGAGGTGGAATATTGGTATAGGAAATGATATCAGTATTACTAACGATAGGTGGCTTATTTCGGGTCAGATGGCTACTGCTAATCAAGGTTGTACAGTTTTGAAGGTAATAGATCTAATTGATCAATCTTCAAAAGTGTGGAATGTTGAATCTCTAAGGAGGAATCTTTCTTCAGATAGTGCTATTCAGGCTGTTAAAACCCCTATTAGCTTATTTAATACTAAGGATAGTCTTTGTTGGCCTTTAACTTCAGATGGTGATTACAGTGTTAAATCTGGCTACAAAGCTATGAGGACTACTATGATTAATCCTTCCTCTACCCCTTCTCCTTCTTTCTCTCTTTCTGAAAGATCTTGGGATAAAATATGGGGAGCAAATGTTCCTGGTAGGATTAAACATTTTGTTTGGAAGCTTCATCATAATGCAATCAATTCTGCAGTCAATCTACTTAAGAGAAGAATTGCTCCTTCATCTTTGTGTCCTATTTGCAAAGCTTTCGATGAAACTATTGAACATATTCTATTTCTATGTCCCCAGGTGTCCCCAGTATGGTTTGGTTTGCAACTATGCCCTGTTCCTAATAACCTTAATATCAATCTGTTTGGTGTGTGGTTTGAGGCAATTTTAGATGCTTCTTGGTGTAATGGGGGTGACAAGGATAATTTGCTTAGTTTTATTATGATAGCTTTATGGTATATTTGGAAAGCTAGAAATTTAATGGTGTTTGAACAGAAACTTCCTAATCCTTATGACACTCTATTTTCAATCAAGTTCAACTGTTCATCTATGCTACAGGCTAATACTAAGGAGCAGAACAACATTGTTGCTAGAAATTGTGCTAGGAGTTCAGTGAAATGCTGGAGTCCTCCTTGCAACAATGGGATTAAATTTAACTCTGATGCCCAATTTGATTTGGGATCAGGAAAAGGCTTCTCAGGTGTTGTGGCTAGAAATGAAAAGGGGGTGGTAATTGCAGGAAGTACCTCAAGTTTGTTTGCATCTTCGCCTCTAGTAGCTGAAGCTCTTGTTGTCCGTGCTGCTGCTATCCTTGCTTCGAATCTTCATTGTCTTTTCGTTGTCTTCGAATCTGATTCTCTCAACTTGATTGATGCATGCAATGAAAAAAGAACAATAGGTGAGATTAATGTCATTATAAATGATATTCATCTTATTATGGCGAATTTTACCTCTTGTGCTTTCAATTGGACGAATCGAAATGGAAACAGAGCTGCTGATTGTCTTGCGAAGTTGGCATCTTCAAGAGATCTTCCATTTGATTGGATTTCAGCTCCTCCTCTTCTATTAAGATCTATTTTGCAGCAGGATTCCATAGGGATTTCTGGGTATTGGGGTTGATTGTTTTCTAGGGTTTCTTTGTTCGAAGGATTTTGTTCTCCGTGGTAGTGCAATTCTCTTCGTGTTGTCTAGTTTTGTTATCAAGCTTGGTTATCTTTGCTGTTGTTGTTTTTGGTTGGGCTCCATGTTTTGGGCCTTTATGGTTTTTTGTTGTTTTTTTGTCCTTGCTTTGTAACTTGTAATAGGTTTGGGCTTCGCCCAATTTCTTTAATATGAAAGCCTTATATTGTTGATCAAAAAAAAAGAAGAGGGAGTAACAACCAGCCACGCAACTTGGAGGCACGGAACCCTAGGCCTGGGTTATAAAAGGCACCAATTGGAATTAAAAGAAAAAAGGCCTAAGGGGAAAGACGGCACATCCATACACAACACAGCCGCATAGACCGACGCGAAGAGGGAGATTAGAGACTGTGGATCCCGTTCTTGACACCGTGAGAGATCTTTGGAGTAGAAGTAGGAGATTGAAGATATAGATAAAGACTTCCTCTAATTTACCGGTTATTCTTTATCTTCGTATTTCATGAATCTTGTTGTTATTTCATTGTTCTTGATTATTATGGATACCTAAGTCCTCTTCTAGGGTCTTAGGTGGATCTTGCAAGTTTAGAGACTTTTTAATGTTCTAATTTCTAGTTTGAATTCATGTTTTTATTTTAATTGATATTGTCCTATTGTTTTTATCACAAGATTAGGATTAGCTACCCTTTGTATGTTTATAATCAATTAGTTGATCAGCGACCGTACTGCAATTAGTTGGTGGACCTATAGGATAATAGGGGCTATAATTAGGGCATGACCAAACCATGATTTAGTCTTCCAATCATTCAACCTTTTTGCTCTTTATGTTTTTCTTGAATTTAAATTCTTGCATGACCAAACGAGGGTTAATTTAGGAAAATAAATATTAATCGCGAATGACCAAACGGGTTAATAGTTTTAGTAAAGGGATTGGTAATTAAATAGAATAAGGGAATTCAGGTAGAATTATACATAGGGGAATCGAAGCTTGCAAGAGAAACCGTGATCCTAGGCCTCTCTCCATTAATTCAATATTGCATTTTAATTCTTGCTATTTATTTCTTTTTATTTCTAAATCATCAAATTATTTCTCGTCTAAACAATATATAATCTCGACTAGTTTGGTACTTGTTAATTAATCCCTGTGGATACGATAATCTTTTATACTACTTCTGCGAAAGAGTACACTTGCTCTAAGTGTGTCTTTGACGCAACAAGTAGCCAAGCGGCTAAAGAAACCCTAGCCCAACAGGAACCCTATTCAGTTTCCAATGATGATTTTTAAGAGAAGGAATGGAGGTCGCAACAAGCATGGTCGCGGTCACGTCAAAGTCATTCGCTACTCCAACTATGGCAAATGTTTTCCCAAGGACGAGGCCAACAAGAGGTTTCTTGTGAGGAACATTTTGGAACGGGCTTCAATTAGAGATATTCAGTAAGCTTGTGTCTATGACCAATACACCCTTACTAAGGTATATGTGAACATTTAGTATTGTGTTTCATGTTCTATCCACGCTCACATTGTGAGGGTTCGATATCGCACTAATAAGAGGAAGCATAGTCTTCCACAACGTTTCATTAGGGCGCAGTGATGATGCACAAAGTCTCGGTCAGCCTGGTCAAGCGCCTCGCCTTGCTGGAGCTCCAACTGGTGGAGCTCCTCCTGTTGTGCCTAAAGCAAATTTATGAGTTTTGATCTTGTTGGATCAATTTTATTATCAACCTAATTTCCTTTGCTTATATTTGAAATTGCAGCTTTGTATAGACACTTTAGTTCCTAGTCACTTTAGTATATGTTCGATACCTACATTTTAGTTTCTTATAATTTGGTTGTTATAATGAAATTGGATCTTGAAAGAAAATAAAACCAAGAAAAATCTACTTTTGCTATTGTTGTCGTCAAACTCTTAGGTCCTAGCTGTGGAATCGGCTAGAGGTTTGGACAAATCTTCTATTCCTCTGTTCTTCAAGCAATTGCGCCGAGGAGGGACTCTGCTCCCCGACTGTGGGTATCCTGACTCCTCTAGAAAGGGTCAGGTTGGGTGGATTGGACGTGAGGGTTAGATTATTCTACTGACCTAATGCATTAAAATAAAGATAAGTAAAGTTCGGTAAAGAAGATAAAAACTTGAAATAAATTTGGGTTGTAATGATTGATGTGTATTTGTACAATTTCATTCTACCCTATATATACATAGGCCCTCGTCGGCCACTTTCCTAGCCAACATTTTCCTACCGTTGGATCTACTAATGATCAACGTATCTCATTGCTCCCGACCCCTAAAGAAGCGGAGCCACTACCCACGATCTCCACTAGCACAGTTAGTGGAGTAAAACTCTTCGCGCAACTTCGCTTGATCTTCAGGTACGTAGTCCCACGTTCTGTCCTCCTGCTTCCCTCGTGCCTTCCAACCGAGACTGCCTTACCTCGGCCACTCGCTCCCCCCGCTCCCTCTTGCCCCTCGGGTAGTCCCATGGACTTGGGCATCTGAGCTATCGTGGCTTAGGCACTCTATAGGCTGATGCTTATCTCTCCCTCGGCCTAGCTCATTGTCCCTCGGGCTCTCACCCTCTCCTAGGGGTGGTTTTCCTTGTAGCCTGCCCCTGAGGGGCCCTTTTGAGTTCGATTTATTGGCAATCTTCCCATGGGACTCTAATTTTTCCTCTTTCTCTCCCTCAACCCTCGGCCCACGACTTAATTATTTTTGGGTTTTAATAATTTCCCCCCTTTTTGTGTAGTCGTATGGTCGAGAGGACGTGACTGATGGGACAAAAACCCTTGATGTGCCTTGATGTGACGGTTTGAGAAGACATAATTGTTGCGACGTGACACTTGACGCTTCGTGTCTATCTAAACGGCTGCGCAACGCTAACTTTCTTCTTCTTAAAATCGTTCTTGCTTTCGTTTTCTTCTTTCGCACGTAACCAATTGTTCCGTCTTCTCCTTCGCCATCGGTTCCTTCCAACCACCATGCACTAGTGGAAAAAATGGATTCTACATCAGCAATTCATACCAGTTCAAACAATAACTGATATTAAAAAAGAGGCGGTGGTATTTTTGAAATTATGAACACATTTTTTATATCGGTTGAGGTTCTAACCGATATAGAAACTCACAATTTACACTAGAAACATCGGCTCTCATTGTACCGCTTCTTTGCTCAACCCTAAATTTAGTTCGCTAACTAGTACCGGTTCTTTGCTCAACCCTATCACTCTCTTCAACCAAAACACATCGATCCCTGCAAGCAAAACCCTAACCCATCGCTGCAGGAAAACCCCCAACCCATCGCTGCAAGAAAACCCGTCGATTTGAATCCTTGATAGGTTTTATTTGTTTATTTATTTGTTAGAAAAGAGTGAGGGAAGGTGATTTTGTTGATGCTGTGTCTTTTGGCTTTGAGTTGTGCAGGTGTTTCATGATAATCAATTTGTACAAGAAAGGATAATGGATTATAATGATTTGGAGCGTGAAAGAGGAATTACTATACTAAGTAAAAATACATCTGTGACCTATAAAGATTTGAAGATTAATATAATAGATACTCCAGGTCACTCTGATTTTGGTGGTGAAGTGGAACATATTTTGAATATGGTGGAAGGAATCCTTCGTGTGGTACTCCTCCTTTTTTTTTCTTGAATTCCTTTAAAGTCATGCATTTTTTGCACAATTGAATGTTATTATGATTGATGCCGGAAATTAGTAACTCGTCGCAACATGCAAAAACTTACGAGCTTTGAAGAAATTCTTTGTGTTTGAAGAATCTCATCTAACTTGTATTTCGAATGATTAATTTTATCTCTTGCTCATGTCTTCATTCTTGACACACGATGTAGCATCAATATCGGTTTGGGATTTTCGAATACAAGGATTTTGAAACTTCTTTACATTTTATTTTCAATTACTTGATTGTAAATTCATTCAGGGTAGGGAATATTTTGTCTATAAGAAACATAATTTTGCTTTCCTATGCTATAGAATGTGCTATTATTTTTTCCTCTTGTATAAATGTTTCATTGTTTTGAAACCCGACATATGGCTTCTTGTAACACATAGAGCTAATCAAGTCTCTCTTTGTTTTGTAGGTAGATTCTTGAAGAAGGACAATGCCTCAGACAAGACTTGTCTTAAAGAAGGCTTCATTGAACTAAATGCAACAGATGAACAGTATCCCGTGATATAACCGACATAGTTTGTTTTGTGTTTTACAAATTGAGTTGGAACTTGTAAGTCTATCAGAGTCGATTAAGTCGTGATATTTTATTTACAATGACGTGTGAGGATGTTATAAAATCTTTATGATTTCAAATCGCTTCTTTGGTAAAGTCAAACAGATCATTTATCTTTGAAGGATTGTAGTTGTTTGAGATTTATGATGTTTTCTCACTTGCGAGTGTGACTTTCAAGTAATATATGCAAGTGGTATAAAAGAAGCAAATCAAAGTCTTTCCCATTTGATTGATTCAGGGGAAAATATGCATGGCAATTCTGTCTAATTTTATACTTAACATGGATTGTGATATAGGAGTATAGCAATTGGGTGCTTGGAAGTGGAGTTTTAGAAAAAGGGACGGATGTCAAGGTGATGCATATTTGTGTATACTAAGCTTAAGTTTGCTTAATAACAAATACGCTTTTAGTCTCGGAAAAATTCTACTAACTTACTAAGTCAATATTCCGTGTTTTCCTTTTCAATTTTTGGGAGAGGTGGAGCAGCGATTATTGAGGCCTTAATTTCAATTTTGCATTAGCATTTTGTTTTGAAATCCATTGTTGGAAATAGAATGTTTTACTCTTCATACCACTTATAGGATGATTTTTTCCAGATATGTACTCCAGAAGATTCATGTAGATATGGAAGAGTTAGTGAGCTTTATGTGTATGACAAATTCAACAGGGTCCCTGCAGAAAGCGTGGAGACTGGGGATATATGTGCAGTATTTGGAATTACTGATATTCAGGTAAAGATTCAAGGTTTTAGATGAAGCGCAAACTCTTGTATTTCAGTAGCCTTATTATTAGCCATTTCAACTCAGATTGGGGAGAAAATTGCTGATAAAGTGACTGAAAATTGCTGTTAACAAAATTTAACAACAGGGGGGTAATTAGAAATATTTTATATTTACAAGGTCTTTTTTAAAAGTTTTATTTTTACAGGGGGTAAATAAATAATTGATATATTTGTAGGGGAGTAACATATATTTAAGCCTAAAATTTTCCGTTGTGCTTATTTTTGATAGCTAGCTAGTAATGCTTAATTTTCCAATTTCAATTGTTTAGGTGAGCAGTAGTGGAAATGCAAATGGTGGAAAATATGTCTCTAGACCGGTTCTTTTGGCAATTGAGGGACCATAATGATTGTGATGCTTAATTTCCGGAGTCTCTATTTCTATATAACCATAATGATTTTGTAATAGGTAGATTGTGATGTTTTGGTGCTGTTAGTTTCCTTAGTTATGACTATGTAAAAACAATTGAGATTGTGTTGAGATTTTGTTGGAGATTTTGTAATATGTAGATTGTGATTCTTATGGAAAACAATTGAGGTTGTATGTTGATCAGTTTTTTTTTTTTAAAAAACTCCACTTTTAATATCGGTTACTTTTGATAACTGATATAAAAAGTGATTTTTAATATCGGTTCAAATTAAAAACTGATATTAAAAAGCGCTTATACTGGCTTAAAAATTGACTTTCCATAACGGATCTACGTGGAACAGATATTAAAAATATTTTCCATATCGGTTCTGCAACCGATATTAAAAGTGCATATTTTTACTATCCCCTTTATCTATATCAGTTCAGCAACTAATATGAAATGACGTTTTTAACCGATATGAAATGCCTTTTTCCTCTAGTGATGTATTCCCACTCCGACTCGTAGAATGAAGACCATAGCTATGGAGGCAACGATAGTCTTGCTAGTTCTTCATCTTCTTAAATGGCTACTTTGAGCCCCGGTCCCCAAGTTTTTCCCAAAGATGTTCTGGTCGCCGTCGCTGGTGGTGTCACGATACGACCCATCACCTCTGAGGTAAGTGACGGTTTAAATGCCTTTAAGCAGGTGTTTACTACTTCTCACCACCCCGACTTGGAAATCACCCAGGACTAGTTCAACGTTTACGCTCGAGTGTCAGAGAGCAGAGGTTGAGCCAAACCCACTAAAGAGTATCGTGATTGGTTCAACCGGATTGAACCCGTCAAGAGGGAGTTTTGGAGAAAATGGGCCCTTCGTAACATGATTGCCCTTACTTCTGTGCCCATTCCCCACAACTTTGACATCTTGCTGCCTCTCCTGGGCTTCTTGTCTTCCAACCTTAATGCCTTCATTTATCCTTGGGGTATCATGACTCCTACCGTCCTTGACATTCCTGCCATTACTGGTTTTCCCGCTTCGGGTGAATCCATCCAACCCACTCAGCTGAAGAAGGTGAATCTTAGTCACGTCCATGCCAACGGCGTCTACTCAAGGTCTCTTCTTGAGAATTCAAGAACTGATGGTGAGATCACGGAAGAAGAACACACCACATTCCTCATGTATTTCTGTTGTCGTCAAACTCTTTAAGTCCTAGCCGTGGTGTCGGCCAGAGGTTTGGACAAGATAGTGATTCCTCATTCTTCAAGCAATTGTGCCGAGGAGGGAACTCTGCTCCTCGACTGTGGGTATCTGGACTCCTTTAGAAAGGGTCAAGTTGGGTGGATGGGACGCGAGGGTTGGATTATTGTACTGGCTAATGCATAAAAATAAACATAGTAAAAAGTGTGGTAAAAGCGATAAAGAAATGAAATAAATTTGGGTTGAATTGATTTATGTGTGTTTGTACAATTGCGTTCTACCCTATATATATACATAAGCCCTCGTCTGCCACTCCCCTGGCCAACATTTGTCTATCGTCAGATCTATTGAGATCAATGGTCCTCATTGCTTCCGAGCCCTAAAGAGACGGAGCCACTACCCACGATCTCCACTAGCACGATTAGTGGGGTGAAAGCTCTTCGCGCCACTTCACCACAGCTTCTCTCTTTCCCTTGATCTTCATATAGCCCCACGTCGTGATCACGTGCTTCCCTCATGCTTTCCAAGTAAGCTAGCCTTACCTCGGCCACCTATTCACTCGGTTTCCTCCTGCCTTTTGGGAAGTCCTATGGACTCAGACATCCAAGCCAATGAGGCCGAGACACTCTATAGGCTGGGCTTGACTCTCGCCGGTCTAGCTCGCTGCCCCTCGGGCTTATCGTTTCCTCGGGCATTCTTCATTGTAGCTTTGCCCCGAGGGGATATTCTGAGTTCGATTTATTGGTACTCTATGAATTTTGTCTGGTGGTGCATGTAACACCCCTTTTCTACCCTTATATTACGTGTCATTTATCAGAGTAATTCCTTTTTCTTAAAAATAAATTTTCGTTACTTGATAGAAAAGAAATGCTACACTTCATTAAAAACTCATCAAATAATGCACTCTTCAATTTGTGCAATCAAACATCATGTTATGGAAAATCCCATTCTCATAAAACACAATAGCAGCGGTATAACTACCAACTCACCAAATACTCTCACACACGTCTCAATGTAACAAATAAAAATCAGCGTACAATTATTAAACGAATTATCCCACTCCACGCCCCTAGGTGTTACAGTATCAGAGAGCGACACAACATTACAGCCCAAAAATTAAAAGAATAAGGCACCTGCAGCCTTCACTGCGGGTACTGCGCAGCGTTGCCACAATAGAGCAACATTCCAAGCGGAAGGGTGAGAATTTCAAAGGAACATAATCGAGACACAATAGAGTAATAAGAAGGGACAATCACAAGGTATCATCACCACATCATAATTACACAACACCACTCAAATCACAACAAAGACCACTCACAATTATGTTTATGTATGAAGATGCAACCCACACGCGGCATATGCATGATGGTACCATATCATCTTTAAAACCACTCAAGGCATATCTTCATTATAGAAGAGAACCACTCAAGGCATAACATCATCAATATAAATCATAGTATGCACATGCCATGAGGTCCTATAACACATGTGCAATTCAACCAACATTCACTCGGGGTACTCACCATCATCATCATAAAATAAATAACCACTCAAGGTATGTCATCATAAAACACTCGTAGAGAGTGTACAAATCATTCACATCATACTCATTAAATAACACATCATCTTAAAACACTCGTAGAGTGCATTAAATCATTCACATCACAATCATTTAAATAACACATCATCATTGATCACTTATCTTTTAGTTTTGTGGGTTATAAAATAGTAAACTGATTGACTATGGGATTACTCAGGTAACTGGTACTACTCGCAAGAGGCATTGGCCACATTTGCGAGGCTCTCAGTGATGCCCTTGTAAATGCACCAGTGAAAGAAATTTCGCCTTAGCGGTAAACCACAATTTAGCCATAGTCAATGAGTACACTAGTAGTATAAACCCCTTACGACAATTCGATCATAAAATAAACTCAGAAAATTCGATCCTCGTCCAGCAACACAATTTGAGAAAACAGATCAATTTAGTAACAACACAGCCACTTATATTTTTGAAAAACCGTACTATAGTTTCGCAAAACAAACACCAAGTTTAGTGACAAGAGAAAAAAACAAAGAACTTACATTTAAAAAAAGCGCACTATATTTTCACAAAATAAAGATCAATTTTTAGTGACCAAAAACAAGAACTTATATTTAAAAATCTGCACTATATTTTCACAAAAAAGATCAATTTTTGGTGACCAAAAACAGCAACTTATATTTAAAAATACTGCACTATATTTTCACAAAACAAAGATCAATTTTTAGTGACCAAAAACAAGAACTTATATTTAAAAATATTGCACTATATTTTCACAAAATAAAGATCAATTTTTGGTGACCAAAAACAGCAACTTATATTTAAAAATACTGCACTATATTTTCATGAAAACATCAATTATTTGTTAACAAAACAGCAACAATTTAACAACCAAAAACAACACCTTATATCCTTGAAAAACAGCAACCATATTCAATCAAAACTAGCAACAACACACAATTTAACACAGCAAACAGCAACAATTTTAATTCACCAAAAACAGCACCTTGTATTTTCAAAAAACAGCACTATATCTAATTAAAACAAAGAACCACGCCTAATTAAACAAGGCAAACAGCAACAATTTAATCACCAAAACATGGAAAATCGATTTTAACCCCATCAACTCACCAAATTCGAAACTCAATTCATCATCCCATAATTTTAATCACGTGATAACATCAACAATACATCATACAACATCAAAACCCGACAAAACCCATCATATACATAATTATGTTAGATGAAACGCTCACCCTTACCTTAAATTAAATCGTAGGACTCTCACTAACACCAAAATCACCCAAGTAGCAAGCTTTCCCTTCCTCTCCTTGAAATTAACGATGGATGTTCTTTCTTGAGCAACTTATGAACCAACAACAACAAGCAATGAGTGATTGAAAATCACCACAATAGGAAAAGGAAAAAATTGAGAAAGAAAGGACCAAAACCCTTACCTTGAGCAACCTTGAGAAGTTTCCCTCTTCTCCTTCCTCTCCTCTCTCCCACACAGTATGAAACCCTATTCTTTCCTCTTCTCGTTGTTTTTCTTTTCTTTTCCTTCCTTTGCAACTAAGCCTAGTTTATTTATATTTTGGGCTCAAAAGGTTTGGGCCCTTTTACACCCCCTTCCATCGCTTCCACCACTCCCTAATACAATGAAATAACCACCACATTATAACTCAATATAATTAAATTTAGTGTAACACTTTAAATAATTTAATCAATTACTTAATTAAATTATTTAGGTGTTACAACTCTCCCCACTTAGGAAATTTCGTCCTCAAAATTCATACAATTGAGTCAAATAGTTCTGGATAGGACTCCCTCATCCTGCTCTCTAGCTCCCAAGTCATGCTCTCACCAGCAGCTCCCAACCACACCACCTTGACCAATGCAATGTCTTTTCCTCTCAACACCTTCACCTCTCTATCATCAATCCTCACTGGCATAGTCTCCACCGTGAGATTCTCACGCACTCTACGTCATCCATGTGAATCACATGAGACGGGTTCGGAATATACTTCAAGGCGTGACACGTGGAATACATCGTGCAAGTTCGAAAGATTAGGTGGCAGAGCCACCCTATAAGCAACTTTTCCTACCCTCTCGGTGATTTGGTACGGTCCAATAAATCTAGGAGTCAACTTCTTCGCTTTCAGTGCACGCCCAACACTGTCATAGCGTAACTCTCGTGAATACATGCTCACCACTGAAATTCCAAGTCCTTTCTCCTCCTATCATGATAACTTTTCTGCGGCTGCGGGACTCTTTCATTTTCTCCCCGATCATCTTAACCTTCTCTCTGTAGTCTCCCTAACCAATTCCGGCCCAAGAACGACACTCTCACCGGACTCATGCCAACACAACGGAGTCCTACACCTCCGCCCATACAAAGATTGCCTCAAAAGGAGCCATCCCTATACTCGAATGGTAGTGTTATTATAAGTGAACTCAATCGGTGGAAGGTGTGTATCCCACGCACCTCCTCGCTCCAAAGACACAAGCTCTCGGAAGATCCTCTAGAGACCGGATGGTTCTCTGTCGACCATCATCACCCGAGGATGATAAGTGAACTCAACCTCGGCTTGGACCCCAAAGCCTCTGTAAGCTTCCCCAAAACTCGATGTAAACCGCGGGTCTCTATCCGACACAATACTCTTGGAACCCCATGAAGCTTCACAATCACCGAATGTATATTCTAGCCAACTTTGGTACGGGATAGGTGATGTTGATAGGAATGAAGTGAGCGGACTTGGTCAACCTATCCACAATCACCCAAATAGAGTCAAACCCTCTCACCGTGTTTGGCAACCCGCCACAAAGTCCATGGAAATGTTGTCCCACTTCCATTAGGAATCTCCAACGGTTGCATCAACCCCCGGCCACGGTGCTCAATCTTTGACTTACGGCAAGTCAAACATGCGTATACAAATTGTGCTACATCCTTCTTCATACTGTGCCACCAAAAACAGCTTTCTTCAAATCATGGTACATTTTCGTGGCACTGGATGAATACTTAACTTGCTCCTATGGCTCTCCTCAAGTATCATTCTCCTCATATCAACATCATCAGGAACACATATCTCCGCCCTCGAATCTCAATACTCCACGGGAATCCAACACGAAATCCCCATCCACCGCTGATCACCCGCAACCAACAAATCCACGGTTTCACATCCGGTTCACGGCGTCTCGATATTAATCAAGAAGTCATTATCAATCCTCAAGATACCCACTGACACTCTGCGGTGTCACCTTACAAACTGGACTCAAATCACGGAATTGCTCGATCAACTCCAATTCCTTCACCATCATTCCGACATATGTAAGGTTTTCCGACTTAAAGCATCGGCCACGACATTAGCTTTGCGGGATGATAGTTCAAGCGAAATCGTAATCTTTCAAAGAACTCTAACCAACGCCTCTGTCTCATATTCAACTCCTTACGGTCAAACAAGTACCTCAAACTCTTGTGATCACTGAACACCTCAAATCTGGTGCCATAGAGATAGTGCCTCCAAATCTTTAGCGCAAACACAATAGCGGCTAGTTCCAAATCGTGAGTAGGATAGTTCCTCTCATGTATCCTCAATCGCACGGACGCATAAGCAACTACCTTCCCATCCCCGCATCAATACACCTCCCAAACCCATCTTGGAAGCATCACAAGACACAACAAAAGGCCGATCCCAAGACAGCAAAGACTAGCACCGGAGATGTTGTCAACCTCCTTTTCACTCTTGGAAGCTCTCTTCACACTTGGCGCCCCACACGAAAGCTCTTCCTTTACAGTCAATTGGGTCAACGGGAGGGCTAGCTTAGAGAACCCTCAATAAACCTCCTGTAGTAACCAGCCAACCCCAAGAAACTCCTAATCTCAGTCACAGACTTTGGGCTCTCCCACTGCAACACTGCATCAACCTTCGCTGGGTCCACCGCTATACCATCACCAGAGATAATGTGACCCAAGAAGCTTACCTCTTTCAGCCAGAACTCACACTTTGATAACTTAGCATAAAGCTTTCTTTCTTTCAAAGACCTCTAGCACTAACCTCAAGTGCTCTGCGTGTTCCTCCTCAGACTTAGAGTACACCAGTATATCATCAATAAACACAACCACAAACCGATCCAAATAGCTATGGAAGATCCGGTTCATGTACTCCATAAACACCCCTGGTGCATTTGTGACACCAAACGGCATTACAGAGTACTCATAATGCCCATACTCGCCCCGAACCGGTCTTACGGATGTCTTCATCCTTCACCTTGATCCGATGATACCCCGACCTCAAGTCAATCTTGCTAAAAACCTTAGCACCCACGGTGATCCATCGGATCATCAATCCTCGGAAGAGGATATTTATTCTTGATTGTAACTTTGTTCAACCGACGGTAGTCTACACACAACCTCATACTCCCATCTTTCTTTTCACTAGCAAAGAAGACTGAGCTCCCAAGGTGACACACTCTGGCCTCACAAACTTCTTTTCTAACAAATCTTCAAGTTGCTTTTTTTGGGTTCTCGCTAACTCAGATGCAGACATTGATGACGGCGCCATAGACACGTGCCTAGTGCGTGCACAAGCTCAATCCCAAACTCAACTTCCTCTGCGGTGGCACACTAGGAATCTCATCAGAAACACTTCGGGGAACTCACACACCACCGCAACCCATCAACCACGGCTTGGTTCTCAGCAGACATGGACGCCATCAAAGCAAACAACCGACCACCCTCTTTCATTACCCGCGCAATTGCTCGTGAGACAAAGAAAGGCACTCTTCCTCTTCGGGAAGAAGAAAACTAATGACTTACTAGGACGGTTGATGTGCACGTGGTTATCTACTAACCACCCATGCCCGTAATCACATCCAACCCACCCAAAGGCAAACAAATCGGATCAACTAGAAAATCTCTGCCAAGACCGACAGAGGACACCTAGCACACATTAGAGAAGTAGTTCACATCAACCCTTAGCCGGGAGTGTCGATAACCATCCCTCTCTCCATAACAGACATAACACTAATTTCAACTTTTCAAAGACAAATGCGAAGCAATAAAAGAGTGCGTAGCACCCAGTGTCAACAATAGCAATTAAAGGTGTACCATAGATGAAGCATGTACCTTTAATCGCATTGGGTCCCTCGAACCGCCAAAGGCAAAAACTCTCCCAGTGGACTTCTCTTTCTTTGGCTTTGGACATCGTGTGTAATCGATGTGACCACTCTCCCCCGCAATTAAAGCACAACACCTCCTTCCTATCACGGTTGGAAGCCATGTGTCCCTCTTTTCCACACTGTAACATCTCTTTTCTCATTATTTGGACAACTGACTCTTATGGCTCGCTTTCCACACGTGTAACAAGTAACACTGGCCGCGGCAAGATCTCCCCACTTCGCTTAGACCCACCAACAAATTTACCAACAAACTTCCTTTGCCACTTACCAAAGAAGCGCCTCATATGGCTTTCCCAGACCAGAAAAATTCTTTTGCTTTTCCTTCATAGCTCTAGAGAAAGCATTATTGTCCTCTTCAAAAACTCGCACTATTAACCAACAACGGAAATACTCGGATCTGCACTGATACCCTATGGCCCTCTTAATATCAAAGACGCAAACTGTTCTCAAACTTGATGCACTTGGAGAACTCAGCCCCTCTCCATCATAGTGTGGATAAAACTTGGACAGATTCAGTAAATTTTGCAAAGATACTCTGCGATTCTGATCATGCTACCTTGCTCAAGTCTCAAAAACTCCACCTCTTTCTTTCCACGGACATCTTAGGATAGTATTTCCTCTTGAACTCCCTCTCAAACATCGCCCACGTGATCTCCTCATTGGCGATCGTCAACCCCGACTAGTTTGTTCTCCACCAATCATAAGCCTCTTTCTTCAACATGTGTGTGCCATAGCGAACCTTCCGAGCATCGGTGCAATCCATGACACGGAATATCCGCTCCATCTCACTTAGCCACCAAGGGCACCATCGAGGATTATACCCGCCTTCAAAAGTAGGAGGTTCTCACGCCGAGCGTGGCGGACTACGCGTTCCATCACCCGTAGCATTACCCACAACCCCAAAGAATAGCCACGCAAGGCGGCAGCAAGTGCGCGACATCGTCTCCGCCCCGCCATTCTAGTACCGCAATGTAAAACAAAAATCGTAAACGAGTAACAAAGCTCAAATGTTACTCAATTGGATGACTCAACCACCGTGGATGCACCGAATCGCTCGATACCACTAATGTAACACCCCTTTTCTACCCTTATATTACGTGTCATTTATCAGAGTAATTCCTTTTTCTTAAAAATAAAATTTCGTTACTTGATAGAAAAGAAATGCTACACTTCATTAAAAACTCATCAAATAATGCACTCTTCAATTTGTGCAATCAAACATCATGTTATGGAAAATCCCATTCTCATAAAACACAATAGCAGCGGTATAACTACCAACTCACCAAATACTCTCACACACGTCTCAATGTAACAAATAAAAATCAGCGTACAATTATTAAACGAATTATCCCACTCCACGCCCCTAGGTGTTACAGTATCAGAGAGCGACACAACATTACAGCCCAAAAATTAAAAGAATAAGGCACCTGCAGCCTTCACTCACGTGGGTACTGCGCAGCGTTGCCACAATAGAGCAACATTCCAAGCAGAAGGGGTGAAGAATTTCAAAGGAACATAATCGGATACACAATAGAGTAATAAGAAGGGACAATCACAAGGTATCATCACCACATCATAATTACACAACACCACTTAAATTCACAACAGCACCACTCACAATTATGTTTATGTATGAAGATGCAACCCACACGCGGGCATATGCATGATGGTACCATATCATCTTTAAAAACCACTCAAGGCATATCTTCATTATAGAAGAGAACCACTCAAGGCATAACATCATCAATATAAATCATAGTATGCACATGCCATGAGGTCCTATAACACATGTGCAATTCAACCAACATTCACTCGGGGTACTCACCATCATCATCATAAAATAAATAACCACTCAAGGTATGTCATCATAAAACACTCGTAGAGTGTACTCGTCATTCACATCATACTCATTAAATAACACATCATCTTAAAACACTCGTAGAGTGCATTCGTCATTCACATCACAATCATTTAAATAACACATCATCATTGATCACTTATCTTTTAGTTTTGTGGGTTATAAAATAGTAAACTGATTGACTATGGGATTACTCAGGTAACTGGTACTACTCGCAAGAGGCATTGGCCACATTTGCGAGGCTCTCAGTGATGCCCTTGTAAATGCACCAGTGAAAGAAATTCTGGCCTTAGCGGTAAACCACAATTTAGCCATAGTCAATGAGTACACTAGTAGTATAACCCCCTTACAGCAATTCGATCATAAAATAAACTCAGAAAATTCGATCCTCGTCCAGCAACACAATTTGAGAAAACAGTATCAATTTAGTAACAACACAGCCACTTATATTTTTGAAAAACTGTACTATAGTTTCGCAAAACAGCACCAAGTTTAGTGACAAGAGAAAAAAACAGCAACTTACATTTAAAAAAAACTGCACTATATTTTCACAAAACAACATCAATTTTTAGTGACCAAAAACAGCAACTTATATTTAAAAATACTGCACTATATTTTCACAAAACAGCATCAATTTTTGGTGACCAAAAACAGCAACTTATATTTAAAAATACTGCACTATATTTTCACAAAACAGCATCAATTTTTAGTGACCAAAAACAGCAACTTATATTTAAAAATACTGCACTATATTTTCACAAAACAGCATCAATTTTTGGTGACCAAAAACAGCAACTTATATTTAAAAATACTGCACTATATTTTCATGAAAACATCAATTATTTGTTAACAAAACAGCAACAATTTAACAACCAAAAACAACACCTTATATCCTTGAAAAACAGCAACCATATTCAATCAAAACTAGCAACAACACACAATTTAACACAAAGAACAAGCAACAATTTTAATTCACCAAAAACAGCACCTTGTATTTTCAAAAAAACAGCACTATATCTAATTAAAACAGCAACCACGCCTAATTAAACAAGGCAAACAGCAACAATTTAATCACCAAAACATGGAAAATCGATTTTAACCCCATCAACTCACCAAATTCGAAACTCAATTCATCATCCCATAATTTTAATCACGTGATAACATCAACAATACATCATACAACATCAAAACCCGACAAAACCCATCATATACATAATTATGTTAGATGAAACGCTCACCCTTACCTTAAATTAAATCGTAGGACTCCACTAACACCAAAATCACCCAAGTAGCAAGCTTTCCCTTCCTCTCCTTCGAAATTAACGATGGATGTTCTTTCTTGAGCAACTTGCGAACCAACAACAACAAGCAATGAGTGATTGAAAATCACCACAATAGGAAAAGGAAAAAAATTGAGAAAGAAAGGACCAAAACCCTTACCTTGAGCAACCTTGAGAAGTTTCCCTCTTCTCCTTCCTCTCCTCTCCCACGGCGCAAACCCTATTCTTTTCCTCTTCTGTTGTTTTTCTTTTCTTTTCCTTCCTTTGCAACTAAGCCTAGTTTATTTATATTTTGGGCTCAAAAGGTTTGGGCCCTTTTTACACCCCCCTTCCATCGCTTCCACCACTCCCTAATACAATGAAATAACCACCACATTATAACTCAATATAATTAAATTTAGTGCAACACTTTAAATAATTTAATCAATTACTTAATTAAATTATTTAGGTGTTACAGTGCACCTCGATAGCCTAGCTTTTCCCTTTTCTCTTGCTCGGCCCTCGGCCCACAACTTGGTTATTTTTGGGTGTTAACAATTTATTTTGTAGGTTCATTTACGGTACTGCTTCAGCGAGTATTGTCCAAGAACTGCAACATTTTGTTGCCTTGATGACTGGTGGCAAAGTTATTGTCTAGGCTCCATACTTCCTCGGTAAACTTTACCAAGGCATCCGAGTGATGCTTGAACAGATCAAAGAATAGGGCCGAGATACCAAGATTTAAGGCCCGATGTGGTTCCTTCAGTTGTAGGCCACCCTCTACTTTCCACATATCCTCTTGGCGGGTTTGACCATCCCCAATTCACCAACCAACAGGTGTTTGGATCCCTGGCACTTGTTTCTCCCACGCCATCCTCCTGCTCCGCGCCCAATTCATGAAAGACCTCCTGCGGACAAGTGTGGGTGACGTGGGGTGGTGCTCGTATTTGGATAAGAAAGGTCCATTTTAGATCTGACCTCCTCTTCGGGATCATTCCCACCTTTCGGATGATATTCTCACCATTCGGGATAGCTGGTTGTCTTCCTTGGTAGCTCGAGACTTGTCGAATGGGTATCTCTCAAATTCTCGCTATAGTAGAGCCCTGGCAGAGTACTATTACCCCAATTTCGTTTGCAAACAGTTTGGGTTTTTGCAGCATGTACCCCTGCTCTACGGAGCCCTAAAGGATCCTCATCGTCATGAGGGATTGACGGATTGTCAGGTCTGTAGACTGGTAGTCAACAACTACCATAAGGTCAAGGAGAGTGTGTGGGCACGCTATGAGATGTGCCCGGGGGAAACCAATGCCTATACCAATTGGTGGCTTGGTGTGAAAGACCTAGTCTTCCCTTGGGCGTTGAATGATTATCTTTCCCGGTACCTCGGCCATCCGCATGTTGTTCCAACTCCTACCATAGCTCTGGCTACTACCAGCACCACTCCTCTGATTGCTCGGAAAACACCAAAATCTGCAGTCTCTACCCGGCGGCCTTCCACTCGGTCACAGCCAACCATTGGTATGTCCTTTCTCATAATTTTCTTACCTGATTGTACATTCTTTCTTAACTTCACACCTCTTCTCGATAGTAGAAACCTTCAGTGGTCCTGTCTTCGAGGATGAAGGAGACATCCCCCTTTCTTTCAGGCGGTCATCATCCCGACGTGCTCTTCTGGAGTCTTCTTCGAGGACGATGACGAAAAGAGCTATTGTGGTGGCAGAAGACACCTCTCGCCTGTCCAAGAAGTCTAAGGTATGACACTTTTTCGTCTCGTTTCCTTTTACCTTTCGCTGGCCTTTTTCCCACCGTTATTTCTGTGTGTAGGTAGCCGATCCCCCAATTCAAAATGAACCACTATCTTTCACTCGAAATTCTCCTCCTCCGGCACGTTCACCACCAACCCCTCCTCCTCAACCAGATGTCAGAGTCGTGACTGATGCAGAGGTGGCTCAATACTTTGCCTCTTAGAGCTCATTCCAATTGCATCCTCCTTCCGCAGACAAAGTACAACGACTAGAGGATACCCTCCAAGGAGGAATTAACATCAATCCTGCGCAAATCTCAGACCTCCGATCGTTGGCTTTTAGGCTAGCTTGCTCGGGGGATCTACCCGAGCCAAAGAGGAAAGTTCTATATGACATTTCCTATCGGCTACTGGAGATCTTCCAAGCTTATATTGCTTTAAGGGTCACTCAAGACACCCCTAGCAATCCTAGGATCAACTAAACGCCCTGCAGGCCGATAAAAATATGTATCTTACGAGCGAGAAGGAGGCGTTCATCGAGGAGGAGACGGCCAAGCGCCATATTGTGGAGACCGAATCTTCTCTGTCCGAGCTTCAGCGGGAACTCTTGTAACACCCCCTTATATCTAATGCTAATTCAATTAATTAAAAATCAGAGTTTTTCAAAATCTTTCCACGCACCTCGAAGAGGGTGGTACTTTTCAAATAAAACATCATCAAAACATAATTAAAATCCAAACGCATCAACGCGTATCATGCATACATAGTCAAGTGGGTTACAATCCTCAAAATAACTTCGTTTAACGTTTACATTAGTCCATTAATAGTTTTGCAAAGACAATGAAATAAAATTGAGTTCACATACTCAATACATAGGTTCAAAATAAGTTTAATACATAACCATAAATAATACTAAGACCCAACCCCGGTGTTACTATCGAGTGACTCAATAAAACCCCGAGGCGCAAGCACCATCACTCGGAATCCTGTTTGTCGCCACGAGAGCAGCAACAAGAAATGCTAGGGTGAGTCTCTTTACATAATTTATAACAAGTAAGATAAGCATTATAATTAAGAAGCATCTAGCAATAATAGTACATAGTAATCATGCTAATTGCCATTCAATTATAATATCCACAAACAAGAAAATTCGATCATTTAAGCATCAACAAGGTTTCTATGAATGTATGAATGTAAGCATGTATGCAATATGCATGTGGATCCATACTCACCACCAAACCCCGTCGGGCAACACACCACCATTTTGGCCGAAGCCACATCACCATCCTCACACTTCGGCGTAATGCATATGGTTTATGTGACTCATGACAAATGCATCATCACATCCATCAAAATATATATTAAATTACCTTTGGGACCGAAGCCCACGTCATTTATTAACTCACCACCATTGTCAATCCTTGACCATCACCATCTAAATTATTAATCACCACCACCTCAATTATTAATCATCACCACCTCAATTATTAATCATCACCACCTCAATTATTAATCATCACCTCATCATTTATTAATCATCCTCCATCATTTATTAATTTAAATCACACCTAAGGACCTTTTCTTCACTTAGGGACCATTTTGACACACCAGAATAAATTTAAGAACTTAGGAATTCAACCGCACAAGGTTTTGGAAGATCCCCACTGGAGGCGCGCACACTGGCGCGCAGAAGAGAGGCGCGCAAGATGGCGCGCGGATAGGTCGCTCTAACTCTCAAAGTTTCTGTCCTTCTGTGAGAGGTGTGCGCACGAGGTTACGCTGCAGGACGCAGCGCGCAAGATGGCGCGCGTGATCTTGATCAATCCTTGGCCTTCTTTGCGCGTAAGTTGGTTGGCACGCAAGCAAGATGGCGCGCAAAGACACCATTTCAGACACAGCGCCAAGTTGCCCGGCAAAGAATCGCGCCCTCCCGCCACACACACACACACACACGTTTTAATCCCAGCGCTAAGTTGCCCAAAGAGCTGGCGCCCCCGCACAACCCCACACGCCCAATTTCAAGAAACGGCGCCAAAATGCTAGGCATTTGGCGCCCCTTCCAACCTATACCCAACACACTTCAAAAGCCTAATTTCTTCCAAACAAATTAATTCTCACATAACCACACCAACATAGCCAATGAATTATTAATGCTAATTATCATATTTACTTGTTCATGCTCATATGACCAAATCATCAAACATACACTATGCATATATCACAACTCATGCTTCCAAAACAACAATCAACATGCTATAACCAAATTCAAGCATTTAAACATCAATCATACAATCAACATACAATCAACATACAATCAACACAATCATTCCTAGAGCTATTCTCACTATAATACACATCCTACAAGCTATAAAAGATGTATGGAGAATCCCTAACCTTGGGTGAGCTTGAAACCTCCAAACAATCACCAAAGTCACCAAACAAAACAAGCCCCTTCAAAGTGCAGCTGAAGGCCGATTGTTTTCTCTCTCTAGGGTGGAAATGGAGTTCAAAAATAACAAGTGTGAGCTTAAGGGACTCATGGAAGTGAAACAAGGAAAGGAAAATAAGGGTGTTTAGGACCAAAGCCTTCACTTACCAACACAAAACTTGAGGAAAGTCTCCTCCTTTTTCCCCTTCAATGCTGAAAACGTGACCCTCTTGCTTTGGGTAGCCATGGAAATTCAAAATGGGAAGGAATAAGCTCAAGGAATTAAGGAAATGGAATAAGGAAAGAAAAGGATGAAGATTAAGACCAAAAATCACTCACCCACCAAGAATCAAAGAGAAAGTTCTCACCTTTTCCTTCCTCCTTTCCACGCCAAGTTTCTTGACCTCCTTCCCTCTCTATTTCCTTGAAAGTTCCTTTCAATTTGGGGTTATGTGACCTTGTGTAGGGTTTTGGGGTTTTAAGGTAATTGGGCTTGGGTCATTTAAGTGACTTGGGCCCTTTTATTTGCATCACCTATTTTACTTATTCACATACTCCTGAAATTAAAATAGAATAACTCTAACTCAATTATTCCACTTAATAAACTAAGCCCCTTTTTGATAAAATAACTTTGACTATTTAATTTAACTTAATTAAATGTTGCAAGTTCCAAATAACTTAATCAATTAAATAATTAAATTATTTTGGGCGTTATAACTCTCCCCCACTTAGAATATTTTTCGTCCTCGAAAATACTCACACAAGCAATACCCAACTTCTTCTCACCTCTACCCATACTCATCATAATCTATCGTACACTAAGGTAACAAACCACCCACTTTCTCTACACTCTTACCCTTAGCGGATAATCTAACCCGTAGGGTATCCAGATCCTACTCGACTACTCAAATACCATCTATTCCGATGCAGAGACACTATACTCTCAACTACGATTTGCGATTAGCTTACCCTATTTAAGTTTCCAATCTCTGGTGCTCATCTCCGAACTCAACCTACTAACCTAACCCATCGCTTTCATCTAATTGACCTACTCGTCTTCATTACTAATAATTCCACACTGAGTTCCCTAACAACCGCACTCGATTGCTTAGCAACAATCTGAATCATGTTAACAACAAACGGCATCTCTGTACTTAGGTGTATGCACACTACAAAAATTACCCTTCCTTGCTCCCTCAGTTACTCACCTTGGTTATACTACGCTTGAGCACAACACTCTTAAACGCAACATTTCATCCCGGTAGATATACAGTATACTTAAACACCCACTCCTTTACACTTAGTTTATATACATCCCACTATACTTCGACAACTTCGATATTTCGACACTTCCACTCTAACTTAGAGAAATATACTTAGACATTACTCATGTCGACAACTCAATACTTCAACTTACCTACGTTTCGACAAACACTAACTTCGACTTACACTTTACCTCAATATCTCCATAACTGTACCATACTAGATTTCGGTATACTTAATTGCACATACCTAATACTAGATTTTCGGCAACATATATACTTCGACAGACATACTCCTCACTTAGATATTTACACCCATTTCAATAACTCTGCTCTTCGACCATGCTTACATTTCGACTCATCCATACTTAGTTAACACCACACTTCGATACCTATACACTTCGACACTCACTCATCAATCACCTTTGTATTTATAAAGACAAAGAATGAACCGCACCCTTTTTATCTATAAGGACGGCTGAAAATTCAACTCAAAAACAAAGAACGCTAAGTTGCAAACCAAAGACTTTTAGATAACAAAACAACATACAATTTAAATCACTACACATAACATTTTTTCAATTTCATTTACCTTCTAATCACACAATTCAATTACCACTTTGAACATATATCAAAATTCCTAACGAAAATTCGTGAGTTTCCCTGAAATATGGACATTCCAAAAATATTTTTACTGTATAACCGATCCGGACATCAATTCTTGTTCAAAACTCATTAATGCTCGACATATATAAAATTTACGGTTTTCCAAAAGATTTGTAAATTCAACTAACACAGAACCATAATCGAAATCCATATTCAAGCATAACAATTAAACAATCAAATCTTTATGGTTTCGTCCTTAAGTTTCAAACAAACATAATTTCTCAAAATAGCGTTTTTGATTCGAAAATTCACGAAACTCCATTTTTGAAAACCGTTCAAACATAACATAAACAACATTTTAAAATTTTCCCTAAACGTGAGTAAAACTCACCTCTTTGTTTTCAAAAGATTTTACCTCGTCAAACCATGAAATTATTGTAAGACCTTGTCATTTTCAAACAACATCAATCCATGACCTAATCGGTCCTAAAGCTAAAATCACGTCACATCTCGTAATAAAATTTTAAACAACTTGGAAATGCAATTTAACACAATTCTTGACATTACGTTCATTCCCAAAAACACAGAATTTTCCAAGTACCGTTTCTTTTCGAAAATTATAAAATTCACAATTTTGTCCAAAAAGGAAAACTATACGTAACCCCAAATCTCTTTATAAGACGAACACGTTGCCACACAAAACAACCACTTATTATTTTCAAAATTTAGTTTTCCGCCATAAACTCGAAGTTAGAAAAGTCAATCATTTCATCTTTGCCAAAAAGGAGACTATACGCGAATCCTAACCTTAATTGTTATAACCGAAACCACGCATTTCATTTCTGGTACATACTTCAAACGATTTAGCACTAATCAAAATTAAACTCACGTGCATTTACGAAAACATCAATCTATAGCAAAACGTCAATCAAAGGTAACAATATTCACAAGCAATCCTTCAAATATTGTCTATCCACTACTCTTACGCTTATTCACAACTCACTTCATCAACTACACTTAGTCACTTCACCTTTGACTATTACACTTAGGCACACTACACCTAAGAACTCCCTAACCTCGGCCATTACACTTCACAACACCTCGGTACACTCTTTTGGTACCTCGGTTCTCTACACTACGTCACGCTAAGCTTCACTACACTTACTATTCAAACGTGCCTAAACCTCGGTACTACATACTTTGACTCCCACATACCACGTCGCATGCCTATTACATTTCCACACACCTATGGTTACAACTACACCTTAGCTCATATGTAGTCCTATGTACCTAACCTTCCCTTCCTTCTTTCCTTTGATCCTCATACTATGATCATACTTGAGCCAACTACTAAACACTTTCCTTCACAACTAGTCCAATGCTCATTAAGAACTTCACGAAGGTTACAACACCCTTAGGCATACTTAATCTACACTTTTACTTTGTGCCAAAACTCTATTTTCAAAGTTACCAAAGTCTCACTCGATTTATTCCAACCATCATTAATTTATCGCTAGGAACTACGCCATATCAATCATTTAAATACCAATGCTTCTATCTTACGTCAATCCTTATTTTGACATCTCCCGACTATCAAACCCCAATTCAAACTCAAACTTCCATAAGGCACCTATTTTTCTAAAAATTAATGGTCAATCACCTTGCACACACCACTCGATCAATCAAGTTGAAATTAGTATATATTCAAAATTTATAATAATTACGAGTTATTGTCGCCTCTTTCATGGGGATGAGTGATTGGGGTGATCAGTCCCTCCTACTCATGCAACCAACTAATTAAGGTCACAAAACTACTTTCTTTCAATTCTATATCTACCGCATTAAAAGACTTTTACTTTGATCCGAGTGCGAAGGCATCGTCACGACTTTCACTCCTTTGACGTCGTTAGAACTCTTTTAATCACACATATCTTAATGATACAAACAACGATCCACGAGCAGACAAAATCAAGGCTACAACCACGATTCACGCAGATTCGATCACATATACCTCAATAATACAATATCATTTCCAATCGTAATCTAACAATTAAGTCACAAGGCACGTCAATGAATGAACAACCAACAAAGTTACTAAAGATAATACACAAAGAACATGATTTATGATTTAGAACGAGTACCAAGACTCGAGGGTTAACAGACTCGACAACTTGGGCGGACGGACCGAATCGCTCGATACCACTAATGTAACACCCCTTATATCTAATGCTAATTCAATTAATTAAAAATCGAGTTTTTCAAAATCTTTCCACGCACCTCAAGAGGTGGTACTTTTCAAATAAAACATCATCAAAACATAATTAAAATCCAAACGCATCAACGCGTATCATGCATACATAGTCAAGTGGGTTACAATCCTCAAAATAACCTGTTTAACGTTTACATTAGTCCATTAATAGTTTGCAGCACAGCGGAAATAAAATTGAGTTCACATACTCAATACATAGGTTCAAAATAAGTTTAATACATAACCATAAATAATACTAAGACCCAACCCCGGTGTTACTATCAGAGCTGACTCAATAAACCCCGGAGAAGCGCAAAGACCATCACTCGGAATCACCTGTTTGTCGCCACGAGAGCAGGCAACAAGAAATGCTAGGGTGAGTCTCTTTACATAATTTATAACAAGTAAGATAAGCATTATAATTAAGAAGCATCTAGCAATAATAGTACATAGTAATCATGCTAATTGCCATTCAATTATAATATCCACAAACAGTAAAATTCAGTCATTTAAGCATCAACAAGGTTTCTATGAATGTATGAATGTAAGCATGTATGCAATATGCATGTGGATCCATACTCACCACCAAACCCCGTCGGGCAACACACCACCATTTTGGCCGAAGCCACATCACCATCCTCACCTTCGCGTAATGCATATGGTTTATGTGACTCTATGACAAATGCATCATCACAGTCCATCAAAATATATATTAAATTACCTTTGGGACCGAAGCCCACGTCATTTATTAACTCACCACCATTGTCAATCCTTGACCATCACCATCTAAATTATTAATCACCACCACCTCAATTATTAATCATCACCACCTCAATTATTAATCATCACCACCTCAATTATTAATCATCACCTCATCATTTATTAATCATCCTCCATCATTTATTAATTTAAATCACACCTAAGGACCTTTTCTTCACTTAGGGACCATTTTGACACACGTAATAAATTTAAGAACTTAGGAATTCAACCGCACAAGGTTTTGGAAGATCCCCACCGAGGCGGCGCGCACTGTGCGCGCGAGAGAAGGCGCGCAAGATGGCGCGCGGATAGGTCGCTCTAACTCTCAAAGTTTACGTCCTTCGTGAGAGGTGTGCGCACGAGGTTACTGTGTGAGGACGCCTTGCGCGCAAGATGGCGCGCGATCTTGATCAATCTTGGCCTTCTTGCGCGTAAGTTGGCGCTGCGCAAGATGGCGCGCAAAGACACCATTTCAGACACAGCGCCAAGTTGCCCAAAGAATGGCGCCCCCTCGCCACACACACACACACACAGTTTTAATCCTCAGCGCCAAGTTGCCCAAAGAATCGGCGCCCGCACACCCCCCACACGCCAATTTCACAGAACCACGGCGCCAAAATGCTAGGCATTTGGCGCCCCTTCCAACCTATACCCAACACACTTCAAAAGCCTAATTTCTTCCAAACAAATTAATTCTCACATAACCACACCAACATAGCCAATGAATTATTAATGCTAATTATCATATTTACTTGTTCATGCTCATATGACCAAATCATCAAACATACACTATGCATATATCACAACTCATGCTTCCAAAACAACAATCAACATGCTATAACCAAATTCAAGCATTTAAACATCAATCATACAATCAACATACAATCAACATACAATCAACACAATCATTCCTAGAGCTATTCTCACTATAATACACATCCTACAAGCTATAAAAGATGTATGGAGAATCCCCTAACCTTGGGTGAGCTTGAAACCTCCAAACAATCACCAAAGTCACCAAACAAAACAAGCCCCTTCAAAGTGCGGTGAAGGCCGATTGTTTTTCTCTCTAGGGTGGAAATGGAGTTCAAAAATAACAAGTGTGAGCTTAAGGGACTCATGGAAGTGAAACAAGGAAAGGAAAATAAGGGTGTTTAGGACCAAAGCCTTCACTTACCAACACAAAACTTGAGGAAAGTCTCCTCCTTTTTCCCCTTCAATGCTGAAAACGTGACCCTCTTGCTTTGGGTAGCCATGGAAATTCAAAATGGGAAGGAATAAGCTCAAGGAATTAAGGAAATGGAATAAGGAAAGAAAAGGATGAAGATTAAGACCAAAAATCACTCACCCACCAAGAATCAAAGAGAAAGTTCTCACCTTTTCCTTCCTCCTTTCCACGCCAAGTCACGACCTCCTTCCCCTCTCTATTTCCTTCGAAAGTTCCTTTCAATTTGGGGGTTATGTGACCTTGTGTAGGGTTTTGGGGTTTTAAGGTAATTGGGCTTGGGTCATTTAAGTGACTTGGGCCCTTTTATTTGCATCACCTATTTTACTTATTCACATACTCCCGAAATTAAAATAGAATAACTCTAACTCAATTATTCCACTTAATAAACTAAGCCCCTTTTTGATAAAATAACTTTGACTATTTAATTTAACTTAATTAAATGTTGCAAGTTCCAAATAACTTAATCAATTAAATAATTAAATTATTTTGGGCGTTACAACTCTCCATTTTGCGCCCCCAGCGTGAGGAAGCTGCGAACAAACTTGCCAAAGCCACCGGAAAACAAACCCGCTTATACAACCAGAGCAAGCCTTTAGACCAACACATCAAGGAGCTGGAGTCCCAAAAAGGGGTCTTTGTTTATGACTGGGAACGTGGCCAGTGTGATGTTCAATCGGTCGTTTCTTCATGGGACTGACTATGTGCTCGCTTGGCTAGTCCTTCCACTGCCCCTCTGTAACGCCCCAAAATAATTAAGTAGTTATTAAATTAAATTACTTAGGTGTTTCATGGAGTAGTTATAATAAAACAATAGGATGGTGTTTTAATTAAAAAGAAAAGGGAGAAGTATCAATAATTCCGGGGTGGTAAGTATCGACCCAAGAGCCCAAGCCCAATGACTTAGGCTCCTAGGGTTGGTGTAATTCGCACCATTCTCCAAAGAAAGAAAGAAACGAATAGAGAGAAAGAAAAGAAAGAGAGAAAACGGCGCAAGGAGAGTGAGAAGAGGGAGAAGTGGATCGCACCAAGCAAAGAGAAGAGGAGAACTCATTTGTTGCTGTGGTTTTTGCACGTGACTCAAGGAAAATCAATTTCTACGGTTAATTCGAGGTAAGGGGAGTCTCACTCTATAATAGAGGAGATAATGGGTTATATGTATGTTATAGGGGCTGTTTTATGTTAATTGGTGATTATATGATGATTTGTTTTCTTGAATTTGGTGAATTTGTTGGTAAAATTGATTTAGAGCGTGAGTTAGGGTTTTACCATGTGTGATTTCGTGATTTTGATGCAATTGATGATTTGGGTGTGCAATTGTGTGTTAATTGGTGAAATTGGAGGTGTTAGAATGATTATAATATGGATTGGTTTGAGAGAATTTGTAGAATTTGGGGATTTTGATGTTGGGGCGCCATATGGCTAGGAATGGTGCGCCCCAGGTACTGTAGCAGGAGTGTTCTGGGGAATGTTGAAGTGCAGGGCGCCAATTTCCTAGAGAAATGGCGCCTGTGTCACTGTAGCAGTGACTGGGTGAGTGAGTTGCTGCCTTGGCGCCAGAATGTGGGTATTTTGGAGCCCGGGGAGTGAAACTTGCATTTCTGGGCACATTTTCTCGTGCCAAATTTTGTATTCACCTGCCAACTTTCAATTTTAAGTGTTTTGGCTCGAATGGTTTTCTGATTGCAAGTGTATTTTTGAAAATGTCCCGGTAGGGCTCGTTATGGGTGTGTTTTGGAGCCCGGTGAGTGAAACTTGTATTTCTAAACATATTTTCTCGTGCCAACTTTTGCATTCACCTGCCAACTTTCAATTTTAAGTGTTTTGGCTCGAATGGTTTTCTGATTGCAAGTGTATTTTTGAAAATGTCCCGGTAGGGCTCGTTATGGGTGTGTTTTGGAGCCCGGTGAGTGAAACTTGTATTTCTAAACATATTTTCTCGTGCCAACTTTTGCATTCACCTGCCAACTTTCAATTTTAAGTGTTTTGGCTCGAATGGTTTTCTGATTGCAAGTGTATTTTTGAAAATGTCCCGGTAGGGCTCGTTATGGGTGTGTTTTGGAGCCCGGTGAGTGAAACTTGTATTTCTAAACATATTTTCTCGTGCCAACTTTTGTATTCACCTGCCAACTTTCAATTTTAAGTGTTTTGGCTCGAATGGTTTTCTGATTGGAAGTGTATTTTTGAAAATGTCCCGGTAGGGCTCGTTTTGGGTGTGTTTTGGAGCCCGGGGAGTGAAACTTACTTTTCTAGGCATATTTCCCTGTGCCAAATTTTGTGTTTACCTGCCCAAATTCATTTTTAAACATTTTGGCTCGGGTGGTTTTTGGTTTGGAAGTGTTGGGTGAGCTGGGTCAACAGGGGGGCGCCAACTGTGCTGCCTGTGTCTTGTTTTGTGTCTGAAACTGTGTCTGAGTTTGTGTCTAGGTCTGTGTTGCCCAGGGGGGCGCCAGATTGCTAGGAAAGTGGCGCCCAGTGGCTGTGTTGCCACAGGGGGCGCCAAAATGCTGAGTTTCTGGCGCCTAGTGCTGTGTTGCACCAGGGGGCGCCAGAATGTGGGGAAAATGGCGCCTAGTGCTGCCAAGTGCCTAAGAGGGTGCTGTTTTGGTCCCTAGGTGACAGTTTGGTCCCTAGATGATTGTTTTGGTCCTAAATGGTGGTTTAGGTCTCTGAGTAAGGTTGAGTACCCTAGAGGAGGACAGTCCGGTGGGACATAATGGTGTTGAGGGTTATAATGAGGTGATTGAGCATGCCATGGGGGCATGGGCCGGTGGGCCAAGCCAGGAGGGCTATAAAATGAGATTGACACCGAGGTAAGAGTAATTGGGTGTATTGAATTGTTTGAAATGATGTTGTGATGTACATGGAGTCTCATGCATACATTGGCTGCGGTCGTAGTGTTTATAATATGATTTGTGAAGCTCGCTTGGCGCGCGGGGCCTTATAAAGTGATTATGAAAGCTCGCGGGCCGGGGCCTTGTATGATGATTGTGAAGTTCGAGGCGCCGGTGGGCCAATGGTACCACATGCATGATGACATTGCATACATTCTCATTAGTGCATGAATATTATTGATTAATGATTGGTGTGTTTGAGTGTCTTTGTACACTATGCTTATATATTGCTTATTATCACCTTTATTATATAGTTCGAGACTCACCCTTCGTTGTCATTTACCACGGTAGTCGGGAGTGAGGGCTTCCCACCTTCACTACTCCCGAGTCGGCCCCGCTCGATCACGTAGCACCTAGGGGTCGGGGTTAGATCGTTGTTGTTGCTGCTTTGCTCCTTGTTGAGCCTTTATGTATTTGTTTTGATATTTGCCGGATTATCTTTGTTGAGATAATGATTGTTTTCCATTGCATTATGTGAAACTATCATGCTATGAATTATCTTCTGGTGTTACGTATTTGGTTTGTGGTTTAAGAGAAAGAGTTGTGACGCTCCATTTCATTGAGTATTACTTTATGTTATACTATTAGTGTGCTGAATGACTATGGCTAAACTGTGGTTCGCCACTAAGGCTAGAATTTCTTTTATTTGGTGTATTTACGAGGGCATCACTGAGAGCCTTGCAAAAGTGGCCAATGCCTGTTGCAAGTAGTATCAGTTACCTGAGTAATCCCATAGTCAGCCAGTCCACTATTTTATAACACACTAAACTAGAAAATGATCAGAAAAGATTTTTGTACACTCTGATTTTTGATTTAAATTACCAGGGTAGAAATGGGGTGTTACATTAGTGGTATCGAGCAATGGTCGGTCCTTCCACCAAGTTGTCGAAGTCGTCGTGTCGGTCGGCGATCGAGTCTTTGCCGTCTAGTTCTAACCAATGGTTGTGTGGTAGTGATGTTCCCGCAGTAAAAAAAGTGACCGGAGACCGCTTATGGTAAGAGAACTAGTGGGGAGATACCTCTTTGGTAATGTGTCCAGATCGCTTTTCCGATGCGTGAACCATGTCTCTCTTTGCTTTGTTCAAAATCTTCTTGTCGTATGAACCTTGAAATTGAATGTTGAGTTGTATGTGGTGATTGAATGGTGTGTTTAGATGATAAACGAAATCGAAAATAAATTGAGAGGATGCTATGTGTAGTGACTAAAAATTGTATGCTGTTGCTGTTTTGAAAAGAATAAAAATGCCATTTGCTTTGTCAATTTAAAATGTCATTTGCTTGCCAACCAAATGAGTTGTTGTTTTATGAAATAAGTGTAGTGCGGTTTTGTGGAGATGAAGTGCTGTTTTTATAAGTTAGGGTGCTGTCTGCCGTTTTAATTGGGGTATGAGCTGCTGCAATTTTTAAAAAAAAAAAAAAAAAAATAATTATACGGCCGTTTTACAAAAATGAAGCGCTATTTTTATGCTGAAAGAGGTGCTGTTTTCCACTCTGTTTACTGCTGTTTTGCGCCACTGTTGTAGCGGGTTATGGCCGCTGTTTTACTGCTGTTTACTTATAATTAAAATACCGTTCTATTCAATTTTAATGTGATGTTTCCCCATTTGAAATGTAGTATTTTCTAAAAGAAAAGAGTGTATTTTCTAAAATATAAAGTGATGATTAAATTGAATCGAACTGAATTGATAATGGTTCATAGAGTTGATAACTGGATTTGATGCTTTCAAAGAAATCAAGGTTACAATTCTATTTAAAATAAATGGTGTGCTATTTGACAGTGTTTCAAGTCATTTGTTTCTATTTTTTTAAAGTGACTAGTGTGCTGTATTATATTGTTCAGAGTTGCTGTCTTGTTTTTTTTAGAGTAAGAGGGGGCTGTCTTTATGTTGTAAGGGTGTTGTTTTGAAGTTGTATGCGAGTTAAAATGCGATGTTTTCAAAAACAAAAAAAAAAAGGATGTCATATAACTTAAGACGAGATGCTTTCTACGATTAAATTGTGATGTTTTCCACTCTTTAAAGGTGATGTTTTCTAAGCCTGAAAACGAGATGTTTCTCTAAACTAAACGTGATGTCTTCCAAAATAAATGTGAGGTTCTAAGGCTAAGTGATAACGCAATGGGTTGAGACGTTTTGAAAGGAAATTAATGTTTTGAAAGCATGCAACCTATGCATCCCCACGGGTGTATAGGCGCCAAATTCTAATTGTGCGTAAAGTGGCTGTTCTGGCTTCAAAATAAGAATGTGTTGTTTTTCTACAATCTAGCGTCTTTGTTTTACGAATAACTTGAAGTGCGAAGTTCTTAAAATTAAAACGATGTTTGTACTCGTGTTTTAATTTTATTTGACAATGGGTAATTGACCAAAGTTGTAGTGTTAAGTATTTTATCTTCCTCTACGAATCTAGGTAGAATGCGTCTCACTTACTTCTTTATTAACCCAAAGAAAAAGATTTTTGAGTCGCTTTGAGCTATGCGTCATAAAATGGATAGGCTCCTTATTAGCTTGTTATTCTATGGAACCAAAGACCTATAGGTATCATCATTTGACCATGTTGGATTGATTGGTGAGTTCGTTACATTTGAAAATTGGTTTTATGAAAGAATTTTTCCGTTGGCTCTCATTTTTGGGTGGTATTTCTAGTTCTATTGAAGTTGTGAAGTGTATAGGTCCTATGACAGTGTATCCTTCTAGTTTTCAATTAGATGATAGTAAAGAATTGTTCCACACTCTTGATGTTGCACACTTGAACACTTTGATTTCCTTCTCGAGTATGACCGCTGGTGTTAAGTGTTTGGAGTCCGTTTCTCTTTGCCGTTGTAATCTATTCGAGTCTAGTTACTCCTCTTTTCACATGTTTAAATAAATGTAAATGTTTAGTGTTTGATTGGTGGGATTATGTTTCATTGAAATTTAGGAAATATGACTGTAGAGGTGACTAGAATAAATGCATGCTTAAACTAATTGTGAACTCTAATTGTCTACAACTGATTTTATTGTCTGATTTGGGTTGTTACTTCCTTAATTGTGTTACGTGGTTTTGTAAGTTGAAAATGAACCGAGTTATGAGATTGTTTGTGAACCCCTAATAAACAAATTTTACGATTGGATACAATATTGGTATCAAACTTATTTTTAATAAACGAATTCCTATTAGATTATTTCGCAGATTGTGCCAATTGTGTTGTGTGGGTTAATGAGCTAAATATGGAATGCATGTTAAGGATAGAATGCATGTTGGTATCATTGTAGATATTGTTCTTACACATTTGCTTTTATGGAACTCCCAAGTTAATGACGTTAATTGAGTACCCTATGTGACATCTTTGGTATGGTCTTCATGTGTGATTAAATATTATTATTTTTGTAGAGATCGTTTAAATTGAATTGTTTTGGTGTGTTTGTCGTGTCTCAAATTTGAATTATGAATATAAAATAATGCCGTTGCCTTGAGGAATGAGTAAAAGAGCCAACAAGTAGTGTAACATTTTGTGTGCGTAAATATTGTATGCCACATTAAAAAGGAATGCAATGGGATTAGAGTTAGTAATTAACCTTATGTTAATATTTTGATGCTTTACTATTTGAATAAGAAATGATTACTATTGACGAATTTAAAAGTATAAAGAATTATTTGGATTCGAATAACTAAATGTCTTGGAGTAAACCATGTGTGTATTCTTGTCACTATCTTCTTTATAATATGTGATGTATGACTATGTTTTGATATCATTGTGATGAGCTACCTAGCCCGTGATTTGAGTGAGAACAGTGCGCATTTGATGTTTTGACCGCACTATGATTGTGGTTGGGATATGTGGTTGTGTGTGTTGTGTTCTCGGTGTCCTTGTCGATCTTCGACGGGACCTGTGGTGAATCTTACTTGCCGCCGTTGAATAGGTTAGATGTAATCTCGGGTATGAATCTGGTTAGAGCATAACCATGTCCATGATTAATTGTCGAGTAAGTCGGTGGGTTTTGGAGGTGACGAGTCGGTTATTATTTTCGAGTTACAGGTGAATAAGTAGGAGGGACGGCCGCCCAATCACTTACCGCCGGTAATCGAGGAAATAATGATCAGCAATGTGGATAGTACTAGTTGTCTAGGTGGTTGTAGTTTGTGAGTGGGAGGGTGTTTAGTCTGCTGCCAAGTATGCGATAGATTTTGGAGGAGGACGGTTAGAGATAAAGAAGAGATTTAGTAGTGTTTCGGGGGTTTGACTAGATTTTCGAGGGCGAAAATGTTCTAAGTGGGGGAGAGTTGTAACGCCCCAAAATAATTAAGTAGTTATTAAATTAAATTACTTAGGTGTTTCATGGAGTAGTTATAATAAAACAATAGGATGGTGTTTTAATTAAAAAGAAAAGGGAGAAGTATCAATAATTCCGGGGTGGTAAGTATCGACCCAAGAGCCCAAGCCCAATGACTTAGGCTCCTAGGGTTGGTGTAATTCGCACCATTCTCCAAAGAAAGAAAGAAACGAATAGAGAGAAAGAAAAGAAAGAGAGAAAACGGCGCAAGGAGAGTGAGAAGAGGGAGAAGTGGATCGCACCAAGCAAAGAGAAGAGGAGAACTCATTTGTTGCTGTGGTTTTTGCACGTGACTCAAGGAAAATCAATTTCTACGGTTAATTCGAGGTAAGGGGAGTCTCACTCTATAATAGAGGAGATAATGGGTTATATGTATGTTATAGGGGCTGTTTTATGTTAATTGGTGATTATATGATGATTTGTTTTCTTGAATTTGGTGAATTTGTTGGTAAAATTGATTTAGAGCGTGAGTTAGGGTTTTACCATGTGTGATTTCGTGATTTTGATGCAATTGATGATTTGGGTGTGCAATTGTGTGTTAATTGGTGAAATTGGAGGTGTTAGAATGATTATAATATGGATTGGTTTGAGAGAATTTGTAGAATTTGGGGATTTTGATGTTGGGGCGCCATATGGCTAGGAATGGTGCGCCCCAGGTACTGTAGCAGGAGTGTTCTGGGGAATGTTGAAGTGCAGGGCGCCAATTTCCTAGAGAAATGGCGCCTGTGTCACTGTAGCAGTGACTGGGTGAGTGAGTTGCTGCCTGGGCGCCAGAATGTGGGTATTTTGGAGCCCGGGGAGTGAAACTTGCATTTCTGGGCACATTTTCTCGTGCCAAATTTTGTATTCACCTGCCAACTTTCAATTTTAAGTGTTTTGGCTCGAATGGTTTTCTGATTGCAAGTGTATTTTTGAAAATGTCCCGGTAGAGGGCTCGTTATGGGTGTGTTTTGGAGCCGGTGAGTGAAACTTGTATTTCTAAACATATTTTCTCGTGCCAACTTTTGCATTCACCTGCCAACTTTCAATTTTAAGTGTTTTGGCTCGAATGGTTTTCTGATTGCAAGTGTATTTTTGAAAATGTCCCGGTAGGGCTCGTTATGGGTGTGTTTTGGAGCCCGGTGAGTGAAACTTGTATTTCTAAACATATTTTCTCGTGCCAACTTTTGCATTCACCTGCCAACTTTCAATTTTAAGTGTTTTGGCTCGAATGGTTTTCTGATTGCAAGTGTATTTTTGAAAATGTCCCGGTAGGGCTCGTTATGGGTGTGTTTTGGAGCCCGGTGAGTGAAACTTGTATTTCTAAACATATTTTCTCGTGCCAACTTTTGTATTCACCTGCCAACTTTCAATTTTAAGTGTTTTGGCTCGAATGGTTTTCTGATTGGAAGTGTATTTTTGAAAATGTCCCGGTAGGGCTCGTTTTGGGTGTGTTTTGGAGCCCGGGGAGTGAAACTTACTTTTCTAGGCATATTTCCCTGTGCCAAATTTTGTGTTTACCTGCCCAAATTCATTTTTAAACATTTTGGCTCGGGTGGTTTTTGGTTTGAAAGTGTTGGGTGAGCTGGTCAATGTGGGGCGCCAACCGTGGTCCGCTGTGTCTTGTTTTGTGTCCAAATCGTATGTCCGAGTTTGTGTCTAGGTCTGTGTTGCCTGTGGGGCGCCAGTTGCTAGGAAAGTGGCGCCGGTGGGCTGTGTTGCCACGGGCGCCAAAATCTTTGAGTTCGCGCGCTAGTCTTTGTGTTGCACCGCGGGCGCGCAGAATGTGGGAAAAATGGCGCTGAGTGCCGCCAAGTGTCTAAGAGGGTGTCTTTGTTTTGGTCCCTAGGTGACAGTTTGGTCCCTAGATGATTGTTTTGGTCCTAAATGGTGGTTTAGGTCTCTGGGTAAGGTTGAGTACCCTAGAGGAGGACAGTCCGGTGGGACATAATGGTGTTGAGGGTTATAATGAGGTGATTGAGCATGCCATGGGGGCATGGGCCGGTGGGCCAAGCCAGGAGGGCTATAAAATGAGATTGACACCGAGGTAAGAGGAATTGGGTGTATTGAATTGTTTGAAATGATGTTGTGATGTACATGGAGTCTCATGCATACATTGTCGCATGGTCGTAGTGTTTATAATATGATTTGTGAAAGCGCGCGCGCCGGGGCCTTATAAAGTGATTATGAAGCCTGCGGGCGGCCGGGGGGCCTTGTATGATGATTGTGAAGCCTGAGGGCGGCCGGTGGGCCAATGGTACCACATGCATGATGACATTGCATACATTCTCATTAGTGCATGAATATTATTGATTAATGATTGGTGTGTTTGAGTGCTGTACACTATGCTTATATATTGCTTATTATCACCTTTATTATATAGTTCGAGACTCACCCTTTCTGTTGTCATTTACCACAGGTAGTCAGGAGTGAGGGCTTCCCACCTTCACTACTCCCCGAGTCGGTCTGCTCTGATACGTAGCACCTAGGGGTCGGGGTTTAGACTGTTGTTGCCTGTTTTGCTCCTTGTTGAGCCTTTATGTATTTGTTTTGATATTGCTGGATTATGCTGTTGAGATAATGATTGTTTTCCGCTGCATTATGTGAAACTATCATGCTATGAATTATCTTCTGGTGTTACGTATTTGGTTTGTGGTTTAAGAGAAAGAGTTGTGACGCTCCATTTCATTGAGTATTACTTTATGTTATACTATTAGTGTGCTGAATGACTATGGCTAAACTGTGGTTCGCCACTAAGGCTAGAATTTCTTTATTTGGTGTATTTACGAGGCATCATCGAGAGCCTTGCAAAAGTGGCCAATGCTGTTGCAAGTAGTATCGCGATTACGAGTAATCCCATAGTCAGCCAGTCCACTATTTTATAACACACTAAACTAGAAAATGATCAGAAAAGATTTTTGTACACTCTGATTTTTGATTTAAATTACCGGGTAGAAATGGGGTGTTACACCCTCTAGCTGGTGAGTCTTAGGTTGCTTCCGATCCTACCTCGCTGGTGTGTGGCGTACCACCCTGACAATCTTGTTTTTAATTACCAATTTTGTTTTCCTTGCATGCTTTCCCATAGAGTAGGATAGTATGCTTTGAGATATTTGCCATTGATTTTCGTTTCGAACTCTTCGCCCTCTAGCGTAATCAATTTGTATGCCCCACCGTTGTATACCTCACTTACAATATAGGGCCCGTCCCAATTCAGGGACCACTTGCCAAACTGGGGATCCTTCTTCCCACGTGGCAAACTAGTCTTCCATACAAGGTCACCCTCAAAAAAAAGTCTTTGGCTTGATATGTTTGTTGTAGGCTCAAATTTGTTTTGGCCTTGTTCATTTCACTCGGTGAGGCGCCCTACTGTCATTGTCCACCGAGTCCAACTCCATTAACATGGCCTGTTGGTACTCATCCATGCCGAGGGAATGCTGCTGAGCCACCCTTAAAGATGCCACACTAATTTCTAATGGTAGCACTACGTCCTACCTGTATACCAAACATTAGGCCGTTGCCCCAGTGGCAGTAGACTTAGAATTTCTCATAGCCCAAAGGACCTCGTTTAAGGTCTCGTGCCACCATTGAGGCTTGTCCTCTATGTTCTTCTTGATGAGCTCGATGATGATTTTGTTGGTAGCATCGCTTGTCTGTTGGCCTGTGCGTAGTATGGCGATGAATGCCTCATCTTGATGCCATACTCTTGGGAAAAGGCTACCACTTGTTTCCTAGTAATCATTGTACCTTGATCGGCCGTGATGGTTTCAGGAATGCCAAACCTATATATGATTTGGTTTTCTATGATCTAATCACGGCGACTTGGTTAACGCTCGCCAAAGGTATGGCCTCCACCCACTTAGTGAAGTCATCGGTGGTTACAATGAAGTTATAACCGTTTGAGCTCGGGGGTGTGTATCTTACCTATGAGATCCATGGCCCATCCTCTAAATGGCCAAGGTTTAACAATGGGATGGAGCTCGTCTGCTAACACCCTTTGGATCAGTCCGTGTAGGAGTATGTTTGTAGATGAGCCACTTCATGATGGGGCCATACCTGTGGGCACCACAAATCCCTTCATGAATCTATGCCATCACCATATAAGTGTCCTTCCTCTTAAGGCATCACAATAATACCCCGTTGGTGCTCCGTTTATAGAGGTCGTTCCCCTATCAAAATGTATTTAAGTGCCCTCTGTTTGAGCTTGATGTTGGCATCCTTAGTTGGGTTGCGGAGGTACTCCGTCAATGTCCCGATCCAAGCATTGGCAAGATCCCGTTGGTGCTCCGTTTATAGAGGTCGTTCCCCTATCAAAATGTATTTAAGTGCCCTCTGTTTGAGCTTGATGTTGGCATCCTTAGTTGGATTGCGGAGGTACTCCGTCAATGTCCCGATCCAAGCATTGGCAGGATCCTCCTCAACTGGGACTAGGGCGTCTTGGTGTAATACCTCGACCACCGCTCCTTTGTACCCCGAGGCTTGCTGGGCCAAGTCATTTGCTTTCTGGTTTTCGTTCTTGGGGACATACGTGATGACAACATCGACAAACAGCTTTAACAAGTCATACACTGAGGCCTGCAGTTGTCGGAGCTTTGTGTTGTAGCACTTGTATTCCCTAGTGATCTGCTTAATCACCAACTGTGAGTCACCCTTTACCTCTACGAACTGGGCCTTCATGGTGGCCTAGATGCCCAAACCCATGACCAAGGTTTCGTACTCGGCCTGATTATTGGAGGCTTGGTCCCTTATCCGACACATGAACTTCCACATTTGACCACGAGGAGTGGTGATCACACTCCGATACTGGCCCCTGTTTGGGTTCTTGAGCTATCGAACATGAGGGCCCATGAAGGCATTTGTGGAAGCAAAATTGGAGGGCGATCGTTATCCAACAAAGTCATCCGAGCAGGGTACTATTGGCCCCAACTTGACAAAGATTGCATGGAATTCGTAAAGATGTGTGACAAGTGCCAACGACATGTCGATCTACGCCATGCAACTGCAACCACACTCCAATCAATCACCTCTCCTTGGCCCTTTTACAAATGGGGGGCTGACATCTTGGGTCCTTTTCCACTTGGTCCTGGTCAGGTTAAATTCTTACTCGTGGCGGTTGAATATTTCTCCAAATGGATAGAAGCTGAGCCTGTAGCGACCATCACAACAGCTCGAGTAAAAAAAAATTACTGGAGGAACATCATATGCAGATTCAGTATGCCAGTAGAAATTGTATCAGATAATGGCACACAATTTGCAAGCGACCTAGTTCTGAAAGCCTGCAATGGACTTGGAATCAAAAACAAATTCACCTCAGTAGAACATCCTCAAGCAAACAAAGTTATCTTATCTGGCCTAAAAAAAGAAACTTGACGTGGCCAAGGGAGCATGGGCAGATCAATTATGTCAAGTGATATGGTCATACCACACAACTCCCCATTCTTCAATTGGTGAAACCCCCTTTAAACTTACTTATGGGGCGGATGCAATGATACCAGTAGAGTTGGGGGAACCAAGCTTCAGGCGAGAAATAACCGGTGAAGCTATCAACTCGACCACCATGGCAACGAGTCTTGATCTCTTAGATGAAATAAGCGAAGTTGCTCATCCGCGTGAATATCAGCAGAAAGCAACGCTGCGGCTTCTGAGATATGATTCCAAAGTCATTGCTCGCTAGATAAAGCAGTGAGATCTCATCTTAAGGAATATAACAGGACCAGACGCAGGAGGAAAGCTATCACCCAATTGGGAAGGACTGTACAAAATCCTTGAAAAGGTTCTTACAAGTTGGAAACATTGGCAGGAAACCCAATTCCACGAGCTTGGAACTCGTCAAACCTCTGTTGAACCAAGGTCAAACACTCTTTGTTTTGTATGATAACAAATTACAATATTTTTACTAATGGTTATAGTTGAACCAAAGAACAGGCATGAACCAAATCACGGGGCATGAACCAAAGCACAGGACATGAACCAAGACTCTTGACATGATATCTTAAATTGTAGCAGCAAGGAGGAGAAGTTTCTCAAGCGTTCAAGACTTATGTGTTATATTGCTTTCCATAGGACATATGTAAGATCTCGTCACTTAAGCTTTATGACTTTGTAGTTGAGAGATGATCTTTTAAAATAGAACCGTTTTGTTAAAATCTTTTATATAAAAGCATGATTAAATAGGTTAGGCACAAGTTGTTTTTAAAGAAAAGTTTTGAATCATGATTTGTTGTTTTTTATAAAGAAACTTGATTCATAGCTTAGTGTTTTAAAAAGAATTTGTTTTTGAAGTAAAGAATCGATTCTTGACTTGGTACCTTAAAGCTATAAATCGATTTTGAGCTTGTTAGTTTAAAGAAGAAAATCGATTTTGAGCTTGTTGGTTTAAAGCTAGAAATCGATTTTGAGCTTCCTTCTTTAGAGAAGAAAATCGATTTATGGCTTCACTTTTTTTAAACAGAAGAATCGATTCATGACTTGATTGTTTTGAAAGAACTTGTTTTGGAAAGAAAACAATCGATTGATGGCTTTATGTATTAGAAGATGGAAATCGATTTTGGCCTTATTTTTTAAAGAAGGAAATTGATTAATGGCTCTATAGTTGTTAAGCAAGGATTTCGATTTCCTTCTATTATTTTGGAAGCACAACTTGTTTTTGAAACTAGCAATCGATTTCTCTCTTATTTCATTAAAGCTAGAAATGGATTCCTCACTTATTTCTTTAAGCAAGAAATTGATTTCTCTCCTATTTCTTTTAAGCAATCAATCGATTATCCACTTATCCCAATAGAGTTAAGATTTGTTTCAACGGTCATATTTTTTCAATCCATATAAATAGAACATAGGGTTTTCACGATCAAACACACACAACCCACAAATCAAAAAGAAAAGAACGAGAACTCTCACGGTAACACTCATCTCTTCACGTTATTCATCTAGGGTTTCAAATCCATTATCTCTCTCAACTACATATTGTTATATTGCTTGAGTGATTGGATCCTAGTTTCTACTTGTAATCGTTTATACTTGGTTGTTGTGAAATCCTGGGAAGCTTTCTTGGGTAGTTCAATCGGGGAGATTGAATTGTAGCGAAATTCTTAGCGGGGAGCTTGGGTTCTCAATTTGGGGAAAATTGAGATTGGTGTGGTAGCTATAGGGAAGTTGCTTGCTTGTAAAACACTGAAGAAGTTCTTCTCTTATAGTGGTGATTACCAAAGTCCGAAGGATGCAAATCCGGAGGCCGAGGAGTAGGGCTTTTATCCCGAACCTCGATAAAATCACGGTATACTCCTTTCGCTTATCTCTACTTTGTGTTTTTGTTATTATTGTTAACTGTCGTTGTATTTGATATTATCGCTGGTAGATATCATTATCATCATAATCGTTTATCCCATTGTTATAGCTTGCTTAGGTGTTGCATATTATTTAAATCCACTTTTCCGCATTTGATTTAAACTTGCATCGTTTATTTTTCGATTTAAACTTGCATCGTTAATTTTCGAAAATAAAAAGATTTCATTATTAGCATATAACCTTATTCTCCCCCCTCTAAGGTTATCGTATAGTCCAACAATTGGTATCAGAGCTAGAAATTGCATATAGAGCTTAACATCTCGCAATTTTTTATTATGGGTTCATTTATGAAAGTGGGGATGTCCTTCAATAGGCCACCCCTGTTCGATGGGACTAACTATGACTATTGGAGTAGTCGAATGAAATGTCATGTGCAGGCTATAGATTTCACTTTATGGAGGATCATTGTTGATGGACAACTCACGCCTATGAGAATCAAGATTACTAAACCTGGTGTTGCTGCTGAGGGAGATACTACCAAATCTCAAGCCACTGGTACAACTGAGGAAGTACCTATAGAAGATATTTATTCCATTGATTTGAGTGAGCTGAGAAAGTCTGAGCTAGAAAAAATATCTCTCAATGCCAAAGCAATGAATATTCTTCACCTATCTCTATGTCAAGAAGAATATGGAAGGGTGTGTTGACTAATAAATATTATAGATGGTTGTTAGTTGTTAGTTGTTGGTTGTATTTATTAGATTAGTTGGTAGTTGTAGTTATTAGATTTCTCTTGTTTATATATATAGATGTAAATCCCCTTCATACATCAATCAAATATTCAGATTAAAGTTGGTACCAGAGCACACTGTTCGGTCCTTTCTTTTGTTTTAAGGGTTTTTTTGCGCCACGCACGACCCATCGTCTTCGATTCGTAACAAGAGCCCGGCCATCATCACCGGCCGCCGACGTCTCAACCGGAGACACGCGCACCACCATTATTGGTCACAGACGGCGCCGATCTATCAAAGCGGTGAAAGCACCGCTATCCGAATCGCCGCCACGCGCCGCCGCCGCGCAGACAGAGCCGTTTCGACCTTCCGCCGCGTGACGCCCACGCGCCGCCTTCGAGGGTTCTTTTTCAACGCCGTTAGTTTGGGTTGTGTTCGCCGAGGCTCCTCTATCTGTTTTGACCCCGTAAACTCTCGGGTCTCGGTTTTTGAGGGTGTTTTTATATTTTTCCTTGTCTTTGTCCTATTGTTCGTGTTGTTGTTGTTACCGCAAATTGCTTTTTCTGTTAAAACAAGCATTTTTTATTCTTCGCTTTTGCTCGTTCTTTGTTCCAACTCGTTTTCTATTCCATTATGGTCGACAATTTTAAGGAAACCAAGTCCGAGAAGAAGGGTTTGATCTCCTTCGCTTTTTCTCGGAACTCCTACCATCACTCGAGAGAAGTTGAATGGAAGGAATTATTTGGATTGGCGAATGCGGTGGAAATATGGTTTTTGGGTCAAGGGATGTCCGACCATCTTGAGAAGAAGGCGGGACGACTTCACGCCTCCGAAAGAGAAGAATGGAAGAAGGCTGATTATCAACTTTTGGCTTTATTGTTACAGTCCGTTGAGCCTAAATTAATGGTACATTTTAATCCTTATAGGGACGTGTCATGAGATTTGGAAGAAGCGCGCAAACGGTTTATGCAAATGATATACAACGATTATATGAAACAATTCATAATCTCGCAACACTGCAAATGTCTGATCTTGATCTGCCTTCCTATCTGAACAAGGCACAATCTATCTGTGAGGAAGCTAAATTGATGTTGTTAAATGAGGATGTGAAGAAGATGACAGAGAGACTAGACAATATGCTTATGGTGTTTGTTCTCCATGGATTGCACAAAGAGTTTGAATCGGTTCGGAACCAGACATTGACTAATTCTGACATCCCCACATTGGAGGCGTTATTTGACCATTTGCTCCGAGTCCCTGCTCCAGAAGCATCAGGTAGCACTAGTTCTCCATCGCCAATAGAGTCTTCAATATTGATTTCTGATGTTGCTAACCGTGGAGGTCGAGGTCGTGGTCGTAGAGGTGCTGGTCGTGGCAGAGGTGGTAGAGGAAATCTCCATTGCTCTTATTGTAAGAGGGATGGACACACTCAAGATCGGTGTTATTCTCTTCATGGATTTCCGGACAAAACTGCTAATGTGGCCCAATCTTCAGGATCTAAGGGGAGATCTTTTTCTCGCCGGTGAATATAAGGAGTTCCTTCAATTTAAGGCAGCACAACAAGCATTGTCCTCTTCAGCTGCTGTCGCTTCTGCAACTATACCTCATACGGGTAATTCTACGGTCTGTCTTTCCCATTCTGAGTCCCTTGGACCATGGATTGTAGATTCTGGTGCATCTGATCACATGTCTGGTAATATTTCACTTCTTTCAAAATTATCTCCTCCTAAAACACCTCACACCATTACTTATGCTGATGGATCTAAGTCACGTGCAACTGGTGTTGGTCAGGCTTCACCCCTTCCAACGTTACAATTAAACTCAGTATTATTTGTACCTGGTTGTCCATTTGATTTAGTCTCTGTTGGCAAACTCATTGATGATAATCTGAATTGTGAAGTAACCTTTAATTCGATGGTGTTTTATATGAGGACCCGGCACTGAAGCGGACGATTGGAAGTGGATCTAGGTCACGAGGTCTCTTCTATCTTCATTCAGCCCCATCCATTGTATGTCTTTGCCAATGGTCTCGTGAAACTCTTCATCGTCGCCTTGGTCATCCAAGTTTGGATAAGTTCAAGCGTATGGTTCCTCATCTTTCACACCTACAGTCTCTGGATTGCGAGTCATGTCAACTTGGTAAACATACTAGAGTTTCTTCTCCTAGTAGTGTCAACAGTCGGGCTACTTCTCCTTTTGATATTGTTCATTCTGATGTTTGGGGTCCTAGTCGTGTTCCTACTATTTTAGGTTATCATTACTATGTTACTTTCATTGATGATTTTTCCAGATGCACTTGGTTGTTTTTATTAAAACATCGTTCTGAGTTGTTTAATGCCTTTCAAACATTTCATTCAGAAATTCAAAATCAATTTGGAAAGACAATTCGAGTTTTACGCAGCGATAATGCAAAAGAATATTTTTCTGCACCCTTTAACTCCTTTTTGACCTCCCACGGTATTATACACTGATAGGCCGCAAGTGCACGGTTTCTATCGCGTAATAAAAAGTATCGATCCCACAAAGACTTTTGTGATTACCAATTTCTTTTTTAGTGGTGATTAGCTAAAAGGAATGATTTTAGTAGAAGGAGTGATTGTTTGATTTAAAATTCAGAAATTAAAATAATCTCGGGTTATAGTTTCATCACAACAATGAGGAACCAAAAATAATTCTTTAGACCATTCACCAAATTATATAGTAGTGTATTTCAAAGACAAGGCGTGAATATAACTAATGTCTCCTTTCGTAGTACAAGAGCGTGTTTTGAACTAACAATCAAGCCTATTCTCATGGTTGATTGTCACCAAAACCCATTAAGCATAACACCTTTATAATGTCTCAAGAGTTTCAAAACTATTCTCATGTTTTGATTCCCTTGTCTAATTTCATAGTTCCAACATCAAACTTCACCTCTCGGTACCTCGTTTGATGTTTAAAATAAGATTTGAAGGACAGTGAAATTAGATTGAAATATAAAACAATTTGGAGTGGAGAATAGTCTTGGGAATTACTAGGGACCTATCATTGGATTACTCCCAATAACCCAAGACCAAGTTTCTACTCACTCATAATTGAAAAATAAATTGCAAGAGTAATAATTGGCATAATGTAAATGATAAGAATGTAAATGACTGAAGATAAAGTGCAGAAAATAAGAACAGAAAACTAAAGTGCAGAAAAATTAAAGAACAAGAAATAAAAGATGAAGAGAAAATTGCATAAACTTAGATTAAACTTTATAGTAATTGTTTGCAATAGCCTAAGATGTTCTAAGCACTCAGAATTTCGTGCTTTATATAGCCAAAGAGAAGAGACAAGTCACTTAAGACAATTTACAAGCCATTAAAGAGCAAACCTGTAACATCTTTGGAATCGATGCATCGCAACGGGTCGTGCCAAATCCAGCACGGGTCGTGCAACTATCAGGTAGACTTTCAGCGCAAAGGAAGAAAAAGTTCAGCACGGGTCGTGCCAAATCCAGCACGGGTCGTGCAACTATCAGGTAGAAACAGCTTTGCTTGCCTTTTCTTATATTTTTCAGCTCTTTGTTTCTCTTTTTGACTTGAAACTTTGTTTTGCTCTTTTAAGCTTAAATCCTTCATTTTCCTCAAAGATAGACTGAAATTAAAACAAACAAAATGTAGTAAAATAGCTCTAGAATTGAACTAAAATACCAAACAACTTACTTAAAATAAGTACTAAAAAGACAACTAAAAATGGACTTATCAAACACCAATCTAGTTGTCCTCACACACCACAACAAAATGGTGTGGCTGAACGTAAGCATCGTCATATTGTTGAAACTGCTCGAACACTGTTGATCAATGCTAATGCACCATTGAAATGCAGGGTGTATTTGTACTTACAACATGTTATTTGATTAACCGTATGCCGTCTTCTGTTCTAGGTAATCAAATTCCTCAGTCACTTTTGTTTCCACAAGATCCACTTTATATTGTTCCCCCACGAGTGTTTGGTTCCACTTGCTTTGTCCATGACCTCACTCCTGGTCGTGATAAATTATCCGCTCGAGCTGTCAAATGTGTCTTTGTTGGGTACTCTCGTGTTCAAAAGGGATATAGATGTTATTGTCCTAGTACACATCGTTTTTATGTGTCTGCCGATGTTACTTTTTTTGAGGACACAATGTTCTTTGCCTCACCCGTCACTTCCAATTCAGTGCCACCTCCGGTGTTACCTGTACCTCTTCTTGATGTTCCTCAAGTTATAGAACAAGTCTCTCCCACACAAACTGATAACAGGTTTGGTATCACTTATGAACGTCGTCGTCAGAGGAACCTAGAGCCTGCTCTTCCACCTGATTCTCGTGACTCAGATCCTACTTCAATCCCTTCTTCTGCTGCGGTTCCTCCTGACACTTCCGCTGACCAGCCCATTGCAGTTCGTAAAGGTAAACGGTCCACTACTAATCCCCATCCTATTTATAATTTCTTGAGCTACCACAGGCTATCTCCTTGCCACTATGCCTTTGTTGCTGCCTTGTCCTCTATTACTATTCCTAAGAATGTTCAGGAAGCTCTGTCTCATCCAGGATGGAGACAAGCAATGATTGATGAGATGACAGCTTTGGAATCTAATAGTACATGGACTCTTGTCTCTCATCCTACTGGAAAGTCTACAGTTGGTTGCCGATGGGTTTTTACAGTGAAAGTTGGACCTGATGGACAGGTGGATCGGCTGAAGGCCCGCCTGGTAGCCAAAGGATATACTCAGATTTATGGTTTGGATTATAGTGATACTTTCTCTCCAGTTGCAAAAATGGCATCTGTTCGTTTGTTTTTGTCTATGGCTGCTATTCGTCATTGGCCTTTATACCAGCTTGATATTAAAAATGCATTCCTCCATGGTGATTTAGAGGAGGAGATTTATATGGAGCAACCACCCGGCTTTGTTGCTCAGGGGGAGTCAGACCTTGTTTGCAAGCTTAGAAAGTCATTGTATGGTTTAAAACAATCACCTCGAGCCTGGTTTGGAAAGTTTAGCAAAGTCATCCAACAATTTGGCATGATACGTTGTGAAGCTGATCACTCAGTTTTCTTTAAGTGCTCACCCTTAAATAAAATGATCTATCTTGTGGTGTATGTAGATGATATTGTCCTTACAGGTGATGATGAAGAGGGCATTGAACAACTTAAGCAACACTTGTTTAAGCACTTCCAAACCAAGGACCTTGGTCGTTTGCGATATTTTCTTGGAATAGAAGTTGCTCAATCCAAGCTTGGTATTGCTATTTCTCAGAGGAAATACGCTCTTGATATTCGGAGGAGGCGGGATGCTTGGTCGTAAGCTGTTGATACTCCTATGGACCCAAATGTAAAGCTTATACCTAATCAGGGGGAGCCCTATTCAGACCCAGGTCGATATAGAAGATTGGTTGGAAAGTTAAATTATCTCACTATGACCAGGCCAGACATTGCCTTTCCGGTTAGTGTCATTAGTCAGTTTCTTAACTCACCATGTGAGAGTCACTGGAATGCAGTTGTTCGGATTCTAAGGTATATCAAAGGATCACCAGAAAAGGGGCTTATCTATACAGACAAAGGTCACACTAATGTTCTTGGATATTCAGATGCAGATTGGGCAGGAGATGCAAGTGATAGAAGATCCACTTCAGGTTATTGTGTTCTCTTTGGTGGTAATTTGATCTCATGGAAAAGCAAGAAACAGATTGTTGTTGCAAGGTCAAGCGCTGAAGCTGAGTATCGTGCTATGGCTAATACAACTTGTGAACTTGTGTGGTTAAGGAATTTGCTTCAAGAGTTGAGGTTTTGCGAGATTGGTTGATAACTCTATTTTATATAGAGTATTTCATATGTTTAAACTTAGTATTTGCTCTCTTTCAAGTAATAATAAAGAGTTTATATAGTATTTAGTGTGATATATGATATCTTGAGTGATTTGAATGGATATAGTTATTATTAGGCCATTTTGGATATATTGTGGTATGTTTGATGTTTTTGTTCGGTGCGATCTCAATCTTTTGTCTGCATCAATGCTCTCGTGACCGATCCTCGCATCAAAAGCGCACTACTTGGTGAATAAGCGACTGTTTCATATACATCCACATGCAATGTGATGACCTCCCGCTGCTTCCACGATGCCATCCAAACTTGTATAGTAGGCGCCTACCATTCACACATAGCTATAAGCTTAGCTTTGAAGAGTCATCAACATAGGGACACTTGTTCTAACACCATGGAACCGCCCTATATGATTAAGTCAAAGATTTCAACATGGATAAACCTCTGGAAAGCAACTACAGCTATCATCCACTCAAGATGACTTCAACATGAAGAAAGGAAGCACCTCACTTGAAGGCTATAAAAGGACCTCACATCTTCATTTGGAAATATATCACAATCCCATAAGTTAGATCAAAATTTCAATATACATAGTTAGTTTTTATATTTTTAGAGGAAGAGGAAGGAATTCATAATTCCTCCTTAACTCATTTTCATAGTGTTTGTATAGTGCTAAGGAGTAATGCTAGTGCATTGCTAGAAGACTTCATACAAAGGTTTTCAACATTTGTAACTTTACTCTTGTTGTTTCTCTTTTGTGATTTCTATATATATAAACATGGTCTATTCAGTTTATATATATCTTGCAATGTCTCTTGTTAGCTAAACCTTTCTTAGTTGGAATGTTCTAATCATTTAATGAGCTTTTAAGTAAGTATGTTGCATGTATGTATGTTTGTACTTTAGTTCTTGCTTGATAATCTTTTCAAAACTTATTTTGAACTTGATCACTTAGAATAAGTAGATTTGTAAATGACCGGACATGGCTTACAATTAAGAACTCAAGAACTAATATGGGTGAGTGTTTTACATAAAGAAAACTTTGTGAAAACCATGCTAAGTCCTAGACATAGGATAGTATAGTCCATAGGATAATTGTGGGTACTTAAAATACAAGAGTGAATTCACTTAAGCAAAGTGATACTTGTTAGGAGGCAAGATTGGCACTAACACCCCTTTCTTTACTGCATAGAACACGGATCATAAGAGCTGGTAATGATACTCTGAAGAAAGTGACCGAAAGGCACATAGCTAATGCAATGACAAAGATTCAAAGGTGTTGCATCACATCTTGCATCATACACTTATAAGTAAATTACTTGATAAAGACATTCCAACTAGCTTTTCTCTTTTACACTATCAACATTCTTTCTTTGTTTTCTAACTTAGTTGTGATCATCAACCAAAATCCAAAATTATTTTATTACTTTGTGACTTTACACTTTATTACTTTATATTTGTTTTAAAAGTGAGTTTTTCAATCTCTGTGGGTTCGATCTTTTTACTACTTGTTTTTGGACAGTGTATACTTGCACTCAAGTGTATGTGGCATTTCCACACACCAAGTTTTTGGCGCCCGTTCTTAGGGATTGAAGTAAATTCTTTTTAAAATTCTGATATTGAGTAATTTAGTGTTGTATATAAATTCTGGTTTTTAGAGTTTCTGTCAACAACAGTACATGGTACTTAGTATATGTACAGAACCAGAAACAGAACTCCAGAATATAGTTTAGATTTAGAAATAGAAAGAAAATTCAGGAGATTGCTAAGACTCCAGAAACAGAATCAACAAGCTTGCAACATGTCATTCAGTGAAGAACAAAGCTCAAGGCCACACTCAGTGAGAGGAGGCCCGGATCACTGAGATGCTCTTTGAAGAAGAAGTTCATAGAGAAAATCTCATCCACATGGATCACATAGGTATGATTAATGATAGAGATAGACCTATGAGGGATTATGCTCAGTTTGATCATCAAAACATGCAAACTAGTATAAACAGACCTCATATTGATGCCATGCATTTTGAATTTAAGCCTATGATGTTTCAAATGCTTCAAACTATTGGTCAATTTGGAGGATCTCCTCATGAAGATCCTCATTTGCATTTAAGGCAATTTCTAGAAGTATGTAGTAATTTTATTTTACCTGGTGTCAGTGAAAATGCATTTAGATTAAGGTTATTTCCATATTCTTTGAAAGATAGAGCCAAGGCTTGGCTAAATTCTTTAGAGAGCCTAACTCTATTCATTCATGGAATGAAATGGCTGAAAAATTTTTAGGAAAATATTTCCCACCTATCAAAAATGCCAGGTTAAGAAATGATATTACATCTTTTAGACAAAAAGAGTTTGAGTCTTTATTTGAAGCATGGGAAAGATGGAAGGAACTTTTGAGAAAATGTCCTCATCATGGTTTACTGTTATTATTCAAATGGAAACATTTTATAATGGTTTAGAACCTCAAACCGAATAATGCTTGATGCATCATCCGGTGGAGTGTTATTAAATCATCATACAATGAAGCATGTGAATTAATTGATAGAATAGCGACTAATAGCTCTAGTTGGGCCTCATCACGAGAGGGTAAGTGCCCAAAAGAAACCATCGTGGGTACATGAAATTAATGATATATACGCCTCTATCCGCTCAAGTAGCCACTCTAGCTAATTTGATGAAAAACTTCACTTACAGCAATGCTATCGCATCTAATGCATTTGCATCACCGAAAAGCTTACTCTTGTGAAGAAAGAACAAGTACCTCCAGGCACACCTAGTTGTGTGTGTCTTGTGGAGGAGGTCACTTGTATGAGGAGTGTTCTAGCAACCCTATCTCTGTAAATTATGTAGGTTATAATAGGAATAACAACCCTTATTCCAACACTTATAATCCTGGTTGGAAAGATCACCCAAATTTTAGATGGAGCAACAATAGTGCACTCCGCACCTAGAACTGCTCCAACTACACCAACCAACCCACCGTGATTCCCACTCAAAATAACCAAAGAAACTCTCAACCTACCCACGATAATTCTCTAGAATCCATGCTTAAAGCATTCATAGGTGAATCTAGAAGCGCTAGACAAACCCAAGATGCTTCCATCAAGAACTTAGAGAATCAAGTTGGTCAATTAGCCATGACTCGTATCAAAGGCCACAAGGTACCTTACCTTCAAATACAGAAGCTACTCCTTCCCAAACCAAAGGAAAAGAGCAGGTTAAGGCTATTTCATTGAGAAGTGGTAAGGATCTTGTAGAGTTAACTGAGAAGGAAAGTGTAGAAAAGGGAGAAAAAACCAAAAATCAAAAAGAAACCAATGCGAGAAGCATCTAGTGCTCTGCATCACAATAAGTTCAAAGTCCACTACCTAAATTAGTACCTGAATACCCTCCTCCTCCTTACCCTCAAAGACTGAAAAAAGCACATGAGGAGAAGCAGTTTGGTAAATTCCTAGAGGTACTAAAACAATTACACATCAATGTTCCCTTAGTAGAAGCCCTCCAACAAATGCCAAATTATGCAAAATTTATGAAGGATGTGCTTACTAAGAGAAGAAGATTAGTGAGTTTGAAATAGTTGCCATGACAGAAGATTGTAGTTTGCTTATGCAAAATAAGATCCCTAGGAAATTGAAGGATCAGGTAGTTTTACAATTCCATTTTCTATAGGAAAATCCTATCTTTGGTAAAGCTTTATGTGATTTAGGTGCAAGCATCAACTTGATGCCTAAATCTATTTTTGACCCGATTAGAAATAGGAAATGCAAAACCAACCACGTGTGACACTTCAATTAGCGAGATAGATCAATAGCCTATCCTGAAGGTATCATAGAAGACATCCTAGTTAAGGTAGACAAATTTGTATTCCCTGAGATTTTGTTATCCTTGACTTTGATGCAGATAAGGAAGTGCCTATTATCCTAGGTAGACCATTTCTAGCAACCTGGTAAAACCATAATTGATGTGCGAGAAGGTGAACTCACTATGAGAGTAAATGATCAAGAGATAAAATTCAATGTAATGAATGCTATGAAGTATCCTGCGCAGAGGAAACAGTAAGAGTGTTCATCCTTATTCTCTCTAGATCAATTGGTAGAAAAACAATTTTACAAGCGATGATGATCATTTAGCCAATGCGGATGCATTAGATGCATTTGCATTGCTAGATGATGAAATACTAGAAAAGGAAAATCGCCAATAGAAAACTCTTGTAAGGAAGTATGGGCTAGGACTTTTGAACCACTCAACCTTGAGGATCCAATTCTCAAGAAGAACTTACCTCAATAGAACAACCTCCTAAGTTAGAATTGAAGATATTGCTGAACACCTTAAGTATGCATTCTTAGGAACAAATGAGACTTTACTGTTATCATTGCTTTCGATTTAACATCAAAACAGAGAGTGAGCTCATTAGTACTCTCAAGAAGCATACCAAAGCTATAGGTTGGCAAATGGCGGATATCAAAGGAATTAGTCCTTCTATATGCATGCATAGAGTCATTTTGGAAGAAAATTCCAAAAACAAACATAGAGAGTCAAAGAAGACTAAATCCTATTATGAAAGAGGTTGTGAAAAAGGAAATCATTAAGTGGCTAGATCTTTGGAATCATATACCCATATCAGATAATTGCTTGGGTAAGCCCTCGTCCAATGTGTACCAAAGAAAGGGGGTGTGACAAAGAATAGCCAATGAAAAGAATGAGTTGATACCAACTAGAATCATCACAGGTGGAGAATCAGTATGGATTACGAAAACTCAACAAAGCTACCAAAAAGGATCACTTTCCTTTACCATTCATAGACCAAATTTTAGACAGATTAGCAGGGAAAGAATTTTATTGTTTCCTAGATGGCTATTCAGGCTATAATCAAATAGCCATTGAGCCTAAGGATCAACACAAAACCACCTTTACATGTCCTTATGGAACCTTTGCCTTTAGAAGGATGCCATTTGGCTTATGCAATGCACCTGCTACATTCCAAAGATGCATGATGTCTATATTCTCAGATTTCATTGAGCAATCAATGGAAGTATTCATGGATGATTTCTCTATCTTTGGAGAAACATTTCAAGTTTGCTTAACAAACTTGGAACAAATTCTCCATAGATGTGAAGAAACAAATTTAGTCTTAAACTGGGAAAAGTGCCATTTCATGGTACAAGAGGGCATTGTGTTAGGACACAGAATTTCAAAGAAAGGTCTAGAGGTAGACAAAGCTAAAGCTGATGTCATTGAGAATCTACCACCACCAAATACGGTTAAAGGTATCGGGGAGCTTCTTAGGCCATGCTTTGGTTTTTATAGAAGGTTTATCAAAGATTTTTCAAAATCTCAAAACCATTATGTATGCTTCGCAACATGATGTAGAATTCAACTTTGATGAATCTTGTATAGAAGCTTTTGACAAGCTTAGAAAGGCATTGGTGACAAAGACCAATTATAGTAACTCCGCATTGGAGCAGCCATTTGAATTAATGTGTGATGCTAGTGACTTTGCAGTAGGAGCAATCCTAGGGCAAAGGTATGATAAGGTCTTTCGTTCCATATATTATGCTAGCAAGACATTAATTGAAGCTCAAGTAAACTACACAGTCACAGAAAAGGAATTATTAGCTGTGGTCTTTGCATTTGAAAAATTTAGATCATACTTAGTTGGCACTAAGATTATTGTCTATACTGATCACTCTGCCATTAAGTATCTAATTTCAAAGAAGGATGCAAAGCCAAGGTTGATAAGGTGGATTTTACTCCTACAAGAATTTAATTTAGAAATTAGAGACAAGAAAGGAGTAGAAAATCAAGTAGCAGACCATTTATCAAGGATTGAAGGAGAATCACTTGGTACACAAGGAGAAGAAATCAAAGAGAGTTTTCCAGATGAGAAGCTATTGGCAATCACAGTCAATGCAAAACATGAAAGCTGCATTTGCTATAAGCAATGCAGAGCATCAAATGCACTGCACCATGGTTTCGCGATATTGTAAATTTCCTTGCAAGCAAAGTAGTACCAGTGAGTATGACATATCAACAAAGGAGAAAATTCTTCCACATGGTTAAGCAATACTATTGGGATGATCCATTCCTTTACAAGATGTGCCCTGATCAATTAATGAGGAAGTGCATACCTGAAGAGGAGCAACAAGCAGTGCTTCGCATTGCCATTCTCGCACCTTATGGAGGACACTTTGGAAGCACTAGAACAAAGACTAAGGTATTCTGATGCAAGTTATTTTTGGCCTACTTTATTTAAAGATGCTTATTTTATGGTCAACATCTTTGTGATAAATGTCAAACAATAGGAATATTTCGATAAGCATGAAATGCCTAGAACAAATATTTTAGAAATAGAATTATTTGATGTTTGGGGCATGGATTTCATGGGACCTTTCCCACCCTCTTTTGGCAATTTATATATCTTAGTAGCTGTTGATTATGTGTCCAAATGGGTAGAAGCGATAGCATTACCTAATAATGATGCTAAATCGGTGAGTAAGTTTCGCAAAGAAATATATTCACTAGATTTGGAACTCCTAGAGCTATCATTAATGATGAAGGTTCACACTTTTGCAATAAGATCATAGAAAACCTTCTAGCTAAGTATGGAGTTAAGCATAAGATAGCTACTGAGATACCATCCTCAAACTAGTGGACAAGGAATTATCCAATAGGAAATTAAGAGAATGCTAGAAAAAATGGTAAGTCCAAATAGGAAAGATTGGTCTTTACATTTGGATGATGCTTTATGGGCATATAGAACAAGCATTCAAAACACCCTTAGGAATGTCCCCTTACAAATTAGTCTATGGAAAAGCATGCCATTTACTGTAGAATTGGAAAACAAATCTTATTGGGCTATCAAGAAGCTCAATTTCAATTTGAACAAGGCGGAGTAAAAAGAGAATGATAGAGCTTGATGAGTTAGAAGAAATTAGGCAAACCTCTTATGAGAATGCTGAAATCTACAAAGCTAAGACTAAGAAATGGCATGACAAGAAAATTCACAATAGAGAATTGAAAGAAGGAGGACTAGTTCGCTATACAACTCTAGGTTGAAGCTATTTCTGGAAAACTAAGGTCAAGGTGGTCGGGACCATTTAAGTTGATAAAGGTTTATCCACATGGAGCATGAGACTTATTTGATAAAACCTCAAATCTGTCTTCAAGGTGAATGGTCGAGAGAGTTAAAATGTACTATGGTGAACATGTGGTGAGAGACAAAATCACCACCCATTTGAAAAATCTCTAAGTGAAAAGAGGTAGTCGGTGACAAGACTCTTAAAACAAGCGCTTAATGGGAGGCAACCCATTGTTTTTAATTATTTTTGTGCAATTTTATGTTTTTAGTTGTTTTGCAGAAATGTAGAAACTAATGCTGTTGCATCAAATGCACTGCATTGAGGAAAACGCGTGCCTGCATCAGAAAATTATAAACTTGAAGAAAATTGGTTAAGTGTGAATCAAAAGGCTTCAGGAAGATCAAAGAAGGTTAAGTAGGATTAATGACACATTGGTAACCAAAGCAAGACACTTGGCAAGATGCATGCGTAGCACGCAATGCTAACGGCTACCTAATAAATCCACTAACTTCCCTCTTCCTGAAACATAAAGCCTTGTATTGTTACCGTTACCCCTTCATTCGCAAACTCTCACAAATTCTCTCATCTGAAACACAAACCACCCTTCCCATTCTCAATCCAATTTTTTCTCAATCACACAAGCAATCAAAACCTAGAAATTCATAGCAATCACAATGGTGAAGAAACAATCAGCACAGAAAACATCAGGCAAGCAGGCCAGAACTCCTCAGAAAGAGAAGAAAGCCATGCATGCAGGATCATCATCATCAAGAAAAGGCAAAGCCAAGGAATCATCAATCAGAAATGATGACAATGTTCATTTGTGGAACATGCATCTACTACCCGAGAGAGGGTATGATTTGAAGAAGGCAAGCCCATCATTCATGTCAACAGTGGCCAATCTCAATTGGAACCACTTCGTGCTACCAAGAGGAGGCTATATTGAAGACATAGTGAGAGAGTTCTATGCTGGAATTACACCACAAGAAGGAGCAAAACATTCCTACACTTCCATGGTGAGAGGTAAAATTGTGCACTTTCATGCCAAGAAATTAAATGAACATTATATGCTGAAATATAATGGGAATGATTTTGAGAATAGAGTGGCAAATGCCTTTAAGAAAGAAATGGAAGAAATAAGGAATAGGATTGCTATACCAGGGGCTGTTTGGGAGAAATTCACACCTAATGAGATTAAGCTTAGAAGTAACTATTTGATAAATGCATTAGGTAATTGGCATTTGTTCATAGCTAATTCAATTTCGCTACATCATCACACACATATGCTATGACCAAAGAGAGATTGATCTTGTTAGATACAATTCTCTCTGAAGGACATGTAGACATAGGTAGATTGATTGCTAGGGAAATTCTTGCATGTTCAAATAAGTCAAAGGGATTTCTGTTTTTCCCTTGTCTTATTACTGAATTATGCATGAAAGAAGGAGTCCCTATAGCTGCTAATGAACAAAGGAAATTTCCCCCTGGTAATTTAAGTGCTGAAGTGAAAGAGAAATTGAGAAATGTAAGAGGCCCTGCACCTGCAATGCAAGAGCATTACATGCAAGGCGAGGAGGCGATCTGGAAATTTCAGAATGATCAACATGACTGGCTTCAATTGGTCTTTGACAAGATCTTTGATCTTGTGGGCCAAGTGAATGCCCCTGAATTTCCTACTTGGGTATTGAGAAGTGAAGGAGAAGAAGAAGAGGAGAAGGAGACTGAAGAAGGAGGAAAAGGTAAGGAGAAGGTAGAGGAACCTAGCACTAAGAAGAAAATGACTAGGAAACAATACAAAGTGCAGAAGAAGGTTGTGGTAGAACCTGTAGTTGAAGAATTGTATGATTCTGAATCTGAAGCTGAGGATGAGGAATTAAAAGAAATGGATAAGGAGTTAGAAGAAGAAGAGGAGGAAGAAAGTGATGAGGAAATTGATGAAGAAGAAGAGGAACAAGCTAGAGGTGTGATCCTAGAGGAAATTGCTAGGCAGAAATATGCCAAACCCTCAGCATCAACCCAACAACCAGAAACCCCTATCACTTCACCAGTTACCAAAACACCCATCATCTCACCAAACCAAGAATCCTCCTCCATTCCAAAATCACCATTACCCTCCCTCAATGATCCACCAGTCCTATCACAATCACCACCACAAACAACCCCTCCACCACCCTCTCCAAGAAAAGAACCACAAGAAACAACTCACACAGAACAACCAACCCCTGTTATGCCAACAGACCAAGCAGTACCTTCTGACCCAAGCAACATTATTTCTAATGTTGTATCTGCTCTTGAGAAAGAGATTGTGCAGGAAAGAGAAGAAGAAGGACTCAACAAGGAAGACAAAGAAGAAGAATCATCTGCCAAGGAGACAAGAACTCAAATCTGTTGAGATGCAGAGTGATGCTCTGCATGCATCACTTGTCTTTGCATCACAACATGAGCCAAAACTGTGCATGATGAGGCAACTATCAAAATGGTTCTGGAACAAATGGCACAACAGAAAAGGGATGCATTACACAATACTCAAAAGTTCTTCAAGCAACCTGCAGGAAGGCAGGCAAAATTAACACCAAAAAGGAAGAAAAGTGATGCAGTCAAGACTGATGCACCTGCATCAGTTACAGAACAAGTTCCTGCAACTACACCAGAAGTAGGAGGTGCATCTGCACCCACAGAAGCAACACCTAGCAAGCCCAAGGAAAAGAAGCAGAAGGTGAAACACACTCCTCCATCCAGGCAAAGCACCAGAATTAGGAGTGGAGCCAAGAAATGAGTATCATTTACATGTTTTCACCTACTACTGCTATAACTTGTGTTAATTCTGGTTTTGAACTTTTTCCCTGGTTGTACTAATCCTCTCCCCTATTTTGAACAAATGGTTTGTTTTTTGAACAAATTTATAAAGTGAGGACACTGCAACCCCTTAAGTTTGGGGGGGGGGGGGGGGGATTTGCATGTTATGTTTAATTATGTTTATCTAATATGTTGTGTGTTTAATTAATATGTTTTAGATAGTAAATATATATGTTTTTAATAGTTTTTAGTTTGTTTAAATATTAGATGTACTTAACAAAGTAGTATCTAAATATTTTAGTAGAAAAGATCAGTTTTTCAAAAATATGGTGAAAACCCTATGGATGGAATTTCAAATGATGAAAAAGAGAAAAAGAAGCCTTATTTCTCAAAAAAACCAAAATTATTTTTACTTCAACACTTCAAAACTGAGTTTGTGAAAAGAACCTTGCTATTTAAAAGATCAATCTGATGCAAGGGGAATTTTTGGTAAGCTTAGGTCAAAACAAAGCTTTACTAAAAAGAAAGAAGAGCTTAAAGAATTAAGTTTGGGGTGTTTTATGAAAACAAAGGCTGAATTTCAAAAGTATAAGAGTAAACAATGTAGAAAAAGAATACAAAAAAGTGGACAAGCCATATCCTGAATCTTTTGAAACTATACCTGTGCCTAAGTACATGAATGCATCTGGAGGTCAAAGACCTGTGCCATGCAGGAATAAATGTATCTGGAGGATAGTTCAAAAATCGAACTGTGCCAAAGTGCAAAGAAAAATATATGCATCTGGAGGTCAAAGACCTGTGCCAAAGTGCATTTGCATCTGGAGGTCAGTGAGGAAGGTAATATGAGCTAGAAAAAGAAAAGCATTATCAGTGCAGCTGCATCAATGTAAACTGCACTGAAGAAAAAGCAAAATGCAGAAAAAATCAATGCACAAAAACACTTCAAAGAAGTATTGCATTTGCACAAAAAGATCCACACAAAAAAATAGAAAAATGCATTGGCTCAAAAGCTTTGAAAGATTCAATCAAGCCCTTTGATTTTTAAAACTCCCCAACACTTGAGAAAATTTTGTGAGTCTAAACTCTCTTTTGAAAAATATTTTGGTGTGACCAAAGATGAACCAATCCTTTCAAAGGCTAGGAGGAAATTTTTCACTTAGTCTTGGAACCAATCTCAACTCAGTGGGTTCACACACACACAAAAGAGTTTGAATAGCTTTGGTAGTTTTGAAGAAATAAAGGCAAAAGAAAGATTGTTAAGAAATAAAGTTCATAGGGAACTCCTCATGAAAATTCAAAAATCAAGCTGATCTATCTTCTAGAATTTTAGTTTTTATAGTTTGTCTTTGTCATTACTTGCGGACAAGCAATGGTTTAAGTTTGGGGGTGTGATAACTCTATTTTATATAGAGTATTTCATATGTTTAAACTTAGTATTTGCTCTCTTTCAAGTAATAATAAAGAGTTTATATAGTATTTAGTGTGATATATGATATCTTGAGTGATTTGAATGGATATAGTTATTATTAGGCCATTTTGGATATATTGTGGTATGTTTGATGTTTTTGTTGGTGCAATCTCAATCTTTATCTGCATCAATGCTCTGTGACCGATCTCGCATCAAAACTGCACTACTTGGTGAATAAGCAGCCTGTTTCATATACATCCACATGCAATGTGATGACCTCCTGCCTGCTTCCCTGATGCCATCCAAACTTGTATAGTAGGCGCCTACCATTCACACATAGCTATAGGCTTAGCTTTGAAGAGTCATCAACATAGGGACACTTGTTCTAACACCATGGAACCGCCCTATATGATTAAGTCAAAGATTTCAACATGGATAAACCTCTGGAAAGCAACTACAGCTATCATCCACTCAAGATGACTTCAACATGAAGAAAGGAAGCACCTCACTTGAAGGCTATAAAAGGACCTCACATCTTCATTTGGAAATATATCACAATCCCATAAGTTAGATCAAAATTTCAATATACATAGTTAGTTTTTATATTTTTAGAGGAAGAGGAAGGAATTCATAATTCCTCCTTAACTCATTTTCATAGTGTTTGTATAGTGCTAAGGAGTAATGCTAGTGCATTGCTAGAAGACTTCATACAAAGGTTTTCAACATTTGTAACTTTACTCTTGTTGTTTCTCTTTTGTGATTTCTATATATATAAACATGGTCTATTCAGTTTATATATATCTTGCAATGTCTCTTGTTAGCTAAACCTTTCTTAGTTGGAATGTTCTAATCATTTAATGAGCTTTTAAGTAAGTATGTTGCATGTATGTATGTTTGTACTTTAGAATAAGTAGATTTGTAAATGACCAGACATGGCTTACAATTAAGAACTCAAGAACTAATATGGGTGAGTGTTTTACATAAAGAAAACTTTGTGAAAACCATGCTAAGTCCTAGACATAGGATAGTATAGTCCATAGGATAATTGTGGGTACTTAAAATACAAGAGTGAATTCACTTAAGCAAAGTGATACTTGTTAGGAGGCAAGATTGGCACTAACACCCCTTTCTTTCTTGCATAGAACAAGGATCATAAGAGTGGTAATGATACTCTGAAGAAAGTGACCGAAAGGCACATAGCTAATGCTGTGACATTGGTCAAATTTGCATCACATCTTGCATCATACACTTATAAGTAAATTACTTGATAAAGACATTCCAACTAGCTTTTCTCTTTTACACTATCAACATTCTTTCTTTGTTTTCTAACTTAGTTGTGATCATCAACCAAAATCCAAAATTATTTTATTACTTTGTGACTTTACACTTTATTACTTTATATTTGTTTTAAAAGTGAGTTTTTCAATCTCTGTGGGTTCGATCTTTTTACTACTTGTTTTTGGACAGTGTATACTTGCACTCAAGTGTATGTGGCATTTCCACACACCAAGTGGTCCTATGGAACTTGCCTGTGACAACCAATCTGCTCTACATCTCTCATCAAATCCAATATTTCATGAGAGAACTAAACATATAGAGGTTGATTGTCATTTCATTCGAGAGAAGATTCTCTCGGGCATCATCAAAACTTCCTTCGTCAGCTCTAATGATCAACTTGCAGACATGCTAACTAAGTCCTTACGGGGTCCTAGAATAGCATACATATGTAACAAGCTGGATGCTTCTGACATATATGCTCCAGCTTGAGGGGGAGTGTTGACTAATAAATATTATAGATGGTTGTTAGTTGTTAGTTGTTGGTTGTATTTATTAGATTAGTTGGTAGTTGTAGTTATTAGATTTCTCTTGTTTATATATATAGATGTAAATCCCCTTCATACATCAATCAAATATTCAGATTAAAGTGGGTGAAAGGATGTCAAACAACAAAGGAAATTTGGGACTGTCTGGAAGCAACACATGTTGGTACGAGTCAAGTGAAGGATACAAAAATTAGAGTTCTCACTTCTGAGTATGAAGCTTTCAAGATGAAGGAAGGTGAATCATTGCGACTATGCACGGAGATTGAACCTGATAGTGAATAACTTGAGAGCACTTGGGAAGAAGTATTCAACGAAGGATTTGAATGGGAATATTCTTGCATCCTTGACTAGTGAGTTCTTTCCCAAGACTTGTGCTATCACTAAAGCCAAAGATATTGGCACTTTACCTCAAGAAGACTTGATTGGGTCACTTCTTGCATTTGAGGTGGTGTTGGCCGCTAAGAATACTCAAGAAAAAGAAACGGTCAAAGAAAGGAATCTCTTGCTCTTGCGGATGCCAAGACTCCTAAGATGGCAAAGAAGGAGGTTGAGTCTGATGAAGAATACGATGATGAAGACATGGCTATGTTCGCCAAGAAATTCAAAAAATTCATGAAACTCAACAAGCTTAGGAAGGGTGACTATTCAAAGAAATCCGGATACACAAAAGGAGATAGTTATGAGAAAAGAGATGATCAACCAAAATGTTTTGAATGCAATAAATTGGGTCATCTCAAGGTGAATTGTCCAAAGCTAAAGTCCAAGTACCCACAAAAGAAAGCCATGAAGGCTACGTGGGACGATATTGACACTGAGGATGAAATAGATGAAGAAGAGGAGGTTGCAAATGTTGTTTGTCTTATGGCAACTGACACCCCTAAGGCCACATGGGACAATCTTGACACTGATAGTGAAACAGATGAAGAAGTGAAGGCTGCCAATGGTGTTTCTCTTATGGCAAATGACACCCCTAAGGTAATCCTTGGTAACCATAGTTTTTCTGATTCACTTGAGCATGATGACTTACTTGATGATGTGTATAGTAGTCAAGACTTGAGTGAGGCTTTTGAAGCTCTTTATAATGATCACGAAACTCTTTTGGTTAAATCTAAGGATTTGACAAAGAGAACCAAAAGCATGCTCACTCAAATTGAGACTCTTGAGAAGGAGGTAGCTAAGTTGAAGAATGAGCTATATAAAACTAAACCTTTCAACCTTGAGCTTCTTGAGCTTAAACAAAATTTTGAAAAACTCAAGGTTGAAAATGAAAATTTGAAAGAATCCCTAAAAAAGTTTGAGGTTGGTGAAAATACCTTAACCAAGTTACTTCATGATCGTACCTTGATCACTGAGTGTTGATGTTGTATGCTGCTCCGCTGTCCGGTCGTTGAAGATGAATGAGGACCGATCTTGAGAGCACCTCGGGTGGTACCTGCAAAGACACTCTGACGCTCGAGTCAGAGGTGTGCTAACGGGCAAGGTATCACGGGTAGGAAAGCGTGCACGATCATCGTGGATGGAGGTGGTATTTATACCACTGGGGCGACCTGGCCGTTGCGAGAAATTCGGCCGGTCGCCGAGAATTGCGCACCAAGCCACGGGCTTGGGCCGTTTATTTGGAATGGGCGGCCTGGCCCGTTCGCGCGCACCTCGATTATTTCTAATACACCGGAGCGGTTGCCCCCAAGCCTAGGTCGCCGGTATGTGCCGAGGCTTGAATCGATGCCCCCCAGTGGGCTGACGTATCTAGACGTCTTCATTAGACACGGCTCGGTCGCTGCCGCCCGCGTTGGTCGATCGAGTGTGGCGTTGGGGTTTGACCATGCAATTTAACGCGTAATGAATGTGGTGACCTTTGCGCTTCTCGAGGTACCCTTTGGGATTCCCCATGCACCAGATGGGGGGAATGCGAGCAGTCGTGTCGCGTCGCTTCGCCTGGTGGGACCCTCTATAAATAGAGCACTTGGTCAGCACGGTTTCCACACTCAAAGTCCTCTCTCTGCTGCCGACCGAGTTATCTGCTAGCGACTGGAAGAGCTGTTTGCGAAGTTGTCCGTCCACTCCTTCCTTCTCCAGCCACTACTTTCTCAGGTAAGCCACTCTTTTTAGGTTTCTTGCTTTATTTTTTTTACTTGCTTTAAAATTAGTTTCCACGCCTCGTGAAAGGGGAGGCATCCGGTCGGGGGACGACCACGTCGCCCCCTTTTCTCGAGCGGGCTGGCTCGGCCGACCTGACGAGTTCTCCTTTCATAGGTGGACCTAGCACGAACGAAGCAGACTACTAGGATTGTTGGTGCCCCGGCACAAAGTCTCGCCCGACATGCCCAACCTGCGCAATTCGTTGAGCCGGCCAGATCTGAGTCTCCTAGGCCGGATTCTCCGGCAGAATCTCTTAGGCTGGATTCTCCGGCAGAGGTCTCTTCGTCTACCAGCTCGAGCTCTTCATCTTCTAGCTCAAGCTCCACCGATTCTTGGAGCCCCCCGCCGCCGCCCGGGCCACCGACCCGGGATAACAAAGGGGAAGATGCACCCGTGGATATATTGGGAGATGATGACATCGTTGAAATCCCTCCGCCATCAGCGATGATCAAGTGAATGATCAGCGAGGATATATTGGCGGACGAGCAAGTGAATGATAATGCCGAGCCGGCCGCCATCAGCGATGATCCCATGGACATGTCCTGGGTGTCCGAAAAGATGAGGTCTTTCAAGAGCTTCATAGGGCCGGACCACCACTGCTTGGCCGATCTTCAAGAACTTTTCTACAAGCCGGGTTGGAAGGTAAAAGGCATGGGTGCGGACGAGAATATAGCGACTCATGCCCGCAACGTCAAGTTCACCATGCACCGGGTTGTCTTCGAGAGAATGAGGATCGTCCCTCCCTTCTCAGATTTTCAACTGGACGTGATGCATCATCTGGGGGTCGCCTTATCTCAACGGCATCCCAATGGGGCTTCATCAAAGCCTTTGAAGGCTTATGCGAACGGCTCGGTCGGATGGTATCGACCCAGCTCTTCTTCACCCTCTTCGAGCTGAGTTGGCACGGTGAGAATGGCACCAACATGGCTCGTAGAGAGCAGGTGTCTTTCAAGAACCAGAAGTCTTTCCCTCTGAAATTCTTCAAGGCGTACTCCGACTCCTTGCATTGTTTGGAAGAATCGATATTTCGGTCGTTCCCAACATTGAAAACCCACTGCGATATCTGCCGTCGTCGGCAATGGCGTTCCTTCTTTCCTCTCTCACGCACGCCGCCCATTTTGCAGAGAAGCCGAGCTCTAACACTTTCACTGTGGCCTCCTTGGACGACGAGGATAGAGAGACTTTGTCTATCATCAAAGAGCTGTCCAGTCTTCTTCCCCAGAATCCTGAAGGGGACATCCCTAGCCGGCCCTTCTGCTTGCACACGGGCGATAAGTTAACGGCCGAGCTTGGTTCGTTCTGGCAGCATATTTTTACTAGTTTTATTGTTCTTCACTTCCCTTGTCTAACAGTTCGGCTTTTGCAGGTAAAACTTTGAAGATGTCAAGCGCAGACTGGGCCAATCTTGAGAAGCTCGCTCTCTCCGGTGGGCCAAAGAAAGCTAACCTCCTAGAGACCAACCCGAAGTCAGCTACCCCTCGACCCAAGGGTGCTGGAGGGGGATCCCAAGGGCGACCGGACGCTGACGGCCGCACCCCCGGCAAGCGGCCAAGAGTGGAAGAAGCACAACGGGTCGAGTCTCCTACCTTTGAAATGGAGGACTTGACTGAGGAAGACTACGAAGCTTTCAAGACGGATCCCTTGAACTTCTGTGGCAACCTATGCAAGTCGGCCAACAAAGTCATGAAGAAGCTGCGGATCGACCAATCTCGTAAGTCTCGTTTTGCCTTTTCGTTCTAAGATTTTGAGGCCGGTCATTTATGTTCATTTCTGTTCGAGTTACGAGCCCGAGAGAGATGCCGCTTGGCGCGCAGTTGAAGGAGTTAGAGCCTGAGATAAATTCTTTGGAGGACATCAAGGCCAAGTTGGTGTCGGTCGAGAAAGATAGGCAGCTGGCCGTGGAGGACAGGAACAAGGCTGTGAGCAGAAAGAAACAAGGAGCTGTGAGCAGGTGAAGTCTTTGAAGGCCAAGGTAGCCCGCTCTGAAGAGGAAAAGAAGGTCGCCATCGCTGAGAAGATCGCTGAGGTAGCCGGGGTGGCAAGAGGAGCGACCATCTATCAATTTGACAATGCTGTGGCTCAAATGAGGATGCTCGCCGCCCGTGGTATCCAGTACGACAGCAAGGTGGTGCAACCAGATCACGTGGTCGAGGGCGAGGAGATCGTCTTGCCAGCAAAGATGGATGATGAAGGCAAGGTGATCCGCAAGCGGTCGGTGATCCTTGGTCGCTCCAAGAAATGAGCAACACCTTTCTTTTGCCCGCCTGCGAGCAGTGTAATGTCTGTAATTCCAGTACTTTAACTCTGCCTTCGAGCGGGTGAATATTTTGGGCGCTCGGCTTCGACCGGGCGTCTTGTTCTGTAATGAATTACTTTTTGTTTAACTTGTTTGTTTCACTTACATTATTCGCACTTTTCTAAGGTATGATTTCTAGGCCGATCGAAGGCCGCTGTTTTAGGCCTTTCGAAGGCACTATGCTGGGCCTTTCGAAGGCTCTCCTTTTAGGCCGATCGTCGACCATTTTGCGTTTTTCGAAAGCATTCGTTGTAGGCCGCTTGGCGGCCTACGCTCGTTGGTGGATCATTGTTTGACCCTTGGGTCATTCGATGACACTCGTTTGGGGCCATTCGGCGGCCCTCGTTTTGGGCCAACTCGGTGGCTCTGCAGTTGCTACGCGCATGGTGAGCGACCGGTCATACAACCTTGCACGAAATTAAATTACAAGTGAAATTTTAAAGAACGGGCCTCTGTAAAAAACCCCAGTGGGGAAAAAGAGCGCCCGCCTAACATTTATTCATTCAATTGTTCATCGATTACAAATTGGTGTACTAAACGTAGTACTGCCTCAGTTTGTCACTGTTCCATGTTCTGGGGATGGTCGCCCCCTCCATGGTCTCTAGTTAAATGCACGCCCCTCTGCGGTCTTGTTGGCGACTCGAGTGCGGACCTTCCAATTGGGGCGAGCTTTCCTTGGCGAGCATTCTTGTTGCCAACATCCGCACGCGCTGAGGACCGGTGCCCGATGGAGAAATCTCTTTTTCGCACACGAGCATTTATGCCAGAAACGCGACCTTCTGTTTTATCAATGCTTCTCTAAGGGGCGCTGCAGTACGCAGCTATTCTACCAGTCCAATTCTTCTCGTATCGCCCGATCGTTGTGTCGGCCATTGTTGGGGTTAGCCGTTCTCTAATTCAGCTCGCTCATCTCTATGGGAATCACGATTGTCGATCCAGTAGACAAGTTTGTAAAGCGACTCCCTCGATGAATGAAGTAAATCTATATGCTGAGGGCGGACTGATCGTAGTTCTTCGGCCCAATTTCCCTTTGCTTCATCAAGTCTTCTCTTCAACCCACGCAGGATGACCACGTTGGCGCCGGCTTGGCGTTAAATGCGTGGGTGTTCGGCCAGAAGTGAAAGCATTTGTTTCACTCCTAAGCCGGCCAACATCTCCCTGAACTTCTTGTCTGCAAAATGGGTACCGTTATTTGTTATGAGTTGTTGAGGGATTCTGAAACGTGCCAAGACATTCCAGCCGAAGAACTTGTTCACCTTTGCTGAGGTTATGGTCGCCAGAGGCTCGGCCTCTATCCACTTTGTAAAATAATCAACCGCCACGATCAAGAATTTGAACTGGCCTGGAGCAAGTGGAAAAGGGCCTAGCAAATCCATCCCCACCAAGCGAACGACCAAGGTGAGGTGAGGCTTTGCAGCTCTGACGAGGGGGCGACGTGAACGTCTGCATGCACTTGGCACTTTTTACATTTTTGCACCAGCTTCTTGGCGTCTTCGTCCATGGTCGGCCAGTAGTAACCAGCTCTAAGCGCTTTCTTTGCTATGGACCGACCGCCCTGATGGCTGCCACACAACCCCTCATGAATATCCCTTAAGACATGGTCGGCTTCGACAGACGACAAACATCTTAGTAGCGGGGATGAAAACCTTCTTCTATATAACTTCCCTTCGATCACAGAATATTTGGTAGACCGCAATCTCAGGGTCTTGGCCTTTTTTGGGTCGGTCGGCTCCTCGCCCGTCGTAATGTAGCGCAATATTGGAGCGATCCACTCTTCTTCCACTTCAATGGGGAGAATGACCAAGGATTGACTTGGCTTGGTTGAGACGCTCGGTCGAGTCAGGGTTTCTTGGATCAAGCTTCTATGATTGTCGGGTGTCTTTGTGCTGGACAACTTCGACAGGATGTCAGCTCAGACGTTCTCGGTCCTCGGTACGTGCTTGACCTCTGCCCGGTTGAATTGTCGGAGCAGTTCCCTCACTTTGGCTAAGTAGCTCTTCAACACTTCGTCTTTTGCGTCATGCAATTCTTGGATCTGGGACACGACCAGCAGGGAGTCTGAGTGTAGCTCGACCCGATCGACGTTGAATTCTTTTGCGAGCTGCAGCCCGGCTATGCATGCCTCGTACTCAGCTTGATTGTTGGACGTGTGGAAAGCAAACGTCAAGGACACTTCTACTACAAGGCCTTCTGAATTCTCCAGGATTAGGCCCGCTCCACTGCCTTTGCTATTGGAAGAGCCATCCACATGAAATGTCCAGATCGTTTCTGGTCGGTCGTCTTGAGTTGGAGTCATTTCAGCAATGAAATTGGCCAACACTTAGGCTTTAGCGGCCGACCTGGATTCGAACTTGATGCCGAACTCGCTGAGTTCAATCGCCCATTTGATCATACGCCCCGCCAAGTCCGGCCGATGAAGGACTTGCCTTATTGGTTGGTCTGTTCTTACCACGACACTGGTGAGCCCGCAGTAAGGTCGTCCGCCGGCGGCCACGGTGAGTGTGCAAGGGCTAATTTCGATCCTTTGATACCTTAACTCTGGTCCTTGTAGCACCTTACTGATGAAATAGATCGGGTTTTGCTTCAGGTCGTTCTCTCTGACCAAGACAGCGCTCAGGACCTCTTATGTTATTGCCAGGTATAGATATAGGGTTTCCCCCGGCAGCGGCTTGGTCATTATGGGCGGGTTGGTCAGAACTTCCTTCAATTCCTCCAATGCTCGGCAGCTTTGGTCGGTCCATTCAAATTCTACCTCCTTTTTAGCAGCTTGAATAGGGGGAGCGACTTACATGCAGACTTAGGTATGAACCTTGACAGGGCAGCGACCATGCCGTTCAACCGTTGGATCTCCTTCTTTGTGGTGGGCGGCCTCATATCGGCGACCGCCCTGCACTTATCCGGGTTAGCCTCTATCCCCCTTTCTGTAAGATGGAAACCCAGAAACTTGTCGGCCCTAACTCCGAAGGTGCATTTCTCTGGGTTCAACCTTAAGGAGTTCCTCCTTGCTTCTTCAAAGACCTCTCTCAGGTCAGTCGCATGATCTTGGTCGGTCTTGCTCTTGATGATCATGTCATCTAGATATACCTCAGCTACCCGACCGATCTGTTTCTTGAAGATTTTGTTCATCAAGTTTAGTTGGCATCCTTCTGTTATGAAGTTGGCCTTCGACTTGATGGTGGAGATTTTTGCCGACAGGAAAGTAGGAGTTAAAAATACCTGCCATATTTGGTTAAGCTCCTCTTCATCTTCAAGGGAAGTGGCAGGAAATGGTTTGAAGAACCAATCAGGTCCATAGACTCTAATGGAAAAAGGTGCCATTGAAGGGGTAAAGCTTGTGCAATTTTGGAACATTTCAAAAGCAATTGAAAACAATTGCTCTGTAGATTCTCCCTAGGCCTTAAGAGTGCTAATTTGGTTCCTTCGATTGTCCTTTGGCTAATTGTGTCTAAACGATCTTGAGGAACAAAATAGTCGAGTTTCGACTCAAAAGTGGCAATTAGCCACAATTGAAATAACCAGATGCGTCCTGACACTAAGAATTTTTTGTCATTTGGTTCTAGAACTTTAAGTTTAAACCTTGCCCCAAGGCTTCATAAAGACTCCCTAGGATCAGTTTACCTAGGCAAATGTTTCGACCATCATGGATTTGAATGGCTAAGTTGATGTACATCTTAGCAACTTGAAGTGATGAGGAACAAAATACAAAGGCAGAAAGCCACAGGGTGAGAAAGGCAATGTGTTCTTCATCAGTGACTTCGACGCTATCAGTGTCATGGCGGTCTTCGATAAACGCAGCCAAAGAAGCATGTTTAACGTCGAAATCAAACTGATACTTATTGCCAGTGTTAAAAGGATTGAAAACTTCACCTATGGGTTTTAGAACAGTGATGGCAGCCACATCATAAAGAGTGGGAGTAATAATGCCACACTTGAGGTGGAGAGTGTTGGTTGTCATCTCCCAAAAGTGGAGAGCAGCAATGAGCATTGGGCTTTGATACCTTAGCCCAAACCTAGACATTTGAATCTAGTCGAAAATGCCAAATTCTTTCCAAAATTCAGCTTTTTTCAACTCAACTTTGTCGAGCCAAGCAAGAAAAGGTGCATTGTCAACATGAGGAGAAAACCAAAAGACCCTATTTGGGTTATTAATGAAGTCCATGACATATGGACCTTCACTAAAGACTCTAGGACTGAATTGGTGATAACTAGGGAAAATGGCTTGCAATTTCTCAGAATCAACTGGAGAATCAGGAAGTGGACCTAAATAAGCATACTTATTAGGTGGAGAAGAAGGGATGAGTACCTATGAACTGGAGTATCAGCGAACATTCATTGTTTAACTCACGCCCCATACGAGGTATGAGTCAACTTCTTACCAACTGAGTCAACATTTATTGGCCCAACACAAGTGTACCTATGTAGACTTAGACATTATTTATTTAATCCAAACATTACCAAGTGAAAATCAAGACTAATTTAAAGTAGATAAACAAAAAAATTCAAATTGTAATTCAGTTAGTCCGAACATTACCCCGTGAGCAATTACTAGCAATATGTAATATTTCGCGTAGAGATTAGAAAATAAATTTGTATTAAAGTTTCAAATTTTCAAAATTATAATATTTCCCATAGAGACTAATTAAAACTTGATAAAGAAAAATAGAACACTAAAAATGAAGGAGACATGTAAATGAAATTAAAGTAGATATATTGTGATAAATAGAAAAATGAGATAGAGTTAGAGGAAGAAAGATGAGAAAAGAGTGAAAAAAATGTGTGAGAAAGATTGAAAAAGTATATGAGAGAGTGAAAAAGTTTAAAAAAAGTTTGAAAGAGAATGAAAAATTTTGAAAAAGTAAAATTACATAAATATTCAAAAATTGTTTAGTTAAAAGATAAAATTGATATTTTTATAGTAGGTTAATGGTATAGATAGATAGTATATAAACCAAAAGTTTCAAATTAGTAATTGAATTAATTCGAACATTACCCCGTGCATATTTACCAGCAATTTCTACTATTTTCCGATAGAGATTAGAAAATAAAATCGTATTAAAGTTTCAAATTATTCAAATTGTAGAGACTAAATAAAACTTATTGATAGAGAAAAATTGAATATTAAAAATGAAGGAGACATATAGATGAAATTAAAGTAAATATATTGTGAAAAAAAGAAAAATGAGAGTTAGAGGAAGAAAGAAGGAGGCTGAAAAAATGTGTGAGAAAGATTGAAAAAATTTGAAAAAATATATGAGAGTGATAAAAAATATTTCTCGTAGATATTAGAAAACAAAATTTTACGAATTGTAATATTTTTCGTAGAAACTAAATAAAACTTATTAACAGATAAAAAAATAGATTATAAAATGGAGACGTGTATATGAAATCAAAGTAGATATATTGTTAAAAATATAAAAATGAGAGTTGTAGGAAGAAAGATAAAGAGAGAGTGAAAAAGTTTGAAAAAGCGTGAGAGAGTGAAAAAAATATCCTAGAGTGAAAAAATTTGAAGTGAAAAAGTGAAATTACATAAATATCCTAAAATTGTTTAGTTGAAAAAAGAGTAAGATTAGTATTTTAGTAGAAGGTTAATGGTATAGATAGATAGATAGTAGACTATTGATATTTCCTTTTGAATCATTATACAGAGCACTATATGTCGAAACACTAAGAAACAGGGAGATGGTAATGAAAATAAATAAATAAATAAAAGCATATATATCTTGTTGTCAAAAGCTTGCTAGCTGTCCAAAATCATTGACTTGAACAAAAAAAACAGATGACAAAATTATGAAATTAAATTATCTAAAGTTACACAAACAATAAATCAGTCATTCTTCTCACCAATAAAAACTCAACTCAACTTTATGAGGTTACAAGCACACTATCCAAAAAGAGACAACCAGAGAAAATAGAGCAATGAATTGTATGGTATTTTGAAACTGGCAGCATTTGTTTTCTGGATTCACCTAACTATGAACTTAGCCAAGGAAATACATTGGGTGAAGTCTGCAACCGCCCTGTTAAAACTTCAACACCAGTTTCTGTCACCTAATAATAGAAAGGATGAACAATGTCAATTTTCGATAAAAATACAACCATCAAGTAGCTAACTGAAATAAGAGTTTAGTTGGTATGTATTATCGGAGTAAATTTTTTCATACTGATAACCAATGACAATGATATAAATGACATTTAAGATAGTTAGGAGAAGACTCATAATTTATAATGAAGAATCAGGGATTAGTCGGCGTAAATTTTACTACATGAAAAAGAGCATATAAATAATTGGTTTACGTCCCTACAAATATAGCTGTTTTTTAAATTAGTCCCTGCAAAATATATTTTTTTAAATAAATCCCTATAAAATAACTTTTTTTATATAAGTCCCTGCAAAAGTTTACTTTTAAATTAACCCTTGTAAAATTTTAATTATTCATTTTGGTCCCTGCAAAAAGTTCTTTTATTTAAAATAGCCTTCCAAAAATTAAAATTATTCATTTTGCAGGGACGAAAATGAATAATTTTAAATTTTGCAAGGACTGTTTAAAAAAATAATAATTTTGCAGGGACTAAAATGGATATTCGCCATATTTGTAGGAACCAAAAGGATATTTAAACCTAAATAATTTAACTTACCACGTAATTCAAAGCCTAATTAGATCAGTGGTGAATGATTTTGGTTAGGTTCAAATTTTATTGCTAGTTACTACTCCCTCGGTTTCTAATCTTTGGTACTTTTAACTTCTGACATACAAATGAAGGTGCAATTGATTTGTGTTAGCTAAGTACTAAAATACCTTCTTTGTAGTTGTCTTGAGATAATTGAAATCAAAATAAAAGAGTTAACAGTTTTTTTGGGTCTGTGCATAGTACATAAACCACACCATACCACTATACCACTTTTAAGTTTAAGTTATAGTTTACTGCTTTGCCATTACTGTTTCAGATTTGTGAACCAATTTTAAACTAATTTAGAACCAATAAATAACGGTGCAAATCTGAATACAAAACACATAAAGGTGCTGGAAGCTTAAGTTCAACAACAGATCTGGGAGGCAAAGCAAATAAAGAGAGAAATGAACGAAGCCAACCAGAATTGATTTGGGAGAGTGCAAAGTATTTAGAGAGAGAGTGGTAAGAAGTGATGACTGATGAGAGAAAATCGAGGTTTGCACTAAGGATATTAGATGGAAACGGAGGTTTGCACCACAATGAGATAGAGCACCCCTTCACAAAGAGAACAAAGGTTAAACACAAGAGATTCGTCATTTTTGTGGTTGTGGTATACCGATGTATCCGTGTATGTACTGTTTTTGATAAAGGAATTACCGGTTTTATTATTGTTGGTTTTTTTTATAAAGTGGTATGGAGTTTTATTATTAGTACAGTATGGATTTTAGTATAGTTTACTAGTTTTTTTCGACACCCCTAGTCTCTAAAAGACTCAATTAACATAAAGGGTTTTTTTTTTGGACCCCCACCCCATCCCCTCCCACCCCCACCCAATACCAAAAACCCCAAAATGCCCTTTGAAACTTAATTTTTTTTTTAAAAAAAAAATAAATCGTATATACCACTTTAGGTACGTATATGGCTATTTTTTGTCCAATCGTATATACGTACTCAAAGGGGTATATACGATGCACTTTTTATTTTTTTTAATAATTTGTTTTAATTTTTATTACTAAAAGGCTACTAAAAATTCGTTAAATAGTCAAAACTACTCCAAAAATTTATAAAAACACCACTAAAAATCTAACAAAACCAAAATAAGGCTATACAATTTTTTTTAGATTTTTTGGAGACTATGAAAAATTAAAAAAATCGTAAAAAATAGTAAACGATGGAATTTGAGATTTTAAGGCCGTAGTCCCGTAAGAAGTCCCTTCTACGGGAGTATTGGTTCTTGATTTTTTTCGGATTTAATGGCTGTGGTTTCATTACGATCGGAGTATATTGCCCGAAAACCGATTTTTTAGCCTAAATTATTCGTTCGACGTATAACATAAATCACGTTTTAACGAACTACACACAAAACCTATTTCGAGGACTTATATAATTTTTATTTGACTTAAAAAATTTAAAAAAATACAATGGGGGTCGTATATACACCTGAGGGGGGTATATATACGACCCTATTTTTTAGGCATCGTATATACACCTCCCAAGGCGTATATACGATTATGGTGGGGGTTTGCCAATCGTATATACGCCTTGGGGGATGTATATACGATGCCTAAATGCATAGGGTCGTATATATACCCCCCCAGGTGTATATACGATTGGTCAAAAATTTGTAAAAAAAAATACGTTTTCAGAAGGGCATTTTGGGGTTTTCAATTTGGGTGGGGGTTTATGGGGATGGGGTGGGGGTACAAAAAAAAACCCTAACATAAATTGTATATTTGGAAAAGTTTAGTGACTACATTGGGTTTTTAAAAGTACAATTGATTTGGGACAAAAATAAAAAGCTAAAAGTAAAAGTACCAAACATTAGAAACGGAGAGAGTACTATCTTATCAATATATATCACCCTCTACTAAGACATTGCAGAACATTAAGTTTTGCAGACACTCACTGAAAAACATTATAAAGGCTAAATTTTTTTTCCCCCTGCAAATGATTTGCTCTTTGATTTTAGTCCTAAAAGTAACTTTTCTCGTATGGCAAGACCATGTAGGATAGTGATGGCACAGGAGATGAAAGTGCCAGGTGACATTCTGTTACCATGTCAGCATATATTGGATGGATGTCATGTGATAGGGACAGAATGCAACATTCTGAAATACATTCAGGATCTATACAGGAAAAATATATATTGTTGAGGGTCAAAAACTAAAAAATGGGATAATTTTAGTAGAATAAGAAATTGCAGTAGTAGCATGACATCTCTCATAATCCTACATGGCAATCATGGCGCATACTTCTTGTTAGCCATGTCCTCATTTTTGTAACAGATACAAATGGTAGGGACCAAATCTAAGCAGTTCAGACATTGCAAGGATAAAAAAGACAAAAACACATACAGGAACTAAAAGCAAAAAAGCCAGATACTCACAAGGATGGAAAATTTTCCAATTATAAATTAAAAATTAAATGTGTCTCACCTCAAAATCATTAACATTTTATGGTAAAAACTCACTTTTAGCACTCGAAGACCATACTTTATTTCTCAGTTCAAAGACAATTATGTACATCATTTAAACCCATGAGAAATTACAAATGTACTTACCAAAAGAGTTTGCTCAAATTGAGCACTTCGTTTACCGTCAGCTGTGACAGCAGTCCATCCATCAGGCCACATTCTATCACGCCACACACCTATTAAAAACTGTTATGAGTAGCTGTGAAATGAATCACCAAAAGTTGTCCATTTAAACAAGTTAATATATACCTGCATTAATCATTGGTTCAATTGTGAAGGTCTGACCGGCCTTCATCATACCAACTGCTTTATTCCCTGCCAGTGGTTAAGGTGTATTGCATGTATTTTCTACTTTTCTTCCATGTAATGATAATTTACTTTTAACATTAATTAAAAATTTAGGTGGGGCAGGGTTGGGGGGATTAGAAGTTAGAAGTTCACCACAGAAATCTTTTGGAAGTGGTAAGTTGATTTTGGGAACAATACTTGCATGTATTGGATTTGAGAGAAAGAAAAAGTTAACAGTTTAGAAAAAATGACAGAAGACTGTGGATGCCGCCAATTCCTAGCAACACATAGCATGATTAATATAATTGCAAAAACAAAAGTAAGCGGCTAATAACAAAATGATTCTACTTTTCCAACAATTAATCTTGCTCAACAACCGGTCCCTTACATTAAAAAGAAGAATGTCAGAGGATGCAGAAAATAGTTTCCAAATAAGTTTTGCCCATATATATTGAGCTTTTAAACCAACGAAAGGATACTTCCATAATGAGGAATATTTGGTGCACAATGGAAAAGTTCTCCAATTCCGTGACCACAATATGATTTTACCTATAGGGACACGAGAAAATATGAGTCAGGAACAAATGATAACCATCCAACAGTGTGGATACAGAACGCTAAATAGTTAGCTTTAGAAGATGTTACCACTGAAAAGCCTGACATCGAAGCGTGACGGTTAATAACTTCGCCAATTTCACGGAAAGCGTCGCCAGGTTTAACTGAATTTGATAGCAAAGGAAGAATCAGGACCACAGCTCAATTTCTTAAAATATTATGTACTCTGAACACCCAAAAGTGATATTTACAACATATACATAGAACAAATTATGCAGCTATTATAATTTTTTTTGATATTATTATAAATTATTCAACACACTTTAAATTATATTTTTAACAGTTCAAAGGTTTCTTATATTATGGATTTAGGACCAAATTTCCGGTTTGATCTATGTATTGAAAACGAAGCTTTAATGTGTCAAACAAAATACAATAATGATTTAGAAATTCAGTAAACATATTAAAAACTAAATGACAAGAGAGAGATATCAGAGCTGAAATCTAATGGAGATATACCCATGGATATTGCCTTCTCCAGACACTCATATGTGCATTTGACCAGCTGGCGAGACTCTTCATCCACAGTTCCCACAAAGTATGTTTCATTGAGATCACCTGTAAAACAACTCATACATAATTAACAAAAGGTCAAAATTTAATAAACTAAACACCCTTAATGTGAATCAACTCAAACAACACCGTTACACATGTTAATCAACTCACCATGAACACCTTTATAGTAAACAGTGACATCAACATTTACAATGTCGCCATCCTCAAGCTTCCTGTAGAATGACATGATTATTGAGAAGTTCTTTAGTTGAAAATGATATACTTGATTACTTGTATCCTAATATCCTTAGTCATGCCAAAATGGCACGTGCAGTAATCAAGTGTAAAGTATCACTACGAAGGAAAGAATTAAGAAAAGTATAGGCTTCTTGGTTTGAAAAATATTGTCTATGGGTAGTTAAAAAAAACAAACGCCCAGTACATTACCTTGCATCAGGAATTCCATGGCAGATTACTTCGTTTACTGACCTGTTAGAAAGACCAGATTTTGTTATTCACAAAGACAAAGATAATCTGAGAAAAATAGAATATGTATAGAAGGAAGGAAAGTACCTACGTGCAGCAAGATTTAGGGAAGAAATGGTAATTGAGAGGCGACGGGTATCCTCCTGCAGAGTAAAAGTTAAGAAAAAAAAAATTTCCTGTAATTGCCAAATACCAGTGACATCATTTAAACCTAGGAAATATTTTGATTACAGAACTATAATGGGGTATGGAGGCATTCTTTAGACAAAACTATACGGGTATGTTTGGGAGGAGAGTTTTGGAGGAGAGAGGAGGGGATGGCTTATGTTTGATTTTTAAATTATGTAAGCTATAAAATATTTTTCAAAACAAATAAAGTGTAATTGAAATTGAAATTGAATTGAAATGTTATTGATGAGTACCAGAATCCATCTCAATTAAAAAGAACAATAAACTGTATATTAATAGAAATTAATAGAAATGTAGGCGCTAAATCGAAATGATAACTAGGGGTGGCAATTTCTACCCGCAAGTGGGGATCCCAGCGGGGACTGCCCCGAATGGGGCCCCGTGGGCGGGGAATTTTTCCCCGTGGGGATGGGACGGGTGAGAAAATCCCCCCGCAGTCAAAGTGGGGATGGGGATCATACCCCCCGCCCCGCGGGGACCCTGCCCCAAATATATTACTTAATTATTCTTATTATAGATATATATTATATTATAAGTAATTAATTTTTTAGTCTTGTTATACGTGTTTTTAATTTAATATATTAACTTAATATTAAATTGTTCTAACTTTTATACTTTCTAAATATTAAAATATAAAAGTAAGACTAACATTTATATTTTTTATATTAAAATGTTAAACTTTTGAATTTTAGTCTTACTTTTTATATATTTTTCTAATTTTATTATATTTTATTTTATATTTTTGCTAACTTTTAATAAACTCTTGGGGTCATGAGGAGCAGGTGGGGATAAGGGATGGGGAGAAATGTCCCACAGAGGCGGGAAGCGAGGATGGGGACGGGGACAATTTGGGAGGCGGGGGCGGGGCGGGAGAGTACTCCCGCCTCCGCCCCGCCCCATTGCCATCCCTAATTATAACGACTGATACAAGCAGAACACGCAGAATAGAGAAAATGGGAAATGATACGTGTATTATTGATGACAATTGAGAGGATCTCTCTGAATTGTTGAGAGAAATACAAGTATGAAAATAGAAAAGGAATGAAACAGTACACAGAGCAGTCCTACTGTTGACTCCCTTTCCCAGTACAAATTCCCCAAAACCAGCCTAAAGGAAATGCTCACATAGTAGAGCATGTATATCAGCACATTCTCTCTCCAATCAACTAAGATTCTCTCCCCACGCTATCCTACCTTCCACGTAAGCAATTCTGTTAACAGAATTAAGGTGTGTGAGCTAGTAGTCCCCAATTAATTGGTTTCACTTCTTTATTTCATAAACATGCTGGTATTTCCTATTCTGCCCTCCACTACATGCATTTGCATCAACACCCCCTCCTTCAAATTCCACCTTGTCCTCAAGGTGAAGCTCAGGAAAAGACTCTGTCATCTTGCTCAGCAGTTCCCAGGAGTTCTCACACTCAGGCATACCCTTCCATTTCACCAACACTTCACAGTTCTGTACATTCTCCCCTCTAACAGCAAGAATATCTTCTGGCAGCACTTGTAACTCCAATTCCTCACTGATGTAGGCAGGCAAAGGCTGGATAGATGCATTAGCTGCCACATTTGGCTTTATCAATGACACATGGAAAACAGGATAAACTCTACTATCCTCAAGCAATTTCAACCTTGAAGCCTCTTCACCAATCCTCTCCAACACTTCATAAGGACCATAGAACCTAGGACTCAACTTTTGGTTGATCCTCTTAGCTAACTTCTTCAACTTGTAAGGCTAGATTTTCAAGAACACCAAATCCCCTACTTATACTCCATTTCTCTCCTGTGCTTATTAGCTTTCTTTGCCTCATTCTATTGCGGGCTTGCACTAGATGCTCCATCAGTGCTTCCAAGACTTCATTTATGTCCTGCATCATCAGTGACCTCTTCCATAGGAGTAGCCTGAACATCTCTTATCACAGGAGGAAGATCCATCCCATATAAAGCTTTGAATGGTGTCATTTTAGTAGATTCATGGTAGTTGGTATTGTCCCAAAATTCATCCCAGATCAGCCATTTATGCCACTGCCACGGTTTTGTGCCTGTCATGCACCTCAAGTATGTTTCCAAGCATTTATTCACCAGCTCAGTTTTCCCATTGATCTGAGGATGGTAAGCAGAACTGAACTTGAGCTTAGTTCCAGCCAATTTGAACAACTCAGTCCAAAAAGAACTTATGAATATTGTATCTCTATTTGAGACTATGGACTCAAGAAAGCCATGAAGTTTAACCACTTCTCTCAGAAATAACTCAGCAACATCTTTAGCATTGTAAGGGTGTGCTAAAGCAATAAAATGTGCATATTTAGTGAACCTATCTACCACCACCAATATAGTTGGACTTAGGTTCTGATGCTTGTTTCTCTGCCAGATTTCACACAACTGCACATACTCTTTGATGCTCCTTCCCATACCTTCCCAAAAGAATAATGTTTCAATTCTTTTGTAAGTTCTAAAGTAGCCTGAATGCCCCCTACTGTTGAGTCATGAAACTCTTAAAAAGGAATTAATTATGAGAGAATTCCCTGGAATGACGCGAAAGAAAACCACTGCCATGGAAGCTAGAATCGACGAGGTGGAGCGAAGGCTTCAAAAAATGGAGGTTTGCAACCAATTGCGCTTCGAAGAGCATGTTGTTCGCATTGAACAACTCATTGGAACGACACTAGAGAAGGCGACGACAGACCCAGGCGACCCAAAAACTCGACCCTAGCGCAACAGTAACCTAAACGACAGCGACGCCTGCGAAAGATTGATTTACCGGTGTTCAACGGCGAGGACGCCACGGGGTGGTTAACGAAGATTGAGCGGTTCTTCAAGGTACGTCGTATCGAGGAGGACGAGAAGTTAGATGCTGCGATGATGGCGATGGAAGGAGAAGCACTGTCGTGGCTCCAATGGTGGGAGGTGAGTGCAGAGGAGTTGACTTGGGACGCGTTGAAGGATGCAATGTTACGACGTTTTCAAGAAGGTACGGTTAGAGATTATCGCAAGAAATTTGAAACTGTGTCTAGTCACGTGAAGGTGAAAGATCAATAATTGTTCGTTGGATTGTTTTCCAATGGTTTAAGAGAAGATATAAGGGCGGAGGTGAGGTTGCATTGTCCTAAGGATTTAGTAGAGATGATGGATGTGGCTTTATTGGCGGAGGAGAAGATTGGTGCGGTGGGAAGATTTGGAGGACAAAACAAACAATCTTGGAGTAATAAGGGGTATAGCAATAACAAGAATTGGCGCCAAGATGGTGTAGCCAAGGTGAGCACAGAGTCTGCAGTGGTGAAAATTGATGCTAAAGGCCAAGAAACAGTGAAAACCAACAACGAAATGGAGCAAGATCAATTGGAGGTAAGGAGATTGATGAAAAACGCAGGAAGGGGTTATGTTTCACTTATGAAGGGTAAGGGAATAAAGTGTAAGGATAGAAAAATGAGAGTTTGTTGTAACCACTTGATGAGGTGGCAAAGTGGAGGGAAAATGTGAGCATTAGTGGAGTACTATAAATAGTAGTGGGAGGGAAATTAGAAGGTAACTAAGAATTGGGAATAGACCTAGGGTCTTTGGGAGAGTTTAGGCCTCTAATAGTGCCTTTGGTTACTTTTATCTTCATTTTCTCTTGAATTTTCAGTTTATCACCATTAATACACAGTTATTATGTTTGATTGAGTCATGAGAAATACTAGTTCCTATCAATTAGAATCAGAGCACTCGATCCTGAGTGCTCAAAGGAAAAACAAAGTTGCTGCCATGAAGGTTAGGGTGGAAGAACCAGCACCACCAGAGATAGAAGAATCAAATTTGTGGAATTGGTTCAAGAACGAAGCACTTCCAGGATTTGCGGGAGAAGACCCAATTGGGTGGATCTCTAAGGCGGAAAGGTTTTTTGAGGAGGAGAAAATTTGTTCATCTCATAAGACGCAATGTGCATTCATGAGGATGGAAGGTGCAGCTCAGGTTTGGTTCTTTGAACGGTGTCAAGAAGATTTGGATGCAGAATGGGAATCGTTTGCCGTGGATCTCATCAGAAGGTTCAAGGAACCAGAATCAGAAAAATCAGAAGAAAGAAGAGAAACACCCGAATCTGAGAAAGAAGAAGAGGGATGGAACGAAGACTTCAAGGTAGAATCAAAATCACAGAACTCAGAACATTGCTCTGAGTTGTTTAATCAAGAATTGATGCTGGAGGCTAGGGATTCTCACCTCGGAAGGGATGTAACCATCGAGAGAACAAAGGAAGAATCAGAGACGAAGAAGGATGGCACCGGAAAGGGATGTACCTCTGGAAATCTTATAGTTAATGTTGTGAAACCAGAAGGAGTGAAAACAGAAGTGGAGAATGAACACGATGGCCGACGTAGAGTGGCAGCGGTGTTGACACGAGATGGTGAGGTCGATCGAGGGCGTGACGTACGCTATGACCGAGTGAGCAACGATCGCTGTGAAGGTGGTGGCAGTAGCATCGTGATGTTGAACGACGATGACAAGGGACCTTCGCCGGAGCAACCTGCTTGTGGAGCGGCGGTGACAAAGGGTGTAGTTTCCGATTGGCAAGAGCAACATCACTCTCTCGTAACAGCGATTGAAAATGTTTTGGAAGAATTGAGGGTAAAATGGGTAATTGAAGAGAGGGGTGGCATTTTAAACCTAATGGGCTTGGCCCAATTACATGATTATAGGTGGGTTCAGGAGAAAATGGTTTTACCGAGCTTAGGCCAAGTTTTAATGCTATTGGGCCTAATTCATAAGAAGACCACCACTACTGGAGCAATTGTTAGAGGCATTTTTGGTTCTGGCTGTGATTCTGGGCCATATCCATTGCGAATCATAACCTCTAAGTCGGTGTTGGAGAAGACAATAAACAAAGGAACACCGAGAGAGCCGCAGCTTCCACCAAAGCCACCGGATGGAGGTCGACTCACAGCGAGATGCCTTCAACACAAGTTCTTGCGCCGTCGAAAGCGGTGGACAAATCCAACTATTGGGGATTAGTCGGCGCGAGATTGTTTTCGTTGCTAAAGGAAGAAGCAAGTTAAAGTAAGTGTTGAGATAAATAGTTTGGTTATTTTGCATCATTCAGTTCTCTTAAAAATCTTGGCGGCAGATTCAAGTGAAGGGCACATGTGCTTTCTAAGAAGCTTTGCACCCAATCTTCTACGTGTCTCTTAAGTGTGGTATGAGCTCCCAGCATGCTCGAATTAATGTCACGGATGTCCCATGTTTGTTTTCCCTTAGTTTTGGCACATGACCACCAATATTCAATGCTTTCCCATTATTATCATTATTATTACTGATCTCAATTATCATCCCTTGGATTTTTACACAAGCCAATTAATACACTCCCAACTCCATCACTTTCACAATTTCCTATATTTGAAGTTGCGAGTACATTCGCCATGTGCATTTGCTTAGTCCCAAGACTCGCCATTCAACTTGGCAACTATTTATTTCCTTATGGAAAATGATAGTAAACCGTATGCTTATCATTATCATGATTTGTTGGCTGGCTCAGCTCGAAAACTACATGCAATTGGGAGCCCAAACAACTTCAATAGCAAATTGGAAACAACTCTTGTGACGAATACTTTATCTTCTTTTATTGATGTTAAAGCTATGAGAAGATATGCTACACCTCACGATTCTTTAGAAATATTGGCTCTTGTTCATGGAGTTTCAGTATTCAAAAATGGGGCGAGCCCTGACATTACATTTTCGCCCAAAAATAGCATCGATAACAGGCATTTGATCGGGAGGCGATTCGTCGATTTCTTGCATTGTTTGGTTATCTCGCCTTGGTATGGGATTCGGGTGAACCATACTACGACTCTTTGCACTATTGAGACATCTTGCTTCAAGCTATGGGATCCGGGTGAACCATACTCGACTTCTTGCATTATTGAGACATCTTGCTTCAAGCTATGGGATCCGGGTGAAAGAGTATTAATAGTTTGTTTTGATATCTTCACCTTGAGGACAAGGTGAATGTTTAGGGGGGGAGTATTGATAGGATCGTAAGTGAATGAAGGGTAAGGGAATAAAGTGTAAGGATAGGAAAATGAGAGTTTGTTGTAACCACTTGATGAGGTGGCAAAGTAGAGGGGAAATGTGAGCATTAGTGGAGTACTATAAATAGTAGTGGGAGGGAAATTAGAAGGTAACCAAGAATTGGGAATAGACCTAGGGTCTTTGGGAGAGTTTAGGCCTCTATAGTGCCTTTGGTTACTTTTATCTTCATTTTCTCTTGTATTTTCAGTTTATCACCATTAATACACAGTTATTATGTTTGATTGAGTCATGAGAAATACTAGTTCCTATCATATACACCAAGTGATGTCTCCAAGAACAAGATGCTCAGAATTCTCTATGTGGAGGAAGAAGGTGAAGAACATGAAGGTGACAAGAAAGTGGAGGAAGAGGAAGAGATTGTATGGGGTGGTGATTTGAAGAGTCTCCTCCTTTGTAGCATGGCAGGACTATCCTCCAAGAGTTCCTTCATGATCAAAACTACTATAGGAACACTAGAAGTAATTGTGTTGGTTGATTGTGGCGCAACACATAACTTCGTGTCAATGAGGTTAGTGGCTGCTCACAATTTGAAGGTTGAGGACACCCCACCATGCTAGGTGAAGGTGGAAAATGGCCAAAGAATTTTGACTAGAGGTGTATGTAGAGGGGTTGAGCTGGAGTTACAGGGATTGAAGGTAAAAGTGGACTGTTTTGTGTTTCCTCTAGATGGTGAAGACATAGTTTTGGGTATTGATTGGCTTGAGAAGTTAGGCAACATCAAGGCTAACTTCAAGGATATGACCTTGAAGGTTAAATTGGGGGAGAAGACAGTGGTATTGAAAGGGGATCCCTCTCTGTCAAAGCGTGAAGCCACTGCCAAGGAGCTTGAAACAGAGTTGCGAGAATACGGGGAGTTCACATGGTGGAGTCTGAGAGCCTACACAAGCTTTGAACTTGAACAACAACCCACACCAGAGGTAATTCTACAAGTCTTAGCTGAGTTTGAAACTCTTTTCATTGAGAACAGTAGCTTACCACCTAGTAGAGAGATAGATCATGCTATTGTATTGAAGGAAGGTGCTACTATACCAAACTTGAGACCTTATAGCAACAACCCACTACCAAAAGAATGAAATAGAGAAATTGGTAGGAGATATGTTGAAAATAGGAATTATAAGGCCAAGTACTAGCCCTTACTCAAGTCCTATTATACTTGTTAGAAAGAAAGATGGTAGTTGGCGTTTTTGCGAGGATTATAGGGCCTTGAACAAGCTAGCTGTACCCGATAAGTTTCCAATTCCGTGATAGATGAACTATTGGATGAGCTAAATGGTGCCATGATCTTTATTAAGCTTGATTTGAAATCTAGATACCACCAAATTAGAATGAAAAGCGAGGACATTCCAAAAGCGGCATTTAGAACTCATGAGGGCCACTTTATGAGTACCTAGAAATGCCACTTTGGGTTAACAAATGCACCATCGACCTTTCAAGCATTAATGAATGAAGTACTTAAACCATTTTTGAGGAGGTTTGAAATGCATTGGTTGTTAACAAAAAGAAGTGTGACTTTGATTTATCCAAAGTGGAATACCTAGGTCATGTAGTTTTGTGCAGAAGGAGTTCTGCAGATCCTCAAAAAATACCCGCAATGACCAAGTGACCTACCCGAGGGACATGAAAGGATTGAGGGTTTCCTCGGGTTAATGAGGCTATTATAGGAGGTTTGTACAAGGCTATGGTGTTGTGGTGAGGCCTGGCCCGAGCTACTCGAGGGTGAGAAGTTTGTATGGAACTCAGAAGCTGAAGCTGCTTTCCAATTGTTGAAACATACAATGTCTACATTACTTGTGTTGGCAATGCCTGATTTTTCTAAGGTATTTGTAATAGAAACAGATGCATCTAGCAAGGGTGTGGGAGCTGTCCTTATGCAAGAAGAAAGACCTCTAGCCTATTTCAGTCAGAAACTATCTACCAGGGCTCAACAAAAATCAGCATATGAGAGGGAATTAATGGCTATGGTATTAGCAATTCAAAAATGGAGACACTACTTTCATGGACAGCACTTCATAGTAAGAACTGACCAACAAAGTTTACAATATCTGACTGACCAGAACTTGTTAGGGGGTGAGCAAATTAAGTGGACTGCTAAACTACTTGGATTTGATTTTGAAGTACAGTACAAGCCGGGAAGTGCCAATAGAGTGGCTGATGCTCTATCACGCCAAATGATTTTTGCTGCAATATCAAGTGTAACACTGCCAGAGTGGTTAGAGTGGGAGGAGGAAATCAGAAGTTTCCCCAAATTACAAGAACTACTGCAACAAATAGCTCTGAAACCTACAGAACAGAAGCAATTCTACATCAAGCAAGGGCTGATCTACAAGGGAAGCAGCCTAGTTTTGCCCAGAAAATTTCTGTTATTCTCTCTGAGTTTCACACTTCATTGCAAGGTGGCCATTCTGGACTTTTTAGAACATATAAAAGAATATTTGTTGTGTTTTATTGGACAGGTATGAAACAAGACATCAAAGACTATCATGAAGTGCCAACAATGCCAACAAAGTAAGATTGAAACATTGGCACCTGCTGGTCTTCTTCATCCTCTCCCAATTCCATCCAAGGTATGGAGTGACATCTCCATGGACTTTATTGGTGGATTACCTAGAGTGGGCAAGCAAGCATGATACTATATTCGTAGTAGTTGATAGGCTCACAAAGAGTACACATTTCCTCTTACTAGGACATCCCTATACAGCTAGTGAGGTAGCTCAGTGCTTTATATCTGGGGTTGTCAAATTACATGGATTTCCATAAACAACTGTTTCTAACAGAGACAAAATTTTCTTTGAGTAATTTCTGGAAAACTCTCCTCAAACAAGCTGGAACACAGTTGAGATCATAGTTATCAAAATCGGGATTCTACTCCAGATCGGAGGGGGGGTAGCAAAATCGTAAATCGCAAAATCGTAAGTAAAATCGGAAGATTCTACTCAAAAAAAAGTGTATGAATTTGTAGAATCGGGGAGGGGTTAACAAAATCGTAAATCGTAAAATCGTAAGTAAAATTGTAAGATTTTAATAAAATGCATACATTACTATTATCTAATATAATGCATAAATTCATAAGTCTTGATCAAAATTAAACAACTAACAAGCAACAACCAAATCATAAAGTCTTGATCAAAATTAAACAACTAACAAGCAACAACCAAATCATAAAGCCTAAATCAAATCATTCAACGTGATATTAGGCATATCACCCATAATATCTTCATCTTCATCTTCATTAATAGTCTGTGAAGAACTGAAGTTGCACTTGCAGAGAATGAAGAACTGAAGTTGCACTTGCAGAGAATGAAGAACTGAAGATGATGATGATGATGATTGATGAGTGAGAGAGCTGCGACTGCGGCGAGAGATGGAGCGGCGCAGAGCTCGCGAGCGAGAGAAAGCAGCGGCGAGAGCGAGAGAGGCGTGAGCGAGAGAGAGAAAGGCGTCGCGTGAACTATATGCACACCGGGTCAAAATCGGGTCAAAAAACCCGCCAAATCATCTGTGAAATTAGGGTTTTGAGAGCACTTCAATTTGGGATTTTTAGTGGAATCGTAAGTAAAATCGTAAAATCGCGAGATTTCACTCAAAATCGTGGGATTCCACTTCAATTTGGGATTTTTGCAATCTTGAATCGTTGAGGCTTGGTAAAATCGTAAAATCGTGGGATTTTGGGATTTAAATCCGATTTTGATAACTATGGTTGAGATCTGATTACCTCATTCCACCACCGATCGGATGGCCAAACAGAATTTGTTAATAGATGCTTGGAGGTGTACTTAAGGTGTTTGTAGAAGAAAAAGAAAATCCTCGGTCATGGCCTAAGTGGCTATGTTGGGCGAGAACTTTGGTTCAATACCAACTTGATGTGTCTATTGGGATGACCCCTACAAAGCATTATATGGAAGAGATCCTAATCCCATCATTAAAGGACCCGCTTATTCCATCCAATCTTGAGGAAGTAAATCGACTACTGAAAGCGGGGACTACTTGTTAGCCCAAACACCATGACAACCTCATCGAAAGCACTGTGAAAGGATGAAAAAGCAAGCGGATAAAAAAAAGAAGAGATTTGACCTTCTCTATAGGTGATTGGGTGTGTTTGAAGGCCACACTCCTTACAGATGCAAATCTTTAGCTACTAGAAGGAATGAAAAACTAAGTCCTAGATACTATGGCCCTTACAAAATCATTGAGCAAATAGCACGATGGCCTCTAAACCGAACTCCCGCTGATTGCAAAATTCACCCGAGTATTTCATGTCGCCAAGTTGAAGAAATCTGTGACTAGCCACCGTACTCCTCAACCAATTCCTGCAGCTCTGGCCGAACAAGGGCGTTGCAAGCCGGACTTAGAAGACTTACTAGAGCTTCGCTACAACTCACAAGAAGTTGCTGAAGTGCTTGTGAAGTGGAGGAACCTACCTACCTATGAGAATAGCGGGAGGCGCTTGATAAATTGAAGCAACTTTTTCCTACTTTTCCCTCGAGGACAAGGTGAAAGCTTTAGGGGGTATTGATAGCTCGCATCCTATTGTACTAGAGTATATAGAAGAAATAGGGGAATTGAGGGCAATTGTGTAATTTCATACACTACACATGTGTATAAATAAGCTGTAATTGTTCCATTGATATGCGATTAGTGAAATAAGCAGAGAAAGCTTGATTAATGCGATTATGCATAGTTCTTTGGACGAATAAACAGTGTTGCTTCATCTCTTTTCTCTGTTTTCCTTTCAATTCATCCCTTTATACCGCTTGAATCTTTCAGTTCTCTCAATGAGAAAATTCCATCTCTGTTAAGTAGCAATAAGTTTGGTATTTTGTTTTCCTAAACTTCGACTTAGCAATCATACCGCTACCAGCTACACCACAATAGCGCTTGAGGGTAGGCCGCTACGCTACGCTATTTGTTATTAACTACATAGGTACTAATAGGTACTAATATGTGTATTATTGAAAACAGAAAATCAAATTTGTAAAACAGTAAACAGGGTCGTATTGTTTCTGTTGTACCGTGCACTACAAAATAAACAATTTTTTTCAGAGTTTTGGACTCAAATCAACATTCAAGAAGAGGCATGCCTCTAACAGTAAATGCTAATATAATATAGTAAGGCATACGCACGCCAACTAGAGTAATGCTAACATTTTCTAAACATAGTATGGTAAACTTATAAATTTCAATAAATTAAGCAGGTAAAAATATGAAATGGATCTTTCAACATTCAAAAATGAAACTCATAAAAATAAAAATTAGCACCTGCAGCAATAGTCGCCTCATGAACTACTCTGTCAATTTCATCAGTTGTCACACCAGGTTGAATAATCCGAGCAGCTGCATCCAAAACCTCCCTAGCAATCTATAAATCAATAAGTAAAATGAGATTTTGAAGTCTACCACTCTACTCAATTTACAAGGAAAAATATGAACAACAATTTATAAAAAAAATTACCCACAGTTTATCCACATCAGACAAAGCCACATCAACTGTACAACAAAATAAGTATTGACAGTTTTTCTTTTAACTTTTTAAATAATCATTCAAGATTGTTTTCTTTATTTTCGCATTCCCTCAAGATTGACCACGATTCACCCATACCAAAGTATAGGTTTATTGGATGTCATCATCAATCAAAGAAGTAAAATTAGTTCATGTATCACCAAGCCTTCTCCCATAGAGTTGTCATGTAACAGACTAAAAAAATAAGCAGCAAATTGAGCACCATGAAAATCAAGATATGAATAAGTTTTGCATTGAATGATTTATAATTGTCTAAGTCCACTCCATGAGAATCTACAAGGGCAAAATAGCAAGGAACTCACCCGACAAGTTTCTCTCATTCTCTCAATTTGATCTGGAGATTTGATCTACAGATGAACATCAATTAGAAAGTAGAATAACAGGAATACAGATAGTAAATTAATCTTACAAGAGTTTCATCAACTACATATTCATTTATTTTAAATTACCTACCTCAACAGTATGCTGCAGATCACTATTGGGCTCAACTTTGGGAATTCCCTAAGTTAAAACCAGAAGGATAGAAACAATTTAGGAACCAATGAACTACAACTAACTTATCGAAAGATAACTTCGAATTGGATACAAGCAAAATGAGTTAAAATAAATAAAATACAATACATAAAATATGAGGCATCTAAAACTAAATAGGAAGACATTGGAAAACTCACATCATCAGCCCAATCAGGTTTATCAATATGAGCAGGGACAATTCGGTAAGTAGATATGGGATATGGCCGCAGCATCCTTAAAAGAGCAGAAATAAAAATTTTGTTTCAAAAATAAATGAGTAAATAACATTAACTGAAAAAAAAATGCAAATTGAATGTTAGAATCAGCCAAAATGCACAAAATAAAAAACCATCGATGAAAAGGGGATGATGGAGAAAAAAGAAAGGACTATGAATTGCAAAAACATGGACATATCATTACTGATAACAAACATAGTCTTCTGTAATTAATTAAAAGCAGCGTAAAATGTTTATGTTCTAAAATATGAAGAGATTTAAAGCATTGCATATTTACCCAGTCCAATCAAAGTGAGGAAGTTTCGGAGTTCGACCTTGCCCTCTCCTCATGCAATATAACCAACCTTCACCAGGTGATTCAGAATTCTGTGTGCCAAGTGAGGATAGCTTTGCCTTCAGATGCACTGATTTGTGCGAACTCCAAGAAGATTTGAAACATTCCTGAGAGCTGTCAAGAGATATCAAAATTGGCTCCAAATATATGAAAGATATCAATACTGTGAGAAGTGAAGTTCTAGGTGATTCAGCCATTTTAACAGCAAGAATCTAGTAGTAACCAAATTTTTCTAATTACCGACCATCAACCTCACCTTCTTCTATATGGTACCTTATGCAGCAACAATGCCATCGCTCTCACCAAATTGCTACTCACTAATAACTAAATCAATCTGCTATAAACATTAACTTTGATCAACCACAGCTTTATTTCTTTTATTACAAAAACTAAAACGGTATTACTAGTCTCAGCAGTAAAGAAACTCAAGCAGTATGTCGCAGTTGCATAATGCCAGCAGGTCAATCGTCGGACACCTCTTACGAATGCCGTGTGCGTGTTCCGGACACCGACACAACACACGTCTTTACGGTGTCGCTTTTAAAAAAATATTTTCTGAGTTGGAGAGTTTCTAGACACCTTTTGGACACTCTTATTATACATATTCTTATGATATAAAACATTTTATCTTCAAAAAAAATCTTGTAAAACTTATCAAATTTGTTTTTAAAGTTTGAAATGAATAGATAAATATTAATTCTCAATTTAGATTTTTGTCATATTGACCATATATGTTGTGTTTATTGATTCAGCTATCTTCGTAATTACTTATCTACATGTGGTGTCCCGGTGTCCTATATTTTGGACATTAGCGGTGTCTAAGTGTCTATGTCGTGTCCAATGTCCGTGTCCGTGCTTCATAGATCAAAGCACTGAAGCTAACAGCCAGGTCAGACTCTAGTAAATATTATGGAGACAACCACCATTCTATGGGAACCAGAAAGGACCACTATCTTTTAAGCAATCTTCGAACAACTCAAGCCTTACATAGAATCATTGCCTTAAAGAAACACGAAAAACAACTTCACAGCTCTCCTAAAAATTATAAGAGATAGCCATCACAGCTCTACTAAAAAGTCTTACAGATAGCCTATGTTTATTAACTTATTTAATCTTAAAACTGTCTACTGTTATTCAATACTACGATCTCCAAAACAAATGAACTTTAAATCATTAACAAAGTAGAAGCCAATCACAAACCAGAAGGCGGAACCTTCACGAGGAAGTTTCAATTCCATGCATTTTGGACACCTGATGAAAAGGAAAGAAAAGGAAACAAAGCCAAGTTAATATTAATAACATGATGCAATAAAAATAACCTTCCATTATCCCAAACCTTGAACACCAATTTGCTAAACCTTCAAAATAAACTTAATTAATCTTTACAACACAATTATCAACAAAACCTTAGCGTAGCAATGCAACGAACTGAGTAATATTAAATATCTAACGCGTTTCTAACAACAAAAGTCAACAAAAAAATCAAGCAAAAGTTGCCACCACCACCGCCAGGTTTTTGCTGAAAAAAAAAATCCATTTGATCGAAGCTTAACATCTTTACCACATATCAAACCATGCCAAATGCAGAAACAGAGTCTTACAATCCAAAAGAAAAATTCAAAATAGATTGAGGCGTGTGTGAGCAGGTACAGAACACAAAGATAGAGATAGATGTAGAGAGAGAAAGACAGAAAAGAATACATACTGAAGATTTGCAGGTTTGCCACAGCTAACACAAGAGAGAGTTTTTTCGGATTCAGCAGCCATTGATTACGGAGTTGCAAAGAACTGAATTCTAGGGTTTGCCGTGCTGATAGAAACTGGAACAACAATCAACGGAAGAGAGAAGACGAATTTTATAGCTTCTTTTTTGTTTTGGAATTTCTTTCCGTACCCCACCACTTTGCTTACCACACCCCCCACAACATTTCAAACTTCAATTTTCTTTAATCCTCTGTCTATTCCACCTCACCACATCGAAAAAGTCTATATCTTCATGCTGATCAAGGAAAGTTCAAAATTGAGATTGAGATTGAGATAATAATACACGACAACACCTCACCACTTCATGCTGACCAAGGGAAGTACAAAATTGAAATTGGGCCCCGCGTGTTCTAGTTTGATAGACAATCGACCCATTGAGGCATTCAGCTATGAATATTGTTTACGTTTGGATAGTTTAAAGTGAACATAACGGTGCGGAATGAAATAAAGTGGAGCATACGAATGGAATAAAATTCTCATTCCATAATTTAAAAATTTTATGACACAATGGAATAAAGTTTCCGTTCTATCATTTCAACAATGAACAGAGCGGAATGATTATAATTTTTTTATTCCTACTTTTCCCTTCTATAAAAAAATTGACATATTTTTTAGAAAATTTATTAGAATCTACTTATTATTTAATTAAAACTATAAATAATATTTAATTTTATTATTTGATAAAATAATATTCCTCAAAAGTGAATCATATAGTATCATTTAATAAATTATATATTTTGCCAAATATGTATATATTCGTACCTGGGTCGGCTAGCAGATTCGGCTCGGGGTAATGATGTTGGTGACTCGCCTAGGTCAACGGTGGTCTGAGGCAAGCTTGATCCTCTGTGATTGGGGTCGCCGCGGTGGTGGTACCTCCAAGCACTCTTATGCCTAATTCGCACCACGAGGAGGTGAGAGGTGAGCAATGAATGAGAACGTACCTAATTCCATGGGGGTGAGAGTCAATTTATAGACGTCGGATGTAAAACCCCAAAATTTCTTACTAACAATTATATGTGGGTGTGCATATATTCACAGCTTTGATAGTTTTTGTATGCTTGTTTTAAAAGCTAGTATATTTTGATAGAATATTGTTAAGTTTCATAAATCAGTTGTCATAAATTATTTTTGTTGATTATTATTTATATGTTGTGGTATAAATTATTATATTCTATACATTATAATAGTTATATATCAAGATAATAGTAGTTTTAGAAAAGAAAAGAGAGGACTTACTTGCCGTGAAAAGCCAGCTCAAAAAGCTAAGCATGGTTTCAAATATATATATATATATAATTAACCCGTGCTAGCACGGGTCGAAATTCATTTGTTTGGACACCGTAATATACTTCACTTGGGCCCAATAAAGCATGCAATATGATGAACCTATTATACATATCATCATTTACGGATAGGAAGGTTCATTCGGTTTGTGCGCCGTCAAGAAAAGAAACAAATACTCCTTATTCAAATCTTTATTCTTCCTCCTCAATAGCAAAGTGACTAGCACTCTCTTCACCCTTCTATGCCTCATATCTCATTCAATATGCTTTCTTGTTTGATACAACTAATCGCTACAACAACAGGATTTCTCCTTCGGGTGAAATTTCATCACTACTTGTGCTTCTTGCCCGTTCTTTTAGGCCCCATTTCAAGTTTTCTTCGCTCCAGACTATACATTCTCTTCGTTGAGGAGGCATCTAAGTAATTAAGGGAGTGCAAATAAGGTCTGTTACTGTCAAGTGGCCCAAGTAAGTTAGTAAAACCATAGGGTCTTAGGAGAAACCCTCACTTGAGAGAAATCAAGAAAAATTGAAAAGTGAGAAGTGTGTGAGAGTGAGGCGATCGGCTAGGAGAAGGGGAGAAGGAGGAGCGCGAGACTCAAGGGGGAAGGAAGCTTGGATCGTTGGTGACTTGGAGAAATTGCTAGGAGCTTGGGTATTCTCTTCAATTACCAAAGGTTAGGGGGCTCTCTTTCATTCTTAATAACCCATATGACTAGCAACCATATGAGTTAGGTTTTAGGAGAGATTTTCTTAAATTGAATTGTGTTGTTTTTGATTGATTAGTATTGTTGTTTGAATGAATATGTTGTTTGGGTTGAATATCATGTGAATTTAAATTATTGGTCCTATTGTAATTGGTGTCAAGGTGTGTGTTATATTGATTCAATGGAATTAAATAGGAGAAGATATGATGGTTGTTAGGTGTTTGTCAAATTGCTTGAATGAACTATGTTTTGAAGGTGTTAGGCCTAATGCTAGGATCGGGTGTGCGTGTGTGTCTTTGGTGTGGCGTGCGGCGCTGGCCGTGGTGCCCGTATGCGCGTTCTTCTTGTGAAATCATGCGTGGGCGCGCAACCGTGGCTGCCCAATGCGTGTGTCTTTGTTGTGTCTCGGTGCAGGGCGCCAATTTGGCTGCCCTACGTACGGTGTGTTGCGGGTGTCTCGGTGCAGGGCGCCAATTTGGCTGCCCTGCGTGCGGTGTGTTGCGGGTGTCTCGCTGCAGAGGGCAATTTGGGCGCCTGCGTCTTTGTGTGTTCTTTGGTGTTTGGGTGCGAGGCACCAATTTGCCGCCTGTGTCTTTGGTCTCGTGTAATACAATGCAAGGCGTCGATTTGGCGACCCATATGGCGCAACAGTGTGCGCCTGTGTCTAGGTGTAGGGCGCCAGATTTGGCAGCCCATGGCGCATCAGTGTGCGCCTGTGTCTAGGTGTAGGGCGCCAGATTTGGCAGCCCATGGCACAACAAGATGTGCGCTTTGTATGCAGTGCGGGCGCCGATTTTGGGCGCCACTGTGTCTTTGATGTCTAAGTTGGTGTCTAAGCTGATGTCTAAGTTGGTGTCTAAGGTGATGTCTTAGTTTTGTCTTAATTCGTGTCTAAGACAAGGTTGCCTAGTAAGGGTACTATTTTAGTCCCTAGGTGCTGTTTTAGTCCCTAGGTGTTGTTTTAGTCCCTAGGTGTTGTTTTAGTCCTTTGGTGCTGTTTTAGTCCTTTGGGGCTGTCCTAGTCCTTGGTGTTGTTTTTAGTCCTCGTGGTGCTGTTTTAACGGTGATGTATACTAAATGGCGTGAATAAATATTGGTGAATGGGGTCTATGACCTTCCTTGGTGTTGGTGAGTCAATATGACTATTGGTGAGCATGCTATTGCATATTTTGGTGATTTTTGGGTGTATATGGTGCATTGTCATGGTGTCGCATAATCATATGCATTTTTGGTGAGTAGGCTTCGGCCTCATTATATATTTGGTGAATGCCCTCAAGGCTATTTTGGTGATGGATCCACATGCATATGCCCGTGGAGTTTTGGGTTGCATCTCATACACTAAACATGCATCCGGTGATTTTTCTTGGTGATTATGAATTAATGGTGTACTTGAATATGATTGTAATTTGGTGTGTTTAGTTGCCTTCTCTAATGTGATGCTCTTATTTGTTATTACTTATGTAAAGAGACTCACCTCTTCGCTCTATGTTGCTTCTCATGTCCGACGAAGGCGGTGTGACAAATGATTGAAGGTGACCTGGTACCTTCTTCTAGTTTGGTTGAGTCGGCTCTGATACGTAGCACCGGGGGGCGTCTTAGTTTACTTTGTCGTTTTATTTTATGTTTTAAACTTCCATTGGGTTTTGTATTTCTATATTTTCGTTTTGATATATTTCCGCTGCGATGGTTTTTACATTATATTGACTGTGGTGCTATGTATCTCGTACCTTAAGTCTTTAAGAATTAATTTGGAGTTATTAAGTGTGGTTTTGTTTTAAATGTGGCACCCTCGTGTGGTCGCACTAAAATTTTTCTGAAACTCTGATTTTAAATTAATTAAATAGTAGTTTATGTAGAAGGGGGTGTTACATTAGTGGTATCAGAGCAGTTCAGTCCTAATCGGACTGTTTCTATTGTTTATTGTGTTTTCCGATGTGTGAACTCTGAGTAGAGTTGCATTCATTACTTATTTTAATTCTTGATTGTCGGAAAGTTGACCAAATTAGTTGGTTAAGTAATCTACGGAATGAGGTAAGCAATAGTTATTCCTTAGAAGAGTCATCAAAGTTTATAGCAGATAGAAAGAAGTTAGAATTCAAGTAAGAACACAAACAACTCTTTTCCTTTGGAGAGAGTTTTTCATAGAGCCTAGTCTATTACTTACGCCAGGTGTTGTGTCTGTTATGTTTTCTTTGTGTGAACTTTATATTTTTGTCATATGCTTGTTGCTTTCGTGTTTTTGAAACTCTAAATTTATATAAGCTGAACTTCTATGATTGAAATTTTAGTTGTTACCTATACATTATTTGTGATATATGGTTTTATGATTTACGAATAAAATTTCTATTGAGACTGCTTTTGAGATTCTATTAAACTAGTTGTAATTTGTTTATGCTCACAAATGTATTTAATTTACTTCAATTAAGCATGAAGTGTTTTGTGTTAGTGTATTTTACTTGTGAATTAATGCTTTAGATTTGATGTTCTATTGATTACCTTAAGTTGTGTTATCACTACAACTTTCTGCAATGTTGTGATTAGTCTTTAAAATGGTACGAGGACTATTGTTTTACTACTTTTATAAATGCCATTGGATATACAAATCTTAGTTGTTCACTATCATTTTTCATGTTATTACTATTCACAAAAAAAAAACTCATGTTATCACTACATTCATTTGTTTTATTTTATTTTATTCTATTTTTCTAATTGTTCTCACCGTGCAATGTTGGGAACTCTGAATCTTTGAGAACTGTTTCGTGACTATCATGCTATACAGCCACTGAATATGAATTCTAAATGTGTAGAATCTTTGAGTTTTTATGATTTAATTATGATACTAACATTTTCTAAAGAATGATGTTACGTGGTTGTGTGGTTTAAAAATAAATATGTACTCTTGCGTCAAAATAAATAAATAAATATGTACTCAAACTGCTTATAAACTTCTATTTAACTAGCTTTAATGTTGGATGTTTATGTATTAAGTTTATTTTGATGGATAAATACTAAGTCTTGTATAAGTTTTTATTTGTTTTAATTTTTTTTTGTGAACCTGTTTTATCCGTGTATTGGTATTCCAAAGTGTCTTGTGGATTGGTCTTATTAGTATTATAAGAGTGATAAGTATATATAGTTGTGCAATAGGGAATATTAATTATCAATATTCGTAAATTGAATTTGAGATTAGTTAGAGAGACTTCATGAAATTTAATCACCAGTAATTTAAAGAGACTTTGTAGAGTTTGATTTGTGGTTTATTTAGAGGAAATTTATAAAGCGGGATTTTTGGGTTGTTTAAAAAAAAACTAGTGAAGTTGAACTTTGGCTATTTAGTAAGACTTATAGAGTGATTTTTGGCTATTTAGAGAGATCTTATGGAATAACATTTTTGGGTTATTTATTGAAAATGAGTTAAGCTGAATTTTTAGAAGATAGAGACTTGTAATATTTGGTTTTTCAAATAGAGCGAGGTGAATTTTATAAATAGTAGAAAACAAATGTCTATTGACTTGATAAAGTTGAAGTGATAATTTACCTTTAATTAGGAGAGACGTTTCATGTCTTATATTTATCTTAGTTTAAGTATATTAATCTAAGATATTAATATTTGGTGATTAAATTAGATTTGCTATTTGTTATTGATATGCCTTGGGATTTGTGTTGATAGTTTCTAGGACATAATTATTTAATTAAATATAAGATAATTCTTGAGGATCTTTGTACTTTATGATCGTTACTATGTGTTGACCAATTTATGAAACTTAGTCTAGAATATCTAGTAACAGTGACAGGTAGATCAGTGTTCAACTGACATAAACAGATATAGGATTTCGAGTTTGGAAAGTGATCGCTAGAATTTGAAATTTAATTGATTAATCTCATAGTAATGGTGTTGAGAGTATAGTATCTCAATAGTGAATTGATAGTGTTTTGGTAGTCTAGTAAAACATTGGTTAGCTAGAGGTTCAAATATAGTTGTGTGTGCGTGATTTTTAGCTTAGTGTACAAGTGAACCTTAATGACAGTTAGACATGCGGATTAGACTTAACTTTCTCTTTTGCAAAAAAAATGATTTAACTTTGTTAAAATGGGTTTTGTGGAAATTTCGAGAACGAAATTTTTATAAGGAGAGGAGAATTGTAACACCCCAAAATTTCTTACTAACAATTATATATATGTGGGTGTGCATATATTCACAGTTTTGATAGTTTTTGTATGCTTGTTTTAAAAGCTAGTATATTTTGATAGAATATTGTTAAGTTTCATAAATCAGTTGTCATAAATTATTTTTGTTGATTATTATTTATATGTTGTGGTATAAATTATTATATTCTATACATTATAATAGTTATATATCAAGATAATAGTAGTTTTAGAAAAGAAAAGAGAGGACTTACTTGCCGTGAAAAGCCAGCTCAAAAAGCTAAGCATGGTTTCAAATATATATATATATATAATTAACCCGTGCTAGCACGGGTCGAAATTCATTTGTTTGGACACCGTAAAATAATTACTTCAACTATTTTAAATATTTGTATAATAGTAGGAAATTAAATTTATATTTATATATATATATATATATATATATTATAATTTTGAGATCCCGTGAAATCAAATAATACTTTAGTAGTGACAACCCATAAATAAAAATACTTTAACAACTACATAAGTACTAATCAAATAATACTTTAGTAGTGACAACCGCAGTGTATATAATTTCAGGAGCATTTTTATATTGAGATGTTATTACAACAGGAGTTACTTATAAGTATTATACGGTCTAAAATATTATTAGTAAATAGTAATTTACAAATATATAACAAATATACCTTTGCATAAGGACATGTAGTTTGCTTTTGACTAAGCTGATTGACGTTGACAACCGTAGGATCAATGTTCTCTATCAATTGTAATAATTAGTAAATATATAGTTGATTTAAATATAATATAAAACTTGTTGGCCTCTTATATTTATCCATTCCATTAAGTTAAAGAGTTTACGTAAATTCAAATTTAATTAGTGTCTAACATTATGGTGTTAAATATTTTTGTTAAAAGATACTGATTTTTCTATAGATATTTGAAATGACATTGTTGTATTTCTTTTATAGATATTTGAAATTGAAATTGATAAAATAAGAAAAAAGATGAAATACAAAGCATATTTTACAATATAAAATTACTCTTTAGTTCAATTGAAAGTACAAAGCATATCAAAAAAGAAGACATTATGGATTTTTTTTGTTTGTGTTTTTATGATAAACCATATGAGAAAAGGGAATAAAAACAATAGAAAATTACTCTTTAGTTCAAGTTAAAGCAATAAAATGGACTAATATATGAGAAGAGAAATATATGTAAGAATCAGGGATTATAAAATAATCAACAGCTGAGAGAATTAGGGATCCAATTAGGTAGTACTAGTACATTGATGCAATTCGCACTATAGCAAATTAGTTATTAGTACGATTAGTACATCATAAACACAGTTTACAGATTAGTAACAAAACATAACCTTAGTTTACAGATTAGTAACCAAACAAAACCTTAGTCAAAACTCTAACCCTCTACTAATTTGTGTTTGGTGTTTAAACCAAAAGATTTGAACTTCCTATTCAAATGAATTACAATAACTGGTTTAAAATCCAATCAAATTAGGGTGAAGGGTGGAAGAACTAATTAATAAAATTCTACCTAAGTACATGGATTTCAATATCATAGGCATAGCACCACGAATCCCTGTCCAAAACCATGTCACGTGATAAAAAATAAACAACGAAGAAAGAGCTCAACAATGGAAACATAAATTTCCTACGTCATATTTTTTCAAGCGGATAAAAATTATAAATCATTAACGAAAATGGCCAAACCAATTCAAAATTTACCAATAAGTTAATAGCCCTAAGATGTTGTCATATTTATGTATGGATAATATACAACAAAAGGGTTGTGTATCAAGATTGGTAGTAAACACTAAAATGAAACTTCTTATTTTAAATTTTAAAATATCATTGATCATAAGTTTCTAAGCTGGGTGATAAAAGTAGCCATCGAGCACCATACTTTTGCATACATCTTGAAGATAAAACCAAATAATCAAAATCATTAACCTATAAGAAAGTCACAATACAAAACTATTGAGTACAAATTACATCTCAAGTAAATTCATGCACATGATATCTCAATAGATAGTTTCACCTTTATCTGCACATGAGATGTAGAACCTGTCAAAAGAAAATCAAATCAAATCAAATTAAATAACGGAAGAACCATGACAATAGATAGTTCCTCTTGTCATTTTCCAGTTGTTATTTTGGACACAAAAGGTGTGAAAGTAACATTGTTGTCCATCCGTTGATTTTCACTTCACACCAAGCAACATAAATGTTAAAGAGTTATTGGCAATGTAAATAAAATGGAAATACGAAGATGATGATCTTGGAGTGGGGAACTCATCAAATGGGTGCGATACCCTAAGACAAATATTTTGTTTTTAATTTTGCATTTTATTAATTTGTTTAAAAACATTTGTTAAAATAAAAATAAGAAGTTTTAATTTATTGTCCAACTTGGCATGCCGGTGGCCTTCCATGTAGGTTAAAGGATCTGACTGCACAACAATAATTTTGACCAAATTAGTGGGGACTTTGATTTTACAAATTGGGAAAATAAGGGGACTAAATTCGTCAAATTAAAAATTGGGGACTAAAATCGTGAGTTGATGATAATAGGGGACCAAAAGCGTAATTAAGCCTAAATAAAATAAAATTTATTTAATTTCTCAACTTATTGACAACTTCAAAGTTTCATTCTGAATAAACATATACAGTAAAAAACAATCATATATCCAACAATTGAAATTGAAGTTTTTATTTAAAAAAAAAATCGACATTATTAAACCTATAAAGACAATGCAATTGTGGGATGCAAGAAAAGATCTTTGAAATATTGTGGCACAAAGACAGTGCTGCAGACAGATGTGTAGTCGGAAGAGGTGAAGTGTGACTTCTTCAAAAACCATTTTTTGTTTTATTTTAAAGAATTAAATCGATTTAAAAGTAGACTAAAACTCAGCTATAAATCTTTTTGAATGTACATATCTTCTCTCAATTGACACAACACTAATATTGCACCCATATTTGTAGTAACTTAGGTCATTTATATATATATTTTTGAAACCAAAAATTCAAACCGAAAGAAGTTATGACAATTGATTGTGGTTAATTGTGATTTTGAATGATAATTAACACGTTTGTTTTCTTGTCCCCTATGTGTTAATTTACTCCAACCGAAATCCATTTTAACTGTGGTCGTTGATTTTTTTCATGATATTAAGGCCCTTGATTTTATTGTCATGTGACTTGATCTAACGACTCTAAATGTATGCGGTGTTAATGAGGTGATGTGGCATACGCATGGAATGGTTGTGCTTAGGTGGATTTAATTGGTCTTGACATATTTATTGACGTGGTGATTAGGTGGATGCCTAGGTGTCGATTCATGGTTATATATAATATAGATATATATATATATATATATATATATATATATATATATATATATATATAAAATAGAAATAAAACATTAACAAAAAAGAAAGAAGCGCAAGAAACCTAAAAACCTAATATACTTCACTTGGGCCCAATAAAGCATGCAATATGATGAACCTATTATACATATCATCATTTACGGATAGGAAGGTTTATTCGGTTTGTGCGCCGTCAAGAAAAGAAACAAATACTCCTTATTCAAATCTTTATTCTTCCTCCTCAATAGCAAAGTGACTAGCACTCTCTTCACCCTTCTATGCCTCATATCTCATTCAATATGCTTTCCTGTTTGATACAACTAATCGCTAAAACAACAATATTTCTCCTTCGGGTGAAATTTCATCACTACTTGTGCTTCTTGCCCGTTCTTTTAGGCCCCGTTTCAAGTTTTCTTCGCTCCAGACTATACATTCTCTTCGTTAAGGAGGCATCTAAGTAATTAAGGGAGTGCAAATAAGGTCTGTTACTGTCAAGTGGCCCAAGTAAGTTAGTAAAACCATAGGGTCTTAGGAGAAACCCTCACTTGAGAGAAATCAAGAAAAATTGAAAAGTGAGAAGTGTGTGGGAGTGAGGCGATCGGCTAAGAGAAGAGGAGAAGGAGGAGCGCGAGACTCAAGGGGGAAGGAAGCTTGGATCGTTGGTGACTTGGAGAAATTGCTAGGAGCTTGGGTATTCTCTTCAATTACCAAAGGTTAGGGAGCTCTCTTTCATTCTTAATAACCCATATGACTAGCAACCATAGGAGTTAGGTTTTAGGAGAGATTTTCTTAAATTGAATTGTGGTGTTTTTGATTGATTGGTATTGTTGTTTGAATGAATATGTTGTTTGGGTTGAATATCATGTGAATTTAAATTATTGGTCCTATTGTAATTGGTGTCAAGGTGTGTGTTATATTGATTCAATGGAATTAAATAGGAGAAGATATGATGGTTGTTAGGTGTTTGTCAAATTGCTTGAATGAACTATGTTTGAAGGTGTTAGGCCTAATGCTAGGATCGAGTGTGCGTGTGTGTGCTGGTGTGGCGTGCAGGGGCGCCAAACTGTGGTTGCCCCATGTGCGCGTTGCTGCTGTGTTGCGTGCAGGGGCGCCAACTGTGGCTGCCCAGTGCGCGTTGCGTGTGTTGCGTGCGGCGCGGCGCCAACGCGTGGCTGCCCAAGTGCGCGTGTCTTCTTTGTGTCTCGTCGCGAGGCGCTAATTTGGCTGCCCTGCGTGCGGTGTGTTGCGGGTGTCTCGGTGCAGGGCGCCAATTTGGCTGCCGTGCGTGCGGTGTGTTGAGGGTGTCTCGATGCAGGGCGGCAATTTGGCTGCCCTGCGTGCTGTGTGTTGCTAGTGTTTGGGTGCAGGGCGCCAATTTGGCTGCCCTGTGTGCTGTGTGTTGTGTCTGATGCAAGGGCGCCAGATTTGGCAGCCCATGGCGCAACAGTGTGCGCCTGTGTCTAGGTGTAGGGCGCCAGATTTGGCAGCCCATGGTGCATTAGTGTGCGCCTGTGTCTAGGTGTAGGCGCCCAGTTGGCGCCCCCATGGCGCAATGAGTGTGCGCTTTGTGTCTAGTCTGAGCGCCGATTTTGGCCGCCACGCCTGTGTCTTTGATGTCTAAGTTGGTGTCTAAGCTGATGTCCAAGTTGGTGTCTAAGCTGATGTCTAATTTGGTGTCTAAGGTGATGTCTTAGTTTTGTCTTAATTCGTGTCTAAGACAAGGTTGCCTAGTAAGGGTACTATTTTAGTCCCTAGGTGCTGTTTTAGTCCCTAGGTGTTGTTTCAGTCCTTTTGGTGCTGTTTTAGTCCCTAGGTGTTGGTTTAGTCCTTTGGTGTTGTTTTAGTCCTTTGGGGCTGTCTTAGTCCTTGGTGTTGTTTTTAGTCCTCGTGGTGGTGTTTTAACGGTGATGTATACTAAATGGCGTGAATAAATATTGGTGAATGGGGTCTATGACCTTCCTTGGTGTTGGTGAGTCAATATGACTATTGGTGAGCATCCTATTGCATATTTTGGTGATTTTTGGGTGTATATGGTGCATTGTCATGGTGTCGCATAATCATATGCATTTTTGGTGAGTAGGCTTCGGCCTCATTATATATTTGGTGAATGCCCTCAAGGCTATTTTGGTGATGGATCCACATGCATATGCCCGTGGAGTTTTGGGTTGCATCTCATACACTAAACATGCATCCGGTGATTTTTCTTGGTGATTATGAATTAATGGTGTACTTGAATATGATTGTAATTTGGTGTGTTTAGTTGCCTTCTCTAATGTGATGCTCTTATTTGTTATTACTTATGTAAAGAGACTCACCCTACTGCTCTATGTTGCTTCTCATGCTCAAGAACGAAGCGGTGTGGCAATGATTGAAGGTGACCTGGTACCTTCTTCTAGTTTGGTTGAGTCGGCTCTGATACGTAGCACCGGGGGGCGTCTTAGTTTACTTTGTCGTTTTATTTTATGTTTTAAACTTCCATTGGGTTTTGTATTTCTATATTTTACGTTTTGATATATTTCCGCTGCGATGGTTTTTACATTATATTGACTGTGATGCTATGTATCTCGTACCTTAAGTCTTTAAGAATTAATTTGGAGTTATTAAGTGTGGTTTTGTTTTAAATGTGGCACCCTCGTGTGGTCACACTGAAATTTTTCTGAAACTCTGATTTTAAATTAATTAAATAGTAGTTTATGTAGAAGGGGGTGTTACATCGGATCCGGCGCAAGGCCGTTGGATGTGGTCGTGATCATTTGGACCGTCCAAGCTGATCTACCTTTAAGCGTTGCCTAAAGGGGCCGGAGCTAAGGCTGGATGGGGCCTAGGCTCGCTCCGAGTTGAACTAGGCCAAGTCTGGAATAGTGGCCCCCCAAGTCGAGGTCGGCCAAGTGAGGGCGGCCTCGGCTTGAGATGTCAGGTGTCACTCGAAGGGGAGTCGAGTATCTTGAAATGACACGCGTTAGTGTGACAGTAGTGAAACGATTGATGTGACGTTGGGGCATATCGAGGCAACATTTGGGTGAACCGAGGTGGCGTGTCATAATTTATGTGCATTCCCCAATGTCTGCGCATTGATGGGACATGTCTGTTCGCATCCCCGACCCTTGGGCCTTATATAAAAGGGAGCGAAGGGGTCATTTTTACACTTTGCATTTTCTAATTTGGTTGATTCTCTTTATAACTCCGGTGATACGACGCTGACACTTGCTTCCGACCACCGTACCGAGGCGATTCTCCGTTGTCTTCTGGGTTCTCCTGATACTCGAGGTCATTGTTCATCGCCCTGTTGAGATAAAATCCTTTTTGATATACGGTTTTAATGATAACAAACCTTATGAACTAAAGCTTAAGTATTCTGAATGGTGCTCTACTATGGGTGTCTTGAGTTTGTTGAAAAGAACAGGTTTCTTTCAAGTGGACATGCTAGAAGCAAATTAGATCAATCCATTGCATGCCATTCTCAACAAATTGAAGAATCAGAGTAGCACCAACAAAGTTACAAGAATAGTAATGCAAGCTTCATGAAGACATATTATCTTTACTATTACAGTGTGTGGGACTAGGAAATTCACAAAGAGAAAAGAGAAGACATTAGGCAATCAAAGTAAATGCAAATCATCTAAGTGAATTCCTATCAAGAGAGTCCTAATAACCTAATGACTAGATGGATCAAAGGTTTCTACAAGTCTCTACAAAGGAGAATCTCATAGTCATTAATCAGGTTATATTCTACCAATGCTCTCTTACTCAAAGGTTCAAAAGCTTATCAAGAAGCATATCAAAGAGCAAGACTAAAACATGCAAAAAGTCAAGGGTAGAAATAAACATAAGAAGGTTCACATATGAGAATGTTCAATAGTTAAAGAAGGTTAAAATAGTTGGAGAAGGTTCAAAGATAAGAAGGTTCAAATAAACAAGCAACCTACTCTAGGAAACTTCAACAACTAAAGAACAATCACTCTCATTGATGAAATGAAGAAGAGGTAAATCAATGATTCTTCCTAGGAGCATCAAAGTTCATTCAAGTAATCATTTGAGAAGGCTTGACCAAGTCAAATAAGAAGGTTTTACCAAGCCAATACTTTTCATAGAAGATAAATAATTGAGAGTGTTAAAACTCTAGAAGGTTCAGATTACAGATAGTTTGACCATGGCAAAAGAAGGTTAAACCAAGCCAAAGACTTAGCAAACTAAGGCTCTACCATGGTCTAAAATATTGGTATATTATAAAGGTAGAAAAGCCTTGAGAAGGTTAACTTATGAGAAGGTTAAATTAAGTCAAAAGAAGGTTTGACCAATCTAACAGAAGGTTGACTGAAAGTCAAACAGAAGGTTGACCGAAAGTCAACTGAAGGTTGACCAAAAGTCAACAGAAAGTTTGACTGAAGTCAAAAGAAGTTTGACTAACAAAACACCTTGGAAGTATAAGTTCAATGTTGAGAAGGTTAAAGTGAAGGAAGAAACAATGTTCAGAAGGTTAATGGAAACCATATCAAAATTATCCCAAACACATTAACTCTTCTTGAATGATCTTAAGGTGAATCAAATGAAGATTCCAAGTCATAAAATGTGCTGGAAATTTGAATATAAAAGAAAGTAATGCATGATTATTCATATGGCACATTTTAGGTGTTTGTTCATGCAAGGAAGCTTAAGAAGGTTACTTTAATTCAATTCCAAGATGTCCAACGGTTACAAACTGAAGCATAGATGTTGAGTAGACTACTAGGGGAGTACTATGACTGACATAGAAGGCTTTTTATGATAGCTAAAGCACCAAAGGTTGCTTAAGAAGGTTGATAGGCTACAACTAAAGCACAAAGTCATCATATCCTATCTACAACTCTACTGTGTTATTTACTAGCTTTCCTTACTATCTTCTAACATGCTATAACATATTCACCATTGTCCAAACTATGAGAAGGTTGATTTATTCAACCTTCTGAAAACGGGTTTTAACTAAGAACTTATAATCTATGATTTAATCTCAAAGTTAAAACCAACATATCTCTTACAAGCTATTATTCATGACTATCCCTCATCATTAAGAAGTTAGTATCTTATATTGATTATATATTATTACTAACTGTAACACCCCCTTCTATTAGGACTATTTACTCAATAAAAATCAGAGTTTTTCAAAACATTTTCCACGCACCTCAAATAAAATACTACATTTAATAAAAACCTCATCAAGGCATAATTAAAAATCCAAACGCATCGAGTGCGTGAAATGCATATCATAGTCACATGGGTTAAAACCCTAAAACCTGTTTAATGTTTACAATAATCCAAAAACAGTTCACAGCAGCGGAAAATAAAATTGAGTTCACACGCTCAATACATAATTTAAATCAGTTTAGTCCATAACATAAGATAATAATGCTAAAACCCCAATCCCCGGTGTTACTAGATCAGAGCCGACTCAAAATCCCAAGAAGCCTAGAAATCTTCACTCAGAATCACCTGCATGTCGCCACGAGAGCAGGCAACATAAAAATGCTAGGGTGAGTCTCTTTACATAAATAATAACAAGTAATATAAGCATTATATTCGGAAAACATCCAGCAACAGCAATCCATAGTAATTAAGGCATTCACCATTCAATTACAATACCAACAAGTCACAACAAAGATTAATTAAACATCAATGAGAATTCAAAGAATGCATGGTTGTATGCATGTGTGCAATATGCATGTGGATCCATAACCACCTCAAAAACCCCGTCGGGTAACCACCACATTTTGGCCAAAGCCACCCACCACAATTTGGCCGAAGCCACCCACCGCGTAATGCATATGATTTATGTGACACTATGACAAATGCATCACAACACAATAAGCGCATCACATCAATTATCAACCACCACGTTATCAATTATCAACCACCGCATTATCAATTATTAACCACCACCTCATCATTTATTAACCACCACCTTATCAATGATTAACCACCTCTTGATCATTTATTAACCACCACTTGATCAATTATCACCCACCACATCAATTATTAAATTAAATCTCACCTAAGGACTATTTAGACCCACCAAAGGTTACTCTAGTACTTAAAGGTTATTTTGACACATTATTAATTAATTTAGCACTTTGGGACTTATGTGGACGTATTGGGATTATTTGAACACTAAGGGATTATTTTGTCACGCCAAGGATTAATTTAATTCTTAGGGACTAATTTGTCACACCAAGGATTAAATTAATTCTTAGGGACTAAACCATCACTTAGACACATCTTTATTCAACAATTCAATTTCAATGTAATAACACTCATCTAAGTAATTAATCCTCTTCATTAAATCCACACATTCTCACATTCCTTCACATTGAAGCATTTAATCAAACTTATAGCAGACAATATTAATAATACATTTATTTCCAGCATCAAGTATCATGGCATCACCCAATCAAACATCAAAACAACAACAAACATAAGATAAACACAAAATTCACACAGTCGAGCCTTACTAGAGCTATTCCACACATAATACATATCATACCAGTTATTATATAGGTAAAGTAGAGCCCCCTAACCTGATTGCGAGTTTGTTCCAACAGGATTAGTGAAGATCAATGACGAACTCTCGAGCATGTTATAAATCCAATTGCATAGTCGTCGACTCAAAAGCATATAATTAAACAAAACACTCAGTCAAATATCTAAAAAGAATAATGGGAAAATATTTACTTGGTTAATCGATCGTGTTTTGAAGGAAGTACCTATCAGAAAGGGAGGCGATTTGCGAGGAATTGTTCGCATTATGACATTTCATGCAGATTTGAGAACACACGAATCGAACTATCCAAATAAAGCTCTCCTCCTATACTTTGAGATTCTTTACTGCCCAGGAAAATGACTTGACGCTTTCATCCCGCAGCAGCACACAGCCAAAGAAGCAGGGCATTCCATAATTATTTATTCCAACCCATATCCCTAGCGGCATGTCAAATGCGAGTAAGGCGATGGGTTGTATCAAATCTAGCGGCATCACCAAAGATATCATACAAGCTGGATTGATGAGGCATATGACCGGGATATATTTTCTAAGCGGTTGTTTGCATCAGCGTGTACTCAAATTTAACATTAGGATCTTTCTCCTTGATATTTACGCACATTTTTAACAAATCTAAGCTTTCTTCTTACGGACCCAATTTCCTAAATGTTTGAAGTAAATTTGATAAAAAGGCAAATATCCGGAGTTCCACGCATTTCTCAAGCTCTCTATAAGTCTCATCATCGATGAGCGAAATCGATTTTAGCAAACATAAGGATTCGGTTTTTATCAGCATCTGAGATAGTTCTGTATGCAGGAAGAAATCGAACTTGGTTCAAATGGGGCGGCAGTGCGCGACATGGAACAGAGATAATGGTCCCTCAAACGGCGAAACTAAGGCCAGAAACGAAATCAGTGGCAAAATCTGAGTGGGAAGGTGAAGTTTGGAGTTCGGTCATGAAGGTGAAGAGGAACGACGCTGAGGTTTTGTTGTTGTTTCTGTTTTCAGGTTCGCAGGGAAGAAGAAGGAGAGAGTGGGCCGAGTCCTGGTCCATTGGGCGACACGGTCTGGGTATGGTTGTTTACTACAGGGGGTGCAAGAATCAGGGGTGGGCTGTATACGAGTAAAAGATCTCAAACATCCCATTTAAATTATTTTCAATGCCCAATTTAACTACAACTATTATTTTAACACCTCAATAGACCAAAATAATGTCCTAAGGAAATAATGTCTCCAACACTAATATTTTATAAAAACAAAATAAATAGGTATAAATATGAATACAATCATATATCACAAATAGCTTATAAAATACTTTTAAATATAAAAATATATTTATTCAACTAATTTAATGACTCAACACAGAATAAATCAAAATAATGTAATCTTATCAAATCAACTCCAAATAATTTCTAATAAAATTTGGGGCGTTACAACTCTCCCCCACTTTGAATATTTTCGTCTTCGAAAATCTAACTATCATGGATATGCAAACTTAAACACTCACTTCAACAAGTATTAAACTCTAGCAAAACAACCTAATGGGACTCGTACCTCTAAATGTAACCATCACTCCCCCGTAGGCCCCGAACACGCCAGAACAAACACTCTCCCGCTATACTCCTCCTCCTTCGGCTTTGGACACTTGGTACTAATGTATCCCATTTCCCCACAGTTGTGACAGACCACATCCTCCTTCTCTCACTTAGCAGCTACATGACCTTCCTTATCACACTTGAAACACTTATCAACCATACAATCTGGACTCTTTTGCCTCGGCTTACCACACTAGTGACACACAATCCCCGCAGTAGCGTCTCCCCCACTTAGCTTTTTGCCCGAGCTCTCCTCTCTCTTGCCCTTACCACCTGACACATCATAGGCTTCCTACTAAACCGAGAACTCCGCTTCTCCTTCACTATCTTGTACGAACGATTACTATCCTCCTCGAAGATCTACGCTAAACCCATGAATTAACATCCACTCTTCTTATCCCTCTAACCGTCCTCCTCCAAGTCTTATCGTATACACAACAGATTAAACACTGTTTCCTATATTCTTACTCCCCCATTTGGTATTCTAATCTGTAGGTTGTCAAAATCCTACCCGACTACCCAACACAAGGGACAACAACAATTATGGTCAGAGGGTCAACAACCTAACAACCGTAATTAACACAACAATACCAGTCCCAACAATTATCATATATCCAATATTATTCACATCAACAATTAACACAATCATAACAACAAAATTCAAGTTCAACCTATTCCACAAATAATCGTTTTATTCAACGTTCAAATTATTCTTTCTAAACTCAGGTGCAGAAAAATTCTGCAACTTTGCGACTACTTTGGCGAATTAATTAAAATAGTAAACGACCTCGGATTTCGGCAAATAAATACTTGTTGGAAAGCCACAGATGTTTAGTTTCTGAATATATCATTAAAGTTTCAAAACATTGAGCCAATTAGTACAGTTTTCAGAAACAGCCCAAAGAGTTTCAGACTTGACAGATTCTGTCCTCCTACTTCATTTCACGCTAAACTGACTTAAACTTGACCAAGTGGGACAAAACTTCAGCCCGCATAAAAGCATTTTGAGTATAGTTTCTGATGGAAAAAGAATCGTTCAAAACGGAGTTCATTTGAGGACATAAAACTTGCAAAACTGAACCTACCCACAGATTGATTCTAGAAATTTGACTCGACTTTAGAGATTCATAACTGGAGCTACACAACTCCGAATTTAACGAAACCAGTGCCAAAACGACCGGCTTTATGTCTATTTTCGAAAACACTCAGCCACATAATTTTTAACTCAACCAAATAGTGCCAGTTTTTAAAAGACTGAAACAGCATCCAGAACGCACAGAAATTATACGCAAGTAAAAACTCATCATTATCAATCACCACAACCAATTACAATTATCACATACTTATGCATTTCATCAAACGTCAAATAAACATAACCAATCATGCAGACGCTTTAAACACTCAAGTCCGAAAAGATTTTAAACACGTAGGCGTCATCTTCAATCTCTTTATTCCTAGGGATTTGGCTAATATGCGATTTTACAACTTCCCTAGAAAATATCATGGACATATATATAATCCTACCAAATTCAATTGATTTCATATCACAAAAATAATATAACCAACTCATGCTTCTTAAAACAATTGCTTTGATTCAAGACTTGATATTAGTTTAACCAAATGAAATTACATACCCTTGTCAACATTTAGCAAAGAAAACCAATCAAGTAAGACAAGTGCACAAAAATCTAGTTGCACGGTTTTTCATCATTAAATTTATAATCCACGTAAACAATCTTCAAGAAGGAACAATTAATGCTAGCGTTAGCAACGACAATGCCAAAGTTAAATCATAATCGAGCAAAATTTTCGCAATTGGAATTCATAGTTAGAAGGTGCTCAAAATTGTATATGTTTGTTTCTAAAACTTTGAGTACTCACCTTCACATATCATAAAAATTGTACTTTTTCTAACCATGCAATTAGTGCAAAACTTCCTCATTTTCAAACAACGCCTAACCACAACCTAATTGGTGCAAAGCCGAAATCATGTCTCATTTTGAAATAAAATCTTAGAACAACTTGAAAACAAAATTCAACACTAATTTGACATCCCATTCATTCCCAATAGTACGAATTTTCCAAGTATCGTTTTTGCAAAAACATAGAACTCACAGTTTTGTCAAAAAGGAAACTATATGCAAAAACCCCAAATCTTACTATCACACGAACATACTACCACATAACAACTACGTATTAGTTCAAAATTTATTTTCCGACATACACTCAGAAGGTAAGGAAAATTAATCATTTTAATTTTGACAAATCACATCATGCTCACGAAACAAGTCAAATTGAAACACTGAAAGTGTCAAAACTTCAAATCATGCAGTCTTAATTGAGTTATTGAAAGTAGAGCATTACACAACATTTCATTTTTAGCGTACTAACTTCAAGCAATTAAGCACAAGCCAAACTTATACTCATATACATCTCAAAACAATCAACTTATGGCAAGGACGTCAATTACGTGCAACCATTTTCAACAAGTAATCTTCAATATTGTTCATTGTATACTTACCATGGTTAGGTCATATAAAAATTACTTTCTATATTCTAACAAGCTAATGAAGCAATCAATCCAATTAAAATTAGTGCATGCTTCCTAATTCAATAATAATCATGAGTTATTGTCGCCTCTTTCAGTGGTGATGAGTGATTGGGATGATCAATCCCTCCTACTCATGCAACCAACTAATCAAGGTCACAAAACTACTTCCCTTTCAATTTATAACTACCACATTAAAAGACTTTTAACGCCGTCTGGAGTGCGAAGGCGTCGTCACGACTTTCACTCCATTGACGTCGTTAGAACTCTTTTAATCACACATATCCGAATAATACAGACAACAGTCAAAGCTACAACTACCAGTTACACAGTTCAGTCACATATACTTCAATAATACAATATAATTTTCAATTGTATTCTAACAGTTAAGTCACAAGGTACGTCAATGAATGAACAAACCAACAAAATTAACAGTAATAAACAGCAACATAATTATGATTTAGAACGAGTACCAAGACTCAAGGGTTAACAGACTCGACAACTTGGCCGGACGGACCGAACTGCTCTGATACCACTAATGTAACACCCCCTTCTATTAGGACTATTTACTCAATAAAAATCAGAGTTTTTCAAAACATTTTCCACGCACCTCAAATAAAATACTACATTTAATAAAAACCTCATCAAGGCATAATTAAAAATCCAAACGCATCGAGTGCGTGAAATGCATATCATAGTCACATGGGTTAAAACCCTAAAACCTGTTTAATGTTTACAATAATCCAAAAACAGTTCACAGCAGCGGAAAATAAAATTGAGTTCGCACGCTCAATACATAATTTAAATCATTTTAGTCCATAACATAAGATAATAATGCTAAAACCCCAATCCCCGGTGTTACTAGATCAGAGCCGACTCAAAATCCCAAGAAGCCTAGAAATCTTCACTCAGAATCACCTGCATGTCGCCACGAGAGCAGGCAACATAAAAATGCTAGGGTGAGTCTCTTTACATAAATAATAACAAGTAATATAAGCATTATATTCGGAAAACATCCAGCAACAGCAATCCATAGTAATTAAGGCATTCACCATTCAATTACAATACCAACAAGTCACAACAAAGATTAATTAAACATCAATGAGAATTCAAAGAATGCATGGTTGTATGCATGTGTGCAATATGCATGTGGATCCATAACCACCTCAAAAACCCCGTCGGGTAACCACCACATTTTGGCCGAAGCCACCCACCACAATTTGGCCGAAGCCACCCACCGCGTAATGCATATGATTTATGTGACACTATGACAAATGCATCACAACACAATAAGCGCATCACATCAATTATCAACCACCACGTTATCAATTATCAACCACCGCGTTATCAATTATTAACCACCACCTCATCATTTATTAACCACCACCTTATCAATGATTAACCACCTCTTGATCATTTATTAACCACCACTTGATCAATTATCACCCACCACATCAATTATTAAATTAAATCTCACCTAAGGACTATTTAGACCCACCAAAGGTTACTCTAGTACTTAAAGGTTATTTTGACACATTATTAATTAATTTAGCACTTTGGGACTTATGTGGACGTATTGGGATTATTTGAACACTAAGGGATTATTTTGTCACGCCAAGGATTAATTTAATTCTTAGGGACTAATTTGTCACACCAAGGATTAAATTAATTCTTAGGGACTAAACCATCACTTAGACACATCTTTATTCAACAATTCAATTTCAATGTAATAACACTCATCTAAGTAATTAATCCTCCTCATTAAATCCACACATTCTCACATTCCTTCACATTGAAGCATTTAATCAAACTTATAGCAGGCAATATTAATAATACATTTATTTCCAGCATCAAGTAGCATGGCATCACCCAATCAAACATCAAAACAACAACAAACATAAGATTAACACAAAATTCACACAGTCGAGCCTTACTAGAGCTATTCCACACATAATACATATCATACCAGTTATTATATAGGTAAAGTAGAGCCCCCTAACCTGATTGCGAGTTTGTTCCAACAGGATTAGTGAAGATCAATGACGAACTCTCGAGCATGTTATAAATCCAATTGCATAGTCGTCGACTCAAAGGCATATAATTAAACAAAACACTCAGTCAAATATCTAAAAAGAATAATGGGAAAATATTTACTTGGTTAATCAGTCGTGTTTTCGAAGGGAAGTACCTATCCGAGCAGACGGACTGCGAGGGAATTGTTCGCATTATGACATTTCATGCAGATTTGAGAACACACGAATCGAACTATCCAAATAAAGCTCTCCTCCTATACTTTGAGATTCTTTACTGCCCAGGAAAATGACTTGACGCTTTCATCCCGCAAACAGACACACGACCAAAAAGGGGCATTCCATAATTATTTATTCCAACCCATATCCCTAGCGGCATGTCAAATGCGATGAAGGCGATGGGTTGTATCAAATCTAGCGGCATCACCAAAGATATCATACAACTGGATTGATGAGGCATATGACCAGGATATATTTTCTAAACGGTTGTTTGCATCAAGCGTGTACTCAAATTTAACATTAGGATCTTTCTCCTTGATATTTCTGCACATTTTTAACAAATCTAAGCTTTCTTCTTCTGGACCCAATTTCCTAAATGTTTGAAGTAAATTTCAGTAAAAGGCAAATATCCAGGTTCCACGCATTTCTCAAGCTCCATAAGTCTCATCATCTGATGAACAGAAATCCCAGTTTTGGCAAACATAAGGATTCGGTTTTTATCAGCATCTGAGATAGTTCTGTATGCAGGAAGAAATCGAACTTGGTTCAAATGGGGCGGCAGTGCGCGACATGGAACAGAGATAACGGTCCCTCAAACGGCGAAACTAAGGCCAGAAACGAAATCAGTGGCAAAATCCGAGTGGGAAGGTGAAGTTTGGAGTTCGGTCATGGAGGGAGGAAGGAGAGCACGTGAGAGGAAGAGGAACGACACTGAGGTTTTGTTGTTGTTTCTGTTTTCAGGTTCGCAGGGAAGAAGAAGGAGAGAGTGGGCCGGGTCCTGGTCCATTGGGCCACACGGTCTGGGTATGTTTGTTTACTACAGGGGAGTGCAAGAATCAGGGGTGGGCTGTATACGAGTAAAAGATCTCAAACATCCCATTTAAATTAGTTTCAATGCCCAATTTAACTACAACTATTATTTTAACACCTCAATAGACCAAAATAATGTCCTAAGGAAATAATGTCTCCAACACTAATATTTTATAAAAACAAAATAAATAGGTATAAATATGAATACAATCATATATCACAAATAGCTTATAAAATACTTTTAAATATAAAAATATATTTATTCAACTAATTTAATGACTCAACACACAATAAATCAAAATAATGTAATCTTATCAAATCAACTCCAAATAATTTCTAATAAAATTTGGGGCGTAACCTTCTTCATTGAGTAGTTAGTGTTTTATATTGATCATCTATTGTTACTAACCTACTCATGTATTTTATGGATAAATCATATACTGTTTTAAAAACATTTATAGAAGCTTCAATCTGAAATGATTTCATTCTCATAAGCTTCTCTACATTAAAGAGTTTATCCTTCACATATATATGTCTTGGTAATATGTTCCTCAAGTTATCAAACACTGAATTACCATGTTCAACAAAAGGATAAAATTCATTTGATGAACAAAATGTTTCTATGCATAAATACAACACAAGACTCATTATGAATTGAACTTACTTAACTAGAGAAGGTTCAATACATGGAACCTACTCAAGAAGAGTATGGCTTGTGAAATTGTTTTAAGCTAACTATCTCATCTCTAAGTATTAACTTGAGAGGACATTTTCTAAGTTGCAGGATATAAATTTCAAAGGGTCACAATTCAACCCCCCTTCTTGTGACTCTATATGCCACTTCACGCCCGACCCCGCTCTTCAAGCCGAGCTATCTTCAATCTTCAAGCCAAGGGTAGTCTTTATGTTTATTCCAGCATTAATTCCAAGTTCAATTTTTCTTTTTAGTCTGGGGCAAGCGCGATCGACGCTTGCGCACGGATCGTCGCGCGGCCCCGCCACGAGGAGGAGATTAATTCGCCCTGGCCTCAGCTAGTTTGGAGTCATATGTGTTTTAGATTCGCTAAGTGACATCGGTGCCCTCCCCTCGTAGGAGAATCGTCAATATTAGGAGAAGATAGACAAAGCTTTATTCCCCCGGGCAAGCCCATTTTAAAGAAGTATGCAACGACATACCGATTTTGGTCGGGGAAGATGCTACTTCATTACTTTATTCTTTCTCCTCCTCCTCGGCGAGATCGGTTTGCCAGCCCGAGGCAACCGACTCAGTGGTAAACCTTGCCAGGCAGGTCTCTGCCAAGGCAACTAATGTTGTTTCTAGGACTCGATCCGACGTCGTGGCCGACGAGAAGGTTTTCGCGGAAGACCCATACAAATGGATATAAAAGGACATCCGAGAGATCAGCCCTAATTTTAAACTCGATGTCGCCCTTGCCGACTTTTTGAAGTACATTGTTGCGCCTCCAGACCAGAGGTGGAAGTTAGAGGAGGCCCCCGAGTCTAGACGCGTGTGCACGGGCCCTCCCGAGGTCGGTTTCTTCGTCTATGGGTAGCATTGGAGAAAATGGGAATTCAGATCCTTCAGCCAATTCTAAAAAGGAGTTCTCAACTATTTAAGGTGGCCCCGACGCAGCTGGCCCAAAATAGTTGGGGTTTCATTTGAGCGTTTGAGCTCGCCATGGAGTACCTTGCCCGACCTTTGAGTATCAAGGTTTTCTTCATGATCTTTGAGGTGTCCCGCAAGTTAGAGCACAATTGATCAAGCGGGGAGAGACAAGGCCATGTCAGCATTAGGTACAACAGATATCGGTCCTATTTTCTGCCAGTCAATGACTCAAACAAGGGGTTCAAATCCCAGTTCATCTATGTTAGAGCAATTAGCTTGACTGCCAAGAAGGCAATTGCCGATTTTGAGGACGCCAAATTAGTAAGAGAGCATTTCCCCTTTTCTTGGACCTGGGAACACTTCAACCCGGATGGGTTGGCGTATGTCGTAAAGACGAGGCGACTCAGTGGCGAGGACGTTGTCACTTTTAATCTTTCTGAAAAGTGGGTTGAAAAGTGGCGAGCAAGAAGATTGAGTGCGCATTGGTAATGGATGTCGTTGCCGAGTCCCCTGCGAAGCTAAAGGCTTACTTTGGTAGCTTTTTCTCTATTTCAATTTTTAACTCGCCTTTATTAGTTATTTTGATGTCGCTTTCTTCTAACGTCGACTTTCTTTATGCAAATCAAATGGCCATCGACTTTGACTACGATGTTGTGCTTCAACAATATGGGGCCGACCTTGCTGTGGTTATGCCCTCTACCTCCAAACAAACTTATACGGGCTCGGGCCCTTGGGTTGGATTTGCTGCTCAGGGGGGAACCCCATTTTCAGGAACAAATGCATCAGCTGATGTTGAGGTTGTTGCTAAAAAGGATGCCCCTCCCAAATCAAAGAAGGGGCATGAGGGCAAAAACACTGAACGCTGAGGCATGCAGCATCGGAAAAGAAGTCCGGCTGGAGGCACCCCTAGTTCCCCTACAAAGAAACAAAAAACCCAAGGCTTCAAGTCTAACCTTTCTGTCAAGGACTTACTGTTGAGGCAAAATCCCTAGTAATGTTTTGATGTTCAACAAACCTCAAGGATGAGAAGCTTAAGGTTTCTGATCATATGTATTACTAATGCTCTTGTTGAGTGATTTATAAGAACAGGACTTCAAATCATTCTCAACAAGATATCTGCTTATGAGAAGCATCAATTTCAAGAGAAAACAGAAAAGAAACATTGCCTACACTACTACTAGAAAGGAAGCCTTCTTAAGCATAAAGGATTAAAGTCAAGAACCACTTGGAAATCTTGGAAGAATTCTGCTTGAGAAGATTCATCTTGTGAAATGGCAATATGAGAAGAACATCTAAGAAGATCAAGCATGAGAAGAGTCATGACAAAGAAAATTGAAGAAGATGAAATGCAATATCAAGCTAAGAAGAGTCATGATCCCAAGAAGGGTCATAATCATATGAATCATGTTAAGAAGAGTCATGAACCTGAGAAGGGTCATGACAAGAAGAGTCATCATCCTTAAAGTACTGCATCAACATGAGAAGATTCATCTTGAGAAGCATCATCTTCAACTTAACAAAGTCATGAGAAGAGTCACAGTGAGAAGGGTCACTGTGAGAAGGGTGATGATAGTTTGTATTTTGCAAGTCTTTGAAAATGACAAACGACAGAGCGTCTTTCCAACGGCTCCAAACGGCTAGCTGTTGATGCAACGACTCTAATTCTTGGACCAGGAGTTAAAGGGCTACAACAACTCTATATAACAACAGCTCTGGTCTTCATTAATCTTCAAGAGATTGAATTAAACTTTGAGCTATCAACCTTCTCACACATTCAAGTTTTCTCTCTTCCATACTCAGCTAATTTTAAACCAGAAGGGATTCATCTTTCTCTGAGTATGTATTAAGTCTTGTGTTGTAAAACATTCATGTATATCCTATATATGTCAACCAAGCTCTAAGTAATCCCAAAACCCTTGTAATCAAAGAACCTTGAATAGGGAACCTTCTCAAGTAGCATGTGTTGCTATAGGACTTGAGAAGTGAGTGTTTTTGTGTTAAAAGCAGTCTAATAGCTTTGGAGAAGTCTATTAGTGGAGTATACAGTAGGTAGAGCTGTGAGAAGAAAACTACCAAGAGCTTTCAACTTGTGTGAAGTGTGAAAGGGTGTAAACTATTTGGAAAATAGTGGAAAATCTCACTGGGTGTGAGGAGTGGAGTAGCCCATGTTATTGTTGGGTAAACCACTATAAATCCATGTGTTATTTACTACTTTAAGTACTTAGTTTACTGTTTGAGAAAAACTCCTCTTGAGGAGAGATTTTTGAAAACCTGAGAAGAGTTAATTCTGACCCTTCTCAGCTACAACTAGAACAAGAGTTTTTCAACCATTCTCAAAACTTTTCAAAGACTATAAAATGTTTTGAAACTCTTAACAAGTGGTTTACAAACTTAATATATCTTTCACAGTAAGACTCTACTTGAAACAATTGGGAAACAACTGTGAGAAGAGTGAAGGAAGTTTGATTAATCCTTCTCAGTTCTACATAACTGTGAAGACTATTCAATCACCCTTCTTGACTCATCTAATTCAGTAAGAGGATTGTTTCTGCATAGCACTTAACACTCACTCTCCTGATTCTCAAGTACACTTGTGAATCAAAGTTCTTTTATTTCAGGATAATTTTAAAAGGGTCACAATTCCAACCCCCTTCCTTGTGACACTGGTGACTTCAATTGGTATCAGAGCTAGACCTCTGGGGTTTAGCTCACTTAACAGTGAAAGAGGAAAAGATCTTGGAAGAAGTCATGGCAAAACCAAACTCGGTTACCTTCTTACCAGAAGGTGCCTCATCTAACAGGCCACCTGGGTTCAATGTAGAACACTACTACTATTGGAAAAATCAAATGAAGTTATTCCTTGAATCTCAAGACACTAATATTTGGGACATTGTTGAGAATGGACCATTCACTCCAACAATAGCTGGTCCTGTTCCAAAAAGGAAAATGAGGAGTTAAAAATACAAAATGAAAGATTGGGAAAAACAATTTCCACACTTCAATCATCCCATTTCAAACTATCAAAACAATTTCAACTCCTCAGTTTGAAAGTGCCAGAAATTCCCATCACTTCTAACTTGGAACTTGAAAAGGAAAAAGAAAATCTTAGAAAACAAGTTAGTGATTTGACAAATGAGCTTATGATTTGTGCACAACAACTTGAAGCTTCTCAGAAGAGTTTAACACCTTCTGAGCAAAACAAATTGTCCAAGAAGGGTCAAAAAAGACTCGGGAACAAATGCTCTAAATGCAAACAAATTGGACATTATGCTTCTGCTTGTAAATCAGATTATAAACATCCCATACATGTGAAAACTAACCCTCAAGGACCCAAAGATAAATGGGTACCTAAATCATTGTCAAAAACAAATGCAAGTATGCCTCTTAGCGTCAAGAAAGAAGCCGTGGTTCCTAAACAGTGGATGCTCAAAGCATATGACAGGGGAGAAGGATAATTTTCTCTCCATGGAGAGCTTTGATGGAGGACTTGTCATGTTTGGCAACAATGACAAAGGCTACATCAAAGGAATAGGTACTCTAGGTAAAATAAACTCTGCTCAGATTTAAATAATTGGAGAAACATCTGAACCAGTAAGAACAAGAAGCTCTTTTAGAAAAGAAACATCTCAAAGTGCTCTTATATCTCAAATAGAACCTAAGAACATAAATGAAGCAATTGTTGATGAATCTTGGATTGAAGCAATGCAAGAAGAGCTTGCTCAATTTGAGAAGAATGAAGTATGGAACTTAGTGCCTTCTCCCTCACTAAGTGGGTGTTCAGAAACAAAATGGATGAAAATGGTAAGGTGGTCAGAAATAAAGCAAGATTAGTGGCTCAAGGTTACAATCAATAGGAAGGAATTGATTATGATGAAACCTTTGCTCCTATTGCTAGATTAGAAGCTATTAGGATTCTTCTTGCTTATGCTGCTCACAAAGATTTCAAACTTTTTCAAATGGATGTGAAAAGTGCTTTTCTAAATGGTTTTCTAAATGAGGAAGTTTATGTGCATCAACCTCCTGGTTTTATTGATGAGAAGCATCCAAATCATGTTTTCAAATTAACTAAGGCACTGTATGGTCTTAAGCAGGCTCACAAAGATTTCAAACTTTTTCAAATGGATGTGAAAAGTGCTTTTCTAAATGGTTTTCTAAATGAGGAAGTTTATGTGCATCAACCTCCTGGTTTTATTGATGAGAAGCATCCAAATCATGTTTTCAAATTAACTAAGGCACTGTATGGTCTTAAGCAGGCTCCTAGAGCTTGGTATGAAAGACTAAGTACCTTTCTTCTTAAAAATGGCTTCTCAGGAGGAAAAATTGATGTCACACTCTTTAGAAAAACTCTGAAAGATGAATTACTTATTGTACAAATATATGTTGATGACATCATCTTTGGAGCTACAAATGAAAAGCTATGTAATTAATTTGGAAAGCTCATGATGAGTGAGTTTGAAATGAGCCTCATGGGTGAACTAAGATATTTTCTTGGTTTGCAAATAAAACAACTTAAGAATGGGATCTTTATTTCTCAAGAAAAATACATCAAAGATCTACTTAAGAAGTACAAAATGAGTGATGCAAAAGCTATGGCAACCCCTATGCACCCTTCTGCAAGTATTGAGAAGGATGAAAAAGGTAAATCTGTGTCTGAGAAGGACTATAGAGGTATGATAGGATCTCTATTATATCTTGTTATACCCCAATTTTGTCCGTCTTCCTTTTTTTTGTTGTTTTAGTTGTTTAATTTATTAATATATATAGTCCAAAAGTGTAGAAAAAAAGCTAATTTAATTTTTATTACAATTTATGAGTGTCCAAAATGTTCCAATCTCTAAAATACAAAAAAATAGATAATAAAAATACAAAAAAAAAACGAAAATTAAATAAAAGGAGTAGCGTCAAGTAATCTGCGGAAGTGCATTCTTGCTCTCCAAGATCGCTCGCTCAGTGAGATCTGCAAAAGCCCAGTCAAACAAAGAATTAATGCTAAAACCTAATTTCTACCTATAAATAAACGGTTAGCCTAGGGTCTAAAAGACACAGAGAAGCCAAGGCAGAAAACTACTGCTAAAATCACCCAAAAATAGGATTAGAGTTTCACATCGAAACCCTAATCCACTAAACACTGACTCTAAGGTTTCTAAGATCTAAAGAAAGAAGGCGTAGCGATCAAGCGATCCTGATCAAGGAGAGTCAACGATATGAGTCGTAGCAGGAGCATAAACGAAGGCTGGAGTAAGGTTGGTCTTGCATCATTAAATTTAAATATGTAGAATATATGAGCATGATCTGTTAAAATAACACTGACAGTAGACAAGAACTTGAAACATGAACACTGATGCTATTATATCATTTCGAACCATATAGTTTTTTTTGACAAACTGAGAATAGAAAAGATAGAGCATGGTTTAAGATAAAATCAGATTTGCTTTTTTTTCCTTAGTTATCAGCACCATAAATTAGAAGATGGAGTTAACTATTTAAACAAAAGCATGATATTCATTCATCTCGTGCATTTCAGTTACCGAGTTTCAACAAATTAACATTGTTATTTGTTAAGCTCCTTTCAAACATATTAGAGGATTAATCCACCAATCCGAAAACACATGATTTCTATGATTCTTTCCTATGTCCAATAGATTATTTTAATTTGCTCCATTGATAACATTAATAATATTTCCTTCAAAGCTCGATAATTCTGTTTCACAAATTCCAAATACACCAATTGCTTGTTATTATCAAAATTAAGTGGTTATTTCTCTTCCTTTTTTTTCCTTCTGGGTATCTATTGACCAAATTTTAGAAAAATGAAAAATTGCATCCTTATCATCATAATGCTAGCAATTATAACCGAACTCAAATACTGTTAAAATCGCGGAAGTTTCGCCATGGTTGAGGAAAGGAGGAGGTCTTTGCAGCGCAAATGGCCGGGTGTGGGGAGAAGAGGGAAAGTTTTTTAGGTTTTTTTGGTTTTTTAGGTTTGGGCCCATATAGCATCTTCCTTTTTATTTTTAAAATGTTCAGGACGCTATTCGCACCCCCTTATTCACGCGCATACCTCCCCCCACTTAAGCCCAGCTTCGCATACTGGGCTCTCCTATGCGAACTGGGCTTTCCTTTTTGCACCTCCAATTAATTATGCAACCCCCTGCGACTAATAAAACCCTAATTTACTATTTTCACCCCCGTTTCACTTTTCAATTCTTTTCCAACGCCAACGTAAATAACTTTTCTCGCAAAATTAAATAAACGGCTAAGTCGGTTGTACAACCGGGTTAGTCATTATTTTAGGCCAATGAGTTATCTGATTCAAGTAACCACAAAACTTAATAAACACAAATAAACTATTTTTTCCTAAATAAACGGCTAAGTCGGTTGTACAACCGGATTAGTCATTATTTTAGGGCCAATGAGTTGTACAGTTCAGTAACCCTGAAAACTTAATAAATACGAATAAACCATTTTTCTTAAAAATAGGGGACTAAGTCGGTTGTACAACCGAGTTAGTCAGCGTTCTAGGACTAATGAGTCAGATGATTCGGGAGTTCTAGAATACCTATTCTAAAACGGAGCCACCTCACACCAAACCAATTTCTTTCAAAACTCTAAAATTACTTTCAAAAAGTAGGGGACTAAGTCGGTTGTACAATCGGGTTAGTCGTTCCTAGAATCGATGAGTTATGCAGTTCAAGGAATCCTAGGACCCCTACACTAAAAACACCAACCCATAAACCTTTTTCGGGAAGAACTACGTAGCTTTGATTCCTCCATTGCATCGGAGGTGCGTAGGAGCAAGACTCAACTCTTGTCAAGCACTAAAAACAAAAATTTAAATAAGTCTTCTTTTTATAAATAAAGGGTAATAATTAAATAAATCTTAAATTAATTAGACAATGGATGTCGTGGGGTGCTAATACCTTCCCCACACATAACGACTCCGAACCCTAACAATGCCTCGTCCTAAGACTTGAAGGGATTTTCCGAATTTGCCCTTAAACTAAAATTTGGTGGCGCTTCCTAAGAACCTTTCAAGAATCCTTTCCGGATTTTTCTGGTGCGCATACTGTTGGCGACTTCACTGGGGACTTAACTTTTAGAGAGTCAAAACCTAGTCTAATTATTTAGGATTAACTTAATTTTTACCCTTCCTTTATTTATTTGTTTATTTATTATTATTATTCTTTGCATATTATATTTTTATGTTATATATAAACTCTAGGATAGAAGGCGATATTTGTATATACGTTTGTTTGTCTGCATTTTATGACTTTTGGGTTGTTTTTTTAGATCGCTCCTACACACACTTCACTTCTACACTTCACACACGTGAGAAAAGTCCTCTACCGGACTTGAGTGTACCCTAAGTTAGAACGAGATTGCGTAGTGATGGCTGCGGGACGACGTCTCGTTGGGTGGTCATGAAAATCTCACCTAGAGTTTGATTCCTTTTAAGGATGCTATCCCTTCTAATAGCTTGCCTATTATTTGGGGTCGATATTATGACTGGGTCCTGGGCTCTAGGGACCATGTGTAGGATTCTTTAGAACCATCCTTGTGAGGTTCACTATAAAAGAAACCTTAGACCCACTCCATAGGATACCTTTCTAGGGTCACAAAGGAGCTTTATACCTTTGCATTCAAACAAATATTTATGCATACTGTCTTTTATCAAAAAAATCAAAAACAACCAAAAATCATTTTTTACTACTTTTTAGAAAATATACCACATGCATACAACAAATAAACATCTCTTTGTTGCATGCACTTTTATGACCGCTGAGAATTTAAATCTTTACATTGAGAGAAGTCGCGTGCACGTTGAAGTCAAAATTAAATTTTGTACTTTACTCTCCAATGAAAAGTTTATAATTCCCCGACCTGACGAATAAAATCATATATTCATACACATACATCACATTCGCATTTCTCATACATTCATTCGTTCATTCGCATTTTCATTTCACGCGCATTCATTCATTTGCATACTTACATCATGCATTATAAAAGCGAAAAAACATAATTTTGAGAGAAAGATTGTGATGAGAGGTGAGGCATTATTGTGAGATAAATAATTCTTTTTGAAAAAGTTTAGCCATACTTCGTTGCAAGCTCAAGGTGTTTCAAGTCACTCCGTTTTTCAAATTTTTAGCTTGCTCACATTTTTTAACCAAACGTTGCATCTCTTCCATCCCATGATAAATGACCGAAATGCCCATAAAAAAAAATTCTATCATGTTTTAAATGTTAACTCTCTGTGAAACATTTGTGTAGTGACTTGGGTAACATGTGTGTTCATTTTTGTCCGAGTCGATTAGCGGCCCCTACCTTACCATCATCCCTGTCACAAAGTCTAATCCCATCCCGACCACCCATAAGGTACATACTCCCCACGTCGATTACATAGTTGGCGTTTCTCGTTGGTTCCCTAGTGAAATAACACTTTAGGCCCTCCCATACTCGGGGCAAATGTGTGATCTCTAAAAACTTTGTCAACGTTGTATTCCCTTGGTGCAAGTCCTTTACAAAAAAATAATAATAAATTCAAAAAGGCCGTTAGGTCGAAAACTCGTAAAGAGCGGCCTAAGCAAAAATTAGGGCACATAAAAAAGGAGAAATAAAGAAAAGAGCAAATATATAAAAGTAAATAAATTATTGTCCTTAAGTTAATTTTTGAGAAAACGAGCAATCATGATTTGAAATGAAGTTTGACCATCTTCCCATACCCTCGAAGAAAAAACCCCGTGCTACCCACCTTAAGCCAAAATCTAAAAACCTTTCAATCACCCTAGACAAGGATCAATTCCACATCAAAAGCTCGAAAGAAAGAAAAGAAAAATCAAAATCAAAAAAGAAAGTGAAATAAAAAAAGAGGATCGAAAAACCACGAAAAAGCAAAAGTGGTACAATTATGAGCTGATACTTCTCGCCATTAAATGCATAAGAGATCCTTGTCTAAAACAAACCCCCAAACACTTCCCTTGTCCTCAATATCCTATCCTTCATAAACCCTTGGCCAAGTCACATCCCTAAACAAGTCCATCCTACCATGAGACACATCAATTAATGTCTCAATAGACCTCAAACACTACCTTGAGCCCAATTATCATTTCCTTCATAAATCATCACCCATTAGCCAAGTTACTTCACCAAATCATTTGTCCCATCAATCATCAAACACTTCATTGAGCCTAATAACACCTTATTTCACAAACCATTAACCATTAGCCAAATCATACCGCTCAAAAAAAAAATCATCCGTCCCATCAATCCCCAAACACTACCTTGAGCCCAATTATCATTTCCCTCATAAATTACTAAACCATCAGCCACATTCCAATCAATGACCGATTCTTCGTTGTTTTCAAAGTTTTAATCTTAGGACAAATAAGTTTATTTATTTACAATATGTTTGCTCAAAAAATATATCTCAAAAAAAAAAAAACTCTCAAATAAAGAGAAAAATCAAAGGACTTGCACCCCAAAGATTCATTCAAGTTCTGTCGACATCAAGACAAGGTTTAGTGATCACCAAGTGGTGTTGTCATCATAGCGAAAACTCAAGACTATCATAGTCTGGGAATCATTTTATAGAGAACCAAAAGTTTATACTAGGATCGTCATCGATATCCTAGAGTGGGGCATCCCTTTCACCATCTATTCCATTTGAACTTGGGGAAATTTGTACAGTGTCCATCCCATATCACACCCAGCCTATACCAGACCAACTCGAAAAACCCATAGCCCTAACTCTGTCACCTTTCCCAATCTCACTAAAGCCAACCATTCAAATACCATTCCAAGTGGGGCAATTCCGTCGCTCTTCACTCCACCTTCAAATGGGAAAATTCACCTTACACCCATCTCATCCCCTTGCCATATTCACGACCAAAAAACCATACCGGGCAATTTCTCAACTCACTATCCTAAATGTTTCTACTCTAGTCGGGGCAATCTTGTCCTTACCATATAATTAGGGAAACATCAAACTCTATGGGTTGAGACAACATCTCCTACTTGCCACCTTTCATTCCAGAGCCAATGCATTCCCAACTCATCATCTTCTACACCCCTAGCTTGTCACCACTAGATAGGGGCAGACACTCACCGTCATCAAAACTAAATTGGGGCAGTCCTACATTCCTTGGCTTGGGAAAACCTACCTTTCATGACCTTGACAAAGACCGGTCAGTCATTCACCCCTTCATGTGCCACAAATGCCCACACCCTAGGTCTTTAGAACCCCAAGTTAACTGACTCATTCATCTATATTCGCACTACTATACATCTTCACAAAACAATGCTTTGAGAGAGAAAACACAAGTTGATCATATGATGTTGGAAATCCACTTATCTAGCTGTGTGGGCCAAAACTTCGGTCATCATGGGGCATCAAAATGAAAGAGAAAAATGAGCGAGCTTGCAAATACTTTTTCACATCGGTGTCTGTAAAAAACAACATTGAGATTGCCGAAGTATTGAATCAAAACTATTTTTTTCAAAGAATGATCAATATTCACCTCTGCTTCTCGCATCTAAAGTCTCACATCTCATCATTACCAAAAATGTTTCTATACCCCAATCACTCATATCATATCATATCATATCATATCATATCATATCATATCATATCATATCATATCATATCATATCATATCATATCATATCATATCATATCATGTCATGTCATGTCATGTCATATCATATCATATCATATCATATCATCACCTCATGCACCATAGCATTTGCACCCGAGCATTTCATTTGCATCATATTCACATTTGGCATTCATCATTTTTCAAAAAAAAAAAAAAGAAAAAGCAATAAGCAAAAAGAGAAAAAGGAAAAAGTCATTCCACATCCTACCAGATACCAATCATTGCTTACACCATTAATTGCTTCATCAAACGTAGATTGGTTTTCCCTTTCTCGGTAGATGCATTTGTTAGGTGTGCTCGGATAAACACGATCAGTGTCGATCCCTATATTTTGTTCCTCTAATATCAGCGCTTTAAGCGTTGATCTCATATCACATCACAGATCACCAGGTTGATCCTTCAGACCCCGAATGGTCCTTCAGAGCACTACGCTATGGTTGCTATTGACCAAATTTATTGACCAAATTAAGTGGTTATTTCTCTTCCTTTTTTTTCCTTCTGGGTATCTATTGACCAAATTTTAGAAAAATGAAAAATTGCATCCTTATCATCATAATGCTAGCAGTATAACTGAACTCAAATACCTGTTAAAATCGGGCGGAAGTTTCGCTATGGTTGAGGAAAGGAGGTCTTTGCAGCGCGCACCGGGCCGTGGGGGAGAAGAGGGAAAGTTTTTTAGGTTATTTTGGTTTTTTAGGTTTGGGCCCATATAGCATCTTCCTTTTTATTTTTAAAATGTTCAGGACGCTATTCGCACCCCTTATTCACGCGCATACCTCCCCACTTAAGCCCAAACTTATGATACCGGGCTCTCCTATGCGAACTGGGCTTTCCTTTTTGCACCTCCAATTAATTATGCAACCCCCTGCGACTAATAAAACCCTAATTTACTATTTTCACCCCCGTTTCACTTTTCAATTCTTTTCCAACGCCAACGTAAATAACTTTTCTCGCAAAATTAAATAACGGCTAAATCGGTTGTACAAACCAAGGTTAGTCATTATTTTAGGCCAATGAGTTATCTGATTCAAGAACCACGAAAACTTAATAAACACAAATAAACTATTTTTTCCTAAATAAACGGCTAAGTCGGTTGTACAACCGGATTAGTCATTATTTTAGGGCCAATGAGTTGTACAGTTCAGTAACCCTGAAAACTTAATAAATACGAATAAACCATTTTTCTTAAAAATAGGGGACTAAGTCGGTTGTACAACCGGGTTAGTCAGCGTTCTAGGACTAATGAGCTGTACAGTTCAGGAGTTCTAGAATACCTATTCTAAAACGGAGCCACCTCACACCAAACCAATTTCTTTCAAAAACTCTAAAATTACTTTCAAAAAGTAGGGGACTAAGTCGGTTGTACAATCGGGTTAGTCGGCCCTAGAATCGATGAGTCAGCATGGTTCAAGGAATCCTAGGACCCCTACACTAAAAAACACCAACCCATAAACCTTTTTCAGGAAGAACTACGTAGCTTTGATTCCTCCATTGCATCCGGAGGTACGTAGGAGCAAGACTCAACTCTTGTCAAGCACTAAAAAACAAAAATTTAAATAAGTCTTCTTTTTATAAATAAAGGGTAATAATTAAATAAATCTTAAATTAATTAGACAATGGATGTCGTGGGGTGCTAATACCTTCCCCACACATAACGACTCCCGAACCCTAACAATGCCTCGTCCTAAGACTTGAAGGGATTTTCCGAATTTGCCCTTAAACTAAAATTTGGTGGCGGCTTCCTAAGAACCTTTCGAAGAATCCTTTCCCGGATTTTTCGGTCGCTACATATCTCACTACAAGTAGACCAGATATAGTTTTCTCAGTTGGGTTGTGTGCAAGATTTCAATCTGCTCCCAAGGAATCTCATCTATGTGCTGTAAAGAGAATCTTTAGATACCTTGTTGGAACACCAAACACAGGCTTGTGGTACAAGAAAATAACCCATTTTGACTTAATTGGGTACTGTGATGCTGACTATGCTGGAGACAAAGTGGAAAGGACAAGCACCAGTGGTTCATGCCAACTTCTTGGGGAATCACTTATCTCATGGTCATGCAGAAAGCAAAACACAATTGCCCTGTCAACCACAGAAGCAAAATATGTTTCTGCAGCAAGATGTTGCTCTCAAATACTTTGGATAAAAAATCAACTTGAAGACTACTCTCTAAGCTATCCAGGTATTCCTATCTTCTGTGATAACACTAGTGCTATAAACTTGTCTAAAAATCCTATCCAACACTCAAGGTCTAAACACATTGACATTAAACATCACTTCATTAGAGATCATGTGCAAAAGAAAGATATAGAACATGTTTTTGTTGACACTAAACATCAACTAGCTGACATTTTCACTAAAGCTCTTCTAGAAGAGAATTTTAGTTATATTAAAAGCATGTTGCATATCATTGAAAACCCCTCAAATGAGAAGGGGTATGACCATCAACCTTCTCAAGCCTGAGAAGGGTCATTTCCCAACCTTCTCACTTTTGAGAAGGGTCATTAGTTTCAATATGACAGTAGAAATGAGAAAATTCAAAAAGATTGTTGTTTGGTTATTTTTATGTAGTTTTATGTGTTTGTTTAGTGCCTTGTTCTAAATAGATATATTGTCCTTAAATAGTATATTCTTCTTTATGCTTTTTGTCTTAAACTAGTTTATTTAAGAAAAACCAAAAATAGGTTACTAGCCGTTTAACGGCTCCTCCCTTAGTAGTAACTTGTCATTTCATCAAGTTAAGGTTTCACATCAGTCAAATGATGTTTGTAACCGTTGGGCAATAACCGTTTGAAAGTTAATAAAAACACCTCCCTTCTTTCCTCATTTAAGCACTCAACCGTTAATCCAAATACTTCTCCTCTCTCTTCTTCTTCGAATGACACGCTCAAAGAACCCACAACTAACTTCAACTTACTCTGATTCCTCACTCGAATCTATCCATAGAATACCAAACTTCGTTCTTCTTGGTCCTCCTCAACCCATTTGCAGCGCAAAGCCTTTAAACTCGCGTCCTGCAAAAATGAAGCATGCACCTACAAAATCAAGGAGGTCTTCACGAATCATTCTACAAACTGCTGCGAAAAACACTTCTGGAACTGATCCTGATACTCCAATAGATTTGGAGAAGGATGAGAAGGTCTCCTCTCAAGCAACAGAGCAAACCGTTGCCTCTGAGAAAGTTGAAGAACAACCTCAATCCTCATCCAAGAAGGAATATGTTAAAGGAAAGGCCAAATTAGCAAGTCAGAAGACTACAAAGAAGGAATCAAAGACTGAGAAGGAAGATACTACAAAGGAAAGAGCTTCTCAAGGAACTAAGAGAAAGAAACCTGACATGAATTTATGGAACAAAAAGGCAATAGTCTCTGACACTGATTACTCAATCGAGGAAATTGAGAAAAATGGATGGATCAACACTCCTTATCTGAACTTCCAGAAATGGGAACACTTCATAAACCAAAACCTCCCTGTTTTCAGAGAAAAAGGTAAGAGACTTTTATGCAAATGCACAATATTCTCTAGAGCCTCTCCAAATCACATCTTGGATTGATGGCAGAGAATTTACCATATCTCCTTACACCCTTGGTTGTACCCTAGGTATTCCAAGTGAGGGCACTCAAATCTTTGAAGAGATTGGTACAATGCACTAGGCATTTCTTAAGGACCCTTCTCTTGACATTTCTGCTCCAAATCTTAAACCTATAGTAAGGCTGCTTCATCACATTAGTAGTCATACTGTAACACCCCAAAATTAATTAGGTGAGTATTTAACTAATTTATTTAGGTGATTATTTAATTTACTTAATTAAGTGATTATGACTAATTTAATTAAGTAATATGTTAGTTGGCCATATTTAAATAATAATAAGGTAATCAATTTATTTAAAGAGTGAGGTGTAGTAAATAAATGAGGGGTCTAATTTAATTAAGTGGAATAATTAAGTTGGGATTTATTTCTATTAGTTAGGAGGTGTTTAAGTATTAGGAGTGGTGGTAGTAAAGAGGGGAGGTGGGTGTAAGTAATAGGGCCCAAATTGATTGGGCCTAGTGTTAAATGAGAATTAAAAAGGGATGGAATTGAGAGGAAGAAAGGACTTACGGCTGGGAAAAGAAAGGAACCCGTGAGAGAAGAGGTGAGAAACATTGAAAAGAAAAAAAAAAAGAAAAAGGGAGAGGGGAGAAGAAAAGGGATGCGACGGCTGGGCAAAGAAATGGGAAGGAGGAAAAATCAATTATTTAATTTGGGTAAGTGATATGTGGTACCAATCTCCTCCATTTTTCTTCCTCTATCCCTTAGTATAAGATTCATACCCTAATTTTGTGTATTTTTTCCTTTTTACCATGGATGGGGTTTTGGAGCTCAAGTTGTTGGGAAAGCTATTTTGGTGATTCTTGGGTTGCTAGTGGAGGTGACTTGCTTGGGTTGCAATTTGGAGGTTAGGGGATTCTCATTTATGTCTATAATAACTTGTATGATATGTGTTGTGTAGGAAATAGCCTTAGCATGATTTGATTGTGTGGATTTTGTGTTAATATTGTGATTGTTGTTGTAATTGTATTTGATTTGTTGTTATCGTGAAGCTTGGTGTTAGAAATAAATGTGTTGTTGATATTGCATGTTAGGTGTTTGTTTAAATGTTTCAATGTGAAGAATAATGAGGATATGTGAATTAAATGGTGTTGATTAATTATCTAGATGAGTGTTATTAAATTGAGAATTTAATTGTTGGATGAAAATGTGTTTGGATTGTTTTGGCTAGTTGTGCTTAGTGGAGTCTAAGTGGTGTTTTAGTCCCTAAGTATTAAATTAATCCTTGGTGTGACAAAATAGTCCCTAAGAATTAATTTAATCCTTGGTGTGACAAAATAGTCCCTTAGTGTCTAATTAATCCTAATATGTCAACAAAGTTCCTAAGTACCAAATTAATCATAATGTGTCAAAATAATCCTTGGTGTGTCAAAATGGTCCTTAGGTGGGATTTAATTTAATAAAGAGGTGATGTGGGCTTCGGCCAAAGAGGTGGGTTAATAATTGATGTGGGCTTCGGCCAAAGCGGTGGGTCAATACTTGATGTGATGAATTTATGAATGATGTGGGCTTCGGCCAAAAGCGGTGGGGGCTTCGGCCAAAGAGGTGAGTTGATAATTGATGTGAATTTATTGTGTGGTGATGCATTGTCATAGTGTCACATAAATCATATGCATTACGTGGTGGGTGGCTTCGGCCAAAACGTGGTGGGTGGCTTCGGCCAAACGTAGTGGTTACCCGACGGGGTTTTTGAGGTGGTTATGGATCCACATGCATATTGCACACATGCATATAACCATGCATTCTTTGAATTCTCGTTGATGCTTAATTAATCTTTTGTTGTGACTTGTTGGTATTTTAATTGAATGGTGAATGCCTTAATTACTATGGATTGTTGTTGCTAGATGCTTCCGAATATAACGCTTATCTTACTTGTTATTATTTATGTAAAGAGACCCACCCTAGCAATTTTTATGTTGCCTGCTCTCGTGGCAACGCCAGGTGATACTGAGTGAAGGTGTTCAAGCCTTTTGGGTAAATGCGTGTCGCCCGATTAGTAACACAGGGACGGGGATTGTAGTATTGCCATCTTATTTTCTGTATTAGACTTATTTGGATTATGTACTGAATATGTAAACTAAGTTTCATTCCGCTGTGCTGTAAAACTATTCTTTCGGATTATTGTAAACTTTAAACAGGTTTGAGGATTTACCCCTTTTGGATATGTTATATATATCCACGCACTCGATGCGTTGAGTTTTAAATTTTATTTTTGAGGTTTGACGAAATGTAGCACTCTCTTGAGGTGCGTGGAAAGATATTTTTGAAATCCCTGATTTCTAGTTAGTAAAATAATAAATAATAGAAGGGGGTGTTACATTAGTGGTATCAGAGCAGTTCGGTCCGTTCGGCCAAGTTGTCGAGTCTGTTAACCCTCGAGTCTTGGTACTCGTTCTAAATCATAATTATTTCTTTGTTTATTATCCGTTAACTTTGTTGGTTTGTTTATTTACTGACGTGCCTTGTGACTTATTTGCTGGATTACGATTGAAAGCTATATTGCATTATTAAGGTATATGTGACTGAACTGTGTAATTGGTGGTTGTAGCATTGATTTTGTCTGTTCACAACTGTGGTTTGTATCATTAAGATAGGTGTGATTAAAAGAGTTTTGACGACGTCAAAGGAGTGAAAGTCGTGACGACGCCTTCGCACCCCGGACTGCGTTAAAAATCTTTTAATGTGATAGTTATAAATTTGAAAGGAAGTAGTTTTTGTGACCTTAATTAGTTGGTTGTGTGAGTAGGAGGGACTGATCACCCCAATCACTCATCACCACTGAGAGAGGCGACAATAACTTAGAGCTATTATTAAATTGGGATGCATGCACTAATTTTAATTTAATTGATTGCTCGAGTAGCTTATTAGAATATAGAGAGTACTTTTATGTGACCTAATCTTGGTAAATTATACACTAGGCAATATTTGAAGGATTGCTTGTTGAATATTATTGCACTTGATTGACGTCCTTGACATAAGTTGATTGTTTTTGTGACGCATATGAACTAAATTGGTTTGTGCTTAATTGTTTCGAAGTTAGTGTGCTAAAATGAAATGTTGTGTAAGGATATATTTTCATTCATTCAATTAAAGTTGCATAACTTGAAGTTTTGACACTTTCGGTGTGTCAATTTGACGTGTGACGTGAGCATGATGTGATTTGTCAAAATTAAATGATTAATTTTCCTTACCGTTAGGGTTTATGTCGGAAATTAAATTTTGAACTAATAAGTAGTTGTTTATGTGGGTGCATGTTCATGTGATAGTGAGATTTGGGTTTTGCATACAATTTCCTTTTCGAACAAAATGTGAGTTCCAAGGTTTTCGAAAAATGGTACTTGGAAAATTTATATTGGAAAATGAAGGGGATGTCAAATTAGTCTTGAAATTTTGTTTCCAAATTATTCTAAGATTTTATTTCAAAATGAGACATGATTTCGACTTTTGCACCAATTAGGTTGTGGTTAGGTGTTGTTTGAGATTATGGGATATTACACTAATTGCATGATTAGGTGAGTTAAAGTCCTTATGTTATGAGAATGTGAGTCCAATTTCAAGTGTCAAGTTTTAGAAACAAATATATACAATTTTGAGTATCTTCTAACTGTGAACTACAATGGTGAAAATTTTGTTCGATTTATGGTTTAACTGTGGTCTTTGTCGTTGCTAATACTATTATGATTTGTCACTTCTTAAAATTGTTTTACGTGGCTCATAAATCTAACGATGAAAAACTGTGCAATGAGACTTTTGTGCACTTCTAGTATTTGATTAGTTTTTCCTTGCTAAGAATTGACGAGAGTATGTAACTTCATTTGTTTAAACTAATATCAAATCTTGAACCAAAACAATTGTATTATGAAACATATGTTGGTTGTATTATTTGTGATATAAAGTCAATTCAATTTGGTGGAATTATGCACCCATAATATTTTCTAGGGAAGATGTAAAAATTACATGCTAGCCAATCCCTAGGCATAGAGAAAACCGAAGAAGATGCCTAAATGTTTAATCTTTTCGGAATTGTGTGTTTAAATTATTTGCATGACTGGTTATGCTTATTTGGTGTTTGAATGAAATGCATGAGTGTGTGATAACTATAATCGGTTTTGGTGATTTATAATGGTGAGTTTATTTGCGTATGATTTCGGTGCGTTACTAGATGCTGTTACAGACTTTTAGAAACTGGTATTATTTGGTCAATTGAAAAGTTATGTGGTTTGTCATTTCGAAAACTTGATTGAATGCTTGTTAATTTGCCGCTGATTGGGTTGAATTTGGAGTTATAGAACTCAAGTTATAGGTGAAACAAGTTTGGTTAAAATTCTGGAAAACAATCTGGACACTGTTTCAGTCTTTTGAAAACTGGTACTGTTTGGTTGAGTCAAAAATTATGTGGCTGAGTGTTTTCGAAAATAGACTTAAAGCCGGTCGTTTTGGCACTAGTTTCATTAAATTCGGAGTTGTGTAGCTCCAGTTATGAGTCTCCAAAGTCGAGCCAATTTTTTTGAGTCAATCTGTGGGTAGGTTCGGTGTTTGCAAGTTTTATGTTTTCAAACGAACTCCGTTTTGAACGATTCTTTTTCCATTAGAAACTACACTCAAAGTGTTTTTATTCGGGCTAAAGTTTTGTCCCATTTGGTCAAGTTTAAGTCAGTTTAACGTGAAATGAAGTAGGAGGACAGAATCTGTCAAGTCTAGGGACTGTTCGGGTTGCTTCTAAAAACTGTACCAATTGACTCATTGTTTTGAAACTTTAATGATATATTCAGACACTACACATCCGTGGCTTTCCAACAAGCATTTTATTTGTCGAAATCCAAGGTCGTTTAGTATTTTAATTAATTCGCCAAAGTAAGTACATAGTTGCAGGATTTTCTGCACCTGAGTTTAGAAAGAATAATTTGAACGTAGAATGAAATGATTAATTGTGGGATAGGTTGAACTTGAATTTTGTTGCTATGATTGTGTTAATTGTTGATGTGAATAATCTTGGATATATGATAATTGTTGAGACTGGTGCTGTGTGTTAATTACGGTTGTTAAGTTGATGGGCCTCTGGCCACAATTGTTGTTGTTCCTTGTGTTGGGTAATCGGGTAGGATTGTGACAACCTACAGGTTAGAATACCAAATTGGGGAGTAAGAATATAGGTAAGAGTGTTTGATCTGTTGCGTGTACGATATGACTTGGATGATAACAGTTAGCGGAGATAAGAAGAGTGGATGTTGATTTCATGAGTCTAGCGTAGATGTTCGAGGGGGATAGCAATCGTTCATATAAGATAGTGAAGGGGAAGAGGAGTCCTCAGTTCGTGGAAAGCCGTATGATGTTTCCGGTGGTAAGGGAGAGGAGAGTTAATAATTGTGTGTCATTCTTGAACCTGTAGTGGCGATTTATGCTTAGAATGAAAGTACACGGTTATGTAGCCTAAGCGGTGGAGTCAATATATTAGGTTGAGACCCATGAGGAGAAGTAGACGCATACGTTAGTATTTCATAGACCAAAGAATAGAACTTTGAAAGGGTTGTAGGTGGATGTACCGGGGTTAACAATAGGATTTAAATCGTGTAAGTTTTCGAAGAGATTAAGTGTGAACTAGATTCATCTTGTTGTTGAGATTAACGTGATTTTCGAGGACGAAAATATTCTAAGGGGGGAGAGTTGTAACACCCCAAAATTAATTAGGTGAGTATTTAACTAATTTATTTAGATGATTATTTAATTTACTTAATTAAGTGATTATGACTAATTTAATTAAGTAATATGTTAGTTGGCCATATTTAAATAATAATAAGGTAATCAATTTATTTAAAGAGTGAGGTGTAGTAAATAAATGAGGGGTCTAATTTAATTAAGTGGAATAATTAAGTTGGGATTTATTTCTATTAGTTAGGAGGTGTTTAAGTATTAGGAGTGGTGGTAGTAAAGAGGGAGGTGGGTGTAAGTAATAGGGCCCAAATTGATTGGGCCTAGTGTTAAATGAGAATTAAAAAGGGATGGAATTGAGAGGAAGAAAGGACTTACTACTGGGAAAAGAAAGGAACCCGTGAGAGAAGAGGTGAGAAACATTGAAAAAAAAAAAAAAAAAAAAGGGAGGGGAGAAGAAAAGGGATGCGGCTATTTGGGCAAAGAAATGGGAAGGAGGAAAAATCAATTATTTAATTTGGGTAAGTGATATGTGGTACCAATCTCCTCCATTTTTCTTCCTCTATCCCTTAGTATAAGATTCATACCCTAATTTTGTGTATTTTTTCCTTTTACCATGGATGGGGTTTTGGAGCTCAAGTTGTTGGGAAAGCTATTTTGGTGATTCTTGGGTTGCTAGTGGAGGTGACTTGCTTGGGTTGCAATTTGGAGGTTAGGGGATTCTCATTTATGTCTATAATAACTTGTATGATATGTGTTATGTAGGAAATAGCCTTAGCATGATTTGATTGTGTGGATTTTGTGTTAATATTGTGATTGTTGTTGTAATTGTATTTGATTTGTTGTTATCGTGAAGCTTGGTGTTAGAAATAAATGTGTTGTTGATATTGCATGTTAGGTGTTTGTTTAAATGTTTCAATGTGAAGAATAATGAGGATATGTGAATTAAATGGTGTTGATTAATTATCTAGATGAGTGTTATTAAATTGAGAATTTAATTGTTGGATGAAAATGTGTTTGGATTGTTTTGGCTAGTTGTGCTTAGTGGAGTCTAAGTGGTGTTTTAGTCCTAAGTATTAAATTAATCCTTGGTGTGACAAAATAGTCCCTAAGAATTAATTTAATCCTTGGTGTGACAAAATAGTCCCTTAGTGTCTAATTAATCCTAATATGTCAACAAAGTTCCTAAGTACCAAATTAATCATAATGTGTCAAAATAATCCTTGGTGTGTCAAAATGGTCCTTAGGTGGGATTTAATTTAATAAAGAGGTGATGTGGGCTTGGCCAAAGAGGTGGGTTAATAATTGATGTGGGCTTCGGCCAAAGCGGTGGGTCAATACTTGATGTGATGAATTTATGAATGATGTGGGCTTCGGCCAAAAGCGGTGGGGGCTTCGGCCAAAGAGGTGAGTTGATAATTGATGTGAATTTATTGTGTGGTGATGCATTGTCATAGTGTCACATAAATCATATGCATTACGTGGTGGGTGGCTTCGCCAAAACGTGGTGGGTGGCTTGGCCAAAGCGTGGTGGTTACCCGACGGGGTTTTTGAGGTGGTTATGGATCCACATGCATATTGCACACATGCATATAACCATGCATTCTTTGAATTGTCGTTGATGCTTAATTAATCTTTTGTTGTGACTTGTTGGTATTTTAATTGAATGGTGAATGCCTTAATTACTATGGATTGTTGTTGCTAGATGCTTCCGAATATAACGCTTATCTTACTTGTTATTATTTATGTAAAGAGACTCACCCTAGCAATTTTTATGTTGCTCGCTCTCGTGGCAACGCCAGTGATCTTGAGTGAAGGTGTTCAAGCCTTTTGGGGTCGTGCGTGTCGGCTCCGATTAGTAACACCGGGGACGGGATTGTAGTATTGCCATCTTATTTTCTCGTATTAGATCGATTTGGATTATGTCTTCGAATATGTAAACTAAGTTTCATTCCCATTGAAAGTCAGAAACTATTCTTTCGGATTATTGTAAACTTTAAGCAGTTTGAGGATTTACCCTTTTGGATATGTTATATATATCCACGCACTCGATGCGTTGAGTTTTAAATTTTATTTTTGAGGTTTGACGAAATGTAGCACTCTCTTGAGGTGCGTGGAAAGATATTTTTGAAATCCCTGATTTCTAGTTAGTAAAATAATAAATAATAGAAGGGAGTGTTACACATACTCTCTTACCTAGAGCAGGATCCTTTGAGAAGGTTACTACAGGTGATTGTATCATCCTGTATCACCTCATGGAGAAGAAACTTGTTAGCCTTCCTTACCTCATGATTCACCACATGATCAATGCTATTAGAGCTGACAACCTCCAAAACTCCCTTCCATATGGCAAAATCCTAACCACTGTGTTCAACCATCACCTCTTTACCTTTCCTGAGAAAGAAGGAACTCGTGAGCCTAAGCCATTTACCTCCAAAAACCTCAAGCTCATGAAGTTAGGTGATGCTCCAAGGGATGAGCAAAATGAAGGAAAGACTAAGAAGGTAAGATTATCAAGATGATCTTGATGAGACTATAGCAGAGGCCCTTAAAAGAGAAAAGAGATCAAAGAAGAGGAATGATACTGCTAAGGTCTCTGAGAAGGTTGCAAAACCGAAGAAGAGTAAGGAAATAGTGAAGGAAAAAGTAATGAAAGATCAAATAGTTGAGGAAGATTCCTCAAATAGGCCTGAGAAGAGTGCACAAGGCACAAATGACTCTGAAAGGACAATTACCAATGAGAAGAGTGTCTCTGCACACTCTATCTCCAAAGGCAGCAAAGCTCCTCTGTCTAAGGTGTACACTAGAAGCAAGACTAGAGGTGTTTTCAAAATTGCAGAACAAGAAGCAACAAGCACTTTGTTTGAACAGTTCAACAAAGTTGCTACTGAGAAGGAACTAAACACACCAATGAAGGTTGCTGAAGAAATAGAAATTCTGAATGTAGAATCTTTTGGGGAGAAAACAGTGGTGTTAGAGGAAAATGAAGAAACTCCACAAGATGAGCTAGCTCAAGTGATAGCAATTTGTGCTGAACTTGCTGAGAAGAGTGATACTCTAGAAAAGTCTAAGAAGAGTGATAGTTCAGAAGAGTCTGAGAAGAGTGCTGCTCAAGAAGGAATTGAGTTAGGAAGTAATGCTGATAATGAGAAGAGTGGACATACAGTGTCCCCCCAAGAGCAACATGATGGCATCTTATAACACCCCCTTATATTCTACTAATTAATTAATTAAAATAAGAGTTTTCAAGAACCTCACTCTCAAGGGAGCATTACATTTCACTTTAAGAAACCAAACCAAACAAATCAAGTTTATACACAGCGGAAATAAAACACGTTTTATTTAAAAATCAATATGTTACAATTCAACAGCTGAAAACAAAACAACAACAACTACTATCCTACTTATTTGATGTCACACTACCGCAGAGCGGATGCCACAACTCAACAGAAGAAGGAAGAACCTTCGCTAGCTATCACTGCAGATTCTGAGCATGAGAAGCAACACAAAAGCGAAAGAGGGTGAGTCTCTAAACACATATAATAGAGGTTTATGATAAATATAATGCTAAGAATGCACTAAAACACTTGGCTCATGTAATGCAGATACAACTTAACAAGTCAAAACAACTCAAATACAATTCAAGCACATAAACAACTCAGCTCATCAACTCAACTCATAAACAACTCATTTCATCAACTCAACTCATAAACAACTCATTTCATAACAAAGAACTACATCATAATTCACACGAGTTATGCATGGAATGAAATGCAACCCAAACTCGAGGGGTATAATGCAACCCAAACTCCAGGTATAATGCATGAGGATCCATCTCTTTTTAAACCATAAAGGTATGTCGTCGCTAGTGATAATCGAGATCAAGTCTATCATATCGAGACCGAAGTCTATATCAATCATCGATGCATATGATTCATGAGACTCTATGAACAATGCATCACTCAAAATCAACCATCTCTTGGTGAAATACACACCATCTCCAATGTCATTGAGACCGAAGTCTACAATGGCGAGGCCAAAGCCTATGTCCGTCGCTAAATTCACCCAAGCATTACACCGTCACCACACGTTGCCTATTTCTCTCGACAACCTCAATAGCTCTAAGGCTATCGACCAACTCACAGGCACCTCCACTCCTTAGGTAGTGAATCACTCCATCACTACACAACTCGGTCACTAAAAAGGACCTCACGTCGCTAGGACTAAAACGTCACTTAGGGACTAAACCGGACTACACCAACTCGACTCCTTAAACAAAGTTGACACTAAATGTCACCCACGCATGGCGCTCGACAAAGAACTACGCTGCTGCGTCAAAATAATCACCTCGGCACAGCTCACGGGCACCTCGACACTCTCACTCAAAGACCTCGGCACACTCACGTGGTACCTCGGCACTGCACTTAAGCACGCTATACTAACGCCATAACGCTATCTCATCTTGCCACCTCACCAATACTCACCTCGGTAGCCCCATACTTGGGTATCCCACTCTTAACCGCATCACCTCGTCCACTCTACACTTAGGCACCTCTCACCCCTAAGCTTATGTTTCATCTCAAGACTTCACAACACCTCGGTCATAGCTCTATAGCTACAGACCAACTCAACACTCAATACACCTCCAATTGTAGCTCAAAAGCTAACCTCATCACCCTCGTACTAAACATAGTGGACTAAAATGTCACCGAGGACCACAACGTCACCTAGGGACCAAGCAGACTACTCCATTTCAAACACTTAAACGTTCTCAACCCCAAACAAGACTCCCGGTTGCGCGGCAACGCGCTGCAACAGCGTGGCTTCAACAACAACTCGGCACACTCTCTCGGCAACTTCACACGCGCACCACTCAACTCTAAGACGCTAAGGCGATGTAGTATCGCTACCCATTACGTTACCAATACTCAACTCGGTGGCGCCTTACTTGGCATTCCACTCGTAAAGTTCCCTACCTCGTCCATGGGACCTCACGCCACCCTATCTCCCATCACTCCTACACTTCCACACATCCACTTCACCTTGATTACTACACTTAGGCACAATACACCTAAGCACTCACCTCACTTCATCATCTACACTTAGTCATTTCACACCTAACCACACAACTACACCCTTATACTCCTACGTACGCTCCTTCGACTCATGTATATGTCGACACACACATCTCTCGACACTTACATACTTCGACACACACATCTCTCGACAGTTACATTACTTCGACACATACATATCTCTCGACAGTTACATTACTTCGACACATACATATCTCTCGACAGTTACATTACTTCGACACATACATATCTCTCGACAGTTACATTACTTCGACACATACATATCTCTCGACAGTTACATTACTTCGACACATACATATCTCTCGACATATATACCTTGGTATACACACCCTATACCTCGACAATACTAGCTTAGACGTCCATGCACTACAACTTACGCTGTGACACTTACGTTCTTCACAGATTAGCCTACTCAGGCAACTACACCTCAGTTTCTCTACGCTCTCATGCGCCTAACCTTCCTCTTCCTTCCTTTGGGTACTTCTCCCTAAGATTAAACTTAAAAACGCTCTTTACTCCCACAATACTCACTGGGACTGAGAGTATCCTCAGTTCCCATTTTCCTCCCCTTGGTTTCTCACCCAACCAACTCACCAACAACCATCACAATCTTCACCAAAGTGAAGTAAACACAACTAAAACATTCATTAAACACAAAACACAACTCAGGAAACAACTCTAAGTCCATTCACACACAACACTCATCATATACTCAAAATTATAAGTGAAAGAGAGCCCCCTTACCTCAACTAGTTGCAGAAGATCACTCTCGACATTTCAACACAATGATCGACTCTCACGCAGCAGCTCTTCTTCCTCAATTCCAGCTCTTCCACGCCCAGTTCTCCTCCTTCTCTCTAGAAGCACTATTCCACCTACCCTTTTCCCTCTCTTACTTTCCATTTACCTTTCTTGATATTTTGCTGGAAAATAAAATTCTCATCCTACGGTCACTCTCTTTAAGCCATGCGTATGGGTTTTCAAGGAAACATTGGGCCTCTTAATCACTCATGGGCCTCTAATCTCACCTTTCTCTATTTACTTAAACGCCTCCTAATAAAATAAACACTCTACATTGATCACTTAGCTTAATTAATAATGTTGTAAACCTTAAGTAACCCAATTAAATAACTAATTGAATTACTTTGGGGTGTTACACATCTCCCTTACACAACCAAACCCTTCATCACCTCAGGGGGAGTTTATCATTAAATTCTTTCCTTCTTCAAACCAATCACCATTACCCTCCATGTTTCCAGAACAAATGCCAACCCTACCACCCTTCTCACCCTCACTTCACCTACCAAAAACCCAATCCATTCTTCACCCTACACAAATTGCCCCACCAACTGAACCTTCTCCCATTACCACCACCTCCAGAATCACCTCACACAATCTTGAATCCCTCCTAGCTGCCATTGACATTGGAACCAATCTTTCTCCACTCAAAACCACAAACACTATCACCTCCTCAAACCTAAACAGTTTCTAAACCTCAACCAAACTCCTCTAACTGATCACCTCAACCAATGTATCCTCCTTCCATCCCTCACACCTTGCCATCTGACATGCCATCACAGTTTGGATCTCTTGATTCAACTTTTGCTGCTTTAGGGGACCCTTCTGGCTCTGCCAAGGAGAAAACATCTCCTCGAGAAGTGGTATCGCTCATCGACATTGTCAAAGCATCTCTATCAAACATCCAACTCTTTTACGCCTCTTGGAAAAGAGGATGTCTAAGATGGAGAAAATGATGAAGAGACTGAAAGAACTATTGAAGAAATACACTCGTCATGATAGTTTATTTTGAAAATGCTTCATAGAGAGAGAATACTGGTTAAAATAGAACAAGCTAACAAAATAGACGTTTCGGGTTCTTATCTTGGGAGGGTTGAGTTGTATTGCTTAGGTAACCAAGAATAGATAGGTAGAAGTGGTATTGGGTTCAATGCCTTTGGTGAGGCATGCGGAGGCTAAGGGTCAAGCCTATGGGAGGAAGGTTGGAAAGGATATTTGTGAACACTCAATTTTTTTCGTTGTTTTTACTATTTTTGGTTAAACAAAAAAAAAAAAAAAAAAATATATATATATATATATATATATATATATATATATATATAATTCAAAAATTACAAAAAATAGTAGATTTAATTGATTGTCTTATTAAAATGTCTATTTACAATAATCCAAAAATAAAAATAAAATAAAAACAAATTTAATAAATTAAGCAAAGAATTTTCTTGGCATTTTCGGGTCAAAGAACAAGTAGGAATTGATTTGGGTCCGATCCAAAGCCCAAACACCGCAAACAAAAGTCGAGCCCAGTCAAACGCAATCAAACGTAATTAAATGCTCACGACCTAATTTTTTAATATAAAAACACGAAGAAATGTCGATCAAAGTGGGGAGCCGATTTTCGAAAAAAATGACCACAGAAAATTAGGATTTCACAGTGAAACCCTAAACATCCAAACAACATGGGAGGAGGGAAAGCGCTCATGGAGAGGCGAGAACAAAAAAACAGATCTGAAAAATAAAAACACCCTCTTCTCCAAACAACCACCACAACTCACCTCTCCGGACAACCACCATAACTCCACCTCTCCGATCTCACCCAACCCCAAAATCGAAACCCTCCAACGGGACCCAAACTCATCACACCAAACAAAGAAACCGAAACCTCCCGAACAACCCACAAACCACCCACAACCTAAAACGCAGCCACCATATGATCTAAAATTACCAAACAATCCAAAAAACTAAGATCGGAAACGAAGAATAGGAGAAAGTGAAAGGAAAACGGAACCCAAAGCCGAAAAGAGATGAAGAAGAACGAAAAAAACGAACTGGTTGTGTCTCATGCGAGAGCGCGCGCGCGAGGTTGGTCTTCTCCGGTGAACGGCTCGCGTTTTTTCCAAATGAGTCTCTCTCTTCCGCTTTGCTTCCTCTCTCTCGCACGAAGCCTTATTTCTCTCCGTTGCTAACATTCTGCAAGCTTTCTCTCTCTATTAGAGAAGCTGCAGCGGCTGAGAGGAATGGAAGGGGAGGAGATGATTTAGGGATCCATGATTTGTGGGTGAGCTTTCATGACACCCCACGTTTTCTGTTTCCCACTTTAAAATGTTTTAATTTATTTGTTTTTTTATTTTTTGTTTTTTTTGACCAATCATCAGATACCTTGTAAAAGAAAAAAAAAACAACAAATCATATTATTGTCCATACTCTCTTTTGTTTTTACGCAAGCCCCTTCCTCCATCTGATCCTCAATATCATTTTTATTTTATTTTATTTACTTTATTTTGTTCATGTATTGTTTAGTTGCTTATTTATCTTAATGGAATTTGTGACTCTCTTTTACTAAATTAATATAATTAGGCTTTGGTCGAGACGTACGTCTTATCAAATCCGCAACACCGGTTTAAGAGACCCGAGTTGTACAACTTGGTCCTGAACCACTTTAAAATTAAAACCGAACGACACATTACCCCCAAATCAGTTTATTACTATGTAGCATCTACTTTCAAAAACACAAAAAAAATAGGGGTTTGGCCGAGATGTACATCTTGTCAATCCCGGTTTAAGAGACTCGAGTCGTACGACTTAGATCTTAAACCCCTTCAAAATTAAAATCAACCAACCAACAAATTTTCAGGAAGAACTACGTGACTTTTGAGTCTCTCATAGCACCAGAGAGTACGTAGGCGCGGGGTCTCCCTGTCAAAGTCAAAATTAAATTTTTCCAAATTAGTCATTATTCTAATTATCTGTAAATAACTAATTATTTTCTTATTGAATTTTAGGCAATCTTATTTTTGGGTAAACAAATAAATAAACGACTTAGTAATTATGGCACAAATCAAATTTAGGGTAACTGTCTTAGGACAGATGTGTTAGGGGTGCAGTGAAACTAGTTTTCACCCCTTCCCTTCGCATAACCGACTCCCGAATTCAACCTAGTTACCCAGACCAACTAACTTTAAATTAGGTTTTTCTCGATTTTCCTATTCTTAATAAATTGGGTGGCGACTCCTCAAATAATCTATTTTTGAGCCGTCCGCGTCGAGATCCCGGTCACGACAGATACAGTCAATTCTGGAGTGGACATGATGGTGAATGGGTTATTGGTGAATTTCATTGAAGGTAGTTATATGGTGGCTAAGTGGGTGAATGGTAGGTATGGTACGGATGTATATGGGTGATGAGTGAAACAATTGATATTGGTGAATCAAGGTATGTGTTTACTCAAAGGATATGACAATTTCTTCCAAGGGAGAATGAACAATTCATTTATTATTTTACAAGAATTCATCGATTCTCATCAAAAAGTGTGTCCCAAGGTTTTTTTTAGTATATAATGTATGAACATATGGGTGTTGTTGTATATGGACAACAATGCAAATGAATGAAATGTGTAATGACACCTTAAATAGGTGTATGAGATTTTTTATGTTTCAACTACAATGAGACGCTAACAAAAAAAACTATTGAATGATGAGTGATGCTAAAATGAAGCAATTCCTAATTTCTGATGCATGCTGGTGGACTAATGCATTTGAGATGGATAGGAATGAAACACTATTTTTATTTTTTTATTTTTATTTTTTATGATGCATGAAGAGGTGTAATGAAATAATGAATGAATATTTATAATATCAAGGTGATATTTATTTTTGGTGTATGGATACACAAAGTAACGTAATTTGAATATATGAATCTGGTATCTTTAATATTTTTGTATGATGAGATGCATGTAGGATGCATGTAAGAGGAATAACAATTTTTTTGATGTATGAAAGGGAATAATGAAATGATGAATGAAAACAATTTTTCTATAACATCAAGGTGACATTATTTATTATTTTTTTGGGTATGGATATGCAAGATGATGCAATTTTGGACAAATTAAAAATATATGATTTTTGTTATTTTCTAGATGATGAGATGCATGGCAGTGCAATAAAAATGTGATGCATAAAAAAATGGATTTTTTATTTATTTTATGAGTGCATGATGGTTTTTTTGTATGATGAATGAAAGGAATGACATTGTCTCATCCCATGTGCCTAAAAGAGAGAACTATGAAAGTTTTTTTTTTTTTTAATTTTATTATTTTGAGAAAACAATAACAATGTTGATGCAAGGAGTAGGTATAGTGCCCCTGTGTCCTATGTAGGTCATGCCTAAAAGATATCATGGTCCAGGGTCACTTTTGTGAACAATCTTTCAGGTGGCTCTAGTCACTTCCTCACAAAGGTTTCCAGAGCTAAAGTCCCTTTTACAATACTGTACACAACGATAGATATCTACCAGGTGTGGGATATTATAAAAAGGCGCACTCTGGCTGAGACTTTCATGAGAGTCAGACAGATAAATCTAGAATGACTGTCACAAATCGTCTCCACTCATCCTAAGTTCACGCAGACCCGGGTATAGGGCCCCACTCAGAAGTGTGTGCAATTGTGAAGGTGATGTGTGTGATCAGGGCAAAAATACTTAAACTATACAAACTGCAAAAAGATAGAAATACAACAAAATAGAAGTCGTCTACCCTAAGGTTCAATAAGGCGATATTCACAAATAAATAACCAAATGAATTAAAATAAGTTAAAATAAATAAAACAAACATAAGGGTAAAAACAAAATATTAAATTAACAACTAATTACACATTTAATTAATTGGCTTCACTCTCTAAAAAAAGTCCCCAGTGAAGTCGCCAGCTGTAGCGACCGAGAAATTCGGGAAAGGATTCTTCAAAGTTCGAAAGATGAAGCCGCCACCAAATTTTAGTTTAAGGGCAAATTTGGAAAATCACTATGGGTTTGGATAAGGGCTAGGTTTAGGTTCGGAGTCGTTTATGTGCGGGGAAGGTATTAGCACCCCGCAACATCCTTCAAGGAAGGCTACCTATTAATTAATTGTGTAAGAATAGTTAATTTAAAATACATTGAATTTTACCCTTTTTACAAATTAAGACTAAATAAAAGACTATGATAAATAGTTAGTTGTTTTGGTTAGTTTTTTGAGAAAGTAAGAAATGAATTATTAAAGAAACTTAAAAATGGTTTTATTAGTGCAATTGATGTGAGGGAGGTCGCCCCTCTGCTCCTACATACCCCTTGGTGGGGGATCAAATCACATGTAGTTCTTGATAGGAAAAGTTTGTGTGTTCGGTATTTTTTATTGACAAGAAAATGATTTTGATAGAGAACAAAAATGAAAAAAAAGCAAATTATAAATCAGAAATAAAAGGGGTGTAATTAATAGAGAGTTGTATATACAAAAGGGGAAGGTGCAGTTAGTAGAGCCCAGTTTGCATTTTTGAGGGATTGGGGCGCTATCCAATAAACGCAGCAGGCCTGCAGGGTGTGGTTGTAACGCCCCAAAAATAATTAACTGATTAATTAAATTATTAAAAATAAATTGGAGGTGAAATAGGAATTAATTAAGAGAATAATAAATAATATGACGAGGGAGGGGTTGATTTGGGAAAATGAGAGGGTGTAACTGTGAGCCCAGCGCGGGAGGGCCCACAACTTAAACCCTAGGGTAACTGCGACTCTCCTCATTCATCACAATTGTGCGAAATTGAGAGAGTGAGAAGAGAGGGAGTAGTGCGCGGCTAGGAGAGAAGAGAGAAGAAGGAGAGGCGCGATTTCTTTCAAGGAGGAAGCCGTGTTCCGTTCGTGTGTTCGTGAGTTCGTGTTCGTGTCTCGTTCTTCATAATTTGGAGCTTACGTTAATAGAGGTAAGGGTGAGTTTTAACACTAATAATGGGTTATGATGAGGGTATATGGGTAGTTAGGGTTTGGTTGGATTATTTGCGATGTTGGATTGAAATTGATGATGGTGCGATGTTGCTATTGTTGTTATTTCGCATGATATGTTGTTATTGCATCTTCAATGGTGTTTGTCTTTATGTGATGATTGATTTTGATGATATATGATGTTGATGATGATTCTTGATAATGGCGTGATGTTGTGGTTGCTTTCGCAATGATGTTGATGTTAATTCCTTATTATTGTGTGTGGTTGCGTCTTATTAGTTGTTGTTGCGAGTCGTTGTCATTGATGGCAGTTGTGGTTATTTGCGTGGGTGTGCGGCGGTGACGATTATCGTTGTTGCCGTGTTAAGTTGCCGTTTCGTGTTGCCACGACGTAGGGCCCCTAGCCTTGACCGTGTGTGTGCGGGTGTGGCTTCCTTGGGTGGCGCCACAAGCGTGCGTGCGTGTGGGTTGTGTTTGTCGATCATATCGTGATGTTGATTCGTTAAAAACCTGGTTTCTGGTGGTTGTTGTGCAAAGAGGGAATTGATGTGCTGAAATTTCGTTTTGAAACCGTTTTGATAGGTGTCCAGTATTTCTGTGATTGTGACTTCATTATTGGCCCGAATTGCGTGGGGTTTGTTTCATTGGAAAGTAGACACGATTTCCTTCACTTTAGGCACTGATTTCGCTAAATTTGAGTCAGTATAAATGGAGAAAACATTTTTACAAAATGGGTAAAAGAATCTGAAAAACTGTATGAACCCGTATGGGTATAGGTTCAATGTTTTGTTCATAACTCATTCCACCGAACTCGTTTTCGAATGATTTTTATCTCATTGTAAACTAGACTCACGGGGCTTCAATTTAGACACGGATTTCGTTTCATTTAGTTGAGAACTCAAAGAGAAAACTTGGTTACAATTTATTTAACAGAAGCTGTCGAACTTATGTACCCGAGAGGTATTTTGTAAAACTGTAGTATTTGGGTACCTAAACAAATAAATAAAAATTATTTCTAGAAACTAGACATCTTAAACTTTCCAGAGGATATTTGTTTGAAAAATTCCGACATCGTTTGATATGCTAAATTAATTGTCGGAGTTCGTGCACAGTTGTTGAAAAATCCGCTCCTTAGTTGTTTGGTAAAATGATCGAGCGAATAGGACATTGTCTTTGGTTATTGTCATTTGCCCTTGTGTCCTGTGTGTGGGCGCGCCTAGTGAGTAGGTTCAGGCATTGTCTAGTGGTCTTTGTGCACCAATTTGTGGTGTTGCGTGTGTGCATTTGTCTTTGGTGTTGTCTGGTGGTCTTTGTGCGCCAATTTACATCTTTGTGTGTGTTTTGGTGTGTGCGCTATTTGGCGTGGTGTGTACAGTGATATGTGGCGTTTGTGATCTTTGTAAACATGTGAGAGTCGGAGGTAGCTATGATTCTACAACACGTGGTATTTCGTGTGATAATAATTTCGGTGGTATGGTATTTATTAATTAAATGCTCACGAGTATGTGTATCTATGCATGAATCATGAGTCACATTGTCATATGCATCTTCGAGGTATTTGTGATGCTATAAAAGCGTGATTATTTTGGTGGTATGCCCGTCGTGGCCTTTTACGAGATCGCATCGCATGCATATGCCCGGAGGGGTTGCATTCGTTCATGAGTCCATTTATAACGAGTGTTGGTATCTATTTACTAATGGAGTTTGTACCTTGTGCCGTGATATGATGTGTTGAGTTTTATGTGCTTGCTGTGAGTTACCTGCTACTTATTTATTGTTGTCATTGCTTATTATTTACGTTAATGCTCACCCTTACGCTTGGAATGTTGCTCTTATGTGGCAACGCTGCAGGTAACCGCGAGTGAAGGTCTCCGGCTTTCCTATCTTCTGTCGGGTCGTGTCGTCGCTCTGATATGTAACACCGGGGGGCGTAAAAGCTATTTATTTAGATTTCAATATTTATTTGAGACTTCGAGTTGTGGTTTTAAGACCCTTTAATGTGAAGACGTGTTTTGATGATTATTTTTCCGCTGCTATGAGATTTCAAAATTATCTGACGTTATTAATTGAGATCGTTTTTGAGAGTAAAATGTAACGCCTTTTTCAATATGGCGAAGTTAAATCGCGAAGAACTATGATTTTATTTAAAATAAATGAGGTTTAGAAAAAGGTGTTACATTAGTGGTATCGAAGCGATTCGATGCAATCGGTAGGGTAGTCGAGTCGTCGAGTCGAGTAACACTTGAGTTTTGTTACTCGTTTTTGATTTCTGTTGCAGTGTTGAAATGGCAGGACGGAACGATGCTGCACTTGCTGCTTCTATGCAGACTATGGCTCAGGTTGTTCAGAATCAACAGGGTGATCTTTGGTTCGCGTGATCCGCCACTTTTCAGAGGGAGAATCCTCCTACTTTCAAGGGCAAGTATGATCCTGATGGCGCGTTAGCATGGCTGAAGGAAATGGAGAGGATTTTCAGGGTGATGGACTGCACCGAAGCTCAGAAAGTCCGCTATGGTACTCACATGTTAGCTGAGGAGGCTGACGACTGGTGGTTGGAGACTAGGCAGAGGTTGGTGGCTGCAAATGAGGAGATCACTTGGGAAGTGTTCAACAGGGAATTTCTGAGAAAATACTATCCTGAGGATGTCCGCGGAAAGAAAGAAATTGAGTTCTTGGAGTAGGCGAGGTGGTATGTCGATGATCGAGTATCTTTGCCAAGTTCATTGAGTTATCCAAGTTTTATCCGCACTATGTTGGAGCTGCTGCTGAATTTTCGAAATGTATTAAGTTTGAGAATGGACTTCGGGCTGACATTAAGAAGGCGATAGGTTACCAGAAGATCCGGGTGTTTTTCGAACTAGTTGACAATTGCAGGATATTTGAGGAAGAGCGATAATGCCCATTCTAGAGTCATGAGAGATAAGCGAGAGGAATTCCTCGGATCGTAGTAAGCGTTTACGATGTCCCGAATGAAAAGGGGAAGCGGAAGGCCGGCGACGACCACGAGAACAAGTGGGGAGATCTTTGCTTTGCTAGTGTGGTATGTTATAGGTGAAGGAAGGGTGGTCATAAGCGTCGGTTGCCCGAGGTGGTGCGAAGAGATGCTTTAAGTGTGGCAAGGAGGGTCATATGGCAACCGATGCGATCGTAAGGACACACTCTGTTTCAAGCGTGGAGAGGAGGACACATTAGTGCGCGAGTGTCCGAAACCAAAGAAAGAAAGGTCTCACTGGGAAAAGTGTTCGTTTTGGCGGGTGAGTCGTGAGTTTTTCCTTTTATGTTTTATTTGCGTCTTTGTGTTTGTATTTGGTGTTAGTTATCTGTTTTGTGGGTAGCGTAGAATTTCGAGGACGAAATTCTTTAAGTGGGGAGGGTTATAACGCCCCAAAAATAATTAACTGATTAATTAAATTATTAAAAATAAATTGGAGGTGAAATAGGAATTAATTAAGAGAATAATAAATAATATGACGAGGGAGGGGTTGATTTGGGAAAATGAGAGGGTGTAACTGTGGTGAGCCCAGCTCGGGAGGGCCCACAACTTAAACCCTAGGGTAACTGTGACTCTCCTCATTCTTCACAATTGTGCGAAATTGAGAGAGTGAGAAGAGAGGGAGTAGTGCGCGGCTAGGAGAGAAGAGAGAAGAAGGAGAGGCGTGATTTCTTTCAAGGAGGAAGCCGTGTTCCGTTCGTGTGTTCGTGAGTTCGTGTTCGTGTCTCGTTCTTCATAATTTGGAGCTTACGTCAATAGAGGTAAGGGTGGGTTTTAACACTAATAATGGGTTATGATGAGGGTATATGGGTAGTTAGGGTTTGGTTGGATTATTTGTGATGTTGGATTGAAATTGATGATGGTGCGATGTTGCTATTGTTGTTATTTCGCATGATATGTTGTTATTGCATCTTCAATGGTGTTTGTCTTTATGTGATGATTGATTTTGATGATATATGATGTTGATGATGATTCTTGATAATGGCGTGATGTTGTGGTTGCTTTCGCAATGATGTTGATGTTAATTCCTTATTATTGTGTGTGGTTGCGTCTTATTAGTTGTTGTTGCGAGTCGTTGTCATTGATGGCAGTTGTGGTTATTTGCGTGGGTGTGCGGCGGTGACGATTATCGTTGTTGCCGTGTTAAGTTGCCGTTTCGTGTTGCCACGGCGTAGGGCCCCTAGCCTTGGCCGTGTGTGTGCGCGGTGGCTGCCTTAGGTGGCGCCACGGGCGTGCGTGCGTGTGGGTTGTGTTTGTCGATCATATCGTGATGTTGATTCGTTAAAAACACGATTTACGGTGGTTGTTGTGCAAAGAGGGAATTGATGTGCTGAAATTTCGTTTTGAAACCGTTTTGATAGGTGTCAGTATTTCTGTGATTGTGACTTCATTATTGGCCCGAATTGCGTGGGGTTTGTTTCATTGGAAAGTAGACACGATTTCATTCACTTTAGGCACTGGTTTCGCTAAATTTGAGTCAGTATAAATGGAGAAAACATTTTTACAAAATGGGTAAAAGAATCTGAAAAACTGTATGAACCCGTATGGGTATAGGTTCAATGTTTTGTTCATAACTCTTTCCACCGAACTCGTTTTCGAATGATTTTTTTCTCATTGTAAACTAGACTCACGGGGCTTCAATTTAGACACGGATTTCGTTTCATTTAGTTGAGAATTCAAAGAGAAAACTTGGTTACAATTTAGTTAACAGAAGCTGTCGAACTTCTGTACCCTGAGAGGTATTTTGTAAAACTGTACTATTTGGGTACCTAAACAAATAAATAAAAATTATTTCTAGAAACTAGACATATTAAGCTTTCCAGAGGATATTTGTTTGCAAAATTCGACATCGTTTGATATGCTAAATTAATTGTCGGAGTTCGTGTACGATTGCTGAAAAATACGCTCCTTAGTTGTTTGGTAAAATGATCGAACGAATAGGGCGTTGTCTTTGGTTATTGTCGCTGCCCTTGTGTCACGTGTGTGGGCGCCTAGTGCGTAGGTTCAGGCATTGTCTAGTGGTCTTTGTGCACCAATTTGTGGTGTTGCGTGTGTTTGTTGTCTTTGGTGTTGTTGCGGTGGTCTTGTGCGGCGCCAACTTCTTGTGTGTGTTTTGGTTGTGCTTGTATTTGTTTGGCGTGGGTGTGTACAGTGATATGTGGCATTTGTGATCTGTAAGCAGTGAGAGTCACGAGGTAGGCGTGATGCTACAACACGTGGTATTTACGTGTGATAATAATTTTGGTGGTATGGTATTTATTAATTAAATGCTCTGAGTATGTGTATCTATGCATGAATCATGAGTCGCATTGTCATATGCATCTTCGAGGTAGCTGTGATGCTACAACACGTGATTATTTTGGTGGTATGCCCGTCGTGGCCTTTTACGAGATCGGTACCGCATGCATATGCCCAAAGGGGTTGCATTCGTTCATGAGTCCATTTATAACGAGTGTTGGTATCTATTTACTAATGGAGTTTGTACCTTGTGCCGTGATATGATGTGTTGAGTTTTATGTGCTTCTTTGTGAGTTACACGCTACTTATTTCTTCTTTGTCATTGCTTATTATTTCATTATTGCTCACCCTTACGCTTGGAATGTTGCTCTTATGTGGCAACAGCTGCAGTAACCATGAGTGAAGGTCTCCGCTTTCCTATCTTACGTCGGTCGTGTCGCCGCTCGATATGTAACAGGGGCGTAAGCGCTATTTATTTAGATTTCAATATTTATTTGAGACTTCGAGTTGTGGTTTTAAGACCCTTTAATGTGAAGACGTATTTTGATGATTATTTTTCCGCTACTATGAGATTTCGAAATTATCTGACGTTATTAATTGAGATCGTTTTTGAGAGTAAAGTGTAACGCCTTTTTCAATATGGCGAAGTTAAATCGCGAAGAACTCTGATTTTATTTAAAATAAATGAGGTTTAGAAAAGGGTGTTACAGTGGTACTATGAATTGAGGGGTGGAAGTATTGATGTGGTTATTAATAAGATTAAGTTAGAAAGTAAATGGAGGAAAGAGCTATATAAGCAAGGTATGCAAAATCAGAAACCCTAAAAATCCTCTTCCCCTCCATATGCGCCGCAACTTCCTTCATTTAGAGAGAGAGAGAGAAACTTGCGTAATAGAGAGAGAAAGGGGAGAAATTAACAGAACTGGGAGAGTTGCGATGAGAGAATGAGAGAGAGGGAAGGAACGAAGGAAGAGGAAGAGACTGAGAAGAGTGAAGGAGATCAATTTGGTAAAGGTAGTTTGGTTGGGAGCTGCCGGTGAGAATGCGACTTGGGAGTTGGAGAGTAAGATGCAAGAATCATATCCAGAGTTGTTTGATTCAGGTAAAATTTCGAGGACGAAATATTCTAAGTGGGGGAGAGTTGTAACGCCCCAAAAATAGTTCAATTATTTATTTAATTGGATTATTTAAGGCTTACAACATTTTAATTAAGTCAAATAATTAATTTAGAGTTTTATTGTATTTAGGAGGTGTTTGAGTAAATGGAAGAGTTGTGTTTAGGAGGCCCATGATCCATTAAGAGGCCCATGATCCATTAGGAAGCCCATATGCATGCATTAAGTGAAGGTGTCGAAGGTGAGTAAGTCATTGCAACAAATATCAAAGAAAAGTCAAAGAGTAAAGTAAGAGAGAGAAGAGAGAGGTGCGATAACATTTAGAGAGAAGAGGAGAAGATCTTAGCGTGGGAGCTCAAGTTCAAGGAAGAAGAGTTGGATTGTTGGTAGATCGTGAGGTCTTGGTGGAGAGAGTACCCATTCTTCAACCTATTGAGGTAAGGGGGCTCTCTTTCATCTATAATAGTGTATATGATGAGTATTATGTGTGAGTTAGACTTTAGGATGATGTTTTGAGCTGTTTGTGTTGATTGATGTGTGATTGTTGTTGTGTTTGCTTCACTTTGGTGAATTTGTGATGTGTTGTTGAAGAGATGGTCACATGAGAGACCTAGGAGAGAGATGGGAGTTGAAGAACTCTCAGTCTCAGGGTGTTATGGTCGGTGTTGGCACCTTCGTTGAGTGTTTTGATGTGTGTTGAACAAATTTCAAGTGAATAGATGTAGTAGTTGTAGACTAGGTTGATCATAGTAAGGAAATCAAAGAAAACGAGGTAAGATGAAGGTTAGGTACCTAGGATGCCATTTGGAGCGAATGGTATTTTCCTAAGCGTAAGTGACTAAGTGTGGGAGACGAAGGGTAAGGGTGTGTGAGCCGAGGTGTTGGTGTCGACTTATAACTACTGAGTTGTAGCGTATGTATACCGAGGTGTAGGTGTCGACTTATAACTACCGAGTTGTAGAGTATGTATACCGAGGTGTAGTGACCGAAGTGTAGTGTATATATACCTAAGTGAAGTTGCTGAAGTGCAGTTGTAAAAGGTATAGGGTAGATCTACAGAGGTGTAGATGTACCGAGGTGTAGTATGTATGTCGAAGATAGTGTTGTCGAGATATAGGTGTGTTGAAGTGTGAGAGTGTCGAAGTGTAGTGTGCCGAGGTGCGGTGTGGGTGCCGAGGTGCAAATGTGAGTGTGCCGAGGTGCCGTTTTGACGCCTTGATATGGCGCGAGTTCTTTGTCGGCGCAAGCGTGGAGGTGTTGTTTAGCGCCGAGTATGTCTAAGTGGCTGAATGGTGAAGCCAGTTTGGTCCTTAGGTGACGTTTTAATCCTTATGTGACGTTGTGGTCCTCGTAGTGACAGTTTAGTCCACTATTTGTGGTGTAGAGGTGTCCAGTGAGTGGGACATTAGCCCGTAGAGCTATTGACGATGTCTTGGTGAAATAAGTGACGTAGTCTGCGGTCTTGGAGCTATATGCTCAAAAGTGACGTTTTGCGCCGAAAGGCTATTGTTGTGGTTGATTGTTTTCCGAGGTGATGAACATGGTGTCTCATGCATGTCATATGCATTATTGCGACGAAGGCTGCAGTCTTGGAGCTATGCTCAAAGCGACGTTGTGCCCGAAAGGCAAAATAGCGATGATGGTGGTACCACATGCGTTATACCCTTGGGTTGGGTTGCATTCATGCATACACTCATGTGATTTATGACGTTTCTGGTTGTTATGAGTTGAGGTGTTCTAACTTGATGTGGTGTGATTGTTTATTAAGCCGAGGTGTTTTTAGTTGTCTTCTCTAATATGACGTTTATCATATATCCTATTATATGTGTTTAGAGACTCACCCTTCTGCTTTTATGTTGCTTATTATGTCGGCAACATGCAGGTGCTCTCGAGTGAAGGTTCACCCTTACTCAGTCTTATTTGGCGTCTTGCTCTGATATGTAACACTGGGGGGCCGAGTAGTTTAGTGGTTGATTTTAAATTAAGTTGTTGCATTGTAATTGTGGTGATGTTTTGAACATGTGTTATTCCGATGTGATAATGACTATGTATATGATGATGTGAACTAAAACAAGTACTTTGTGGGCTCGTCCCTTTGACCGAGGTGTTATATATCTTACTGTTAATTGTTATATTTGCGCCATTGATGTTTTGTTTGGTTTTTCTTGAAGTAAATGTAGCACTCCTTTGTGGGTGATTTTCGAAAACTCTGATTTTAATAATTAAATATTAGTCTAATAGAAGGGGGTGTTACAAGAGTCGCTGTGAGGGTAGCAGCGACAGCGAAAGGGGTTTTCTGGTGGTCATTGGCTCTGGTTCGTGGGTGTCCTTACAGTGGTTGCTGGGTTCAGTTTGGTGGGACCTCACCGGAGTGCTCGCCGGAGAAAATGACCGGAGGGTCACCAGTGCCGGAGAAGACAACAGAGGTTAGTTTTTCTTCTTTTTGTTTCTCAGTTCCAATCTCTCCTCTCTCTGATGCTGTCTCTAATTTAATTCCCTCTTCTTTAAAACTACAAAATTACCATGTTTTAAATCCTAACCTGTTCTTGGGTTTTGCACTTTAATATGTACTCCTCTCTAATTTTGTGATCTGATTCACAACTCTATGATGTCTAGCATTTAGTTTTAGTTTTCAATAACAAGAAAAATAGTGTTCAAGATTCAAACCTTTGATCTGTTTGACTGTTTTCCAGAAAATATGATTTGATTTTTTACCTAAGCCTATTTCTATCTTTTAGAAAAAAAAAACTTGACTCGACTATATACAAAGAAACACCTAATTTGTTTGTTGATTTCATGTTCATGGCAATATTTATTCACATGACAAAACATAAACTAACTTACATTCTGAGTTGTTACTGAAAACATAAATCGGTTCACATAACTATTTTATTCGTAACTGTTAGTTGTTTTTAGAGGAACCAACCTTTACTCCAGCTTCAGATTGGTCTCCTAGTATGCTGCTGTTTGTAACTGCTGTACTTGTGTATCTGCTTCTTTGAATCCTTGACTGCTATTGCTTCTACCTCAACTCTTTCTCGGATCTCAGAAAAGAAATGTATTTTTGTGATTAGGGTTTCAATGAGAAGCCCTAATCCTTATTTTTTAGTGATTTTCGCAATCTCCTTCGATTGTCCCCCCTTAGACTAATGGTTCACTGTTCATTTATACTAAAATTCTAGGTTTAGCAATTAATGACTTTGAATGGGCTTTGACTATTTGTTTTTGCAGATCTGGATCCAAGCCCAAAGAATTTATGCTTGACCTTTGGAGATCAATGGAAACCCTAATTTTCTTTCGCCTATTTTTTGGATTTGGCTTTATTGTCATTTTTGTTATTATTATTTTTTGTATTTTGGGACATTTTGGACATTTGGACACTCCTAAGTTGTAATAAAAATAAATAGATTTTTTTTGACATTTTTGGACTACATATGTTTCTCAAAATAAATTAAATGGACTAAATAAGAATAATAATAAGAAAAAGAATGCGGACAAAAATTGGGGTATAACAAGTTTTTTCAATGTTTACCTTAAAAAATATTGGTGGCGACTCTAAAATCTCGTTGTGCGAAGAAAAGTCCCTCCAAGGATTTTTCGGGGTGCGACAGCTGGCGACTCTGCTGGGGACCTTTTTCTTAAGTGGGTCAAGTCGATTAATTGAATGTGTGATTTGCTTTGCTGATTTAACGTGCTTTGTTTTACCTCCCTTCTTCCTGCTTTTGTTCTATTTTCTATGCCATTTGTTTGCTAGATTTTAGAACATTCCTTCTTCTTCTCCTTCCTCTCATGTCTACTTGATTGCATCTTTGCAATTCCATTGCATTCTCACATTGTCATGTTGCATTCATGTGTATTTATTCCTTCTTCTTCTTCTATGTTCGCTTCTTGCTTAAAGTGGTAGATAGTCTCTCCTCTTATCCTCTTTGCTTATATGCTTATTTCTTTCATGCATTCCCCCAATCTTACCATGTTCCCTTTTCTTTGCTCCCTTTCTTTGAGGTAAGTTCATGCATTCTCGCAATTCTATTATGTCCCCTCTTCTCGGCTCCTTTTCTTTGAGGTAAGCAATGCGTGTAATTATTGTTGACTTCTAACCACCTTGAAATGATGGTTTGTATATTGAAATGATGTATGCATGTTGAACCCTAGGGTAGACGACCTTTTTGTCTGGACTGTTCATGGTTTTTCTTGCAGGTGGGGAAGGGTAGTTATTTCTAGGTGTTGTGCCCTCAACACACACTTCACACCCAATACTTGTGAGCATTGAGTGGGGCCTAAAACCCAGGGTCTGAACAAAAACCTAGGAGAGTGGGAACGATTAGTGCCTGCCATTCGTAGACCTTTGTCTGCATGGCTCTCATGAATGTTTCGCCCAAGAGTGCGCTTTGTCATGATGCCTCACACTCGGTAGCTTTCTACGATTGTGGGTGTCATCATGAGAGAGACTTTAGCTCTTGGTTGCCATTGTGAGGAAGTGATTAGAACCCACATGGGAGGATTACCCTTTTCGTCGACTTTAGACCCTAGGATTCCCACCCTTTGTAGGACACGGGGGCACGCCTTTGTTTGTTGCATTAGCTTAGGCATTCCTTTTTCTCAAACTCTATTTCAAAAATTGTAGAAAGTAATTTTCTTTTCCCCTCATAAACACCTACATGAGGTGGCATGTAGCGTGCATCTTTGAAAATGTTCTGAGTACCACCAATAACCTCATTTTCTTACCCTTTTTCCATGTAAATAACACATCATTTCACATCCACATCATTTCACATTCACATCATTTTGCACCATTGCATTTGCATCTAACAAAATTTTGAAAAAAAACTTTCATCATTTGCATTCCTCATGCATTAAAGTTTGTGTGCCGGAGATCGCAACATAACACCGAACCTTGTCATAGGTGTATAAGAAAGGTGTATGAGAAAAAGGCAAGCTGGTTCGCCAATATCGATACCTGACTCGTCTGCAAGCAAAGCTCATGGCAGCTAACCAGAATGACCCGGACCGTCCTGTTATTGAAGACTTAGGAAGTGGTGAATCGAACCATGGTAACCCAGCTGTTGAGGTTCCCAATCCAGAACAATTGGCTCAGGAGAATCGGGAGTTGAGAACGAAAATTGGGGCAACGGAAACACAGATGACTGAAAGGATGGGGATACTACAAGCTTTGAGGCGGAACTGCCGTTGAAAATCCCGCCGTCACTACCGAAGTTGTTGTCGCTCTCCCTCCTCCGAGTCTTGAGACTGTCACCTTTGCTCATACTTCGGAGACCAACACCATCACCCTAAGCCCACCTTATCAACCACAAAATATCTCTGTCCCCAGTCAAACACAACCAACCCGTCCACCACTAAATAACTACCACAAAAACTACCAAGACAAAAAACAGACCACCTTTGATCCCATTCCCATGTCCTATACTGACCTTTTCAGCTATCTTGCCACAAACAAGCTCATCAATACCAGACCCATGAAACCAGTCCAGCCACCCTACTTCCGAGGCTACAATCCCAACATTACCTGTGCATTTCATGAAGGGGCAGTTGGACACGGTGTTGAGGACTGCAAGGCCTTCAAAATTGTAGTGCAAGATCTGATTGATACCAAAGGGATAACCTTCAAACAAGAAAGCCCAAGCATGACAACTAATCCGCTGCCTGGTCATGAGAAACCTGCAACCAATGCCATCCATGATATGGGGGGCCAATCCTTAATTAGAACTGTGGAGTGTATCTAGACACCCTTAGAGGTTATTCATGCAGAACTGTGCAAATTCGGGGTCATCAAGAGAGGTTATACTCATAAAGAAGTCTGTGTTGATGTTAATTGTGCTGGGGCATGTGAGGCCTTCAAGACAGTTTTGCAGGACTTATTGGATCGTCATGTAATCCAAATAATTGTGCAAGAGAAAGGGGAGGATATGCTGGACCCCAATCAGGTGGCCGTCATTGAGGAAGAATCAGTTGTGGAAGACAAAGGTGTGGACTTAGTGTGTCACAGTGCTGCAGATGAAGAGCTTGATAATTGGAAGATCATTGATTTCCCTGTTATTTTCATTCCAAAGCAATGATTTTGTAATGCAAATTCTTTGGCTCTGCCCAAGGCCTTAGAATATTTCATATGGGCATGCATGTTTTTCCTTCAAATATCATCTATCAATAAAATGTTGTTTTGGATTCTCAAATGAATAAAATTGCTTTTCATTATCATGTGTCTTCATCTGGTGTTTCTATTTTGCTTGTTCATTTCTTTCTATTCCCGCAAATGCAGATCTAAAATGAATATCTTTGAGAATAATGATGCCAACGGTTCATATGTTAATTTTGATCACCCCAATAATCAAGCTGAGGAGGATGTTGAGGATGGTAGGAAGCTCCTCCGAATTGATGAGAATGGTTGAACAAGAGGAAAAGGTTATTCAGCGCACAGGAGTGTTGAGATAATTAACCTAGGCACAGAGAGGGAAGTAAGAAGGAAGTAAAGGTGGGTACTTCAATGAAGGAGAGTGAGCGCAAGAAGTTAATCGAACTCCTGCATGACTATGTTGATGTCTTCGCATGGACTTATCAGAATATGCCAGGATTAGATACTGACATAGTGGTGCATAAGTTCTTTGGTCAAGCCGCGAATGTCCTCCTGCAAAGCGTAAACCGAGAAGAATGAAGCCAGAAATGTCCTTAAAGATCAGAGATGAGGTGAAAAAGCAGTTTGACGCTGGGTTCCTAGCGGTAGCCAAGTATCCGCAATGGGTTGCTAACATCATGCCGGTTCCAAAAAAGGACGGGAAAGTTAGAATGTGTGTTAATTACAGAGATCTGAATCGTGCTAGTCCCAAAGATGATTTTCCCCTGCGCCAAAAAATAATAATAATAATAAAAAAGAAATAAAAAAGGCATCAAATGGGCATCGCTTCATCCTGGTCGCTATTGATTACTTCACCAAGTGGGTTGAAGCCGCTTCATACTCCAGCATTACTAGCTCTGTGGTTGTTAAGTTCGTAAAGAGAGATTTGGTTTATCGCTATGGCTTCCAGACAAGATTATCACAGATAATGGCAGCAACCTGAACAGTAAGATGATGAAAGAGTTATGCGAGAACTTCAAAATCCAACATCATAATTCTTCTCCATACCGTCCCAAGATGAATGGGGCAGTCGAAGCAGCCAATAAGAATATCAAGAGGATTATGCAAAAGATGGTAGTAACCTACAAAGATTGGCATGAGATGCTTCCTTTCGCTTTGCATGGGTATCGTACCTCAGTGCGTACTTCAACCGGGGCAACCCCTTTCTCTTTGGTGTATGGGTCAGAAGCAGTCCTCCCTATTGAAGTTGAAATACTCTCCCTACGGGTGCCGATGGAAACCAAGTTGGAAGAAGCGAGAATGGGTTCAAGCTCAAATGCGGATCAGTGAGAATCTCATTGAGGAGAAAAGAATTGATGCCCCGTGTCATGGCGGTTGTATCAACAAAGGATGAAGACGACTTTTCGACAAGGAGGTTCGCCCCGAGAATTGTGAGGAGACCTTGTGCTCAAGAAGATCCTGCCTATTCAGAGTGACCCCCGTGGGAAATGGACTCCTAGCTATGATGGACCATATGTGGTAAAGAAAGCCTTTTCCGGAGGTGCACTAATACTCACCAACATGGATGGTGAAGAACTCAGAAACCCAGTCAATTCAGATTCAGTCAAGAGATATTACGCCTGAGAAAAATAAAAAGAAAAAAGAGAAAGATGAGCCAAACAAGAATTAGCTCGCTAGGTTGAAAACCCGAAAGGGCGGCCTAGGCAAAAAAGAGCGACCCGGTGGACTGAAACCTCGCAAAGAGCGGTCCAAGCAAAAATTAGGGTCAGAAAAGTTGGACTTAAAAAAAAAAGGTAAAAGAGGCAAGCAGCGCCTCCAAAAGCTTGGATAAAAGGGTGATCAAGGATATAAGTATGGGTGATTGGCATCAACACTCCAAAGACAAAGAGCGCTCATAAGATCTGTTGCGTCCATTTTTCTTTTTTTTTAGTTTCAAGAATTCTCAATGTACTCTTTTCAGTCGGTGCGACCTTTAGGGCGTTCGATTTCCATATGAATAGAAAGTCCAAATTTTCCACTCCGTCTGCTTATTGTTTTATCATTGCTTCCTTTTCATTTGTGCTTTAAAATGATGTTTTATGGTAGATGATAAATGATTTATGAAAATGTGCATAAATCAGAGCATTAAAATCATTGCGAAACTTTTGAAAATCATGAGAAAAGAAATGATCTCTCAATCAGGTAAATTCACAAGAATCAAACAAAAGCACTGATTGCGTCAAAGCAATTCTCAAAAGGCTGAAGCATGACCCTCGCACCATTATGGACGACCATCGTGCCTCACAACGCAAGTCCTACGATTTGGTCAAACCAGCGAAAAAAAATGGACTAGAAAAAGAGCAAAAGAGCAATAAAACAAATAAATTCATGCATTGCATTCATCGAACATAGACAAAAAAAATTTATGCAAGCAAAAAGAAACTCCTGCATCACATCACATTCATCCCATCAAAAAGCAATCATGGCATTTGCATTGCATGCGTTTGTTCATCCCACTTGCAGGTACAAGGACAGATAAATACTTCGGTGTTAATCCTCGCACTTAGTTCCTAGAAAATGCTCCCTTAGTTCGGAGTTCAAACGCTTTTCAGTCCGGCGCTCAAGCGTGCATTGCAGTTTGGAGTTCAAATCGATCTTATCAGAGTTCAGCGCTCCCTTTTGTTCATGGTCTCACATCGTGTACGAGCAACGCGATGGACCGCAGCCCCATATGAGGTTCAACGAATTAGTTGTATCAGCCTCAGATATAGTGGACGCCGTGCATTGATCAGTATATCAGTTCCGGAGCTGATAACGATCCCCCCGGTCGCTCGAAAGACCAGAGATTCTCAGGATGCGTGCTCCTCAAAGCCACGTGCAAACTAGGATTCGCAAGGATTCGTTTACGGGTTTTAGGCAGCCTTTCATTTTACCGTTTTCTTTATCGCTTTCTTCATTTAGCGCTTTCCTTGCCTTTCGCAGTTAGCGTGCATGTTGTTAACCACTTCGTTTATTGTTTCCTCATCGACACTCCGAGTGTTGATTCAAGAAGAAAAGAGAAAAAAGAAGGAAAAGAAAAAGAAAATTCGGGTTTCTCCAAGTAGGCAAAATTGGTATAATTTCTGAATTCTTTATTTATATTTTATCTTCGAATATGTCTCGGCCAATTCATATTTCTTGGTAAAATCCAAATAAAGAGGGGCAGCTGTCATACCCTAATTTTGTCCGCCCAAGCCAAAACCTTTTTTTCAAACAAGAATGGAAGCAATAAAGGTAATTCATAATTTGTGTAGATTAATGGACTTTCGCATTTATGTGTATTTGTCCCCTATCTCGCATTTTTATTTGAATTACGCGCACGCGCCAGTCGTAACTGCATGAGCTCCCCTTTTGCCCTTGCCATTTTGGCACGTATTTTAATCTTCAAAAAGGCCATTTATTGATCGTTATTAATTTTTGGCACCCAAAAACATTTTTATTAATTTTTGAGAATTTTAGGGAATAAAAATAGTGCATGTTTCAATATCTGTGGGCATTCAAATGAGAGCAAGTTAATTATTTTTGAACTAAACCAAGTCAATGATGGAAAATAAAATTTATTCTATCAAGGATAATTCTCTCATAATTTTTTGGAAGAAAATCCTAGTTCAAAATAATTAAAAGGCATTTTTCCCATTTTTATTGCACAAGAAAGCTGAAAAAGGACCATTAAATATTCCCCAATTATTAAATGACAATTTTTATTGTCATGAATAATTAGAGAGATATTTTTATGGTGCCCAAAAATATGTGACACATTTTCAATAGGTGCACTATCATTTGCATGCCCAAAAATTCAAAATTCAAATAAAAGTACAAAATGTCCTCAATAAGACAAAAGACCAAAAAAGAGAAGCAATTTTCCCTCCCCATTTTTTGGTCAATTCGAATTCCCTCTCTCTCTCCACAATTTCTTCCACATTCTTCTATTGTACAATTATTCCTTAAGAATATTCTTGTACTATCCTTAATCCTACCCATTTCATACACATCCCTAATTCCCACACACTCTCATGTAGATTCATACCCTTGACACCATCCTCTCACACTCACTCCTTCATAAGAAATTGCAAACTTACTTAAAATAGAACATCCATTCCTATTCTACCCTTAACCCTAATTTCACCCAAGACCATATATAAGCCTACTCTCCCAAAATACAATAAAAAGGTTCATTTTGCACACAAATCTCTTCTTCCTCCCCTCCATAGCCGAATTCTCTCCCTTTCTCCCTCACCTCATTTTCTTCAATTTCTTCACTCAATCATCCATTAAAAGACCTTTCCTACACTAAATCTTCCATCCTTCTTGCATTCTTCTCAAAGATTCACCTTCAAATTCAAGGAATCAAGTTCAAAGTTGAAGATTGAAGAGTAGATTAAAGGGGTTTTGCATTCATTCATCTCATTTCCTTCCTTATTCTAGCTTGGAGTTGAGATTCACCTTCAAATTCAAGGAATCAAGTTCAAAGTTGAAGATTGAAGAGTAGATTAAAGGGGTTTTGCATTCATTCATCTCATTTCCTTCCTCATTCTAGCTTGGAGTTGAGGTATACTTTGAAACCTAGCATCATCTTCTATTTTTAGGTTCAAAGATGTAAATCATCACTTCATTTTTGCATCCCATTGCATTTTAATGTCATAATGTTAGAATAGTTGTTGTGGTTGAGTGAGAGATGTATTTCAAGTATCTTGACAAGCACTTTGGGAGGCTTGGGTGCTTGAAATGCTTCTCTCTTTTAGAATAAATTGTGTGTTGTTGTTATTTCACTCATTATTTTGTTCTTTCCATGAATAAATGGTGTTTTAAGCTCATGTTCATTTTGCACCTTAAGGGAAAATTAGGGTTTATGAGATTTTTGATGAGTTGGTTGTTTAATCTTGCAATTACTTGGAATTGAACCTTGATTATGATGTTTGTTTGCTTAAAACTTGTTGTTCTCATGAATTTGCTGGCAAATCATGCCCTATGTTGGTGATTGGAAAGAGGAGTCTCACTTGTGCTTTGAGACACACTTTAAGTGTTGAGGATTGCCTAGGAAGACTCATTTTCTTTTGTGATTCCTAGTGAACGAAGATGCAAATTTAAGTTTCCTTTCCTTACCAATTGCTTTGATTACCAAAAACAACTTATAAATCATTTTGGAATGCTCTTGGTCTTGCAAATAAGTAATTGTTTTGAAACAATTGTTAGTTATGTGTTGATAATTTGGTAAGAGTAGGGATTCAACACCGTAATTGCCTAAACTTGTCAATTTAGTCTTAAGACTTGCCTATGATCTTGCATGAGGCAAATGCCCCTTTCAATTTATTCCTTTCATGTGGTTGATTGAAGAAATGTATTAGACATTGATGACATCAAAAGGATACCACATGGGCGCTTATGTCTAATGTTGATGTGAAACCCTTAGGGTTTTGCAAGTGATTCATTAGAAGTTTGATATCACTTGTGTTTTGAAATGCCTTTGTCTATTCACATATTGTATCATAAATGCCTAGTTAGGTTCATTCCATTGCCTAGCATCTTCAATAAGATGTGAAACTTAGGTTCATTTGCTTGCCTATTCATGCATTTTTGCCAAAATGTTCAACTTGGGTTTATTCTTTGCTATCTATGTATTGTGTCATAATGTGTGTAGTCTAGGTCCACTTTCAATCAAAAGCCTTTTCAAGCATCAAAATCATTCCATAACCAGGAATTTAATCCAATTGCGAAAACTCTTCAAATCAAACTTTGTTAGTAGTCTGCCTTTGCTTGCATGATTATTAACAATGAGGTACTAGTGGTGATCACTTGGAGCCTTCGCTCAATTGATCACCGTGAATGCCTAATTTTCCTAAAGATTTCACTAAATCAAAAACTTTGTTAGTAGTCTTGCGAAGCCTTTGCTTGCATGATTATTAACAATGGAGTGCTAATGGTGGTCAATTGGAGCCTTTGCTCAATTGATCATCATGAAAGCTCAATTTTCACAATTAAACAAGATAAAAAACAAAAACCTTTTCTAGACAACCCAGAACTACGTAGCTTTGAATTCTCCATCGCACTGGGAGATACGTAGGAGCGGATACTCTCCATCAAGCACAACAAACCGAAAACATTTTTCCTTTCAAAAACCGAACACTCTTCAAAAATAAAACATTTCTCAAAAAACGAGAACTACGTAGCTTTGAATTCTCCATCGCACCGGGAGATACGTAGGAGTGGATCCCCTCCATCAAGCGCAAAAACTAAAGATACTTCATTAAGTCATTCGTAAACAAAAGAGGTAAAAACAAATCATTTTTTCGAATCAACTTTGCAAATCACATATTTAATTAAGGTAACCCTTCTTTGAAGGGACGTTATGGGGTGCTAATACCTTCCCCAAACGTAATTAGACCCCCGAACCCAAATCTAATGGTTCCAAAGACCATTCCTTTTTCCAAAAAAGGTTTTTTCAATGTTTACCTTAAAAAATATTGGTGGCGACTCTAAAATCCTGTTGTGCGAAGAAAAGTCCCTCCAAGGATTTTTCAGGGTGCGACAGCCATGGACCCTTCACGAGAGAAATCCGACGATACCGTATTCCAAGGGACTTGAGGAAGCCTCCCAACCTGAACAAATTTGATGGTCGTGGGGATCCGAACAAGCACATTAGGTACTTCAATAATTACTGCAGCTACAGAGAGCTGGGTCCGATAATGAAGTGCCAACTCTTCCCTCAGTCGCTCGACGGCTGGGCGTTAGAATGGTGGGAGTCTTTACGACCCAACACCATCTCCTCTTGGGAAGGTTTGATAAGGCTATTCCTGGCCAATTACACAGCCAATCGTTGCCAGTACCGGTACGAAGAACACTTGGACACAATCGTTCAAGGCGACAATGAATCATTGAGGCAATATATAGACCGGTTCAATGCTGAGGCCGAGACAATTCGCGTCCTGTCAGATAGAGACAAGCTGAAGTACCTTAGACCGGACCACAGGTTTGCAGAGGAGTTCACTCTGAACCATTACATGGACCTCAGCATGTTCCTTCGAAGGGCCAACGATCATATTGCTTACGAAGAAACATTGGCCGCGAGGAGGGGCACCCGCGCACGACCCAAAGAAGAACACAATAGGCCGGCCAAAGGGCAAGAGAGCCACCGTGAAAGCAGGCCGGATTTCCGACCTAAGAAATATGAACAACGTACAAGGTTGAACACACCCATAGCACAGATCTATATGGACTACCAAAACAATGAGTTCGTTGGGGTGAAACGACCTGACCCCCTTGTTCTCAAGAAGAGGGGTCGATTGACCAAGAAGTATTGCCGGTACCACAAAAGTAAGGGACATGACACAAACGACTGCATGGCCCTGAAAGACGATATTGAAGACCTTATCCAGAAGGGTAAGTTGAGTAAATATGTGAGGACTGAGGACAACGAGCGACCTGAAGAAGGGTCCGGGGGCAGCCTGCCCAGGACAAAAAAAGGCCATCGTCGGCGTCACGACCACCCAACCTCAGGACAAAGATGGGTCTGAAGAGGATCGCGATACCCGCTAATCTAGGGGCCGCAAGGTCGCCATGGTCATCCACGGTGGGAACCCTTTAGATCGCAGAGATTCCAACAAGGCCACGAAGAGGAAATGGAATGATATCCTCATGGTCGGCACGACATCGGCCACCCGGCCGACCTCGGATATGCCGCCCATTTCTTTGGGAGACAAGGATCTGCTTGATGGAAGAATCAACAATTACGTTCCTTTGGTGGTATCGGCGGTGATGGCCAATACAGAAGTTAGAAGAATATTAGTCGACCAAGGGAGCTCGACCGACATAATGTTCGAAGATCTGGTCGACAAGCTGAGCGTGGATAGGAGCGAGATTATTCCACAGGCCGATCCAACCCCTTTGACAGGATTTAATGGGTCGACTACATATCCCTTGGGAACACTAGAATTGTTGGTTACCTTCGGAGATGACACGAATGATAGCACTTTGTACAGAACGGTCAAGACGACGTTCCTAGTCCTCCCAATCAAGTCGTGTTATCAGTGTATAATAGGTCGGCCAACACTTGGTAACTTAGAGGCCGTTGCCTCCACAGTCCACTTAAAAATGAAGTTCTACAGCAAGAACGATGAAGTAGTAACTCTGATGGCCGACAAGGAGGCGGCCAAACAAAGCCACTATCTGTATCAAGACATTTGTGCGAGCAAGCGCTGAGCGCCAACCCTCGGGATTTGGGTGAAAGTCATCAGGTTAACCTAGCCACCTGGTGCCCGATATGATCCCGACAGCGACCCTGAGGATGGCGATGATGATTTAGCCCATGAGCTGAAGAATATATTGAAAAGGCCAGAACCCCTGGAGGTCTATTTGCAGAAGCTCCTTCAGGGAGAAACATGACAGAGTTTGGATTATTCATCACTTCCTTCAGGATCTTTCCTCTCACACTGTAAAGTGTGCTCAGCTCCTAGAGGTGAGCTCTGATACATATTGAAGTGACTAAGTTACACAAGAAGGGGGGTTGAATTGTGTATCGTTTTTAATTTTTGAGACCTGAAACCTTCTCAACAAATTATTCTCAAGATTAACTTGGAGATGCGAAGGTTAAGGCTAGTTATAAAAACAACAAGCACATGTATGATTTAAATGATGAACACTAACAATGATTTTAAGACAATCTTAGCCTATGCAAGAGAAGTTGTTTTCAAACAGATATGAGTAGGTTTGAAGATACAAGTATTGGTTTGAAAAGTTGTTTTCAGAAGGTTGATGAAATTATCCTCCTCTTGGTTTGTAAAACAATCTTAAGTGTAAAGCAATTTAAACAAATAGTATGGAAAGCAATTAAAGAACACAGAGGAGTTATAGAGGTTCTCCCATAGGTTACGTCCTCTCCCCACTTCCAAGTGAGTATTTCCACTATTCTCTAAATAGTTATTACACTTGTTTTTGCTCAACCAAAAAAGACTTATGACCACCACTTTCTTTTGATCACCACACAAAAGACAAGTGCACTCTTGCACAGCTTCACCAAGCTGTACTTTACCTACTAGAAAAACTATCTCCTTGGTTTCTCTTACAATAATGGTTTTTGGTTTTTGGGATGATGAAGAGCTTGAGGATAAACTGCAATCAATGTATACAATATAGTGTAGCAAGCAATCACACACTCAGCAAATGGATCCCAGAATATGAACTTGAGTGAGTAGCTTAGAGTGTGGGGTGAGAAAGTTGGATTACTTTGAGAAGCTTGAGCTTTGAGTAGCATCCAATTAAATCTCACGCTTGTAATCTTCGAATCCCCGCAGTTAAATATCCCAAGATGTTGATTATAGCCGTTAGAAGGTTGAAGAGAGCCATTTGAAATAAGTTCTAGCCTTGTAGAGTAGTCATGATGATGAGGACATGGAGCACCAAGATGCCATTCAAAGCTTAGGAGGTCCAATGACTAGAGCAAGGTCAAAGAGAGTTCAAGAAGGCTTAGTCCAATTCATGACTAAGGCCATTGCAAAAGAGGGCAAATATGTAATTGCACCAAAAACCATGTTTGTCATGCAAACTATGGAGGAGGCGCAATTTCCATGAAAAAGGCACCCACGTTGTTTCATTTTAATTAAATAAAAAGTGCATGTGACCAATTGATTTATTTGGGACCAAGACACTAAGTTATTTCATTTCAAGTTATTTTTATATTTTTATTTTGTGTGTTTAAACCACTTCAAGTGGTGTGTGGCACATGTTTTTGAAAGTTGATGGAGTCAACAAACTTGCTAATCAAACAAACTTGCTCATCAAGAAAGGCAATCAAAGGAAAAAGGAATTGCAAGATCCAAGTCATTTATGGCACATTAAAGACAATCAAAGCAAAGAGGAAATGCAAGATCCTAATCATTAATGGCACAGTGAATGCCCAAATCAACTAGGATACTTTCTTGTAATTGTTTTGACTAGTATTCTTGTAATTTTATAATACCCTTATTATAAATAGGGAGTTCAAGTGTCAATGAAAGGCAACAAAGACTTTATCAAAGATTTTGAGTTCATACTCTTTGGTTCTGGATTGGACCAGTTTATTCAATCTTATCAAGAATTTCTTTTCTTGTGGTGATCCTCACACTCATAGGCTTATCCTTGTCTTGGATTAGACCAAGGTTGTGCCCCTAACCTAAACACCATATTCTTCATGAATTCAACAACCAAATCACTCTTCTCGTTAGTCTTAAATCTGTTCTGCACGCGGTCAACATCACTTGGAAAAGAAATTTGGTTCAGAGCTCTGGTAAACGGATACCAGACATCCATCCCAAGCAGTTTTCACTGAAACACTAGTCGTGCCATCCTTGATCTTCTTCACTCAGTTGTACCGGTGTTTACCCTGGATTTGGGTAAACACCGCTGGTTTGGAATTACTCCTTCACTTGCGAGATGAACTAGTAAATCCCAAGATCGGTCTGGATTCTTGTATAAAACCATTTTTTGTGAATCGGGTGTTTTTGCATGAAAAGTAAAGAAGATAACTAGCAGTCTCGCACGAAATCGTAGAATTATCGAGGAAGATGTAGAAATTTAAAAAAAGTGCAGGAATGTAGTAAAAGAAAGCACGTAAAGAGCGCGAGAAAATAAAAGAAAACAATTAAAACGCTTTAATTGAAAGGGTGGTACGCAAGTTCATACATTCGCGTTCTTGTTGCTCGTGTCTCACGGTAGTGTGTTGGAGGGTTAAAGCGTAAGAGACTAAGTATGAGAACATGCGACCCATTTTCCATCAGGAAAACTCTTATTTATACTAATTACACAAGGAGGGAAAATTCAAAACTAAGTAACCGCCTACGAATTTGAAAAGTGGTAACCGCCAGGCTTGTCTTCGACCACAGTCTTCTTCGATCAACGCGCTAACTTCTCTGTCGAACAGAGCCTTCGCTTTCTTCAAATCCTCGAAGTTATTTAGTCCTGTCGAATTCCCTTTTGAACCGGTTCCCAGAGTCGAAGTTAACGCTTCTTCTCTTGGAATGGTGAGTCAAACCTCGTTGACTGCATTTAATGAGGCCTCTCGAAAAGGCAGACTAACATTTTTCCCCCCAAAAGTTGTCGTTTTCGACTGAATTTTAATGAAGAAGAAAATGACATTTTTGAGAAAAACAGTATAGCGTCGAAACACTTGACGTCATCACTTCAGAGACGAGACGTGAAGGGGCGTTTTTCCAAGTGATGTGACTTGTTGGCGCCATCAACTCAGATTTTGTGGGCCACGTTTATGTTGGAACTCCCCACTACTCAATTACAATAACTGCTTTTCTGTAGAGAAACTCAGGGGTTATGCACGTTCGCTTTTGATCGTACCTTGACCAATGAAGTGTTGAAGTGTTTGATGTGTCGTCAAATGGGCCGGTCGTTGAATGAGTGAAAGGACCGGTCCTGGCTTCACGCGTTGAGCACCTCGGGTGGTACCTGCAAAGACACTCCGACGATCTAGTGAGAGGTCGCTCGGGCAGATAGCACAAAGTTAGAGAACGTACCTGATGCCATATGCGAATGGCGTATATATACTGAGAGGTCCGACCGTTTTGCGGAGATTTCGGCCGGCGAGAATTTCGCTCCAAGCAGCGTGCTTGGGCCGCTCGTGATGGGCTGGGCCGCAGGCCCAATTGCTGTTGGCAGTTCTTGTATTTGCCGATACACCCAGGAACAATTGCCCCCCAAGCCTAGGTCGCTTAAGAGCGGGCTGAGGCTTGAATCGATGCCCCCAGGAGTGGAGTTATTTTGACGATAGGACGATGTCGACCGCTCGCCAACCATCGATCTGTCGTGACAGTTGGTCTTCACTGATATTTAAGACGTGACGTTTGGTGTTTCCGAGGTTGTCTGGAGACAACCATTGGCGAGAAGATGAAACGTTGCGACGCTTCGTCTCCCGGTCCCCTTCGCGTCATGGGTCCGTACTATAAATAGCCCTTCAGCTGAGTTCATTCTTCACACTTTCACGAATTAATTGCTCTGCCAGCGACCGACTCATCTGCCGCCGACTTGCATCCGTTGCTGCTTCTGTCTACTCGCGACCGATCCACAACATCTGTTCAAGGTATGGATCGATCTCTACTTTTACTTTTTAAACTTGAGTTTTTACTTTGAAAGCATTTCGTACTTTTCCACGCCTTGTGATAGGGGGTGTCAGGTCGGGGGATGGCCAAGTCGCCCCCTCTCATGAGTAATCTGCTCGATCGACCTGACTCGATCCCCTTATCACAGGTGTTTTTGCATGCCACGGACGAAGTTGACCGCCCGTATCCCTGGTAAACCACCCCAATCTTTTGCTACACACATGTCGAGGCCGGGCGAGCCCAACCCCCATGAGGAGGAGTCTAAGTCGTCTTCGGGCGACAAAGGTTCTGGTTCTTCAAGCAGTTCTTCGAGCAGTACGAGCTCGAGTTCTCACTCTTCTGGTCGAGGATCGGCTAGCTCGAAGAGCTCTGGTTCTAGGCCCGTCCATCTCGACGAGCAGCCGTGCAACACTCCCCCACCGGAGAACATCGCATCTCGGGCGGAAGGAGAGGAAGGAGATGTTGACGTGGTGATCATTGATGATGACGAAGTACAAAGTGTCGTCCCAGTCGCGGACGAAGGGATGGTGGAGGCCGAAGGTGGCCGAGCTGAAGAGGTCCACGAGGAAGAAGTGGTTCAACCCGCAGCTAGTTACTCTGGTCTGGAGGTGAACATCGGAGGATCGAACGAAGGGTCGGCCGAAGTTCAAGCAGACGTAGCCCGAGATATATCTGACATGTCTTGGGTATCGGAAACTCTTCGCTCTCACAGGAGCATCATTACTGTCGGCCATGTTGCCTTGCCCGATCTGCGGAGCCGCTTCGACGATTCGCCGGGCTGGAGGGTGAGAGGTATGAAGGACGGAGAAGACATTGCAACTTATTCTCCCAACCTCAAGTTCACGATGTATCGGCTCGTGTTCGAGAGGATGAATATCACACCTCCTTTTACTGAATTTCAACGTGACGTCCTGCGTCACATCGGGGTCGCCCCTTCTCAACTCCACCCTAACGCATGGGCGTTTCTGAAAACTTTTGAAGTCCTTTTGACCAAGCTGGGTCGGCCGGTGTCGATCATGCTGTTCTTTACTCTCTTTGAGCTGAGCTGGCTCAGGGAGAAGGCTAATAAAGAGAAGAGGGAGCAGGTCTCCTTTAAGATGCAAAAAACTCATCATCGGTTCTTCAAAGCATACCAAGAATCGTTGGGAGCGGCCTGGAGGAGTCAGTATTTTTGGATCGTTCCTACTGAGGAGGCCGGTAAGGCCATATCGGAGGTCCAGCCGGACGGAATGCTTGGTCCCCCTTACTTCCCAATCATGTGGAACGAGGCTCATTTCTGCAGGAGGCCAGGCGATTATATTTACTCTGTCAAGGACTTGGGTGAGGCCGACCTGGAATCCTTGGAGATGATCAAGGCGTTAGCGGGCATGATGCGTCCAGACCCTAAGGGCGACATACCATGCCGTCCCTTTGTCTTGCTCGAGAGCCAGGATCTGGAGGCCGAGATCGGTTTGCTTTTGAACTTTGCCTTTATGTTTTAACTGTCAATCTTTTATTCTAACTCGTAACTCGTTATTTCGCAGAAAGAATGGCCGGTAAGAACTGGGAGGTGCTCGAGTCGGTTTTGAAGCCTGCTACCATTCCAGGGGCCAAGAAATGGGAAGGACCTCGGCCAGGAGATGTTCCTGAATCGTCCTCAAAGGTGCCCCCCACCCCCAAGAGCCAAGGGAAGAAGCCAGTTGCTCGGTCGTCCCCTTGTACTGACGATCGCTCCGCAAAGCGGGTAAGGCTTGACGACCGAAACATGGATTCCGCTAAGGCCGAGCTCCTATTCTCTCGCTCGAGGGTTTAGGGACAGTCGAGCTCGAGTGGTTCGGGGAAGAAGCCAATGGAGGTCCGCGCGCTCTCCGCTGGGGATAGATAAAATCATGACCGAGCTTGGGGTCAAGCCGAAGGTACTTTACTTCTCGATTCGTTATTTCTTTTGTCTTAAATCGACCGTCTAATAGTTGGACGATCTCTGTTTGCAGGGGCTCGAGCTGCTAAGAAGGCTTTGGCTGAGGCGCAGGTGAAGTATGACAAGCTTGCCAAGGCCAAGAAAGACGCTCTTGAGAAGGGAGAGAGGCCCGGGCCAAACTCTCGAGCGGAACAAGGAACTTGGCCGGCCAGGTGACCAATCTGAAAACTGATGTTGAATCCCTAGAGAAGGATAAGGCCAGGCTGGAGGCCGAGAATGCCGAGCTGGCGGCAAAAATTCAAATGGTAGCCCAGGCCGGTAGGGAGGCAGCGATCGAGCAGTTCTACAACGCTCATGCTCAGGCGCGGGCATTGAATGCAGATCTGAAGATCAACTTTGATGAGAAAATGATAAACCCCACCCATTATGTTGCGGATAACAAGATCATGCTGCCCGAGCAAAAAGACGAACAGGGAAATGTTGTTCGCCCGGCCACCGTTCTTTTCTGAAGCCTCTGAAGCCCGCCTGCGAGCGGAGTAATTTCTGTAATAGTTTAACTTGCCTTCGGGCACAACAATTTTCCTGCCTTCGTGCAGTTTTCAATTAGTGGACGCTCGGCTTCGACCGGGCGTCCCTTGTTTGTAATGACAATTTCTTTCCATTTAATTTGTTTGTTTACTTGAATCATTGATTGTTTCGCATCCATTTTTCTAAGTTTACGAACTTTAGATTTAGGTCGCTCGGCATTTCTTACCCGATAAACGGTGCCCACTTGACGACACTTGATTGGGCCATTTCGATGGCGCTCAAGATAGGTCGTTTCGACGACCTAAAGTTTGTGGGTTATTACTTAACCCTTGGGCCATTTTCGATGGCGCTCGTTCGAGTCAACTCGGTGACCGTCGTTTGTGCCGGCTCGGTGGCACACGCTACAGATCGTTTTGACGACCTGAAGTTTGCGGGTTATCTAACCCTTGGGCCATTTCGATGGCTCTCGATGTAGATCGTTTCGACGATCAAGTTTGATAAATCTTCGATCGCTCCTTTGCCACGGGCAATCTTGAGCAACCGGTCATACATTCTTGCGAGAAAGTAAAGAACACATCATATTTCTAAAGGTCAGGCCTCTGTAAAAAACCGGTGGGAAAAGAGCGCTGCACTCGCTTTTCATTTATAGGTCGGTGCGTTCATTACATTCAAATCGTTCATTACATTCAAGCGTAATACTTTACGAAGTTTCTCTGCATTCCATGTTCGGGGATAGTCGCCCATCCATGGTTTCGGCTACGTCACGCCCCCTTTCCAGTCTTTTTGATGACCCTGTATGGACCTTCCCAATTTGGTGCCAGTTTCCCTTGGCGTGCATTCTTGTTTCCTACGTCGGCCCGTCTTAGAACGAGCTGACCGACCGTGAAGTCTCTCTTTTGCACGCGAGTATTGTATCTGGCTGCGACCTTCTGTTTGATCAATTGCTCTCTTAGTGACGCTTGGGTGCGCAGCTCTTCAATTAGGTCCAATTCTTCTCGAATAGCTCGGTCGTTGTCAACCACTGTAGGGGGATTTGAGGTTCTCCAATTCAGTTCACCCATTTCTATGGGTATGACAGCATCGGTCCCATATACGATGCGAAGGGGACTCCGATGCCGTTGAGTGAGGGGTTGTCGGTAAGCCCATAGAACGGATTTGCGACTCTTCGACCCAGTTCCCTTTCGCTTCATCGAGTCTTCGCTTCAACCCACGCAGATAACTCTGTTGCCGCCTACTTGCGCGTTTGTGCGAGGGTGCTCGACCGAGGTGCTTATTTATTTTACCCTAAGTCGGCCAACATTTCTCTCGAACCTTTGTCTGCGAACCGGGTGCCGTTGTCGGTTATTAGTTCTTTGAGGATCCAAAGCGGGCCAACACACACCGTAGAAAAATTTGCTTACTTTTGCCGAGGTGATGGTCGCAAGAGGCTCGGCCTCGATCCACTTAGTAAAATAATCTCTGACCACGATCAAGAACTTGAGGCGGCCGGAGCAGTGGAAACGGGCCTAGCAGATCCATGCCCCACCAAAGTAACGACCAAGGTGAGACAAGACTTTGTAACTCTGTGGAAGGTGCAATGTGGACATCGGCATGTACTTGGCATTTCTTGCATTTACGAACGAGCTTCTTGGCATCCTCGTCCATGGTCGGCCAATAATAGCGGCCACGAGAGCCTTCTTAGCTATGGAAGCAGCGCCTTGGTGACTTCCACAAACACCTTCATGAATGTCCTCAACACATGGTCGGCCGGCCGACGTGAAGACACCTTAGCAATGGAGAGGAGAATCCTCTCTGCATACAACTTTCCTTCTATTACCGAATACTTGGTCGCTCACGAGCACGACCAACTTAGCTTGCCGGACGCTCGGTTCTTCCCCTTCAACAATGTACCTCAGGATAGGGGCGATCCAATCTGAATCCGTATTGACACACAGAACGGCCAACGACTGACTTGACTTGGTCGACACACACTCGGCCGGTTTAGAGTCTCTGGATCAAACTTCGTGGTTCCCTGGGTCTTCGTTACTTGCAAGTTTCGATAGAATGTCTGCTCGAACATTTTCGGTCCGAGGCACATGAGTCACTTCAGCCCGGTCAAACTGCTTGAGAAGCTCTCTTACTCTGGCTAGGTAATTCTTCAGCACGTCGTCCTTAGCATCATACAATTCTTTGATCTGCGAGACAACAAGTAAGGAGTCTGATCGAAGTTCAACCCGGTCGACATTAAAATCCCTGGCGAGCTGCAGGCCAGCTATGCACGCCTCATACTCGGCCTGATTGTTCGATGTATGGAAAGCGAAAGTCAAGGACACCTCAACGGCCAGGCCTTCAGAATTTTCTAGTATTAGGCCGGCTCCACTTCCTTTGCTGTTGGACGACCCATCTACGTGCAAGATCCAGGTCGTCTCAGCTTGATCTTCTGGGATAGGAGTCATTTCAGCTATAAAGTCGGCCAACACCTGCGCTTTTGCGGCCGATCTAGATTCAAATTTAATGCCAAATTCACTGAGCTCCACCGCCCACTTTATCATTCGTCCCGCCAGGTCCGGCCGATGAAGGACTTGCCTGATTGGCTGATCGGTCCTTACCACGACCTGGTGGGCCACAAAGTAGGGTCTCAACCTTCGAGCAGCAATCAGGAGTGCAAGAGCAAACTTCTCTATTTTCTGGTACCTCAGCTCGGGCCCTTGCAGCACTTTACTAATAAAGTAGACCGGATTTTGTTTCAGATCGCATTCTCTGACCAACACAGCGCTCAGAACTTCTTCCGTTATAGCCAAGTACAGGTATAGCGTCTCGCCCGGCAGCGGCTTAGTCATAATTGGCGGATTGGTCAAAGCTTGCTTTAATTCATCCAACGCACGCTGGCATTGGTCGGTCCATTCAAAGTCTACATCTTTCTTGAGGAGTTTAAACAGTGGCAGCGACTTGCAGGCCGCTTTGGGAATGAACCTGGATAGAGCGGCCACCATGCCATTCAGCTGTTGTATTTCTTTTTTAGTTGTGGGCGGCCTCATATCGGCGACCGCCCTGCATTTCTCAGGGTTTGCTTCTATCCCTCTTTCAGTTAGGTGGAAGCCCAAAAATCTGCCGGCCCTCACCCCAAACGTGCACTTCTCTGGATTTAGTCTGAGCGAATTCTTCCTTGCTTCTTCAAAGATTTCCTCGGTCGTTCACATGATCCGGGTCGGTCACACTTTTGATGATCATGTCGCCCAAGTACACCTCTCGAGATTCGACCGATCCGCCTCTTGAAAATTTTGTTCATCATCCATTTGGTAGGTCGCTCCAGCGTTCTTTAGCCGTAAAGGCATCACCTTATCTTGAAAATTCCCCGATCCGTCATGAATCTTTGTCTTGTGTCGATCGGGTGGATACATCGTGATCTCGATTGTATCCTCGAGTAAGCGCCCAAAAAGACAATAATTTGTAGCCCGTGGCACCATCGACCAATTTGTCAATGTTGGGCGCGGGAAGGCATCGCCGGGCATGCCTTATTTAGGTCGGTGTAGTCTACACATATCCTCCATTTGCCATTCTTCTTTTTAACCAGCACGACGTTGGATAGCCAGGTCGTGTATTTGATCTCTTCTATGAAATTGGCCTTTATGAGGTCCTCAACGGCCTTTGCAGCGGCTTGAGATTTTTCCTCGTTCTGAGTACGTCTTCTTTGAGCGACCGGCTTGACCCTTTCATCGATCGAAAGTTGATGGCGAGCTACTTCGATAGGAATGCCGGGCATGTCTGATGCCTGCCATGCGAACAGGTCAGCATAGTCTCTCAAACATTGTACAAGGTCTTGCTTTACTTGCTCTGGTAGGTCGCTACCGAGCTTAACTATCTTTGTTGGGTCGTCTCCCAACTGCACATCTATTAGCTCTCCATGAGGTTCTGGCCTTTTCAACCTGTTTTTCAGCTCTCGGGCTAAGTCATCATCGTTATCCTCTGGGTCGCTGTCTGGATCATACCGAGCATCCAAATCAGTGACGTTGACTTGATGGCCTTCACCGGTGTTTGAACATTTGGGGCAAGGTCTACCTCATCGCAAATTTGCCGATCTGGATCGTGGCACCTTCTGCGCTCTCAGGTCGGCCGCCGTGGTAACTACCGTCGTCGCTCTTTGTAGAATTTCATCTTCAGATGTACTGTTGACGCCACGGCCTCTAGCTTGCCCAGGGTCGGCCTACCAATGATACACTGATAGCATGATTTGAGGGGAAGTACGAGGAACGTCGTGCGGACCGTCCTGTACAAAGTGCTATCTCCAGTGTCGTCACCAAATGTGACCATGAGTTCGATTGTTCCCAATGGGTAGGTGATCGCTCCATTGAAGCCCGTTAGGGGAGTAGGCTCGGCCCGGGGATTATCTCGCTCCGATCCACCTTGATCTTGTCAATCAAGCCTTCGAACATGATGTCGGTAGAGCTAGCTACGGGTCGCACTGAATTCTTTGAACTTCGTATTGGCCATAACCGCCTCGATTACCAGCGAGAACATAAGCGCTCGGCCTGCCATCGTGCAGGTCGCTATCTCCAAACGAGATGGGGGGTCTATTCGAGACCGGTGGGACTATTGATGTTGAACCGACCATCAGGAGCTCGTCCCACTTTCTTTTTGTGGCTTTATTCGATTCTCTACGGTCCAACGGGTTTCCACCGTGAATGACCATTGCAACGTTGCGACCACGGACCGTGGAGCGTCTCGATCTTCGAGGCCGGTCTTTGTCTTGGGCGCTTGAAACAACTAGAGCGCCCTTTCCTCGTCCGGATCGGTTTCTTTTCGCTTCTCTTGAGGTCGGTCGCCTTCCTCCGACTTTCACATACTTTCCCAACTTGCCTTTTCGAATGAGTTCTTCAATATCATCTTTGAGGCCATACGATCGTTAGTATCATGACCCTTGCTCTTGTGGTAACGCCGATGCATTTTGGTCGGTCGTGCCCCTTCTTGAGCACGAGTGGATCGGGCGCTTTACTCCCACAAATTCATTATTTTGGCACTCGCTATAGATCCGTGCAATAGAGGTGTTAAGCGAGTGCGATGATCGAACTTCTTATCTCGAAAGTCGACCGATTGTCGCGGCGACCTTCATGCCCTTTTGCCGCTTTGTTTTTCTTCTTTAGTGTCGTCGCACGGACGGCCTTTTTTTTCGCCAAAGTTTCTTCGTATTCCATATGGACGTTCGCCCTTGCTAGGAAGTAGCTGAGATCTTGGTAATGGTTAAGAGTGAATTCTTCTACGAACCGGTGGTCCGGTCGAATACCAAGCTTCAAATATTTTAGCTTGTCCTTGTCCGACAAGTCAAGAACGGACTCGGCCTCAGTGTTAAACCGGTCGATATACTGCCTCAGCGTCTCATTATCTCCTTGAACAACAGAGTCCAAGTATTCTTCATACCGATACTGGCAACGGTTGGCGGTGTAGTGGGACAAGAATATTCTGACCAGGTCGTCCCATGAGGAGATGGAATTGGGTCGCAGAGACTCCCACCATTCCAATGCTCGGCCGTCCAACGACTGGGGAAAAAGCCTGCATTTCATGGTCGGTCCCAATTCTCTGTAACAACAGTAGTTATTAAAGTAACAGAGATGTTTGTCTGGATCCCCTCGGCCGTCAAACTTGTTGAGATTGGGCGGCTTGCGGAGATCTCTCGGAATTTTGTAACGCCTGATCTCCCTGGAGAACGGGCCGTGCTCGTTCTGAATGTCGTTCGACCCAAAGGGTTGCATTGCGAGGCATGCCTCGTTGCCCGGCATTCCGTAAAATCCTCCGGATGGACCAGTTTGTGGAAGTTGAGGAGTCCTCCTGGGTCGCTCGCTTTGGCCTCTTCTCGGCCGATGCGAAACGTCCCTGATTCTTCCATCTCTGTAATCTTCCAGCTCTTCTCGAGAATCCCAAGATCTCGCTTCTCGACCGAGCGTGACCGGACGACTCATTGGAGGAGTACCTGCGTGGAGTGAGCGGCGGTGTCGGGACGGTAGCTAGAATCTTCATAATCATAAGACATTGAGCGGCGTCTCACGCACGTTCCTACTGGAGAGCGTCCGTGTGCCTGCCCGCTTCTTCTTGGGAGAACGATGAGTAGTGCTCTCGGCGAGAAATGCTCCTTCGAGGAGGGAGCGGTGTCTTCGCGCCGGCGGCCGGCGCGCAGCGAAGGTTCTCCGTCTTCGTGGCGTGGGCGGCCGGAATTGACCCTCTTTCGTCTGCGAGAGATGCGCGCGTCTCATGCGCGATCACCGATTTTTGTTTTGCGGGATCGCAAAGCGGCGAAGTGACATGGTCGGGTAGAGGTTCTGAATGCCCGCTTCAATCGGCTTCGGCGGCAAGTCTCCAGGAACGGGCGGTTGAATCTGTTGGAGGACAGGTCCGCGACCGTTGTGCACCGAAGGTTCTTGTCGTGGAAGTCCTTGAGACTCGTGGATCGTGACGCCACGCCCTCGGGTCTGCCGATGGTCTGCCGGAGGATTGAGTCGAGAAGTGGCCGCGTGCGGGGCCGGTCGCGTGGAGCCATGAATGAGGTAGGATAGCGCACGGGACTCCCACTGTGGTCGCCAATTGATCGTACCTTGACCAATGAAGTGTTGAAGTGTTTGATGTGTCGTCAAATGGGCCGGTCGTTGAATGAGTGAAAGGACCGGTCCTGGCTTCACGCGTTGAGCACCTCGGGTGGTACCTGCAAAGACACTCCGACGATCTAGTGAGAGGTCGCTCGGGCAGATAGGACAAGGTTAGAGAACGTACCTGATGCCATATGCGAATGGCGTATATATACTGAGAGGTCCGACCGTTTTGCGGAGATTTCGGCCGGCGAGAATTGCGCTCCAAGCAGCGTGCTTGGGCCGCTCGTGATGGGCTGGGCCGCAGGCCCAATTGCTGTTGGCAGTTCTTGTATTTGCCGATACACCCAAGAACAGCTTTCATTGACGGTATTTATAAATAGAGAACTACCTCTTCCACTTCTTCTTTTCCAGAAAGTCTTCCATTTCCCATTTTTGCGAAATTAGCGAGACCGAGCTTTTTCTCCCTTACGAACTCTTTGAGTGTTTACGCAATCACCATTAAAACCTCCTCAAGCTTCAAATCTTCGTTTTTCCGTCTTCGTTTGTTTTAACACATACGGTTCGACCACTCACCGTATTAATTCTCTAGGGTCGACAGAGACCAAGTCGAATTGTTGCTGACGCGGCGTCTAAGAGGCCAAGGACTAGAAGCACTTATAACAGCGAGAGTAGTGACACAAGGGTTAAACTCTTTTAATTCGTGAATTATGGCCTTTCCATATCTCCTTTTATCCTCTACTAATGCTCATGTCATGTTTCAATCCGTCGAGAACCCAAGTAGGGCCACTTCGGCCAACCAACAAGCGAGCTCAAAAGCTGTCGAAGATGCCTCTGCAACCGCCACCACTGACCAAGCCCAGCAAAAGCAAGGCATACCTGAAAATGTAGAAGTACTTTATGTTGACACTCGTAGCCCGCCTCCTTCTTTTGTTCCTTCCTCTTCCACACCAAATGCAGAAGAAACGCAACTTGACGGCGCTGGCAACGATCAAGACGGCGCTCGAGAGGCAGAAGAAAAAGAGGAGAGTGATGGGCTGGAAAAGAAGGGCTTTCTGAACATACTGATGAATCATCCCCAGAAGCTCCTTCACCGAATGTCTCAACACCAAGTGGTCAACATTTGAGCCCGTTCGAACTTTGGAAATTGAAAAGAAATGATCGAACTTCAAACACTCTAGGCCAAGGTTCTTTGGCTACCTCTGCTCGCGATATTCCTGCTCCATCAAATGCATCACTTTTGCAACAATTCTGAGCTGAAGTCCTTGATGGTGACCTGTTTCGAGCGATTGAGGCAGATCTTTCAAAAGTTTTCAGAGTCAAGAGCTTATTTTGCCAACTGGATTTCCCTTCTTCTCCCAGCCCTCTCCTTGAATTCATCGTGGCTTTTGGCCCCCACTTGGACCAGATTGCTAGCGATTTTGAAGAGAGGAGGAAATAGGGTACCCTCAGACTGCGCGAAGAACATTTGAAGGCGGAGGTTCAAAGGGCGGTGGACTTGTCAAGCGACAAGATTTTGACTTTAGAGAACCAGTCCATGCAAGACGCTAAAACGCTGGAGGACTATGACGCCACAATTTCTCAGATCAAAGCGGACCTCAAAAAGGTTCAATTAAAACTCAAAGCAACTGAGGCAGAGAAAGCTTCGGCTTTGAAGAATCTGAAACCCAGGTCAGCCATTAAAGCAGAGCTTAACGAAGAGTCCAATACTTGCCTGGCACTGATGAAAGAGCTTGACGATCATGATGCCAAGGTTGTTGAATTGGTCAACCAGGAACAGTTCTTGAGCCTGTGGCTAGAGAAATCTAAATCTCTAGTTGACAGCCTCAAGGCCAATCTCCAGTTCTGAACTCTGTTTTCCTTATCTTGTTCATAACTTTTCCTTGACAATCTCGTACTTTACTGATGCAGCTTTTCTTCGTTTGTATGATTTGACAATGCCTCAGTTTATTGGCACCTTAACTTATCTTCTGCACCCAATTTCGCGTTATTTAGTACGCTTTTATTCTCGTGTTACTTTTATTTCTTGAAGCATTGGCTTATACCTTTTTAAGTACTTGCCATTTATACGCATAATTCTATCATCAGCGCCTATTTCTTCGACTTCATAAGCACCGTTGGAAAAGACTTGTGAAATTTTAAATGGTCCTTCCCAACTTGGTCACCACTTGCCTAAAACTCTATCACGTTTTTCCATAGGCAGAATGACTTTCCACACTAAGTCTCCTTCATCAAAGGTCTTTAACTTAACCTTCTTGTTGTACGCTTTAGCTACTCTTTCCTTTTGCCTTGTAAGCACATCTAACGCAGCCAACCTTTCTTCGTCTAAGTCAACTAGTTCATCCATCATCATATTCCAATAATAATCAGAAGGAATTTCAATTTGTCTTTGAATTCTGGTTGATTGCAGACAGATTTCGACAGGTAAAACTGCATCATGCCCAAAAACATGTCTAAAAGGTGAAGTATTAATAGACTCTCTCGTAGAGTTTCGACAAGCCCATAGCGCTTGGTCGAGAATTACATGCCAATTTCTAGGCTTTTGCCCAATGTGCTTCTTAATCAAATTAATGATCTTCGACTTGACCATTTGCTTGCACGTAGTATGGCGTCGAAGTTAATAACTTGTAACCACTTTCAGCAGCGAACTGCCTCATTTTCTCACCACTAAAAACAGATCCTTGGTCTGTAGTAATGGTCTCTGGAATCCCAAATCTATACAAGATGTGATTCTGAATGAAAGTGATTAGAGTGTCTTGAGTTACCTTAACTAGAGGAATAGCCTCTACCCACTTAGTAAAATAGTCTATTCCAACAAGGATGAAGCGATGGCCTTTCGACGAGTTTGGTTTTATTTCACCGATTAAGTCAAAAGCCCAACCTCTAAAAGGCCAAGGTTTTACTATTGAATGTACCTCATTGGCAGGCACATGTTGCACTCCTGCATGTTTCTGGCACACTTGGAATCCTTTGGCAAACTCTATGCAATCTTTCAGCATACCAATACACACCTTGTCGAAACAAGAGTCATTTCATTTTATGGCCGTCTTGGTGAGCACCACAAGTACCACTGTGAGTATTGGAAACTACTAACTATACCTCGCTTTCACTAAGGCATTTGAGCAAAACCCCTTCAGGAGTCTTTTTAAACAACTCATTTCCAATGATCACGTAACTTAATGCTCTATACTTGGTTTTTCTGTCGGTTATTCCTGTTGGATTTTCCAAGTATTCACAATCGGTTTGCGCCAATCATCATTGAGCATATTGTCAATGGCAAAAACTTCAAAATTTTGAAAATTTTCGTGAAAATTTGGAGGTAATTCCTCTGCCCCCCCCCCCCAAGTTTTTGCATTGACAATTCGTCTTCAGCACAATCTGTCGAAATTAACTTTTCTTTAATCTCTATTAACTCTGCTAGCTTTTCTTTAGAACCTCTATAGCCTGACGCAATTTGTGCCAAATCATTTGCCTCTTGATTCTCTACACGAGGCACATACTTGATAATAACGCTATCAAATTTCTTTAATAACGTGTTGGCAACAACAAAGTACTGTATAAGATTTTCTTTGACACATTTGTACTGTTTTGTTAATTGCTTTAAGACTAGTTCAGAGTCGCCCATAATTTCGACATGCCTTGCCCCCAAGTCTAACAAAATTTCAAGACCTGCTATTAAGGCTTCGTATTCGGCCTCATTGTTGGAGCAAGGCTCGTTGAGCTTGAACTTATACTTCGTTGGTATGTTCTTTGGAGAAACGATTAGAACTCCAATTCCAGAGCCTTTTTTGTGACTAGACCCATCGAAGTATAATTTCCACAGTATTACGATCAACTACATCCAGTGTTGCTTCGACCAATGAATGGTCCACTATGATATCAACAACAACTTGACCCTTTACAACTTTTAAAGGTTGATAAGTTAATGAATACTAAGATAAGGCTAAAGCCCATTTGTCTAATCTACTATGCAGAATTGGCTTCGATAGCATATGTTTAATAATATCACAATGCGAATAAACATACACATCAACAGGCTTTATATATTGCTTCAACTTGGTACAAGAAAAATACAAGCACAAACACAATTTTTCTATTGGTTGGTACCTAGTTTCAGCGTCATTCAATACCCTACTGAGATAATAAATGGCTCTTTCGATACCATTTTCGTCCTCTTGTTCTAACATGCTACCTGTTGACAATTCAGAAGCTGCAATATACAATTTCATTGTCTTATTTCTAATAGGTGGCAGTAAAACTAGAGGCTTCATCAAATAGGCCTTGATTTCGTCGAAAGCTTTTTGATGTTCTGGATCCCATTTGAACATGTCTTCCTTCTTCAGTCGAAGTAATGGCGAAAATACCTGAGTCTTGCCACTTAGATTTGAGATAAATCTTCTAAGGAAATTGATCTTTCCCAATAACGACTGCACTTCTTTCTTAGTCGAAGGAGGATTGGTTTCCAGGATTGCTTTCGTCTTATTTTGATTGATTTCAATGCCTTGTTTGTGCACAACGAAACCCAAGAAGTCACCTGCACGCATACAAAAGGCACATTTGACTGGATTCATTTTCAATCCATATCTCCTCATTCTTTCAAATGATTGTCGAAGATGGTCTAAATGACCATTTGCCGACGAAGATTTGACAACAATGTCATCTATGTATATTTGCATAAATTAAAATCATGAAACATAGAATTCATTTCCCTTTGATATGTAGCACCAACATTTTTAAGGCCAAAAGGCATGACTACCCACTCGTAAACACCTAATGCCCCAGCATCGAAATGCAGTCTTTGACACATCTTCTTCAGCAATAAAGATTTGGTTATAACCAGAATACCCATCAAGTGTACACAAATATTCGTAACCAGCTGCTGAATCGACTAGCATTTCTGCCACAGGCATAGGGTATTCATCTTTGGGTGTAGCATTATTTAAGTCCCTAAAGTCTATGCATACCCTAAGAGTACCATTTTTCTTCATAACAGGAACTATATTTGCTAACCAATCAACATACCTTGTAGTTCTTATGAACTTGCTCTTTAGTAGCCTCTCGATTTCTGCCTTGATTTTCGACAGAATTTCTGGTGCAAATCTTCTTGGTGTCTGCTTCATTGGTTTCTTTCCGGGTTGGAGTTGGAGTTTCAGTTCTACTACTTCTCGACTTAGGCCAGGAATCTCGTTGTAATCCCAAGCAAAACAGTCTTTGTATTCCTTTAAGAGCTCTATGGTTCGATCTCTCAAGTCTTTGTCTATCTTAGCACTGATAAACGTTGGCCTTTTCACAGAGCCATCTCCCAAGTCAATTTCTTCCAAGGGATCTTGCACTTGAAGTCTTCTGGTCGAACCCATTGGGTCCTTTTCAAAACCTAAAGGCTCATCATCGTAGATGCAGTCAAGCCTTGAATATTCGACCAGCTTAATTTCTTCGATTGCATTTTATTTCGCAATCATCTGTTGATTCAACTCGGCCTCTAAAGCCGCTTTCATTTTGTTTTCGGCCACATAAGCCGTAATCCTATCCCATACGTTAGGCTTTGACATAAATAACCATTTATTGTCCTTCCCAACATGTAGGCCTCAAGGAGCCTTCTAGGATTTCATCTTCATCTATGTACTCCCTTTCCCAAACAAAACCATAATTTGGGTGTAAGTTCACTGAAGTGAGCACATTATCCTGTTGAGGAAAACTAGCAGTTGAAGCAGAACATGGCGCAATGTTCGCCAATTTCTTGTCGAAGGTTTCTCTGGTCAAAGTGTTAACTTCAGCTTTGAAGTAACTTTGATCGCCTTCTATGTTTTCAATTAATCCATCCTCTCTCCAGATGATTAGTCTTTGGTGCACTGTTGAGGGAACTGCCCCCACGCCATGTATCCACTCTCTTCCAAGCAGCAGATTGTAGTTAGCTTTTGAAGGGATCACCAAGAAAAGTGTAGTCCTCTTGATGCTTCCAACAACAAGTTAGACCTCGATGGCCCCAAGTGAGTGGCTAGTTTTACCTTCATAATTGGTAAGTACCACATTGTGTGGTTTTAGGTCTGTAGGACATGCGCCAATTCTTTTGAGTATGTGTTGTGGCATCAAGTTCACAACAACACCACCGTCCACTAGGATTTTGTTAATCCCAATGTTGTTGACTCTGGCTTGAATAAACAATGGCTTGAGATGCTGCATCATGCCAAGATCTGGTCTTTCAAAGACAACATGTTGCTCTTCCACACAGCCATTTCTAAGCACATAGTAGCATATGGGCCTATAAGTTGCTTCTTCGCCGAAGTCTTCCTCGACCTCATTGATTTCAGAGACCACGTCATACTCGATTGGTAGAATTGAGAAAACACTACACAGTACGCTGAAGTCTGGTTCTGAGTCCTCAAATTCAGATCCAACTTTTTCCTCCAAGTCGACCTCATTGATTTCAGAGACCACGTCATACTCGATTGGTAGAATTGAGACAACACTACACAGTACGCTGAAGCCTGGTTCTGAGTCCTCAAATTCAGATCCAACTTCTTCCTCCAAGTCGAGCCCTTCAGTTAGTGTTGATAAGGGAGGGAAGACCCTCTCAATTGCTGGCTTTCTAGCCAGTTCAGAGGAAGTAGAAGTAGAGCCCTCATTTTCAGAACTTGAACTCTTCTTTAGTTCTGACGAGGGAGGAAAGATCCTTTCTGTGGCAGGCTTCCTCATCACTTCGACACGAGAAGCTATATGTTGTTGGGAACTTCAGCTTTCCTTATAGTAGCAGCATTAGACTTGTGCTGGCGTTGATATCTCCGCCATTGTGTCCTTGTCATGGGATTTTTACCCGTACTTTTTGGAATCTGTTGCCTTATTCTCACTAGAAGTACTGGTGCTTCCTTTAGCCATCTGCTTTGGCTTATGTGGACGTGTGATGTAACACCCCATTTCTACCCAGCAATTTAATTAAAAAAATCAGAGTATAAAAATTTATTTCTAATTGAAATCATCCAATGGGATGCTACACTGGTCTCTTTAAAAATCACTCAAACAATCAGCCCAGTTAATAATAATAGTTCAATACGTAACACCATGAAAACACGTGGAAATATAATTTCACATAACGCAGTGGAAAATAAACCATGATCTCAAAGATGTAATTAGCAGTCTCAACACTACATAGTATATCAACTATAAAAGCTCTACAATGAGCAAAACAAAACAACACAAGTCTAAAATCCCATCCCCTAGGTGCTACGATCGTGAGCGGCATCGACAGGCTCGGGAATAGTGAAGGTGGCAAGCCCTCACTCATGACTACCTGTGGTAAACAACAACAGAAAGGGTGAGTCTCGAACTATATAATAAAAGTGATAATAAGCAGTATAATAGCTTCATAGAAGTCAATCAATCACAAGTCATTACACAACAATCACATTCACTTTAATATTAATGTATGAGAATGAATGCAATGTGAATGCAGTCATGCATGTGGTACCAATTGCCCCCATGGCATCATCATAAACAAATTGAGTCCTCATGACTCTGGCCCCCATGGCCTGGCCCCCATGGCCTCATCATCACAATATAAACGTCGCAACCGCAGCCGAATGTATGCATGAGACTCTATGAACATGCCACAATCACACTTCACAATATCACAGTTAATACATTATTTCTCAACTCATTATTAATCTCATTTATAGCCCCCATGGCTCAGGCCCCCATGGCATCATCAATCACTACAGTCACTAACTCAACACAATCAAGTCCCAAGGACTAATCATAACTAGAGGACTCAACCTCACTCAGGGACCTAAACCACCCTGTAGGACCAAATCAACACTTAGGGACCAAATTAACACCTTTTGGACCAAACTGGCACCTAGGGACCAAAACAACACCTAGGGACCAAAACCACACCCTTAGGACTAAACTGCCACCTAGGGACCAAACTGTCACCTAGGGACCAAAACCACACCCTTAGGACTAAACTGTCACCTAGGGACCAAACTGTGGACCAAAACAACACACACTTAGACACAAGGCGGCACTAGCTAGGCGCCATTTTCCCCACAAACTGGCGCCCCCTTGTGCAACACAACACTAGGCGCCAAAGACTCAGCAACTTGGCGCCCCCTGTGGCAACATAGCCACTGGGCGCCACTTTTAAGCAATCGCGCGGGCAAAGCGGCTTTCTTAGGCACAACCGAGACACGATCTCTCGCACATAGCGCATGCCTCAGCGCCTGGCGCGCACTTTTGGCGCCCTGCCTAGACACATGCAGCAACACAGGCGCAACAGGGCAGCCATTTGGCGCCTGTCTTTGCGCCACATGCACTCCACACACACGCAACACACATTCTGGCGCCACTTGGCGCCATGGCGCAAAATGGCGCCATCACTTAAACCCACGCACACACTCACTGGCGCCACCACAGGCAGCCATTTGGCGCCGCACTTGGCACAACACAACCAGCGCATTGGCGGCCAATTTTGGCGCCCTGCACCTAGACACAACACACACAGCGCGCATGAAACGGTGACACAGCGCCATTCTCGCGCCACTGAGGCGGCATTTGGCGCCACATCGCACACACACACACAAAGACGCAAAGCGGTGCAGCTGGCGCCATTTCCCAAAGAAAGCGGGCGCCAGCAAGAACACACCGCACACATGCATACAACTCCAAAGACAGAATAGTAACCCAGGCGCCATTTTCCAAGCAGATTGGCGCCCAGGCAACACACACACACACCCAGTCACTGCTACAGTGACACAGGCGCCATTTCCTTAGGAAATTGGCGCCTGACTGACAACAAACTACTGAACCACCACCTTTCTGATTACACACGTGGCGCCATTTCCCTAGCATATTGGCGCCCCATACCCCAAAATCCCAATTTCCCCAAATTCTCTTAAACCAATCCATTACACAATCACTCTAACACTTCCAATTTCATACTTTAACAATCAATTGCACGTTATTAACATCAAAACATCTCAAAAACACAAAATCACATATTATAAACCCTAACATAAGCCTTAAATTGATTTCATGCTCTATTTCACATTCAAATTCATCAAATCAAGCATACAACATCAAATTCATCATCAACGAATGCAATCAAGGACTCTATGACCTATATACGACTTATTATACCCTCTATTATAGAGTGAGACTCCCCTTACCTTAAATTAAACCGTAGAGAAGCCCTTTCACGGAGTCACCTACAAAACCTCAGCAACTAGAGCCTTCTTCTCCTTCTCCTTGGCAGTGCGATGCAAAACTCTCCCTTTTCCCCTGGTAGCGCTGTTCTCTTCTCTCTTTCTCCTCTCTTTCGTTTTTTCTTTCTTTCTTACTTTGGTGCGAAATGCACAATCCCTAGGAGCCTAAGTCATTGGGCTTGGGCTCTGGGCCAATACTTGCGATTCAGTATTTCCAATACCACTCCCTTCAATTAAATAAAATACTATATTATAAAATACCATATTATAACTTAATATAATTAAAATAGGTGCAACACTTTAAATAATTTAATCAATTACTTAATTAAATCATTTAGGGTGTTACAACTCTCCCCCACTTAGGAAATTTCGTCCTCGAAATTCATACCGAAGTCAAATAGCTCTGGATAGGACTCCTCATCCCGCTCTCTAGCTCCCAAGTCATGCTCTCACCAAAGAACTCCCAACCACACTACCTTGACCAATGCAATGTCTTTCCTCTCAAAGACCTTCACTTCTCTGTCATCAATCCTCACTGGCATAGTCTCCACAGTGAGGTTCTCACGCACCTCCACATCATCCATGTGAATCACATGAGACGGGTCTGGAATATACTTCCGAAGCTGTGACACGTGGAATACATCGTGCAAGTTCGAAAGGTTAGGTGGCAGAGCCACCCTATAAGCAACCTTTCCCACCCTCTCAGTGATTTGGTACGGTCCAATAAATCTCGGAGTTAACTTCTTTGCCTTCAGTGCACGCCCAACACCAGTCATAGGCGTGACTCTCAGGAATACATGCTCACCAGCCTGGAATTCTAAGTCCTTTCTCCTCCTATCATGATAACTTTTCTGCCGACTCTAGGACTCTTTCATTTTCTCCCTGATCAACTTTACCTTCTCTGTAGTCTCCCTAACCAATTCCGGTCCAAGGACAACACTCTCACCGGACTCATGTCAACACAAAGGAGTCCTACACCTCCGCCCATACAGTGCCTCAAAAGGAGCCATCCCAATACTCGAATGGTAGCTGTTATTATAAGTAAACTCAATCAGTGGGAGATGTGTATCCCATGCACCTCCCTGCTCTAGCACACAAGCTCTCAGAAGATCTTCCAAGGACTGGATGGTTCTCTCTGTCTGTCCATCCGTCTGAGGATGATAAGCTGAACTCAACCTCAATCTAGACCCCAATGCCTCCTGCAAGCTCCCCCAAAACTCAGAAGTAAACATTGGGTCTCTATCCGACACAATACTCTTCGGAACCCCATGCAGCTTCACGATCACCTGAATGTATATCTTAGCCAATCTAGGCACAGGGTAGGTGATGTTGATAGGAATAAAATGAGCAGACTTGGTCAACCTATCCACAATCACCCAAATTGAGTCAAACCCTCTCACAGTGTTTGGCAACCCAGTCACAAAGTCCATGGAAATGTTGTCCCACTTCCATTCCGGAATCTCTAGAGGTTGCATTAACCCTACAGGCTTCTGGTGCTCAATCTTTGACTTCTGGCAAGTCAAACAAGCATAAACAAATTGTGCAACATCCTTCTTCAAACCAGGCCACCAAAACAGTTTCTTCAAATCATGATACATTTTCGTAGCACCTGGATGAATACTTAGCTTGCTCCTATGGCTCTCCTCAAGTATCATTTTCTTCAACTCAGCATCATCAGGAACGCAAATTCTGCCCCTGAATCTCAACACACCCTGGGAATCCAATCTGAAGTCACCATCCACAACTTGGTCACCAGCAACCAATAAATCAACAAGCTTCACATCCAACTTCTGGGCATCTCTGATACTAACCAAGAAGTCATTCCCAATCCTCAGCATACCCAGTCTGACACTCTGTGGTGTCACCTCACAAACCAGGCTCAAATCACGGAATTGCTCAATCAACTCCAATTCCTTCACCATCATTGCTGACATATGTAACGTTTTCCGACTTAAAGCATCAGCCACGACATTAGCTTTGCCGGGATGATAGTTCAAGCCGAAATCATAATCTTTCAGCAGTTCTAACCAACGCCTCTGTCTCATATTCAGATCCTTCTGATCAAACAAGTATCTCAAACTCTTGTGATCGCTGAATACCTCAAATCTAGTGCCATACAAGTAGTGTCTCCAAATCTTCAGCACAAACACAATAGCAGCCAACTCCAAATCATGAGTAGGATAGTTCTTCTCATGTGTCCTCAGCTGTCTGGATGCATAAGCCACTACCTTCCCATCCTGCATCAATACACCTCCCAAACCCATCTTGGAGGCATCGCAATACACAACAAATGGCTGATCCGACACAGGTAACACTAACACTGGAGATGTTGTCAACCTCCTCTTCAACTCTTGGAAGCTCTCTTCACATTTTGCATCCCACACAAAAGCTCTACCCTTACAGGTCAATTGGGTCAACGGAAGGGCTAGTTTAGAGAACCCCTCAATGAACCTCCTGTAGTAACCAGCCAACCCCAAGAAACTCCTGATCTCAGTCACAGACATTGGGCTATCCCACTGCAACACTGCATCAACCTTAGCTGGGTCCACAGCTATACCATCACTAGAAATAATGTGACCCAAGAAGCTCACCTCTTTCAGCCAGAACTCACACTTTGACAACTTGGCATACAACTTCTTCTATTTCAACACTTCTAGCACAAATCTCAAGTGCTCTGCATGCTCCTCCTCAGACTTGGAGTACACCAGAATATCATCAATAAAAACAACCACAAACCGATCCAAGTGGCTATGGAAGATTCTGTTCATGTACTCCATAAACACCCCTGGTGCATTAGTGACACCGAACGGCATTACAGAGTACTCATAGTGCCCATACCTCGTTCTGAACGCTGTCTTCTGGATGTCTTCATCTTTTACCTTTATCTGATGATAACCCGACCTCAAGTCAATCTTGCTAAAAAACTTAGCACCCACCAGCTGGTCCATCAGATCATCAATCCTCGGGAGAGGATAGTTATTTTTAATAGTTACCTTGTTCAGTTGCCTGTAATCCACACACAGACGCATACTCCCATCCTTCTTCTTCACTAACAGAACTGGAGCTCCCCATGGTGACACACTAGGCCTCACAAATTTCTTCTCAAGAAGTTCCTCTAACTGCTTCTTCAACTCAGATAGCTCAAAGCCGACATCCGGTACGGTGCCATAGACACAGACCTAGTACCAGGCACAAGCTCAATCCCAAACTCAACTTCCCTCTCTGGTGGCACACTAGGAATCTCATCGAGGAACACTTCAGTGGAATTCACACACCACCGCAACCCATCAACTACTGACTTGGTTCTCGTGGACATAGGCGCCATCAACGCAAACGGTGACCACCCTCTTTCATTACCTCACACAATTGATTGATCGTGACAAAGAAGCAGACTCTTCCTCTTCTGGAGGAAGGAAACTCACAGACTTGTTGAAACAGTTGATGTGTACATGGTTATCTACTAACTAGTCCATACCCAGAATAACATCCAACCCACCTAAAGGCAAACAGATAAGATCAACCAGGAAATCCCTGCCGAAGACTGACAGAGGACACTTAGCACACAATAGAGAAGTAGTTACCGAACCCTTAGCTGGAGTGTCGATAACCATCCCCCTCTTCATAGCAGACAATACTAAATTCAACTTTTGAGCACAAGCAGCAGAAATAAAAGAGTGCGTAGTACCCGTATCAACAATAGCAACAACAGGTGTACCATAAATAAAGCAAGTACCTCTAATCTCCCTGGCCTCCTCTGAACCTGCTAGTGCAAAAACTCTCCCAGTGGACCTCTCTTTCTTCGGTTTGGTACACTTGGAGCTAAAGTGACCAGCCTCACCACAATTGAAACAAACTGCTTCCTTATGATCACAATCAGATGACATGTGACCTTCTTTCCCACAACGGAAACATATCTTCTCCCCAGACTTACAATCAAAACTCTTGTGGCCCGGCTTGCCACACTTGAAGCACACAATGTTAGCGGGAGCATCTCCCCCACTTGGCTTCTTACCATCCGCAGACCTCTTACCACCGGTGACTGCTACCACCAAAGACATACCTCTGTTTACCTCATCGCCAGACACCTCATATGGCTTACCACCTGTTTTGGAACTTACCCTACGATCTCTCATGACTCTAGGCGGGCATTCTTTGTCTTCCTCATAGATTCTGCAGCAGTCAACCAAATCAGCAAACACTCTGATCTTCTTATACCCAATGGCTTGCTTGATAGCCATTTCGATAAATCTGCAAAGCATACTCGAGAAGCAGACATACTCCTCCGCTTCGGCTCGAGGAACTCCATCTCTTTCTTTCCCTGGCATCCTGCGGAAAGTACTTTCTCGGGAACTCCCTCCGAACACGGCCCAAGTAACCTCCTCATGCGCAGCCCCTAGCTCTCTCACCGGTCTCCAACCACGGTCATCGGCCTCCTCGGCTAGAGTGTGCGTACCATACGACTTCTACGCTCATCATTGCGATCCATCACCGGAAGATTCTCTCAATCTCCTTGACCATGCCATAGCGCCATCTGGATTGTACCTTCCTTGAAGGTAGGAGGTTCTCTCTACGAAATGTAGCAGGCTCACGGGTCGGCATTCTCACCAACATTCTGCTGGTTCCCTATAACCTGGGCTATGGCTTGCAAGGCCTCAGCAATAGCAGCATCAACTCTCCTGGCCATATCAACCTAGCACTGCAACATGAACAACAATTCAGAACTAATTTAAGAACACCTAGTTGTCATACACATTATGATTAGAGACAGGACTTATTAGACAGGCCGAACACGGCTCGATACCACTAATGTAACACCCCATTTCTACCCAGCAATTTAATTAAAAAAATCAGAGTATAAAAATTTATTTCTAATTGAAATCATCCAATGTGATGCTACACCTTTAAAAATCACTCAAACAATCAGCCCAGTTAATAATAATAGTTCAATACGTAACACCATGAAAACACGTGGAAATATAATTTCACATAACGCAGCGGAAAATAAACCATGATCTCAAAGATGTAATTAGCAGTCTCAACACTACATAGTATATCAACTATAAAAGCTCTACAATGAGCAAAAAAAAACAACACAAGTCTAAAATCCCATCCCTAGGTGCTAGTATCAGAGCAGACCGACTCGGGGAATAGTGAAGGTGGCAAGCCCTCACTCATGACTACCTGTGGTAAACAACAACAGAAAGGGTGAGTCTCAAACTATAAAATAAAAGTGATAATAAGCAGTATAATAGCTTCATAGAAGTCAATCAATCACAAGTCATTACACAACAATCACATTCACTTTAATATTAATGTATGAGAATGAATGCAATGTGAATGCAGTCATGCATGTGGTACCAATTGCCCCCATGGCATCATCATCAACAAATTGAGTCCTCATGACTCTGGCCCCCATGGCCTCATCATCACAATATAAATGTCGCGACCGCAGCAGAATGTATGCATGAGACTCTATGAACAGGCCACAATCACACTTCACAATATCACAGTTAATACATTATTTCTCAACTCATTATTAATCTCATTTATAGCCCCCATGGCTCATGCCCCCATGGCTCATGCCCCCATGGCATCATCAATCACCTCAGTCACTAACTCAACACAATCAAGTCCCAAGGACTAATCATAACTAGAGGACTCAACCTCACTCAGGGACCTAAACCACCCTTTAGGACCAAATCAACACTTTGGGACCAAATTAACACCTTTTGGACCAAACTGGCACCTAGGGACCAAAACAACACCTAGGGACCAAAACCACACCCTTATGACTAAACTGCCACCTAGGGACTAAACTGTCACATAGGGACCAAAACCACACCCTTAGGACTAAACTGTCACCTAGGGACCAAAACAGCACACACTTAGACACAAGGCGGCACTAGGCGCAATTTCCCCCCTAAGCGGCCCCCAGCATGTGCAACAAAGCACTGGCGCCAAAGACTTCGGCAACTTGGCGCCCCGCGTGGCAACTGATCCTTTGGCGCCACTTTTCTAGCAATCTGGCGCCCGCAGGCAAAGATGATCTTGAGACACAAACTAAGACACGAGCCTCGGACATAGTCGCATGCCTGGCGCCACAGGCGACTTTTTGGCGCCCGCTGAGACACGAGGCGACAACACGAGCGCAACGGGGCAACCATTTGGCGCCTGTCTTTGCGCCACATGCACCCACACACACGCAACACACATTACTGGCGCCACCACTAGGCGCCGTGAGAATATAACACCTAAATGATTTAATCGAGTAATTGATTAACGTGTTGCACTATTTTAATTATATTAAGTTATAATATGGTATTTTATAAGTAGTATTTTATTTGATTGAAGGGAGTGGTATTGGAAATCACAGGAGCGCAGAGATTGGCCCGAGAGCCCAAGCCCGATGACTTAGGCTCCTTGGAGTGATGCAATTCGCATCATTGTGCAAAAGAAAGAAAGAAAGCGAATAGAGAGAAAGAAAGGAGAAGAGAGAGCGGGCGCAACCTAGAGGAAAAAAGGGAGAAGAGTGGATCGCACCAAGCAAGGAAGGGAGAAGAAGGCTCTGCAGTTCTTTGTGGTTTTGCACGTGACTCGAGAGAGAAGGAAATTCTACGGTTAAATTAAGGTAAAGGAGTCTCACTCTATAATAGAGAGTATAATAGGGTGTATGTAGATTATAGGGTCTCTAATGTTGTTAATTGAGATTGAATTTGATTGTTGTATGTTTGATTTTGATGGATTGAATTGAATTGAGCATGAAAATCGATTTAGGGCTTATGTTAGGGTTCGTAATATGTGATTTTGTGTTTTGAGATGCATTTGATGATTTAAACGTGCAATTGGTTGATAAATTATGAAATTGGAAGTGTTAGAGTGATTATAGGATGAATTGATTTATGAAAATTTGAGAAAATTGGGATTTTGAGGTATGGGGCGCCAAGGTGCTAGGGATTTGGCGCCACCGTGTCTTGTATGTGATGAGTGGGTGAGAGTGTGTCCTTTGCCGAGGCGCCACATTCTTTGGGAAAATGGCTCCACGTGTGCTTGTTCATGTCTTTGAAATGTGTTAGTCTTTGGGTTATCCTTGCTGCGAGAGCACCACATTCTTTGGGAAAATGGCGCCACAGGCCTTTGTTCATGTCTTTGGGTTGTGTTTTGTGCTGAGAATGTCTTGCTGGGCACCAAGTTCTTTGGGAAAATGGCGCCCGATGTCTTGCTTGTGTCTTTGTGTGCGTGTGTGCGATGTGTGGGCGCCAAATCTTTGCCCAGGGTGCCGAGAATGGCGCATGTGTCACTTTGTTCATGTGTCGTGTGTCTTTGTGTCAAAGTGCGGGCGCCAAAAGTGGCTCGCCCAGTCGCTGGATGTCTTTGTGCCAAGTGCGAGCGCCAAATGGCTGCCACTGTGGCGCTGTTTTTAGCGCTAGGTGATTAGTGCGTGTGTGTCTAAGGCATGGGCGCCATTTTGGCTGCCATGGCGCCTAGGAGTGGCGCCGAGAATGTGTGTTTGCGTGTGTGTGGGGGCATGTGTCGCGGCCTGAGGCGCCATTGGGCGCCCATTGCGCTGTGGTCGCTACTGTGTCTAAGCGGGCGCCAAAAGTGATGCCAGGGCGCAGGCATGCGCGTATGCAGGCGTGTCTCGTTTGTGTCTTAGTTTGTGTCTAAGACCGTGTTGTTGCGGGGCAGTTGCTAGGAAAGTGGCGCCCGGTGGTGTGTTGCCTGTGAGCGCCAAATTCTTGAGTTTTTGGCGCTGGTCTTTGTGTTGCCAGGTGGCGCCCAGTTGTGGGGAAATGGCGCCTGGGGCTGCCTTGTGTCTAAGTGTGTGCTGTTTTGGTCCCTAGGTGACAGTTTGGTCCCTAGGTGACAGTTTTGGTCCTAAAGGGTGTTTTAGGTCCCTGAGTGAGGATTTAGTCCTCTGGTTGTGTTTAGTCCTTGGGACATGAATAGTGATGAGCTAGTGAATAAATGTAATAATGATGATGCCATGGGGGCATGGGCCATGGGGGCCAGAGTCATGGGGACTCAATTTATTGATGAAATTGGTGAATGGTGAGCTGCGGTCTTGGTGTATAAATAATTTTGATGATGTGTGTTCATGAGTTACATGCATACATTCGGCTGCGGTCGCGACGATATAGTGTGAAGGCTGCGATCGGTGTTTGTTTATTTCACGCGATCGCGACGTATAATGAGTGATGATGAGGCCATGGGGGCCGATGATACCACATGCATCTTTGCATTACATTGCATCCATTCTTATAAATGATCTTTGAATCGATTGTGATGGTTGTGATTGATTGACTCCTATAAAACGACATCGCGCTTATTATAGTTTCTATTATATAGTTCGAGACTCACCCTTTCTGTTGTTGTTTACCACAGGTAGTCATGAGTGAAGGCATAGCTCATTCACTTCCTCGAGTCGGTCTGCTCTGATACGTAGCACCTAGGGGAGGGGACTGTAGACTTAGTTGTTTTATTTTGCTCACTGTTGAGCTTTGCATTTGATATACTATGCTTTGTTGAGGTTGCTGATTACTCTTGAGATGTAACCTTATTTTCCGCTGCGTGATATGAGATATTATCCCACGTGTTTTTATGGTGTTACGTATTGATTATATTTATGAGCTGAACTGGCTGTTTGAGTAATTTTGAAGTGACATGTGTAGCATCCCATTGGATGATTTCAATTTTGAAAATTTAATTTTTATACTCTAATTTTTAATTAAATTGCCGGGTAGAAATGGGGTGTTACATTAGTGGTATCAGAGCAAAAGTTTGGTCTGTCCGGCCAAGTGTGTTTGTCTGTCATATTGTGTATGACCATTAGGTGTCTTAAATTAGTTCTGAATGGTTGTTTATCTTTGCAGTGCTAGGTTGAGATGGCCAGAAGAGTTGATCTTTGCTCTTCTTTGAGGCTTTGCAAGCCCAGCACACGAGTTATGGGGACTCGTGAGAATACTAAGACCCGCATGATGCAGCAACATTCGAGAGAGAGAACCATCCTACCTTGAGGGAGGTACAACCGAGATGGTGCAGCTTGGCTTGTTGAAGGAGATTGAGAGGATCTTCAGGTGATTAGGCTGCAATGATGAGCGAGAAAGTCGGGTATGGTACACACACTCTAGCCGAGGGAGGCGATGGACCGAGTGGTTGGAGACCGTGCAGTAGAGGTTAGGGCTCCGCTCATGACGAGGAGGTTACTTGGGTTTGTATTAGAAGGAATTCTTGAGGAAGTATTTTCAGGAGGATGTCGGGGAAAGAAGGAGTGGAGTTCCTTGGTGAGGCGGGGAGTATGTCTGTTTCGAGTATCTTTGCCAAGTTCACTTTGGTGGCTAAGTTCTACCCCCATTATCTTTGAAAATTTGGTCTTTGAATTCTCAAAGTGCATTAAATTTGAGAATGGGGGAAGAGTGATATCAAACAAAGGCTATAGGGTATCAAAAGATTAGAGTATTTCTTGATTTGGTTGTTCTTTGTAGGATTTATGAGGAGGGCAAACAATGCCGCTCTAGAGTCATGAGAGACGGAGGGTAAATTCGAGCAGGGTAAGCCATATGAGACATCGATAGGGGTAAGCAGGTATCTTTGGTGGTAGCAAGTATCTTTGGTGGTAGCAGTCCTCTTTGAGGGTAAGAGGTTTCTTTGAGGCAAGAAGCCCAGTGGGGGAGATGCTCCTGCTGATATTGTGTGTTTCAAGTGTGGCAAGCCGGGTCACAAGAGTTTTGAGTGCAAGGCTGGGGTAAGAGTATGTTTCCGTTGTGGGAAAGAAGGTCACATTGCATCTGATTGTGATCGCAAGGAGGCTGTGTGTTTCAACTGTGGTGAAGCTGGTCACTTTAGCTCCAAGTGCACTAAACCAAAGAAGGAGAGGTCCACTGGGATAGTTTTTGCACTAGCAGGTTAGAGGGACCTAATGAGATTAGAGGTACTTGCTTTATTTATGGTACACCTTTAGTTGCTATTGTTGACACGGGTGCTACGCACTCTTTTATTGCTTCTGTCTGTGCTGAAAAGTTGAATTTAGTCTTGTCTACTATGGAGAGGGGAATGGTTATCGACACTCCAGCTAAGGGTTCGGTAACTACTTCTCTAATGTGTGTTAGGTGTCCTCTGTCAGTCTTGGCGAGAGATTTTCAGTTGATCTTATCTGTTTGCCTTTGGGTGGGTTGGATGTGATTCCGGGTATGGATTGGTTAGTAGATAACCATGTACACATCAAGCTGTTTCAACAAGTCTGTTAGTTTCCTTCCTCAGAGAGAGGAAGAGTGCATTTGTTGTCTGCCGGTCAATTGCATGAGGTGATGAAAGAGGGTGGTCAGCTTTTTGCTTTGATGGCGTCTATGTCTGCTGACAACCAGGCTGTAGTTGATGGGTTGCAGGTGGTGTGTGAGTTCCCGGAAGTATTCCCTGATGAGATTCCTAGTGTTCCACGGAGAGAGGAAGTTGAGTTCGGGATTGAGCTTGTTCACAGTACTAGGCACTGTGTACATGCACCGTCTGGGAGAGTCGCTTCCGAGTTATGCGAACTAAAGAAGCAGTTGGAAGAGTTACTTGAGAAGAAATTTGTGAGGCCTAGTGTGTCACCATGGGGAGCTCTGGTTCTGTTAGTGAAGAAAAAGGATGGAAGTATGCGTCTGTGTGTGGATTACAGGCAACTGAACAAGGTAACTATTAAAAATAAGTATCCTCTCCCGAGGATTGATGATCTGATGGACCAGCTGGTGGGTGCTAAGGTTTTTAGCAAGATTGATTTGAGGCCATGTTATCATCAGATAAAGGTGAAAGATGAAGACATCCAGAAGACAGCATTCAGAACGAGGTATGGGCATTATGAGTACTCTGTAATGCCTTTTGGTGTCACTAATGCACCAGGGGTGTTTATGGAGTACATGAACCGAATCTTCCATAGCTACTTGGATCGGTTTGTGGTTGTTTTTAATGATGATATTCTAGTGTACTCCAAGTCTGAGGAGGAGCATGCAGAGCACTTGAGATTGGTGTTAGAAGTGTTGAAGGAGAAGAAGCTGTATGCCAAGTTGTCAAAGTGTGAGTTCTGGCTGAAAGAGGTGAGCTTCTTGGGTCACATTATTTCTGGTGATGGTATAGGCTGTGGACCCAGCTAAGGTTGATGCGATGTTGCGATTAGGATAGCCCAAAGTGCGTGGTCGAGATCGGGAGTTTCTTGGGTTTGGGTGGTTACTACGGGAGGTTTATTGAGGGGTTCTCTAAGCTAGCCCTTCCGTTGACCCAATTGACTGTAGGGAAGAGCTTTTGTGTGGGATGCAAAGTGTGAAGAGAGCTTCAATGAGTTGAAGAGGAGGTTGACAACATCTCCGGTGTTAGTGTTGCTGTCTTAGGATCAACCTTTTGTTGTATCTTGTTATGCTTCCAAGATGGGTTTGGGAGGTGTATTGATGCGAGGATGGGAAGGTAGTTGCTTATGCGTCCAGACAGTTGAGGACACATGAGAAGAACTATCCTACTCATGATTTGGAGTTAGCTGCTATTGTATTTGTGCTGAAGATTTGGAGGCACTATCTCTATGGCACCAGATTCGAGGTGTTCAGTGATCACAAGAGTTTGAGATACTTGTTTGACCGAAGGAGAGTGAATATGAGGCGAGGCGTTGGTTAGAAGCTCTTTGAAGGATTATGATTTCGGCTTGAACTATCATCCGAAACAAAGCTAATGTCGTGGTGATGCTTTGAGTCGGAAAACTTTACATATGTCGGCAATGATGGTGAAGGAATTGGAGTTGATTGAGCAATTCAGGGATTTGAGTCACAGTTTGTGAGGTGACACCACGCAGTGTCAGTTGGGTATCTTTGAGGATTGGGAATGACTTCTTGGTTAGTATCGAGAGGCGCCCGAGAAGTTGGATGTGAAAGTGGTTGATTTGTTGGTTCTTTGGTGACCAAAATTTGTGGATGGTGACTTGATTGGATTCTGGGGTGTGTTGAGATTCGAGGGGCCGAGAATTTGTGTTCTGATGATCTTTGAGTTGAAGAAAATGATACTTGAGGAGAGCCATAGGAGCAAGGTAAGTATTCATCCAGTGCTACAAAAATGTACCATGACTTGAAAAGGCTGTTTTGGTGGCACACGGTATGAAGAAGGATGTAGCACGGTTTGTGTATGCTGTTTGACTTGCCGAAGTCAAAGATTGAGCAAACATGAAGCTGCGGGGTTGATGCAACCATTGGAGATTCCGGAATGGAAGTGGGGACAAAGCATTTCCATGGATTTTGTATTTGGGTTGCCAAACCTTTGTGAGAGGTTTGACTTCTATTTGGGTGATTGTGGATAGGTTGACCAAGTGCGCTCATTTTATTCCTATCAACATCACCTATCTGTCTTGAAGTTGGCTAAGATTTATATTCGGTGGTCGTGAAGTGCATGGGGTTAGAAGAGTATTGTGTCGAGATAGAGACCCGAGGTTTACATCCGAGTTTTGGGAGCTTGCAAGAGGCATTGGGGTCTAGATTGAGGTTGAGTTAAGCTTATCATCCTCGGGACGGACGGGGGCGACACAGAGAGAACCATCCGATCCTTGGAGGATCTTCGAGAGCTTGTGTGCTAGAACAGGGGAGGTGCATGGGATACACATCTTCCAGCGATTGAGTTTACTTATAATAACTTGACTACCATTCGAGTATAGGGATGGCTCCTTTTGAGGCCTTTGTATGGGCGGAGGTGTAGGACTCCTTTGTGTTGGCATGAGTCGGTGAGAGTGTTGTGCTTGGACCGGAATTGGTTAGGGAGACTACAGAGAAGGTAAAGATGATCAGGGAGAAAATGAAAGAGTCCCAGAGTCGACAGAAAAGTTATCATGATAGGAGGAGGAAGGACTTGGAATTTGGTGGTGAGCATGTATTCACGAGGTCACGCCTATGACGGTGTTGGGCGTGCCTTTGAAGGCAAAGAAGTTGACTCCTAGATTCATTGGACCGTACCAAATCACCGAGAGGGTGGGAAAGGTTGCTTATAGGGTGGCTCGCCACCTAATCTTCGAACTTGCACGATGTATTCCACGTGTCACGGCCGGAAGTATATTCGGACCGTCTCATGTGATTCACATGGATGATGTAGAAGTGCGTGAGAACCTCCTTTGTGGAGACTATGCCGGTGAGGATTGATGTGAGAGAAGTGAAGGTCTTTGAGAGGGAAAGACATTGCAATGGTCAAGGTAGTGTGGTTGGGAGGCTGCTTTGGTGAGAGTATGACTTGGGAGGCTGGAGAAGCGGGGATGAGGAGTCCTATCCGGAGCTTTTGACTCGGTATGAATTTCGAGGACGAAATTTCCTAAGTGGGGGAGAGTTGTAACACCCTAAATGATTTAATCGAGTAATTGATTAAATTATTTAACGTGTTGCACTATTTTAATTATATTAAGTTATAATATGGTATTTAATAAGTAGTATTTTATTTGATTGAAGGGAGTGGTATTGGAAATACCAGAACTGCAAGGATTGGCCCAAGAGCCCAAGCCCAATGACTTAGGCTCCTTGGAGTGATGCAATTCGCATCATTGTGCAAAGAAAGAAAGAAACGAATAGAGAGAAAGAAAGGAGAAGAGAGAACGGCGCAACCTAGAGGAAAAAGGGAGAAGAGTGGATCGCACCAAGCAAGGAAGGGAGAAGAAGGCTCTAGTTGCTGTGGTTTTTGCACGTGACTCAGAGAGAAGGAAATTCTACGGTTAAATTAAGGTAAGGGGAGTCTCACTCTATAATAGAGAGTATAATAGGGTGTATGTAGATTATAGGGTCTCTAATGTTGTTAATTGAGATTGAATTTGATTGTTGTATGTTTGATTTTGATGGATTGAATTGAATTGAGCATGAAAATCGATTTAGGGCTTATGTTAGGGTTCGTAATATGTGATTTTGTGTTTTGAGATGCATTTGATGATTTGAACGTGCAATTGGTTGATAAATTATGAAATTGGAAGTGTTAGAGTGATTATAGGATGAATTGATTTATGAAAATTTGAGAAAATTGGGATTTTGGGGTATGGAGCGCCAAGGTGCTAGGGATTTGGCGCCACGTATGTAATATGATGCTTGAGTGAGTGGGTGAGAGTGTGTCATCGCCGGGCGCCACATTCTTTGGGAAAATGGCGCCACGTAATGCTATTCATGTCTTTGAAATGTGTTAGTCTTTGGGTTGTCACTTGCCGGGCGCCACATTCTTTGGGAAAAATGGCGCCACAGGCCTTCGTTCATGTGTTAGGTTGTGTTTTGTGCGAGAATGTCACTTGCTGGCGCCAAATTCTTTGGGAAAATGGCGCCCAGTGTGCTTTGTGTCTTTGTGTGCGTGTGTGTGCGGTGATAGGGCGCCAAATGCTGCCCTGTGGTGGTGTGAACGGCTTTGTGTCACTGTTCATGTGTCGTGTGTGCTGTGTCTAGGTGCAGGGCGCCAAAAGTGGCTGCCCAATGCGCCTGGGTGTGCTGTGCCAAGTGCAGGGCGCCAAATGGCTGCCCTGTGGCGCCTGTTTTGGCGCCTAGGTGAGTGGGTGCGTGGGTGTCTAAGGCATGGGCGCCATTTTGGCTGCCCATGGCGCCTAGGGTGGCGCCAGAATGTGTGTTGCGTGTGTGTGGGGGGCATGTGGCGCAGCACAGGGCGCCAATTGGCTGCCCTGTTGCGCCTGTGTGGCTGCCTGTGTCTAGGCGGCGCCAAAAGTGATGCCCAGGGCGCCTAGGCATGCGCCTGTGTCTGAGACTGTGTCTCAGTTTGTGTCTTAGTTTGTGTCTAAGACTGTGTTGCCCAGGGGGCGCCAGATTGCTAGGAAAGTGGCGCCCAGTGGCTGTGTTGCCACAGGGGGCGCCAAATTGCCGAAGTTTTAGCGGCCCAGTCTTTGCATGTTACCTGTGGTGGCGCCAGATTGTACAGGGGAAATGGCGCACAGGGCTGCCTTGTGTCTAAGTGTGTCTTTGTTTTGGTCCCTAGGTGACAGTTTGGTCCACTAGGTGACGAGTTTAGTCCTAAAGGGTGTTTTAGGTCCCCTGAGTGAGATTTAGTCCACAGTTTGTGTTTAGTCCTTGGGACATGAATAGTGATGAGCTAGTGAATAAATGTAATAATGATGATGCCATGGGGCATGGGCCATGGGGGCGAGTCATGGGGACTCAATTTATTGATGAAATTGGTGAATGGTGAGCTGCGGTCTTGGTGTATAAATAATTTTGATGATGTGTGTTCATGAGTTACATGCATACATTCGGCTGCGGTCGCGACGATATAGTGTGAAGGCTGCGGTCTGGTGTTTATTTCGGCTGCGGTCGCGACGTATAATGAGTGATGATGAGGCCATGGGGGCCAATGGTACCACATGCATCTTTGCATTACATTGCATCCATTCTTATAAATGATACTGAACTGATTGTGATGGTTGTGATTGATTGACTCCTATAAACCTGACATACTGCTTATTATAGTTTCTATTATATAGTTCGAGACTCACCCTTTCTGTTGTTGTTTACCACAGGTAGTCATGAGTGAAGGCATAGCTCATTCACTTCCTCGAGTCGGTCTGCTCTGATACGTAGCACCTAAGGGAGGGGACTGTAGGCTTAGTTGTTTTATTTTGCTCACTGTTGAGCTTTGCATTTGATATACTATGCTTTGTTGAGGTTGCTGATTACTCTTGAGATGTAACCTTATTTTCCGCTGCGTGATATGAGATATTATCCCACGTGTTTTTATGGTGTTACGTGTTGATTATATTTATGAGCTGAACTGGTTGTTTGAGTAATTTTGAAGTGACATGTGTAGCATCCCATTGGATGATTTCAATTTTGAAAATTTAATTTTTATACTCTGATTTTTAATTAAATTTTCGGGTAGAAATGGGGTGTTACATGGGCAGCCAAAATGGCGCCCATCACTTAGACACCCACGCACACACTCACCTAGGCGCCACCACAGGCGCCACAGGGCAGCCATTTGGCGCCCTGCACTTGGCACAGACACAACCAGGCGCATTGGGCAGCCAATTTTGGCGCCCTGCACCTAGACACAAAGCACACCTGACACATGAAGCGGTGACACGAGCGCCGTCTCAGGCGCCACTGAGGCGCATTTGGCGCCCCTGTCACTGGCACACACACACACATCACGCAAACAGTGCACTGGGCGCCATTTTCCCAAACAAGCGGCGCCGAGGCAACAACACCTGCACCTGAGACACAACTCAAAGCCACGAAGCAGTAACCTGCACGCCATTTTCCAAAGCAGATTGGCGCGCGAGCGACACACACACACCCGATCCAGCTGCTACAGTGACACAGGCGCCATTTCCTTAGGAAATTGGCGCCCTGTACGGCAACAAACTACAGAACCACCCTGCTACAGTACACAGGGCGCCATTTCCCTAGCATATTGGCGCCCCATACCCCAAAATCCCAATTTCCCCAAATTCTCTTAAACCAATCCATTACACAATCACTCTAACACTTCCAATTTCATACTTTAACAATCAATTGCACGTTATTAACATCAAAACATCTCAAAAACACAAAATCACATATTATAAACCCTAACATAAGCCCTAAATTGATTTCATGCTCTATTTCACATTCAAATTCATCAAATCAAGCATACAACATCAAATTCATCATCAACGAATGCAATCAAGGACTCTATGACCTATATACGACTTATTATACCCTCTATTATAGAGTGAGACTCCCCTTACCTTAAATTAAACCGTAGAGAAGCCCTTTCACGGAGTCACCTACAAAACCTCAGCAACTAGAGCCTTCTTCTCCTTCTCCTTGCTTGGTGCGATGCAAAACTCTCCCTTTTCCCCCTTGGTAGCGCCGTTCTCTTCTCTCTTTCTCCTCTCTTTCGTTTTTTTCTTTCTTTCTTACTTTGGTGCGAAATGCACAATCCCTAGGAGCCTAAGTCATTGGGCTTGGGCTCCTGGGCCAATACTTGCAGTTCCAGTATTTCCAATACCACTCCCTTCAATTAAATAAAATACTATATTATAAAATACCATATTATAACTTAATATAATTAAAATAGGTGCAACACTTTAAATAATTTAATCAATTACTTAATTAAATCATTTAGGGTGTTACATGTGACACCTTTCTCCACATGTAAAACACCAGAGTGCACCCATTTACCAACAGGGGAGTTAGCAGGTGGAACATAAGTAGTAATTTTTTTCTCCACCATGCTTGGTCGAAGCTTTGTAGGGAATTCCTCATTCTTGGCGAACCTAGGCCCTTACAGCCGACCCACTTGCCTTTGCGTTTCAGCTCAGGCTTAAAACCTTCCATCTTCTTTGTTGCCTCTTTGTTGAAAACAGCACTGCACCTTGGGCAAAGCATCACCTCTGAGTTGCTCAACTTGCAGCGATTGAGGAAGTCGATCTGTTCCTCTTCAGCTTTTGGGGTAAGCCACACTGATTTTGCCGGAGTATTGGTCTTTAGTGACCATTTTGATATCTTCCCATCTTTCGAAGTCAGAGTAGTTTTCTTACTCTTCCCATCAGTAACACAGAAGCCTCAACCATGCACATATCCACTTCGACATAGTTGGCCTCGTTTGTTGGCAAAGGATCAGCATCAATCCTCAATGGTGGCTGGGATTTGTCCCCAAACTTCAGCCTACCTTCATTTAGTGCTTTTTGCACCAAATCCCTGAAAAGAACACATTGAGAAGTGTTATGACCCAAGAAGTTATGATACTTTCAAAAACCTCTTTTCTGTCTTTGCTCTAATGGTGGAGTCTTTAGGCCTTGAGGCCCTAAAATCTGACCATCAACAACTAACAGATCAAAGATTTCGTCACACTTAGTCACATCAGAAGTATAAGTTTTTGTAACGAATCTAACATTCTTAGGTTCGACAGGGTTTTCCCGTTAGCAGGTCTTAGCATTTTGCAAACATAGGGAGGTCCAGGTTTTAATTTTGGATTATTAACCTCTTCTTCGACGTCTTCATAAGAAATGTCGTACTCATGGTCACTGTTATTTATATTAACATAGGCCACTTTCTCTTTTTTGCTATTATTGCTAAACCTACTGGTTCTAGATTTTTCAGCCTTAAGTCTTTTGACTTGTCTTACTCTATCAGCCAATTGAGCCATATCTCTCAAGTGCTGAGTGTCTAGCTTCTTTCTGATAGAATAATCTAGGCCACCAGCAACCATTTCGTCTAACTCATGTTCAGGCACTTAAGTAAAGCACCTTAATTGCTTTGAGAAGTCTAAATCTATTGAGATAATCATCAATAGATTATGTCGCGTTACGTCGAACGCTAGCCAACTCTTTGAGACTGATCTTACTCTGGCCTATATAGAATTTCTCATGAAAGGCCTTTTCTAATTGACTCCATGTAAATATAGAGTGTGGAGGCAAAGTAGTAAACCATGTGAAGGCATTCTTCGTCAGAGAATTTGGGAAGTATTTCATTCTTAAATTCTCATTGTGGGCAATGTCACCAGCCTCTATTAGGTAACGAGCCACATGTTAGACGGTCGATTCACTGGTTTCGCCAGAAACTTAGTGAACTTGGGAATGTTCCATCCCCTAGGCAGCTCTGTTTGTAACGTGTAGTCACATAAGGGCGACACAAAGTTTGGCCTATGTAAGCCTAAATTAAGGCCATTTTGTGCCAAAATGGTCTCGACCATATTAGTCAGATTATTCTATACACCAAAGTTGTTTTGTTGTACTTATCTGACTACTTCGTCAGCGTTCTGACCTCTATCCACCAAAACAACTTGAGGAGTTGGTTCTACCCTTGGGGGTTCTTCTATAGCGAGGGGCTGTTGTTGAACCAAAGGGACTACATTGTTGGGCCTTTCTGTAACAATTTCGACAGGCCTAACATTTTGAACTTGGGGAATTGACCAGTTGTGCACTTGTGGAGTGCCAAAGAAATCAGCAATTCGTCCAATCTGTGTCGCCAACAATTAGTAACTGTTATTTGCGTTTTGAATCAAAGGGTTAAACACAGTACCTATTTGTTGTGTCAACATGTTAACCATATCATGATTACTGTCGTCCATTTGTTGTCTTAGCGCCAACAAAGAAGACGTGGTTAACGCAAGAACATTCTGATTATAATGTCCCCTGCAGAACTATGGGTAGGAGAGAATCCGGACATTGCATTGTCTGCAAACGTCGATGAATTCGTTAGAAGGCCTACCATCATCGCTGTTGGCATGCCAAATGGGCAATTCCTACCGTTCATAGGCAAATTATACGACATATTTCCAATTATTTGAGGATTAGCCATTAAAGGACTTGATGGTCTTGTTATTTGTGGCGACGCAACTATCGTGGTTGGTTGTGATACTGCTACTGTGGTCATCATAGACATAGGCGTGAGAATAGGAGCGATTCAATGATTCTGAGCATAACCGTCGGCCGGCGTCGTGGGAGCAGTTACTCCTGTTGTATCACTAACCACTGTGTAATCTCGTGAATTTTGTGCGTTAGATGTAGAAGTGTTGTTAGCAATAGAGCGTGACATCTCTGATAGATTTTTACCACTTCTTAAATGCATAAACTAAATAATTCACAATTGTGTTTTACACAATGAAAAGCACAAACCATCCCACTAGGCGTGCCAATTTGTTTACCATGGATTTTGGTAAACACCGCTGGTTTGGAATTACTCCTTGACTTGCGGGATCAACCAGTAAATCCCTAGATCAGTATGGATTCTTGTATAAAACTGTTTATTGTGAACCAGATGTTTTTGCATGAAAAGTAAAGAGAACTGGCAGTCTCGCGGGAAACCGTTGATTTATCGAGGGAGATGTAGAAATTTAAAGAAAAGTGCAGGAATGCAGTAAAAGAAAGCACGTAAAGAGTACGAGAAAATATAAGAAAACAATTAAAAAGCTTTAATTGAAAGGGTGGTACGCAAGTTCATACATTCGCATTCTTATTGCTCGTGTCTCACGATAGTGTGTTGGAGGGTTAGTGCGTAAGAGACTATGTTTGAGAAAATCGACCCGTTTTCGTCAGGAATTTATACTACTTACACAAGGAGGGAAAATTCAAAACTAAGTAACCGCCTATGAATTTGAAAAGTGGTAACCGCCAGGCTTGTCTTCGACCACAATCTTCTTCGATCGTAGCGCTAACTTCTGCACGTCGAGCAGGCCTTCGCTTTCTTCAAATCCTCTAAGTTATTTAGTCCTGTCGAATTCCCTTTTGAACCGGTTCCAAGAGTCGAAATTAACGCTTCTTCTCTTGGAATGGTGAGTTAAACTTCGTTGACTGCATTTAATGAGGCCTGTTGAAAAGGCAGGCTAACAACTGGCATCCGCTTGAACACCAGCTTCAACCATTTTCCCTCGCACTGCAGCAGGAGAACTTGGAGAATCAGAGGTAGACTTCGTTTTCTTCGAAGGGGGAGGGAGTGGAGAGGATCGGTGAGAGCTTGATTTCCTTTTCTCTTTTTCAGGAGCCTCAGGGTTTTTGTCATTAGCATTCTTTGAGGAGTTCCCTTTGAACCACGGATCCGGTATTCTTCTTGGTATCAATGTTAGCGATGTACCCTTGTTTCGCCGTTGTTCCTCTCGAATCTTCCTTCGTTCTTCAACACTGAGTGTCGACATGCCGAAGAGTCCTGCAAGTAACAACAACAAAGAATTAGAACAACAACCACATGACAAAGTGAAATGCTAAAGTGAAAAGAGAACTAAAGTGCAAAGAAATTACTCAGATATTTTATCAGCTCGGGAGAATCATCAACCTTCTGTATAATTCGGGAAGAGCAAGGATAATTACCCGATTGAATATACGACCAAATCCGATCCACATCTTCTTGGTCATCTGCGGAAAATTACACCTATCTATTGTAAACTTGTGCCAAGGGTTTTGGATCCAATAGAGCGGGAAGACTTCAACATTGTTTTCATCAACCAATATAGGTAAGGATCACGAGGACCGGCATTGAGGAAAAAGAGGTTATCTATGAACGACTTATAGCTACTTTAGAAAACTTTCATGAAGGGCCGGCGGTTATGATTCCCCAAAGACACCCAGCGGGGGGGATCCTTCATCGAAGACCAAACAAAGTGAAGCAGTTTTTCCGCGGTTACAGAGATACCAAGACACTCGCACATAATTTCAAAGGCACGAATATAAGCCAAGCCATTGGGGTGCAGTTGTGTAGGAGCTACGTTCAAAAGTCTAAGCACCATTCAGTAGTGTTAGCCTGCCTTTTCGACAGGCCTCATTAAATGAAGTCAACGAGGTTTGACTCACCTTTCCAAGAGAAGAAGCGTTAATTTCGACTCTGGGAACCGGTTCAAAAGGGAATTCGACAAGACTAAATAACTTAGAGGATTTGAAGAAAGCGAAGGCTCTGTTCGACAGAGAAGTTAGCGCGCTGATCGAAGAAAACTGTGGTCGAAGACAAGCCTGGCGGTTACCACATTTCAAATTCGTAGGTGGTTACTTAGTTTTGAATTTTCCCTCCTTGTGTAAGTAGTATAAATAAGAGTTTTCCTGATGGAAAATGGGTCGCATTTTCTCATACTTAGTCTCTTATGCTCTAACCCTCCAACACACTACCGTGAGACACGAGCAACAAGAACGCGAATGTATGAACTTGCGTACCACCTTTTCAATTAAAGCGTTTTAATTGTTTTTCTTTTATTTTCTCACACTCTTTACGTGCTTTCTTTTACTGCATTCCTGCAGTTTTCTTTAAATTTCTACATCTCCCTCGATAATTCGACGGTTTCGCACGAGACTGCCAGTTATCTTCTTTACTTTTCATGCAAATATACCCAGTTCACAATAAACGGTTTTATACAAGAATCCAGACTGATCTTGGGATTTACTGGTTGATCCCACAAGTCAAGGAGTAATTCCAAACCAGCGGTATTTATCAAAATCCAGGGTAAACAAATTGGCACGCCAAGTGGGACGGTTTGTGCTTTTCATTGTGTAAAACACAATTGTGAATTATTCAGTTTATGCGTTTAAGAAGTGGTAAAAATCTATCAGAGATGTCACGCTCTAATGCTAACAACGCTTCTACATCCAACACACAAAATTCACAAGATTACACAGCAGTAAGTGATACGACATGAGTAACTGCTCCCACGACGGCTTCGACGGTTATGCCCATAACCGTTGTAACCGCTCCTATTCTTACACCTACGTCTATGATGACCACAGTAGCGGTATCACAACCAACCACGATGGCTTCGCCGCCACAAATAACAGGACCATCAAGTCCTTTAATGGCTAATCCTCAAATAATTGAAAATATGCCGTATAATTTGCCTATGAACGGTAGGAGTTACCCATTTGGCATGCCAACAGCGATGATGGTAGGCTTTCAAACGAATTCATCGACGTTTGCAGACAATGCAATGTCTGGATTCTCTCCTACCCATAGTTCTACAGGGGACATTTATAGTCGGAATGTTCCTGCGTTAACCACGTCTTCTTTGTTGGCGCTAAGACAACAAATGGACAACAGTAATCATGATATGGTTAACATGTTGACACAACAAATTGGTACTGTGTTTAACCCTTTGATTCAAAACGTAAATAACAGTTACCAATTGTTGGCGACACTGATGGGACGAATTGCTGATTTCTTTGGCACTCCACAAGTGCACAACTGGTCAATTCCCCAAGTTCAAACTGTTAGGCCTGTCGAAATTGTTTCAGAAAGGCCCAACAATGTAGTCCCTATGGTTCAACAACAGCCCATCGTTGTCGAAGAACCCCCAAGGATAGAACCAATTCCTCAAGTTGTTTTGGTGGATAGAGACCAAAACGCTGACAAAGTAGTGATAAACTCCAATTTAGTGCATTTTTAGGGGTGTTTTCAGATCTCGTTTAGAGCAATGAAAACTAATTATACAAATCGTTGATTTAATTTGCTATTTATTTTGCAGAAAGAAAGATAAAGATAAAAAACATGAAAGTCCAACTTATATATATATATATATATATGGTTGCTGGCAATTATTGGAAGAAAAGGCCTTATGGCCCATGATTGAAGAAAGAAAGGTGAAACCATGCAACAAGTGCATCAGATTGGCAAATAACACGAGAATAAAGAGTTGGGCCATTCATTGGTGGGCTTGGATGATTGAATTAGGCTATGCAAAGGAACTCATCTAATAGCCATAGAACAAGGCTTTTACTTTTCCCACACCCCCTCCTACTTTATGCACGCCCCTAAATATTTTTTTTCCAAAAATGACCTCGCGTGGAACGCTCGTGTTGCGTGGTTTAAGTGACTGTTCGAACGACGTTGTGCGAACAGGTTCGAACGACCTTGTCCGTGTTAAGGAATTTATGATGTTCGAACGACATCGTTCGAACATGTTCGAACGACATCGTTCGAACATGTTCGAACGACCTCATGCGTGTAAAGGAATATTGCCAACTGATGGTGTGAGGGTGTGTTTTGGTTGCCTCGATTGGCTTTATTCGAACCTGTTCGAAGGGTTGCGTTCGAACAGGCGTTCGAATGGTATCATTCGAACTATTGTTATGCAGAAACAAAAACTTAATAAAACTGAAACACAGTTGTGGTGATTTGATTAAAATGTAAAACTGCTTTTTTTGATTTCAAAAATTGCCTACCAATATTCATATACAGCTTTGTGTACCAAAAGTATAAATCTAATTTAACATTGACTACCATCAGTATCTTTACTTAAATCTACACAAGGAAGGGGATGGGGGGGTTGTGATTGTATGAGCAAACACTTCCACTTTTGCATTCGGCTAATAAAAAGCGAGTCTCGACCGCTTTGCTATGGGTGCCCTATTAGTCATCCACATCAAATCCGGCAGGGCATTGGACTTCGGGCTTCATAAAGATCTTCAAAAGACAACAAAAAACATAATGTTATGTAATGTTTTGGAATGACTACACCGAATCTAAATAGAAGACACGTTACTGTACAAAGTGTTTGTGTTCAGTACGAAAAGGATGTTGAATCGTCGGGCACTTACGAATGGCGCAACATTGAAGGGAAAAATTGTGTAACAACAATTAGGTGACCAACAACTCGGGACAACTTTGTACTTATTTATCGATCGATACCCCATTTCGGTATAGTCATCCAATTATCTTCAACATTGTTCCCATGATGTGCCCTCAACAACGACTTCATCAAAATGTGACCTTACCAATACCACCATACGATCAGTGTAGAAGTCATTGTATTGGTTAAGCTCCTCCATCGGATCGATTCGGTGATTGCCAAGCCTCCTCGCCCCTTCCAAGAAATCTTTTGCAATACACCGGAATACCAGCGATTACCATCACCAACCACGTTAACAAGTTTTTCAACATAGGGACGCATGTATGTCGGCATCCCTATTATGTATGTATTAAATACATCCATAACAAGGACATCTGTAACAATAGGATTGATTGTAAGAACATGAGTGGTGTCAAAGTAAGAGCTTTAGAAAACGATGAGCGATGAGCGACACGTAACAATAGGTGTGGGTGTTGGTTTCTTAAGTAGTGGAGGAGTAGGGATTGTAGTAGCACCGGTCGACTGAGTTCTCTTTTTGCTTTCTCGATGGATTAGGTCTTTGGACACGTTGACAAAGTAGGAGCGAGAGTTGAACCCGAATCGTATGGGTTTGTAGGCGTTCCACTCTTGCTGGGGGGAGTAGGTTGTTTACTTAGACCGAGCAAAACATCCACTAGATGAACCACGGGGGAGTCAAATTTGTCATCTACATGTTCCCAAAATGACTTGTCTCGCTTTGTTGAGTAATCAACATTTCCTTTCTTATCTTTTTTTGGTGCTCCTTTGTAATGATCGTATCAGGAGGTGGACACATAGAAGTCGTGGTGTGCGGGAATGCCAATTCACGTGCTTTTGCCTTAATCATAACTCTACCGGCGTGATCGGAGGCCTCAAACCTTCTCCGATAATACTTCAAGTTCAATTTCTACACTCAACTCATCATCCATTACCCTGCATGCGTATTTTGAAATTCAACCTCGCCAATGTTGGTGAATCATGCTCAACGGAATTGGAGTGCAGTCCATCATAACCCTATAAAAAAGCGACATTGATTTAGTGACAACCCATATAATGTTGAGTTTATAGACAAAATAACAATATGAGTGTACATCATACCTTGAAAGCTCACATGCACATGGTAGTCCGTGTGTAGTCACGAGTGTGCATCGACATAATGATGGGTTAAGTGAAACGGATCCGATCACTGCATCTCACCCAAAATATGGTCTATAGCATTAGATGAAACTAAACCCTTAATTTCATCAAAAATCTTCTTCTTCAAGTGTTTAACTTTCACTCTACTCAAACTATGCTCGAAGTGCATTTTAAGATCAGAATGTTGTATCCTAAGCATGGTCTGCATTCCATCCCAGCACTTGCAGCAGAGTAAGTCTTCTCTGTTGAGGTCACACCAACGATCTCAACCAACGGATACTGCATTCGGTTGGTTTTATATGTGGAATCAATCAACAAAACAATTGGGAAGGTGTTGAGAAGCTCAATAGAATCGGGATGGGCCCAAAAGATGTCTTTCACAACCGTAGTTCCGATGCGCAAGTCGAGTCCGAAGAAACATAATTATCGCGTTGCAAATAAAACATGAGTTGTTGGAGCTCGGTCCTACCCTCACGCATAGCCGATCGTTGCCTTTGGCGAGCGGTTGTATATTTGTTTCACAACCAGTATAGTTATCATCGAGCTTCATCAATTTCACTCATTAAGGATCAATTTAGGCGAGTATGATTCCTAGTCATTCTAGCCACTAGCTCCTTCTCTTACGAAGTTAACCTACCAATGTACGGACGTCCATCATGATAAGTAACCATCCCGTGGTTATGAGTTCCATTCATAACCCTCAAAATCCATCCTCCAAGCTTCTTAATAAATTTCCCTTTCAGTCTGAAGGGACAACAACATTTTCTAGTGTTTGTGCCTTCCTCAACATTTGTCTTATATGATCCAGCTTTATCACAAATCAACATGCAGTATTGTTTACACGATCGTCGTCCAGGTGTCGATCTTCCTATAACAATCACCATCCCAAGAGATTTCCCAACCGCACGCACCCAAGTCAGCAGCTCCTCACGAGTAGGAAATAACTGAAATTCAATTACCATGTGTCAGTTACATAATTTGAATAGTTAGCTAAAATTAAAACACGTAATTCATTCTACCGTATCGGTTTGGAAGGAACTAGTAAAGTCTTGGGATTCAACAACGTCGGTTGAGATGTCAGCTATGACGATTGACATCTCAAACTTTCTGATTGACAACTCAAGCGCTCGAGATGCACCCTCATTTTCATCCATTAAACCAAAAAAACTCGCGAGAGAGCGCAACTTATCGATTCTTTGTCATACGCATGTTCGAACGGCCTCATGCGAACATGTTCGAATGAGGTTGTTCGAACAAATCAAATTCACACCCGGCTAACATTTGTTCGAACACGTTCATGCGAACATGTTCGAACGACCTGTTCGAATCGAGCGCGTTGCGAAAAAAAAAAATGGGCGAAAAACTCAAAAGCAGAACCAAAATGAAAAATGTTTGGTAGGGTTATTACCTTGAGCTAGTTGCCAATGATGGGTAGTTGAATGGGAGTGAATGATGAAGGTGAGGATGGGTGGGTTTTGGAGTGGAGAGAGGGGAGGTTTTGGTGTCGGAGAGGGAGTGTTTTTGGGTGTTGGAGAAGAAGAGGGAGAGGGATAGAGAGGGAAATAGAATTGTAAGTGGGGTTAGTTTGGTAAATGTGTAGGGTGAGGGGGTGTGTTTGGAGTAGGAGGGGGTGTGGTAAAAGTAACAACCTAGAACAAAATTGTAGTTAGTGAATAGAAAGAAACTTTTTAATCACGTAAGTTGTCTATAAAAAGTTGTTGAAGGCATCGTTATAGGGGAGCCGTATTTGGATCAAAAAAAAAAGGGGAGCCGTATAGTAGCCGCGAGAATTAGAAGCTGCACACCACATATCAAAGACGGCAAAGACGGCAGCGAGGCTGAGTCACAGAAGAAGATTTGGGTACCGTTTTTGACACTGTCAGAGAGCTTTGAACAGAAAAAGAGAATGAAGATTCAGAATAATAATTTCTCTAATTTCCGGGTTATTTTTATCTCTGTAATTCATGACTCTAATTTCTATTTTATTGTTCTTGATACTTATGGATACCTAAATCATCTTCTAGGGTCTTAGGTGAATCTTACATGTTTAGACACCTTTTTATGTTCTAATTTCTGGTTTGAATTCCTATTTTTATTTTAATTAATATTGTCCTATTCTTTTTATCACATGATTAGGATTAACTACCCTTTGCATGTTCATAGTCAATTAGTTGATAAGCGACTGTCTGCAATTAGTTGGTGGATCTATAGGATAATTGGTGCTATAATTAGGGCATGACCAAACCATAATTTAGTCTTCCAATAATTCAACCTTTTTGCTCTTTATGCTTTTCCTGAATTTAAATTCTTGCATGACCAAACGAGGGTTAATTTAGGAAAAAAGAATATTAATCGCGAATGACCAAACGAATTAATAGTTTTAGTAAAGGGATTGGTAATTAAGTAAAATAAGGGAATTTAGGTAAGATTAGACATAGGAGGTATCGAAGCTTGCAAGGATTGGTAATCATCAAACTATTTTTCGTCTAAACAATATATAATCTCGACTAGTTTGGTACTTGTTAATTAATCCCTGTGGATACGATAATCTTTTAAACTACTTCTACGAAAGAGTACACTTGCTCTAAGTGTGTTTTTAACGCAACAAGTTTTTGGCGCCGTTGTCGGGGATTAATTTAACAATATTAAACAAAAAAGATTTTTATTGCTTTAAACAAAAAAATATACAAAAAAATTGCTAATACTTTCCAAAGAGATTGCTGCAGTTAACCTATTTTGAAGATAAAAGTCTAAATCATGGTTAAGACCCTTGGAGATTATATTAAAGAGGCAGAGGCACAAAGAAATTTTGAGAACTCATATTGGTATGTGCCTCAGTGCCAAATCCCAATTTCTCCTCCTCCTTATGACCCTTATTTGGATTATTGTAATGACTATGAGCAACCTCCTTATTCCTCCCACTGGGATAATTATGAGCCACTACAAGTGCAGAGGCAAGAAGAGGAAAAGTCAGATGCCAATGAGGTCTTGCCCAAACCGATGGAGCGAATAATTGAAAGACTTGACAGATTTGAGAATAATATAGAGAATCGGTTGTCAAAAATTAGTGATATGATAGCACTGGCAACTCAGTTGGCTCAAGAAACTCAGTTTTCACAAACTAAGTGTACCCCGACCTTGGAAATTGAGCAATACAGTGCCTTTGAGAGAAGAATTGATAATAGAATTGATACCTTGGGTGATATAATTGATACTTGGGGGGATAGATTTGATACCATGACAAACCAAATCTCAAGTATCATTGCTTTGTTATCTCAAGAGGCCCAACAAACTCCTTATTCACAAATTGAGCAAAACAAAGATAATATTCTTAGTAGTGATGAAGTGTTCTCCGAAGAAGATAATCTAGAGGAAGAAGCTCTAGAGAAAGATGAAGAGACTCCTACTGAAGGGAGTCAAATCAAAATAATAGATCCTACTGAGGGGAGTCAAATTGAGATAACAGATTCCATTGATGAGAGCGGTTATGAGGAGAATGAAAAAGATCAACGGGTTCTTGATTTGGAGAAAGAGGAGAAAACCCAAATTTCTGGACAAATTGTCTTAACCATTAATGATGCTGTAATTGAGGTTAATAAGGGGAAAGTAACTTTAAGGAGTTGTAAAGAAGATGATGTTATTAAAGATTTAAATTTCAATGAAAATTTATCTTCTTTAACTTCTCATTATTTTGATGATGTGGTTGAAAACTAATATTTTTGGTGATCTAAAGATGCAGGACCTTTTGAAAAATATTCTTATTATGCTGGATCCTAGTATAGTGGTGGAGGGAGATACAGTAAAAATATCACCATCATTTGAAGTTCATCCACCACATGGAAAAAGAAAGAACAATGTGAACCACATAGTAAGAAAGCTAAGAAGGTGCACCGCGTTGGATGTAAAGTTTACTCTTGGAGAGCCCCCTGATTAAGCACCAACTATCGTCAGGCTCATGACGTTAGACAAGCGCTTCGCAGGAGGCAACCTGTGTTTTATTTTCAGTTATTTTTGTTTTCTTTTTGTTTTCTTTTGTTTTTAGGAACAAGCTCCAACTACAAGCTCTCTCAGGAAAGTCACTTTTACTCTCTCTCATTTATTTGTTTCTGTGCCAATTTGATATTTTGCATTGAGGACCATGCTTCATGCTAATGTGGGGGAGGAGAGTATATTTTGCCATTTGGTCTCTATTAGTGCACATACCTGATAACTCATATTTAAATGAGTTATTTATGCTCACTCAAAGATAAATCATGCAAGTTCTCTAGCAATATAAGAGTAGTTTAAGTAGTTTTCTGTTAGTTTCTTATTTCTTAGTTAGTTAGGGGCTTAATTAGGAGTTCTGTGCATTTTGGCACCAATAGGTGCCTTTGAGAGCGTTTTGATGCTTTTTGTGTTTGTGCAGTAAAGAGCTGAACGTGGCCACGTCCCTCACCACGTCTGTAGAAAGGGAAGCAGAGCAAGAGTGAAAGATCTCAGTTTTGGCGCGCTAGCAATGATGGTCAAAGATTTAAAAAGTCAGAAGATCTTCTATTCCCTATGTGCTGACGAGGATGACGCCATTTGTAGCCTTGCATCTGATGTCGATCGGAAGAGCAAACAGGCTTGGTAGGTGGGCAAGTGACATCAGCAACACGTGACCAAGCTGACTATATATGGAAGACTCATCCCTCTCTCAGGGCAGACGCACACACTTCTGAAATCACTCCAGTCCATCCCTTCATCATCTATCTTCCTCCATTTCAGAGAAAGTGTCTCAAAGAAGTTCTGGATACAGACTTCTTCATTTTTACTTGTCTCAAACTCCATTTTTATTTTCTGCGCAAACCACTATCAGAAGGTTCGGGCGTTGTAGCGTCTATACACAGCGTGCATCTTTGGAAGATTACATAGGTGTATCTTTTGCACTTAGTGTCTTTCCATCTATGTATGGTATTTGGATTTTAACTCCTTATCATTCTGTAAAGATGCTCAACATGAGCTAAACATTTTGTAGTTGGGTTGTTGTTTGCATGTAATGAATTTCTAGTTAAATGTTATGAAGTATTGACACTTATATGTTTTAAATCTGTGCATGATACTTTTTCCAAACTTGTTTTGAAGTTGGCCTCTTAAAATAAGTAGATTCATAGGTGCAGACATGGTCTATGAAAAGAACTCAAAGATTTATATGAACGAAAAAGTGCACTAAAGACATTTAGGCATTTTTATCTAAGTCTAGACATAGAATGGATAATAGTTCATAGAACACTGCTGTGGGTACTTAAAATACAGGAGTGGGCTTACTTAGAACCTAGACATAGGACCTCACAATCTTTGGAAGCTCGACGTTTTGTGGTGAAAGGCACAACTCTTTTTAAAAGCAGCGTTCAAGCGTTATAAGCGTCTATACGAGAATAGCATTTATGCGTAATAGCATGTAAAGCGTTATAACGTCTGACTAGAGAGGATTTACTAGCATGCAGCAATCCAACTCATTCTCATCCATATTCACAACCACTATCTTGTTTACTTGTTTTATTTATGTTTTTAGTATTAATACCAACTTTTAGTGCCGATTTGTTACTTGTTTCACTTGTGTTTTTAAGACTTGAACTTTGAAAGTAAACCAATCCTCGTGGGAACGATCTCTTAGTTTTATCCACTTTATTACTTGTACGACGTGTATACTTGCACTGATATTGCGACTACAACATGAACGCAACAATACCCACTATATATGTTGATAGCATTTTTTTCTGGCTTGTTTTGCATGAATTATGCTTAAATTGAAAAAAAAAAGATAGAGATTATGCCTATAGGGTACTCCATAATAAATTCACTTGACAGACTTGTGCTTAATTATAATTGTGGGGTTGTTCTTAGGAAGCTGATAATTAGAATTTGTGCCTATTGAGTACTTTTTGTGAACTAGCTTCTAAATGTGAGATCTGAGCCTATGCGTAACTATGCTGTGCTCAACTCCTCTCATTTACAAACAGGCATTGCAAGACCAACCCTTCATACAGGTCACTTTGAATTCAAACAAATGATGTTCCAAATGCTGCAAACTGCAGGTCAATTTGGGGGTTTTCCTAAAGAAGATCCTTATGCACACCTAAGGCAATTTTTGGATGTGTGTAGCAATTTTATTATCCCTGGAGTCTCAGAAGATGCTTTCAGACTGAAGCTATTCCCTTATTCTCTCAAGGATAAAGCCAAAAATTGGTTGAACTCCTTAGAGCCAAATTCAATTCACACTTGGGATGAGCAAGCTGAAAAGTTTCTTGGAAAATACTTCCCTCCCAATAAAAATGCTAAGTTGAGAAATGATATCACTTCCTTCAAACAAAGGGAAGGGGAATCACTATTTGAGGCTTGGGAAAGGTGGAAGGAATTACTGAGAATGTGCCCACACCATGGCATTCCTGTGGTTATTCAAATGGAGACTTTTTATAATGGTCTAGATCAACCTACCAGACTTATACTTGATGCTTCATCAGGTGGTGTCATTTTGAACATGTCCTTCTCTAAGGCATGCAAGCTTATAGATGACATAGCCACCCATAATTCCCATTGGCCATCTGATAGATTTACTCCTGGAAAGAAGGCGGGTGTCCATGAGATAAGTGAAGTAACTGCTCTTTCTGCTCAGGTTGCTACCCTGACCAACATGATCAAAACTATGAGCACTCCAAACGTGGCCACGTCTGAAAGACAGACTGCTGCAGCTGTTGAACCTACACCTACTGGGGGAGTAGTGTGTGTTTATTGTGAAGAAGGGCATGTCTATGAAGAGTGTCCTTACAACCCTCAGTTTGTAAACTTTGTATCTCAGAACAAAGGTAACAGTCCCTACTCCAACTCCTACAACTCAAATTGGAGAAATCACCCAAACTTTGGGTGGAGAAACAACAATGCTTTGAATGCTAGCAATACTGCTCCTGCAATACCTCCAGGATTTCCCCCTCAACAACAACAACAGAGGCAGTATGTGCAGAATAACAACAATAGCAACTTGGAGGCCATGATGAAAAGCTTCATAAGTGATTGTAAGACAACTTTGCAAACTCATGAGTCTTCAATCAAAACTCTAGAAAACCAAATTGGGCAGATAGCTTCAGCTCTTACTCAAAGACAGAATGGATCTCTCCCATCTACAACTGAAACACCATCATCATCATCTAATCCAAATGGTAACAATGGGGGAGGTGCTCAAGTAAATGCTATCTCATTAAGAAGTGGTACTGAATATCCTGAGCCACCCATGCCTGTGGAGAAAGAGGTGCCAGAAAAGGAGAAAGAGAAAGGGACGGAGGCAAGCACAAGTGGAGAAAAAGAGAAGGATACCCCAGATATTGTGATGTCTAAACCAGACGTTACAACGTCTAATTTTGAACCAGGAATCAAGACTGTGCCTAAGCTTGTACCTGAATATCCTCCTCCACCCTACCCTCAAAGACTAAAGAAAGCTCATGAAGATAAGCAATTCAGCAAGTTCATGGATATGTTAAAGCAGCTACACATCAACCTTCCTTTGGTTGAAGCTCTACAACAGATGCCAAATGTAACACCCCTTTTCTACCCTTATATTACGTGTCATTTATCAGAGTAATTCTTTTTCAAAAATAAAAATTGTTTTAATTGATAGAAAAGAAATGCTACAGCTTCCTTAAAAACTCATCAAATATGCACTCTTCAAATTTGTGCAATCAAACATCGGTTATGGAAAATCCCATCCTCATAAAACACAATCGCAGCGACATAAACACCAACTCACCAAATACTCTCAAACACGTCTCAATGTAACAATAAAAATCAGTATACAACTATTAAAAAAATTATCCAACTCCACCCACGCCCCCTAGGTGTTACTGAGATCGTCAGAAGGCGACACAACAATACATCCCAAAACTAAAAGAATAAGGCAAAGCAAGTCCTTCACTTGCGGTACTACTGCGGCGTTGCCACAATAGAGCAACATTCCAAGGAGAAGGGGTGAGAATTTCAATGGAACATAATCGGATACATAATAGAGGATGAGAGCGAGACAATCACAAGGTATCATCATCATCACCACATCATAAATACACAACACCAGCCCAATCATGACAAAGAACAACTCACGATTATGATTATGTATGAAAATGCAACCCACACGCGGGCATATGCATGATGGTACCATATCATCTTTAAAAACCACTCAAGGCATATCTTCATCATAGAAGAAAAACCACTCAAGGCATAACATCATCAATATTAGTCATAGTATGCACATGCCATGAGACTCTATAACACATGTGCAACTCAATCAACACTCACTCGGAGTACTCATCATCATCATCATAGAAGAAATAACCACTCAAGGCATGTCATCATAAAACACTCGTAGAGTGTATTAAATCATTCACATCACAATCTTAAATAACACATCATCAAAATCACGAATCATAATACACATATCCTCACCATCATTCAAGTACATATATATATATATATATATATATATATATATATATATATATATATATATATATACTTCATTTGTCTTTTAGATTAGGGTGTTATAAAATAGTGCAATCGATTGACTATGGGATTACTCAGTAATCGATACTACTTGCAATGTGCATTGGCCACCTTTGCAAGACTCTCGTGTGATGCCCTTGTAAATACACCAGCGAAAGAAATTCTGACCTTAGTGGTAAACCACAGTCTAGCCATAGTCAATTAGCACCCTAGTAGTATAACGGTTCACCGAGACTCATTTATATAACATAGCATCACAAATTTTTTTTTTGTTAAGAATCGTCACGTTTCAATTCGGGAAGACACCTAAGATTTTCAAAAGAGGAATCGATTCATAGCTACTTGTTTTCAAAAGAGGAATCGATTCATAGCTACTTGTTTTCAAAAGAGGAAAATCGATTCAGTGCTTCATTTCTAAAGAGAGGAATCGATTCCTTGCTTCTATTTTGAAGAGGGAAATCGATTCTTGCCTTCATTTCTAAAGGGATGAATCGATTCCTTGCTTCATTACTAAGGGGGAAATCGATTCTTGCCATCATTTTTAAAGGGATGAATCGATTCCTTGCTTCATTACTAAGGGGGAAATCGATTCTTGCCATCATTTTTAAAGGGATGAATCGATTCCTTGCTTCATTACTAAGGGGGAAATCGATTCTCGCCATCATTTTTAAAGGAATGAATCGATTTCTAGCTTTGTATTTAAAGAAGGAAATCGATTTCTGGCTTCTATTTAGAGCCCAGAATCGATTTCCAAGTTACATTTTTTTGAGGAAAACCATCGATTCTCTAAAACTCACCATTACATACATCATCTAGAGACAATCAAATCAACCACAACAAATCAATCCCAATTTCATCAATTTCATCGAAATCAACCAAACTCCTCAACAATAATAAATCAATCAAACATCAACAATTCCAGCCACAAAATCAAATCCCACAAACCCCTCAAAACCCCATTATATACTCGATCATGTTAAATCAAAACGCTCACCCTTACCTCTTAAACGTAAGATCCGAAGAAAACGATTGAAGGCATCACACGTAACCACCGCAACACACGAACCAAATCTTTGAGGACCGGCGAAATTCTTCTTCTTCTTCTTCCCTCTCCTAGCGCCGCGCAACCCTTCTCCTCCCTTGCTCTCTCTAAATTTCATTTTTCCTTCTCTGAATGAAAATGGGAGTGAGGGTTTCGCATAACCCTTGGGGTTAAGCTGTGGGCCTTTCACGCATTGGGCTCACAGCTACACCCCCCACTACTACTCGATCCCACTCCTACACAAAACATGATATTCACCTTTAATTTAATTAACTCACGCTTCAACTAAATTAATAATTCAACTAATCAAATTAATTAAACTAATTAAATTATTTTATTTTATTTTTTAGGGGTGTTACAACTCTCCCCCTTAAAAGAATTTCGCCTCGAAATTCCAACGATTCAAGCCGACAACAAAAGTATTCCTCTACTAGAAGTCCTTGTTGTTCTAGGGGTTGTTATCCGTTATTCTATATTCTGTCTCGAATTCTCCGAACTCAACTAGAGTTCCCTAGAGCAATGCACACATCTCTACACTCTAACTCCAGTACTAAAACTATTATCTCAAGTCACCAAGTTTAACTCGACTACCCAACACAATCAAATAAGATGGTCTCGGTGACAATCACTATGGGTTTATTCAATGAAACCCCATATCTTAAAGCTCACTTTATAAGCTTGAAAGCCAAGTCGTATCCCATACAAATAATTAATCTACTTTTCACAATTACTAATCATACTATAGTAGGCTTGTAGAAGCAACATTTTCGAATGTTCTCAACAAGGCATGGCTTACTACCGCTCCCTAGTCTCAACTTAAGGTATGTATCCTCATCTCTTACCTCACGGACTATGTACTTTTAGTCCATGCACAAAACTGCCAAAACTCCACTAAGAACACCAAACCCAAGAACAATTTTAGACTCTCATTAGAAAAGAACAACAGTCATTCATATACACCTTTAAGTGCAATTAATGAATATCATACCACCGTGTCTCATTATAAATTATTACACAAATTATCACGTGTTGTAGCCTCACAGCTACCTCGTATCACTCACTCGTCCACCACTCATCAAATACTAAAACATCGTCTCTAAGGCAAAGGACAGCCACATCCACTTACTCTTATTCTCAACATAACGACCGCTTGAAAAATATAGAAACAGTGCCTATAAGGTTTAATATAACGGCATACTCAATTCAAGGACACGACGCGACACCAATAAATAAACTGCACATCTACAGCACGACAATAGCAACTCAAGAAACATAAAACCAACACTTTAATTTTTGGGAAAACGTACGTCCACCTTTAGTAAACATCCTCGTAAGATTTTGGGTAAACAGTGTGCTTAAAATCGAGTATACAATACATTTAATTTGTAAGAACGATGACAACACCGTAACCTTTTTATTTATAATAACAACAATAATCACACCCTTTTTATTTATAAAACATCAGAAAACTTAATTCGAAAACGACAACAAGACGAAGAAGAAAAGAAAATAAACAGCAGCTCTTCGGCGCAAAACCACATCAAAAACAACAAAGAAACAAAGCGGTGTGAAAACAAAGAACATTAATAAGGTGTGAATAAAGTGGTCTTCTAGTCTTGCGACAACAACAAAAAACACAGAGTGAAAATAATGCTTCCTTTTAGCGCGCAACAGCAGTGAAAACAGAACGTTTACAACACAAAAACAGCGCCTCATTTTCATAAAACGGCAATACAATTATTTCATAAAAACAGCAACTCATTTTATAAACATAAACCGCAACACAGCAACTCATTTTTAAGCAAACAGCAGCGTTTTTATGTAGCAGACAGCAGCATTTTGTTTTGAAAAACTTCAAGACAACAACTCTTTTAGTTGGCAAACAACAGCACTTTAAGTTGACATAACAGCAGCATTTGTATTCTTTTCAAAACAGCAACAGCGTACAATTTAAGTCACCACACATAGCATTTTCTCAATGTATTCTCAATTTCGTTTACCATCTAAACACATATTGCAATCACCACATACAACTCAACATTCAATTAAAACTAGGACATATCATACATCATATCTCAAATCGATTTCTAGGTACTCAATCATCTGCCCTCAATCATTTATATATATGAAAATCGATCCTAACCCCCATCAAATCACCTAACTCACAATTTCAATCCTTCACCTCATATAACAATCCCAACACAATCGATTTCCTCAAGCCCTAACTACCCATACACCCATCAAAATCCATTATTAACGTTAGACCCACCTTTACACATGTATATTGAGACTCATCACAACATTGCAGCAAGTTGTAGTGATAACACAACTTAAGGTAATCAACAGAACATCAAACCTAAAGCATTAATTCACAAGTAAAATATACTAACACAAAACACTTTATGCTTAATTAAAGTAAATTAAATACATTTGTGAGCATAAACAATTTTCAACTAGTTTAATAGAATCTCAAAAGCGGTCTCAATACAAATTTTACTCGTAAATCATAAAACCATGTAACGCAAATCATCGAAGAACGAAGGTACCAAAAATAGATCACGAAAACACAAGATGGCACCAATTTTAAATTCACAAAAGTATGAAGGATACAAATCAATACATAAAAGATAGATTTCACACTGTCACACATTGCGAACAATTAAACACAAAGTAAAAGCAAGAATAAACTAGAAACATAGAATATAGTCAATATTTGAAATCATGTCATTTATCTATACTCCCGAAAATAAAAGAATTCGGTAAGTCTAGCACTTGGTAAGGAAAATATTTCTCATAGTAATCAAGGCATTAGAGGTCGTTCGTTGTGAAATGGCAACTCAAAAATATTTTCTCTTGGGGTCATAAAGAGTTAGTGACATGCTTCGTAGGAGAGAAAATAGAGCATACAATACTACATCACCGATCAATTTTGCACATCGTTAATATATAATTAAACACGAGCACGAACATCATCAGTTTAACTTTAGAGTTTCATACATGAAGTTGTGTTTTGAGTAAAAGTGCTAGAACATCTCTAGGCCCCTATAAAAGAAAGAAATCGAGATAACACAATGCAATTAAGTAAATGTCATTTCATCTCGCGGTGGCTTCACAACATCCCACATTTAGAAAAAATCGAGCAATTGAGAGAAACGAAATAAATAAATAAATATTGTAAAAATGTAGTTATCATTAAAATCTTTTCATCTACAATCTCGCTCAAAGGAATCAACAACTATAGCAATTACGGGAAAAATTATACTTATAGTAATCGAATATCACAACACGCTAGTTGTCCGGTGAAAACCTTATATAGATAACCAAGCAATTGTAAGCACTTAGTTTAGAGCATCATAAGCAAATAAAAGAAACACGTTATAAAAACTTTGAATAAGACATAGTAATGTTTACTTAGACAAGATAAACACATTTTTGAGTATTCCATAAAATAGTGGTTAAACACAAGAGTACCCGCAGAGTCAATAAACATTTTAATTTTCACTCTCCAAAACAACATAATGCAACCAACCACAACAAAGCCAAGTCATAGAAGCACAGACTAGTAAAGTTAGAATTCATAGAACAGTTACTAAACAAAAATCACAGATTGTATGAATTCAAAGATCACGAAACAACAAAGTCACAAGATAGGGCCTAAATACAAGGTTCACACAGAAAACACTCGATTGGCCCACAACACACGGTCTAAAGGGAATATTGAGACTCTATAACACATGTGCAACTCAATCAACACTCACTCGGAGTACTCATCATCATCATCATAGAAGAAATAACCACTCAAGGCATGTCATCATAAAACACTCGTAGAGTGTATTCGTCATTCACATCACAATCTTAAATAACACATCATCAAAATCACGAATCATAATACACATATCCTCACCATCATTCAGTACATATATATATATATATATATATATATATATATATATACTTCATTTGTCTTTTAGATTAGGTGTTATAAAATAGTGCACTCGATTGACTATGGGATTACTCAGTAATCGATACTACTTGCAATGTGCATTGGCCACCTTTGCAAGACTCTCAGTGATGCCCTTGTAAATACACCAGCGAAAGAAATTCTGACATTAGTGGTAAACCACAGTCTAGCCATAGTCAATTAGCACCCTAGTAGTATAACGGTTCACCGAGACTCATTTATATAACATAGCATCACAAATTTTTTTTTTGTTAAGAATCGTCACATTTCAATTCGGGAAGACACCTAATATTTTCAAAAGAGGAATCGATTCATAGCTACTTGTTTTCAAAAGAGGAAAATCGATTCAGTGCTTCATTTCTAAAGAGAGGAATCGATTCCTTGCTTCTATTTTGAAGAGGGAAATCGATTCTTGCCTTCATTTCTAAAGGGATGAATCGATTCCTTGCTTCATTACTAAGGGGGAAATCGATTCTTGCCATCATTTTTAAAGGGATGAATCGATTCCTTGCTTCATTACTAAGGGGGAAATCGATTCTTGCCATCATTTTTAAAGGGATGAATCGATTCCTTGCTTCATTACTAAGGGGGAAATCGATTCTCGCCATCATTTTTAAAGGAATGAATCGATTTCTAGCTTTGTATTTAAAGAAGGAAATCGATTTACGCTTCTATTTAGAGCCCGAATTGATTTCAAGTTACATTTTTTTGAGGAAAACCATCGATTCTCTAAAACTCACCATTACATACATCATCTAGAGACAATCAAATCAACCACAACAAATCAATCCCAATTTCATCAATTTCATCGAAATCAACCAAACTCCTCAACAATAATAAATCAATCAAACATCAACAATTCCCGCCACAAAATCAAATCCCACAAACCCTCAAAACCCCATTATATACTCGATCATGTTAAATCAAAACGCTCACCCTTACCTCTTAAACGTAAGCTCCGAAGAAGACGATTGAAGGCATCACACGTAACCACCGCAACACACGAACCAAATCTTTGAGGACCGGCGAAATTCTTCTTCTTCTTCTTCCCTCTCCTAGCGCCGCGCAACCCTTCTCCTCCCTTGCTCTCTCTAAATTTCATTTTTCCTTCTCTGAATGAAAATGGGAGTGAGGTTTCGCAAAACCTGCAGGGTTAAGCTGTGTGGCCTTTCACGCATTGGGCTCACAGCTACACCCCCCACTACTACTCGATCCCACTCCTACACAAAACATGATATTCACCTTTAATTTAATTAACTCACGCTTCAACTAAATTAATAATTCAACTAATCAAATTAATTAAACTAATTAAATTATTTTATTTTATTTTTCGGGGTGTTACACCAAACTATGCTAAGTTCCTAAAGGACATCATCACCAAAAGAAGAAGGCTAGGGGAGTTCGAAACTGTTGCTTTAACTGAGGAATGTAGTTTAATTATGCAGAATAAACTCCCTAGAAAACTCAACGATCCTGGCAGTTTTACTATACCATGCTCCATTGGAGATTTTTACATTGGCAAAGCTTTATGTGACTTGGGAGCAAGTATCAACTTGATGCCCAAGTCCATTTATGATAAACTTGGTATAGGAACTGCCAGACCTACTTCTTTAAGTCTCACTTTAGCTGATAAAAGTAGAGTTTATCCTGAGGGCATATTAGAAGATGTTTTAATTAAAGTTGACAAGTTTGTTTTTCCAGTGGATTTTGTTATTTTAGATTTTGATGCAGATAAAGAAGTTCCCATCATTTTGGGGCGACCATTCCTAGCTACTGGAAGGACAATCATTGATGTGCAGAAAGGAGAATTGATCATGAGAGTCAATGACCAAGAAGTCAAGTTCAACGTTCTCAATGCACTTAAGTATCCAGACCCTAACACAGAAGAATGTTCTTATGTGGTTGCCATTGATCATGTGGTTCAAAAGCAATTCAATAAAGACAATGATCACTTGGAAAAGATTCTGGGAAATGTTGAAATACAAGAGTTGTTAGCAGGAGAAGCTGATCCTCAAGACGTTATAACGTCAACTGCAGACGTGGTCACGTCTGATTCTCCTGTATCCAAATCATGGACAAAGAGATACGAATCTTTGGGGCAAGAGGAATCAAATCTCAAGAAGAATGTGCCTTCCATTACAGAACCACCTACATTGGAACTGAAGGTGTTACCTGATCATCTAAAGTATGTCTTTTTAGGGGAAAATGATTCCTTACCTGTGATCATTTCTTCTAAACTCTCTCAAGAGCAGGAAAATGATCTCATTATTACCTTGAAGAGACATAAGAAAGCAATTGGCTGGCAAATGGCCGATATCAAGGGTATCAGTCCCACAATCTGCATGCATAGAATTGTCTTGGAAGAAAATGCCAAGAATAGCATTGAAGGGCAGAGGAGATTGAATCCGATAATGAAGGAGGTGGTAAAGAAGGAGATCATCAAGTGGTTGGATGCAGGAATCATCTACCCCATTAGTGATAGCTCATGGGTGAGCCCAGTACAGTGTGTGCCAAAGAAGGGTGGAGTTACTGTGGTGACAAATGATAAGAATGAATTGATTCCAACAAGAACAGTAACAGGCTGGAGGATATGCATGGATTATAGGAAGCTAAACAAAGTAACTAAGAAGGGTCATTTCCCTCTCCCATTCATTGATCAGATGCTAGACAGACTTGCAGGCAAGGACTTCTATTGTTTCCTTGATGGTTATTCAGGCTATAACCAGATAGCCATTGCTCCTGAAGATCAAGAGAAGACAACATTCACTTGTCCCTATGGCACCTTTGCTTTCAGAAGGATGCCATTTGGACTGTGCAATGCTCCTGCAACATTTCAAAGGTGAATGATGGCCTTATTTTCTGATTTTATTGAAAACTCCATGGAAGTTTTTATGGACGATTTCTCAGTCTACGGAGATTCATATAAGGCGTGCCTGGATAACTTGGAAGGAGTTCTGGTAAGATGTGAGGAAACCAACCTAGTTCTCAACTGGGAGAAATGTCACTTTATGGTACAAGAAGGGATTGTGTTGGGACATAGGATCTCAAAGAAAGGACTATTGGTGGACAGAGCAAAAATTGATGTTATTGACAAGCTACCTCCACCAACAACTATAAAAGGGGTCAGAAGTTTTTTAGGATATTCTGGGTTTTACAGAAGATTTATTAAAGACTTCTCAAAAATTTCCAAACCCTTGTGTCTGCTATTGCAACGTGACAACGTCTTCAACTTTGATGAACAATGTCATGAAGCTTTCAAGAAACTGAAGACTGCCTTGGTAACTGCTCCAGTGATAGTCATTCCAGATTGGTCTAAACCATTCGAGTTAATGTGTGATGCAAGTGATTACGCAGTAGGAGCTGTATTGGGGCAAAGGTATGGCAAAATTTTTCACTCTATTTATTATGCTAGTAAAACCTTAGATGATGCCCAATTGAATTATACTGTAACTACAAAAAAGTTATTGGCTGTTGTATTTGCCTTTGATAAGTTTAGATCTTACTTGGTGGGTGCAAAAGTTATTGTTTTTACTGATCACTCAGCCATCAAATATTTAATTGCTAAAAAAGATGCAAAGCCAAGGCTTATTAGATGGGTTCTCCTCCTCCAAGAATTTGACTTGGAAATCCGTGATAAAAAGGGGGTGGAGAACCAAGTTGTTGATCACCTTTCTAGGCTTGAGAATGTTGATGCAGGTACAGGTGAAGAGGAGATAAGAGAAAAATTCCCTGATGAGAGACTGTTATCGGTAGCCAGAATAGCTGAAGACGTTACCACGTCTATGGTAATTTCGTCAAACGTTATAACGTCTGATGCTACTGCACCATGGTATGCTGACATAGTTAACTTTCTTGTTAGCAAGATTGTGCCTGTAGGCTTCAACTACCAGCAAAGAAAGAGGTTTTTCCACATTGTGAAGCAATATTTCTGGGATGAGCCCTATTTGTACAAAATGTGCCAAGATCAGTTACTGAGAAGATGTTTGGCTGAAGAAGAACAACTCCATGTGTTGCAGCAATGTCATTCAGCACCTTATGGTGGACATTTTGGAGGTACTAGAACTGCTGCTAAAGTATTACAATCAGGATACTATTGGCCAACAATTTTCAAGGACGCTCATGAGTTGGTAAAAAGCTGTGACAAATGCCAAAGGACAGGAAACATATCAAACAAGCAAGAAATGCCATTAACAAATATTCTTGAAGTTGAGCTATTTGATGTGTGGGGCATGGATTTCATGGGACCATTTCCTATGTCTCATGGAAACCTATACATTCTGGTAGCTGTGGACTACATGTCAAAATGGGTTGAAGCTGTAGCATTGCCCAACAATGAAGCCAAATCAGTCAGTAAGTTTCTCAAAAAGAATATCTTCACAAGATTTGGTACTCCAAGAGCTATAATAAGTGATGAAGGTTCTCATTTCTGCAACAAGCTAATTGAGAACCTGTTGGCTAAGTATGGAGTGAAGCACAAAGTAGCTACAGCTTATCACCCCCAAACCAGTGGTCAAGCAGAGATCTCCAACAGAGAAATCAAAAGAATACTTGAGAAGATGGTTGGTCCCAATAGGAAGGAATGGTCATTGCACTTGGATGATGCACTATGGGCTTATAGGACAGCATACAAGACACCATTGGGCATGTCCCCATACAAGCTAGTCTATGGTAAAGCATGTCATCTACCAATTGAACTCCAGCATAAAGCCCATTGGGCATTGAAGCAACTAAACTTAGATCATACAAAGGCTGGTGAAGCAAGGCTTCTGCAGTTAAATGAACTGGAAGAATTCAGGCACCATGCCTATGAAAATTCAGCAATCTACAAAGAGAAGACCAAGAGGTGGCACGACCAAAGAATACAAAGGAGAGAGCTGGTAGAAGGACAACCAGTGTTGTTGTTCAATTCAAGACTAAAATTGTTTCCTGGGAAGTTAAAGTCTAGATGGTCAGGACCTTTCAAGCTAGTGAAAATCTATCCTTATGGTGCTGTGGACTTGCTTGATGAAAAGACCAATACCATTTTCAAAGTCAATGGCCAAAGGGTGAAACAATATCATGGAGAGCATGTGGAAAGGGACAAGACCCAATTGTCCTTCAACAACCCTTGAATTTATAAGGGAAAAGTCTGGCTGAAGAAACTTAAAGCAAGCGCTCTTAGGAGGCAACCCAAGGCTTTTTATTAACCAACAATTTTTTGTGTCTGTTAATTATCGTTTTTGTAGGAATGAAGGCTGAAGAAAGGAGAGAGTCAAAGGTGGTAGACGTTATAACGTCTAGGTGTACCCAGAACGTTGTCACGTTTGCTGTCTGGGCCAAGTTTAAATGAAAAAGAAGAGAAAAGTAGTCAAGACAAGTTCAAACTTAGTCAAAGGCGTAAGTGATGACGTGGTTGAAATCATTTCTCTCTGCAACACTAGCGTGGTAACTGACCACGACATCACCCTCCTCCCTAACTTGTCTAATCAACGGTTACCTTTCCCATTACTCCACTCCACCACTTCTCAACTTCCCATAACCATTTCCCCATAAAAACCAGCCGGTTACCATCATCAAACCACCCACAACCACTCTCTAACCTTTCTTTCTCTCTGAAACCACAACCCTACCCTTACTTCTCAAAATCCCAGAATTTCAAAACCCCTCATTGTTCTTCCAAAAAACCCTTCGCAAACACCATGACCAAAGTTAAGCAATCTGCTGCCAAATCTTCTGGAAAAGGCAAGAATGTTGACCTAAGCTCATCCTCAGCCCCAATCCCAGAAATCCCTAATCCATCAAAGAAGAAAGCCCTGCTTCCAGAAAGGGGTTTTAGCCTGGAAAGCCCAAACTCTGATTTCCTTGCAACCGTCGCAACGTTAGGATGGCAGAAATTCATAGTGCACCGAAAGGAGTATATTGCAACGCTAGTGCATGACTTCTACAAAGGAATAGTTGAAAGAACTGATGGAGAGCCATCAATCGTATCAAAAGTGCGAGGTGAAGAAGTGAAGTTCAGCGTGAGAGTGATCAATGACTATTTTGGTCTAGGGTATTATGGCAAGGCTGTGGAGACAAAGCAGAAGACTTATGGGATGGCATAAATGGAAGCAATCAAGGAAAGAATATGTGCTGAAGGAGCTGTGTGGGAAAGGAGTGGTGACCTTGGAAGCGAGTTCAAAATCCTGAAAAGGTATCTGTGTGATGAAGCCAACACCTGGTTTCATTTCATTAGGCATTGCTTGATACCTACCTCTCACACCTCCTGGGTAGACAAGGAAAGACTAATTTCTATTGATGCAATTATGTCAAAAGACAAGATTGAAGTTGGCAAGCTAATCAACCGGGAAATGAACAAGTGGAAAAACAGAAAGGATGGGTATTTGTACTTCCCTTGCTTAATTACTGATCTGTGTATGGAGGCCGGAGTAGAGATTGAAGCCACCAAGCTGAGGGAGCAGCCCCAAGGACCCTTCTCAACAAAGTTCAAGGCTAGGGTAAGAACTGCAGGAGCCACCACATCTGTTGATGCGCAGACGTTGCAACGTCTGGAGGAGCAGCAGAATAGCTTGGCCAAATTTGTCAAAGAACAGTTCGAGTGGCAGAAGAAGGTCTTTGCGCAGGTATCAAAAGGCAAGATGGTGATTGAAGAGCCTGTGCTCCCTGAGTGGATGCAAGAGGAGGATGAAGACGATGTGCCCCTATCAACAATCCAACTTAGGGCAGTAAAGAAGGAAAGGGCCAAGAGAGCAAGAAGCCCAGCAAAAAGAAAGAGCCCAGCAAAGAAGAAGCAGAAAAAGGTAAGTAGTGAGGAAGAATTTAATTCTACTGATCTAGATGATATTAGTGAAAATGATGCAGATGAATCAAGAAAGGCAAACATGGAAATCATAAGCGAGGAAGAGGAAGAAGAAAGTTCTGAGGAGAAAGGCAGTTCCAGTGAGAAGACAATCAGTGAAACCGAATCCCCAACAACCCAAACAGTGAAGGAGCGAACCAAGAAACAGCCCAAAACAGCTAACCCTAAACCACCATCACCAAAAGCCACACAACCACCACCTTCACCTCAAGAACCCTCCACCCATGACCAGAACACCCCCAAAACCCCACAATCCAAACCTCAAGACCAACCTATTCCACAACCACCCCCACCCCAACCTGAACCTAAAAAACAACCATCAGCTCCAGAAGTGTAGGGAGGAGACATGGCGACGTCTGAGGCAACCAATGTAGGAAGTAATCCAGACCCACAACTAATGTCCCCACCCAAAAAGACAAGAGTAAAGAGTGTGCCCACCCAAAACCCATTTGGAAGGAAGAAGAGGCAAGAATTAGCAGCTGCAAGCAAAGAAACCCAAGCTAGTGGAGAGCAAGAACAAGCTGAGAAGACCACAGCCAAGAGACAAAAGCTACCAGTAAGGAGGAAAGGTGAAAGTTCCAAAGGGAAGCCAGCCACTGCTACTAGTGCAGCATTTGTTGCTGCTAGTGGTTCGGAGGAAGCCCTTGCTGCCATTGCTGAAGAAGGACCTGCAGACGTTATAACGTCTGCTGAAAAAGAGGCTGCAGTTAAACTTGCAGAATTGCAAGTAATGAAAGAGCGTGAAGCTGCAATTGAAAAAGAAAAGGAGCAGGCAATGGAAGAGGCTACTCAGAAATTGGCGGAACACCTCTTGAAGCAAGCCCAAGACAAAGTTGCTGTTATTGGTGGTTCATCCAAAGACGTTGTAACGTCTCAAAAGCCAGAGGTTGAAAAAGCCCAAATGGACCCCAATACAGCACAACAAGTTAACCCTGCAGAACTGGCAATGAAGGCATGGGAAGAAGCCAAGAAGAGGATTGCTGAGAGCAGCGCAAAAATGACCAAGGAAGCTGAAGCTTCAGTTGCTGCTGGTGCGAGCTCAGGTGTGGTAGGATCAGATGAAACAACAACCACCACCACTACAGAAGCAGGAGGAGAGAAAAAGAAGAAGGAAAAGAAGAAGGTGACAGGACAAGCAGGCATTCCAACCAGGCAGAGCGGAAGGCTCAGGTCTGGTTCTTTAAACAAGTAATTCAGCCCTTTAATTTCTGCAGTAGATTAATTTTAGTTTTAAATTTTAGTAGTTTCCTTGTTTATGTTCTGTTTGATTGTTCCTCCCCTATAAAAAAAAACAACAACAAAAGGTTTTCATCATTGAGCAGTGGGGACACTGCTCAACTTTAAGTGTGGGGGGAGAATCCTGATGTTTTAATTTTTTTTTGTTTCTGTTTTGTGCAAGCATGAAATCAAATGCAAAATCAGTTTCTATTCTTACTATGTTAGGCATTAAAAATAATTCTCTTTGGGCTAAGTCTAGTGATGAATGTGTATGTGTGAGTAGCTGATGCATGTTTAGATGAATAGAATTGATTGCTGCTCCCACACAAACTCTGTTTTGAGAAAAGATCTAGTTAGCTAGGGAATATTTTATGCTGAAGCTGGTTTTGGTGAACTTTGGTGATTGTAAAACTTGATTAAAACTTAGAGTAGCAGTAGAAGCTAAGTTTGGGGGTATATCAGGTTGTACTAAGGCTGGGTGCAAAGACTTTAGGATGGTTAGTGCAGGTGTAGTGTGAGCGCAAGGTTGTAACGTCTACCCATAACGTTATAACATATGTCGTGTGTGTTTGTGTAATGTGTTCTGTGTTTCAAACGTTATAACGTCCCACTGGGCAACCCAATAAAAAAAAAGAGAAAAAGAACTCCAAGTGGATTGAATCGAAAGAAAGTTTCTCAGTGATGAGGGGGTTGCAGTCATTCGTGTGTGTGAGTCAGAAAAATAGTTGCACTAATCTAGTCCTAGCATCCAATTAAGACCCTTTGTCATGCTTTAAATTAACCCCCATGTCTTATGTGAAAATGTTAGTCTACTCTTTGTTTTGAAAGATGTTTTGCTCTCACCAAATGGAAACCACTCTTTCATAGGCTAGAATAGCTTCTGAACCTAGCTAGAAATAGAATCAATGCAGAGGTCACACACTCACTTTGGGCAGTAATGAATCTGGAATGTAATCATGCATTGGTGCGTGAGTGTGTAGAGAATTAGCCCCTTGAGAATAATTTTTGATCAAATGATTGAGGGAGAAGGCAACCTGCTGGTGTAGTTGATTTCATGCAATTCTGTTAAAATTTGTTTTGTCTTGATTGCTTGAGGACAAGCAATGATTTAAGTTTGGGGGTGTGATAACTCATATTTATATAAGTTATTTATGCTCACTCAAAGATAAATCATGCAAGTTCTCTAGCAATATAAGAGTAGTTTAAGTAGTTTTCTGTTAGTTTCTTATTTCTTAGTTAGTTAGGGGCTTAATTAGGAGTTCTGTGCATTTTGGCACCAATAGGTGCCTTTGAGAGCGTTTTGATGTTTTTGGTGTTTGTGCAGTAAAGAGCTGAACGTGGCCACGTCCCTCACCACGTCTGTAGAAAGGGCAGCAGAGCAAGAGTGAAAGATCTCAGTTTTGGCGCGCTAGCAATGATGGTCAAAGATTTAAAAAGTCAGAAGATCTTCTATTCCCTATGTGCTGATGAGGATGACACACTGTAGCACTGTACAGTGTCAGTCAGAAGAGCAAACAGGCTTGGTAGGTGGGCAAGTGACATCAACAACACGTGACCAAGCTGACTATATATGGAAGACTCATCCCTCTCTCAGGGCAGACGCACACACTTCTGAAATCACTCCAGTCCATCCCTTCATCATCTATCTTCCTCCATTTCAGAGAAAGTGTCTCAAAGAAGTTCTGGATACAGACTTCTTCGTTTTTACTTGTCTCAAACTCCATTTTTATTTTCTGCGCAAACCACTACTGTAAGGTTCAGACGTTGTAACGTCTATACAGCGTGCATGTTGGAAGATTACATAGGTGTATCTTTTGCACTTAGTGTCTTTCCATCTATGTATGGTATTTGGATTTTACCTCCTTATCATTCTGTAAAGATGCTCAACATGAGCTAAACATTTTGTAGTTGGGTTGTTGTTTGCATGTAATGAATTTCTAGTTAAATGTTATGAAGTATTGACGCTTATATGTTTTAAATCTTTGCATGATACTTTTTCCAAACTTGTTTTGAGGTTGGCCTCTTAAAATAAGTAGATTCATAGGTGCAGACATGGTCTATGAAAAGAACTCAAAGATTTATATGAACGAAAAAGTGCACTAAAGACATTTAGGCATTTTTATCTAAGTCTAGACATAGAATGGATAATAGTTCATAGAACACTGCTGTGGGTACTTAAAATACAGGAGTGGGCCTACTTAGAACCTAGACATAGGACCTCTAGTACTAGAAGCTCTGACGTTTTGTGACTGAAAGGCACAACTCTTTTGCAAACAGCGTTCAAACGTTATAACGTCTATACAGAATAGCATTTGTACGTAATAGCATGTAAACGTTATAACGTCTGACTAGAGAGGATTTACTAGCATGCAGCAATCCAACTCATTCTCATCCATATTCACAACCACTATCTTGTTTACTTGTTTTATTTATGTTCTTAGATTTATAACCAAGTTTTAGTGCCGATTTGTTACTTGTTTCACTTGTGTTTTTAAGACTTGAACTTTGAAAGTAAACCAATCCTCGTGGGAACGATCTCTTACTTTTATCCACTTTATTACTTGTACGACGTGTATACTTGCACTGATATTGCGACTACAACACGAACGCAACAATACCCACTATATATGTTGATAGCATTTTTTTTTCTGGCTTGTTTTGCAAGAATTATGCTTAAATTGAAAAAAAAGATAGAGATTATGCCTATAGGGGACTCCATAATAAATTCACTTGACAGACTTGTGCTTAATTATAATTGTGGGGTTGTTCTTAGGAAGCTGATAATTAGCATTTGTGCCTATTGAGTACTTTTTGTGAACTAGCTTCTAAATGTGAGATCTGAGCCTTTATAAGGGGATTGATACTAAATCATAAATTTTTACCCCTTTTATTTCTATGAGTGTGTTTCCCAATTTTCTACATTCTAGAATTTGTCTTTTGAACATTTCAAGGCAAAAATTGATTTGCATCATGTAAAAAGATTTGGGGAATTTAGGTATTTTTCTGGCCTCAGAGTTGTTTGTTGAATTTATCCCTTAGTTGCCCCCTTTTAGCCTATTTGTTATATTTTTTCTTTGGTACCCGGATATAATTTTTTTTCTTTTTTTTGTGGTAACCAATTGAAATTGAATGTGGAGCCACTATTGAAAATTACAATTTTGTCCTATATTTTAGTTGTCTATATTGTCAAGATTGGAGATTGTTCCTATACATTAGTTGTCTATCTTGTTAGGATGACGAAAACAAAAGGAGTGAATCATGTGCTTACAAGAATTTTTCTTACAAAGGAAACAAAATAGAAGTTTTCATGTACTTACCTTTTCTTCCTAAGAAAATGAAAAAAAGTATAGAAAGATAATTTGAAAAAAAGGGAAAGCAAGAAGGAGGAAAAGACACATCAAAAGAATGAAAGAGCCAAAGGGCAAATAAAAAAAAAAACAACAAAAAAGTCTACTCAAGAGAAAAGGTAAATCAAAGAGAGCTGATTCATTAGAAGAAGAGTAAAGAATGAGAGTGAAATTGATTTGAAGTTTGGACAAAAATTGTAAAATAGATAGGAGCTCCATATTTGGTTTCGAAGGTTACTATTTGTATCTTGTTTTTAGCCCTTTAATTATCTCATTCTTCTTATTTCCTACCCTGCATTAATTCACTCTGGCCCCATTACAACCCATGAAACCCCATCTTTTGCATGCATGTGAACTATTTAGTGGAGATTTGGTCAAATTACAAACATATGGTAATGTGCATTTTGTTGAAACTTGAGTGTATATTTTCACTAGTCCCTAAACACTTGTGAGCGAGTGTCATTGTTCACAGAAATGTATTCTTTAGGGACTTGAGTCTCTAATTGGGCAACCTTTTGAGATCTCATATGTTGTATATTATCTATTGTTTGTCATTGTGCTTCTAATTTTGGGTCTATTATTTGGCTATCTCTATTACTTATTTGAAAAATTTTATTTAGCCAGAAAATTTGCTCGAGAACAAGCAAAGGTTAAGTGTGGGGGAGTTGATAAATTCCAATTTAGTGCATTTTAGGGGTGTTTTCAGGTTTTGTTTAGAGCAATAATAACTAATTATACAAATCATTGATTTAATTTGCTCTTTATTTTGCAGAAAGAAAAGATTAAAAACATGAAAGTCCAACTTATATATATATATATATTCCAAACCCTTTAATATTCCAAAATTACACTCACTTGAAAAAAACCCCCACACTATATTTTAACTAGTTCGATGCACGGTTGACCGAACCGGTTCGGATTTGGTTCCACCGAATAGTTCAACTTCCATTCTCGTTTCTCTCCTTTTCTTCCATTTTCACTTTTTCCAATTTCTTCATCCTATTCACGGTTCCATTTTCACTTTTTCATCTCGCACTTGTTGGCCGTTTATTGCCCAGCAATCCCATTTAGTCTTCCTTTGTTTGATTTCACTCAAATCACATGAAATTTGCTTTTGTGATACCAAGTCCGAACTTTCCATCACTATGTGGTTAAAATGTGAACTGATGGTTACTGTATGTTTTCAAAATGGGGCATAGAATAGAATGTAATGAACCTATTATCTAGACAAGTCCAAAGAAGAGCAAATCAGCCCAAGGCCCACAACAAAGAAGAGTATTGGGTATATATGAAAGAAAGTTAAATCAAAAGAGGCATGGAATGAAATGTGTCAAGTCTTCTTCTCTCCCTCTCTCTAATTGTCTTCTCTTCTTTTCTACTTGGGAATGTTCTTGGCCAATTTCTCACTCACACTATTATACTATTGTAATTACATTTGAGGATTTGATTCCACTATTACTTGAATGAATCAATGAATTCCTCATTTATGTGTTTATACTTTACTGTTAATTGTTGAGTGTGTTACATTGGTTCTTTCATTCTCACCGTGGCAGAGCAAACATCATTGAGCTCTCTCTGTGGTGTTATGAAATCAAATTTAGAGACAACACGACAACTTCTGTCCGATTTCAAGTCTTCCATATGGTTGATTCATATAGAGAGATTGACCAATGTATAGAAAAATCTGCACAAGAGATGAAGCAGTCATGTGCAAGAATTCTAGAGCTATTACAAGAAGAAATTGATGCTTCAGAATCGCCGGAAATTGTTTCTTCAGAATCGCGGGATGTTGATACTTCAGAATCGGGTTGTGACGAGATCGATGCTTCCGAATCAACAAATGTTGCGTTTCCGGTTTCTGGCGAAATTCTTCCGCACATGGAGCCGATCGAAGAAAGCTCTGAATCAATAAACGGTGATGTGCTTATTTCCCTTCCGAAACAGCAGATGTTGTCTCTGGTATGTGAGACGCAATCACGCTGGTCTTGTGTTCGACAAAATGTCACAACACAGTTGCCGCCACCGAAACCGCCAGACGCCAATAATGAAGCGGAGAGCGACATAGTTTCGCTTCTTTTTGTGGAACTTGTTCGTGAGCTATTTAATTCATCAATTGTTTGTCTAATTGGCTCATCATCTCCTGATAATGGTGTTCAATTTCTCCGTCGCCATAATTATTGGTCAGGTACGTTTTGTGGCCACAGCCCCTTGGAACTCTTACTTGATTTTCCACATGCCAACACATGTAATGACCACACACTGATGTTATTTGCTAGAATACAATGCATTTTCAAACTTCTATATCCTTCGTTGAAGACTAAGGGTTGCATGACTCAATTTGCTGCCGTAATTGCCATTAATAGTGTTGATTTTATCATCCCAAGCATTTGTCAAGAGGTTGCAGTAACAATGAAAAATGATGGCCCATATGAGAGCCCTGTCATAATAATTCTCAATCTGGGTGAGAAGGGCTTCTCTGCCAACATTCTTTCTAGTTTGGTTATTGTTCTACCGCAGCACAAGTTATATGGGGAAGGGACTGAAGGGTTTAGCAGTGTAACAGGCTTCGACTCTAATGCTTTTCTTGGGAAAATTCTTGAAAACTATGGTTTGATTTATTCCCGGGGTGTTCTTTCATTGTCTCATAATCACACTACAGGATCATTTCCTTTGAATATTAGAAGCTGCTCTAATATTGCATTTCATGAGCATTTGAGGACGGATCTACTGCCATACAAATATGGAATGTATTATTGTCAATTCTTACAGCCTTATATTTATTTACAACATCTTGTTGTCAATGTTGCTGAGGTTTGCAAAAGAACTCATGCTTCAAGAATGTGGGGAGTGGAATTGTTGAGTGCTTCATTACCTGATCTAATCACCCAGTTGGATGAGAAAGATTTGCTCTCCTATAATGCTTATTTGATAAGATTACATGCCAAAATCATTGAAGCTTATGTGCATTTGGGTGGCCACAACCAAGCTTTTGTCAGTTTAATTGCTTTAGCATCCTCCCTATACTTCCATAATTTGAATTTGGCTTCTCAAGTACATAGATTAGTTTTATTGGGTGGATATTGTTGCACTATTGGAATCATTATTCTGGCGCTAAACTCAATTCAGAGTGGTTGCACTTTAATTTGGCTTGAGCAACAAATGATGACTACTAGAATATTGGTGCAATTCTTGAATCATGTTCAGCAAGCTGAATTTGAAAGGTTCCCTTGGCATTCTAAAATGCATAGGAGTTCTCTTGCAGTTGGAAACTCTTGGTATGGATTATACCATCCATTAATATTAGGTGGTATATATGTTCAGAAGCACGCTACATTTTTGCATACCCAAGAGTCCTCACAATTTACTCAATGGGATCCAGATGTATATTCCCTTGATCGTGCTGGTGTGTTCTCTAGAATGATAGATTTGCAGCAAGTAGCAATTCAGAATAATGACTCCAAATATGGTAAGCTTCAAATAGGAATGAACTTCTACATGTTGGGCAAGTCCCAGGCCTCAGGTGATTTTAAAATTGTAGTTGGAAATAGTGTCTTTGCCAACTTGAAATTGTATCATGCAATTGGTTTGATAAGAATGCATATAGGGTACTATGAGCCCAATGATGTTGCCTCTGTCAATGATCTCTTTGAGAATATGCATGAGAACATATTCCTCTCATATGATGCTTGGACAACTTATTATACTCAAAACAGAAAACACAAGGTTCTCATTAAAGTTCTTGCCACCATGCTTAAACCAATAATCTCCTTACACCCAACCAACAGGACCTTGACTAATGTTATAGCAATGTTTGAAAATTCAATGAAAGTCTTTGGAAAATTTAAGTGTAGTCTTCTTTGTGCTCTTGATTATGCTATGGGTATTAGAATTCCATTGTGGGATAATGAGATAATGTCCGTAGCTAAATATTGTGCCCTAAGACTTCTCTCTGTGTTTGATACTATTGATGCACTTCTATTTGAGTCTCTTGATTTGTTGCAAGAAAGTGACCAATGTACAAGTAAATTAGTGGCACTTGTCGGTGGTGGGAGCTTAACTCATAAAACTGAAGTTGTACGTTCAGTGCCTAAAAAACATGTTGATGAACATGTTATCCAGTTTGTAGTGTTTGGAATTGAGGCACTACATGCGATGCTCAAGTTAGTAGATGCTGAATTTGGTTATCAAAAGATTCTTATTACTATGCAAGGGCTCTTTCAAATGGCAACACAACATAGATGGTATGCTGCAGAATACTTGCAGATGACAACAAAAGGAATGCATTCCATGAACTGGGATCCGGGCAACATCCGCTATTTTTTCCACACCAAAAGGTCCTTACACGTTCTTCAAGTATTAATCATTACAACAAGGTGGTCACCATTTAAGCAGTGGGATCCAGGGAAATTTATGTAAGGAGCAATTCTTACAACCTTGAGGACAAGGTTGATTTTAAAGGGGAAGGTATTGTAATGAACCTATTATCTAGACAAGCCCAAAGAAGAGCAAATCAGTCCAAGGCCCACAACAAAGAAGAGTATTGGGTATATATGAAAGAAAGTTAAATCAAAAGAGGCATGGAATGAAATGTGTCAAGTCTTCTTCTCTCCCTCTCTCTAATTGTCTTCTCTTCTTTTCTACTTGGGAATGTTCTTGGCCAATTTCCCACTCACACTATTATACTATTGTAATTACATTTGAGGATTTGATTCCACTATTACTTGAATGAATCAATGAATTACTCATTTATGTGTTTATACTTTCCTGTTAATTGTTGAGTGTGTTACATAGAAGCAGCATGTGGCCAATCTACAGTGTTTACTGTGTTTTTATCTTATCCCATTTGTTTTCAAAGAACTTGATCAATTTGCGGTCACAAAAAGGGGCCAAGGGTTCTGTTTGTAGAGTAGCGGATCTGTTGAATATTTATTTATTTTTTTTTTGGTCAAATGGGTTATGATTTCATTGATAAAGAAAGATGGGCCAGGCCCAAACCAAACACCCAAAACAAACAACAACATCAAGCAAAATACAAACAATAACAAAAACTACTTGGGCCGGATATCCAGGCCACCAAATAACCCGCCCAACCACAAAAGGAAGGCTGATATAACCACAAAATTAGACAAAAGAGGAAAAACCCAATCATTTGTTACAAAACACGCACCCTAATTGAGTAAAAACCTAGCCAGTCACCTCTAACGATCCAGCATCTCCAGACTTCCTCAAACTTCAATCTGCCGATCTCACGCATCAGGCTTCAATTAATCGACGAAACGAACAATTGATAAGTGATGCAGGAGCAACTTTTATACAAATGAAGGACCACGAAGCTCGAAGGAAGAAATCACCCTCGAAGACACTGAGAGGGGAGATAACGATGGAACCGTTGAAGAATTACTTCCACAAAGCTTGTGCATCCTTGACCAGAGCACGACGAAGGAGGGGAGGAGGCCGAATTGTCCATGATCCATGAAGAGCATCTTCCTTCGCTAGCAATGCAAGAGTGTGAGCACAATTATTTCCTTCCCTTTTGATCCAGGTTAGATCTGAGTTCACAAAGTTTCTTCTCAGTGAATTAATATCTTCCACTATTCCTTGAATTTCCTTACTCACTGATTTCTCATTACACACCTCTATGAGGATTTTGTTGTCAGATTCAAACGAGACTAGATCCAATTGGAGGTTAACCACAAAAGACACTGCTTCACGAAGACTTAGAGCTTCTGCCACTAGAGGATTCGTTGCAAAGAACCTAGTTGAAGCTGCTGAGAGTAAGTCTCCCTGTGTATTTCTGCAAATAATTCCTGAAAAACCTTTTCCTGTTGCTTGATCATATGCAGAGTCACAATTAATTTTAATAAATGTTTCACGAGGTGGCCTCCATTGAGTTGTAGGCACCTGCACTCTTGTTTGTGAAATGTCTTGGTTCTGTTTGGTGCTTTCTTTCTTGAGTAGAGTAGTTGTTAAGTATTCAAAGCATTGAGTTTGAACTTTATATAGACAACTCAGAGGATCAGGGACTCTATGATTAAAAACCATGTCATTTCTAGCATTCCAAATAGTCCAGAGAGTAAAGAAGATCCAGGAGGAGAGATTATTTTCCTTAGCCATGGGTGTCTCCAAAGCATCCATTATCCAATCTTGTATAGTTGTTAGACCTAGGGGAGAAGGGGGGTGCAGAAATTGTAGACCAAACCATAGTGGTTGTGTCCATTCACACAATAGTAGCATATGCTCTGTAGTTTCAGTGGCTTTTAGACAGATAGGACAAAGGTGAGATAGTGGGATTCTTTTCTTGCACAAGTTTTCTCTAGTGGGGATAATGTTATGACATACCTTCCAAATGAAATGTTTGAGCTTATTGGGAACTTTAGCCGACCAAATTTCTGTCCAAAGATCTGATGAAAGAGTTACTGAGCTTGAAGGACTTTGAGTGTCTCTTGGAATTGCCTCAATTAAAGCTCTATAACCCGACTTAACAGAGTAGCACCCATCCTTGCTGTATGGCCAAATTAAGGTGTCATTTTGTGCAGTCCATGAGATAGGAGTCTTCACTGCTTCAATAGCACTCTGAGAGATTAGGTTGTCCCTAAGCTGATTAAAATCCCATTTCTTCTCCGCATCAATCAATTCAGATACAGTAGTAGCAGTAGCATTAGGCTTCAAGATTACTCTATTTCCAGAACTCAGCCAATTATCTTTAGAGATGTTGATTGAAGTTCCTGTTCCAACCAGCCACCTACCAGAAGCTTTTAATAATTCTTTACCTTGGAGGAAGCTATTCCAGACCCATGAGGCACCTTTTTGTGTGGAGGCTTCCCACAAGGAGCAATTAGGGAAGTAGATTTCTTTCACGGTAGAAGCCCAATAAGCATTAGGATCAGTGCTCAACCTCCAGACTTGTTTAGTTAGCAAAGCAGTATTCATTTTCTTAAAATCTTTAAATCCTAGCCCTCCTTTGTTCTTGGGTAAACAAAGGGCTTCAAATTTTCTCCAGTGAATACCATTAAATCTCCCATTTGATTTCCACCAAAACTTTGCCACTGCTGAAGTTAGAGAATCACAAAAAGTCTTTGGGAGAGTTAGAATAGACATTACATAACTAGGGACTGCTTGTATTACTGCTTTTAGAAGTACTTCTTTCCCTACTTGATTCAGAAGGTTTCCCTTCCACCCCTCTAACTTGTTAGTGACCTTCTCTTTAAGCCAATTTAGACTCTGAATTTTAGAGCCTCCCCACTCAGCTGGAACACCTAGATAATGACCAGGGGTAGGCCAAATTGGGATACTAGTGATGGAGGAAATTCTGTCTTTTACTTGTTGAGATACCCTGCAAATAACTCCAGATTTAGACAAGTTTATCTTTTGGCCAGAAGCACTAGTGAATTGGTTAAGTATCCTGATAATCTGGTACATATTCTCAGTGTTATCCTTGAAGAACAGAATAGCATCATCAGCAAAGAATAAGTGTTACCAAGTGGCTTCAGTCTCAAGAGGGGGGGTGAATTGAGATTTTTAGAAAACAGTTCCCCTTTTTAACGACTTAGATTGTTTTTCGCGCAGGTTAATAGAATGAACGAATTAGAAATAAAACAGTAAAGAACACAGGAGATTTATACTGGTTCAGCCACCTCCTAGTGGCCTACTCCAGTCCTCACAAAACCCTTTGTGAGATTTTCACTATCAAATCAAAGCTTAAAACGGGTGCTTTCAAACCCTTACAAAACTCAGGCACTCTTCACACTTAGGATCCCCCACCTTTGTGCAAGAGCCCTCAAACAATTGATACAAGAGATACCCCACCCTTGTTACAATCAAAACCCTAGAGAGATACCCCACTCTCTAGTAAAACCCAATTACACTGAAAATCAAATTACAAGAAAAGATAGTAATACCTCTAAGAAGGTGAATACAACAACTTGAAGATACCCAACCTAACCCCGAGAGAGATCAGCTCAAAAAGATGGAAAGTGAGATGTGCAGTGGTATGCGATGCTTTTTGAGAAATGTAGGTTGTTTTTGAAGCGTGAAGCCCTAAGTCTCTATTTATAGAGATTGTAAAAATATGACCGTTGGAATAGTTTATGGATAAGTGGATAATCGATTAGTGGCTTATATAACTATTGTTGGAAATCGATTATGAGCTTTAAAAACAAGGTAAGAATCGATTTTGTGCTTTAAACAAGTAGGTAAGGAATCGATTGTTTCCTTTAAGATAAGAAGCCATGAATCGATTCTTCTTTTAAAACCAATAAGCCATGAATCGATTGTGTGCTTCAAAGTAAGTGAATAATCGATTCCTTGCTTGTGGAAGTAAGTGATCAATCGATTGCTTGCTTGTGGAAACAAGTGATCAATCGATTGCTTGCTTGTGGAAACAAGTGAACAATCGATTGCTTGCTTGTGGAAACAAGTGAACAATCGATTTCTAGCTTTAAAATACCAAAACAAGAATATTCTTTAGTTCAAAAACAATTTCTTGTAAGACATTAAGCCATTAATCTATTTCTTTAAAAACAAGTGCCTAACCTATTTAAAATGCTTTTATCAATTGAAAACAAATGTTTTGGTTCATGGTGAGTGCTAGTGTGTGGTGTGATTTGAGCTGATCCTCAAAAGCGGTTTACATTCATTCCTAAGACACGACCCGACTTCCTAGGGACTACCCTTGACACAGACTTACTTCTTGAGCTGGTTGTGTCTTGGAATTCCATTTGTCACTTTGTCTTATATTACTTCATCATCAAAACATAACCTGCAACACAAGATATCCACATTCTCCCCCTTTTTGATGATGACAAAATTTTAATTCATCTTAGGTGGGAGGTTAGTTCATCAAGCAAAAAACAATGTTCTAATATTAAAGATATGTATCTAGACTCCCCCTTACTTGATGCTCCCCCTATCTAAATGCAAAGTGACAATCCTATATTTCTCCCCCTTTTTGTCATGATCAAAAGGGTAAGCGTGAGACGTAGTTTGCGAGTCGAAAGAGCACAGCTTAGAAAAATAATGACCATTGCAATAAAAGACATGATGTTGTTATACCATAAGATAGAAATCATAATGCATCCAACTACATAAAATAGCTAGAATATAATGATACTACTAGTTCAAATAAGTAAAGGAAAGTTCTTTTTAAAAAAACATGGAAATATGGAAGCACAATGAACTAGAGAGAATCTCTAACTGGATGGTCCACAATATGGTCAGAGTCCTGGATGGCTGATGAGGTAGTGTGGATGTGACCAAGGCGAGTCTCCAAAGCTATCAAACGAGTGTTTAGAGAGGCAAGCTCTTTGCTGTGTATTTCCCTGGAGAGTAGGATTTCTTCATGCATCTTACGCTGTTCAGATTGGATGGTATTGAGTGTAGCAATAAGCTGTTCTAAGGAGGTGGATGAGCTGGCAGGTGCAGTGGGGACAAGGCTAGGACGAGGTGACATGGGTTCAACATCAGCAGGATCATATTGTTGAGCCGAGGCGGGGCCAATGGTGGCTTGGTGCAGTGTCACCATCATGAGTTAAGCGCATTTGATTGATGGTGGAGGCGCCAAACACGTGATATGCTTCATTTCCCTTTGAAGTTTCTCGCCTAAAAATGAGATTTTGAAATGACGAAGGATATTTGAGATTAGGACACAGATGGGAGGTGTTTGCCTTGTGAGTTTTTACATCTCAAAGATGTAGTGGTGATCACTAGATACGCCCAATTTATCCTTTTTCTATTCTTAAGACCCCAAAGTAGTGTCACTTCCTCGAGTTTCATCAGAGCGAAATTTGAGTGTTTAGGAAGGATGATTCGGGCAATGGTGTAGTGGAGAAGCCTAATCCGGGTGGTGAGGGAGTTAACTAGTATAGGCCTTTTTGTAACATCTGCGAACGGGTGACACATTGTGGCATAGGCATCTTCATAATTGAACCCAATCCAAGAATCTGGCGTAGGGTACATGTGGATTAATTTATCACCTGTACAAGGTAGATGAGTGATATTACTAAACTGACCTAGGGTGAGGTGAATCATGGTTCCCTTCAATTCAGCTGTGAGAGTGTCAGTTCTATCATCATAACTTAGTGTGGTGTAGAAAGCCTTAACTAAATCCGGAGCAACAAAACCTTTTGTGGTTAGGAAATCTAGTAACTGATGATCATCCAGCAAATCAATGAAGTCAAAGCCTTTCTGACTACGAAACCAGGCTAAATCCAAAGTATATGAAGTGCCTAGTTTTCTAAGAGAGTAGTCATTCTTAAAAAGCTCAGAATGTTCAATGCTAGTAAAGTACCCGGAATGAAATGATTGTGAGGGATTTTGAGCTTCACCATCATTTAACTTCTTCCTTTTAACACTTGCATTCTTGGTTCTTGGTGGCATTTTTGTGTAGTTGAGATTGGAGATGGATGTGAGATGAGGTTGATGAAGAAAACAAAACAAAATTTAATGGTGGAGGAGAGGAGAAGAGAGGTCTTTGAAGTGAGGCGTTGAAGTGGTTAGAGAAAAAGAGGCGCAGGGAGAGATTTTAGGGGAAGGAAACGCTAGGGTTTTGGAGTTACTTGGAGAGGTGGGTAATCGATTAGTTAGATTTTGACAAGGAGGAGGCGTAAAAAAAAGAAGTGGAAAATCGATTTCCAAGGCTAAGATCAGGGAGGAAAATCGATTTCCAAGGCTAAGATCAGGGAGGAAAATCGATTGTACAAGAAAAAAAACAAAACACACAACAAATTCATTTAAAAATCACTTAAGTTCATATGCAAAATTCAATTGAAAGAAACATTTAAATTTCTTTGAGGTTAAATTATTTGGGAGACATGTAAGCACCAAATATTTTCATTTAAATAGATGATGAATCAATGATTCCAAGTTCTCTTCGAATGAAAAAGAAATTTTCTTTTTGCAATGGTTTTGTGAAAATATCAGCTAGCTGTTTTGACGACTCAACGAACTCAATCACACAATCACCTTTCTGAACATGATCTCTAAGAAAATGGTGTCTAATCTCTATATGCTTAGTCCTAGAGTGTTGAACGGGATTCTTTGTAAGATTAATTGCGCTTGTGTTGTCGCATTTAATCGGAATATGATCTAACTCTACACCATAGTCAAGAAGTTGTTGCTTCATCCAAAGGATTTGTGCACAACAACTTCCTGCTGCAACATATTCTGCTTCAGCAGTTGACAGTGCGACACTGACTTGTTTCTTACTATGCCATGAGACTAATGCACTGCCTAAGATGTGACATGTTCCACTAGTGCTTTTCCTATCTAATTTACAACCTGCAAAATCAGAAACGGAGTATCCGACAAGGCTACATGTGGCACCCTTGGGGTACCATAGACCCACATTTTGTGTTCCTACGAGATATCTCATGATTCTCTTGATTGCTACTAGATGTGACTCTTTTGGGTTTGCTTGATATCTAGCACACATGCAAACACTAAACATGATATCCGGTCTACTAGCAGTTAAATAGAGAAGTGAGCCAATCATACCTCGATATTTGCTTAATTCTACCGGTTTACCTTCTTCATCCTTGTCTAAGTAGCATGAGGTGCTCATTGGAGTGGTCATTTCTTTTGCCTTATCCATTTCAAATCTCTTGAGCAGTTCTTTGCAATATTTTGTTTGAGAAATGAAGATGCCGTTCTTGGTTTGTTTTATTTGAAGCCCAAGAAAGAAGTTGAGTTCTCCCATCATTGACATTTCAAACTCATTCTGCATAATACTAGAGAATTCTTTGCAAAGCAATTCATTAGTAGCACCGAATATAATATCATCCACATAGATTTGTACAAGTAAGATGTCATCTTTTGACTTCTTTATAAATAGTGTAGTGTCAACTTTCCCTCTTTGAAAATCGTGATTGAGTAGGAATTTGCTCAATCTTTCATACCAAGCTCTTGGAGCTTGCTTGCATTACATAAAGAGCCTTTTTGAGTTTAAAAACATGATCCGGTTTTTCATAATTTTCAAAGCCGTGTGGTTGTTCAACATACACTTCTTCTTGAATAAAGCCATTCAAAAATGCACTTTTGACATCCATTTGATATAGTTTAAAATCCATAATTGATGCAAATGCAAGGAGCATGCGAATAGCCTCTAATCTAGCTACGGGTGCATATGTTTCATCATAGTCTATTCCCTCTTCTTGATTATAACCTTTAGCTACTAGTCTAGCTTTGTTCCTAACAATTATGCCCGACTCGTCTAGTTTGTTTCTAAACACCCATTTTGTGCCTATTATTTGATGATTATCGTGCCTAGGGACAAGATCCCATACTTCACTTCTTTCAAACTGATTTAACTCTTCTTGCATTGCAATAGTCCAATGTTCATCTACTATAGCTTCATCTAGATTTCTAGGTTCAATTTGAGATACAAAGGCTATATGATTACATGCATTTCTAAGAGAGTTTCGAGTAGTTACCCCTTTTGATACATCACCGATGATATTTTCAAGCGAGTGGTGCTTTGGGATTCTCCATTCCTTTGGTAACTCAACGCTTGATTCTTCTTGATTCTTTGTTGAGAAGTGGATTCAGTTTCCTTCTCTTTATTTTCATTTTTCTTCTCATCACCTAGTTGTAATACCTCAAGCTCATCTCGCAACATCATCAATAACCTTTCCCAACCTTTTTGGGGTTAGTTTCTTCAAATGTAACATGTACAGATTCCTCAATTACTTTATTTCTTTTATTGAAAATTCTAAAGGCTTTACTAGATAAAGAGTAACCAAGAAAAATTCCTTCATCGCCTTTAGCATCGAATTTTCCTAAGTTATCCTTTCCATTGTTTAAGACAAAACATTTGCATCCAAAAGTGTGTAAGTGTGCAATATTTGGTTTTCTCCTTTGTAAAGCTCATAAGGAGTTTTCTTTAAGATCGGCCTAATTAAAACTCTATTCATAACATAACAAGCAAGATTTTACGGCTTCAGCCCAAAAGTATTTTGGGATGTCATGGTCATTCAACATTGTTCGCAAGCTCTTCCAAGGATCTATTTTTCCTCTCAACGACTCCATTTTGTTGAGGAGTTCGAGGTGCTTTGAGAAGTTATGATCAATACCAAGTTCTTCACGAAATTTTCGAACCTTTCATTCTCAAATTCTCCACCGTGATCGGTTCGGATGGAGACAATTTTCACTCTTTCTCATTTTGTATGCTACGAGCAAGTTTCTTAAAAGCTCCAAATGCATCACTTTTGTTTGCAATAAATAGTGTCCAAGTGTACCTTGAATAGTCATCTACTATGACGAGTGCATAGTAATTTCCACCAAAGCTTTTTGTCCGTGAGGACCAAATAAATCCATGTGTAAAAGCTGCAATGGTTTGTTAGTAGACACAACATTTTTGATTTAAAAGATACTTTGACTGCTTTTCCTTTTGGCATGCATCACATAATTTATCCTTTTCAAACTTGATTTTAGGAAGACCATTAACTAGTTCCTTAGCGACTAATTTGTTAAGATGATCCATATGAATATGAGCTGCCCTACGATGCCATAGCCAAGAGTTTTCTTCCTTACTAATGAGACAACATGCATTGTGAGAAGAAACTTCATCAAGATTAATCATGTATATATTTTCTACTCTGTTTCCTATCATTCTAACTTGTTTGCTCTTTTTATCCTCAATGATGCATGATCCTCGAATCAAATATTACCTGTTTCCTTTATCACATAATTGACTAATGCTTAGTAAGCTATGTTTAAGACCTTCAACATAAAGCACATTTTCAATAGCAGTAGATAAATCTTTACCAACTTTACCTTCACCGAGGATTCTTCCTCTATTGTTATCACCATAAGTCACATGACCGCTTGATTTGGGGGTGAGAGTTAAGAACTTTGTTATATCTCCAGTCATGTGCTTTGAGCATCCGCTGTCAAGGTACCAATCCGATTTCGCACCTTGAAGCATACCTGCAATGGGTTCAAAACAAGGTTTTAGGTACCCAAATCTCCTTGGGTCCTTGTGGGTTAGCATTTGGTAGGGTTCTTTTGGGAACCCATACCTTTTTCACAACTTGTCTACCTCTAGCCATGCAAACAGATGCAGTATGTCCTGGTTTAGCACAATAATAACATTTAATATATGGACTAGTAGTGTACTTAGGTGTGTGATGCACATGCCTTTTCATGAAATTGTTTCTTGAATACCTAGAATGCACATGTTGTATACTAGACATTTTTCCTATTGTCCATTCAAGCTCATGAATTTTCTTTTCATATCAAAGCACATTTGTCACATACATAATTGGCTTTCAAACAACCAAGACTATAATTTTCGTTTCTAAGTTCTAATCTTTCCTTAGTCAAGGTGATAACTTGTTTTTGAAGATGATCAATTTCTTTCTTAGATTGAGTTAATGCTTTAGCTAGTTTCAAAGAATCTTTATGCAATTCAAGAAATGCTTCATGTAATTCATCATATGCATTAAGTGAAGTTTCAGAGTTAGAATCTACCTCATTTTCGTTTTCACTTTCACTTTCATGGTCGGCCATGAGAGCGACTTGAGCTTCTTCACTTTCTGAATCATTCGATGAATCCATGTCATTGTCTTCCCATGCTATGTAGGCTTTTCTACTTTTGTTTTCTTTGAATCCCCTTTTCTCAAATTTTGATGTCTTCTTTTGCAAGCTTGGACACTCCATCTTAATATGCCCGGGTTTGCCACACTCGTAGCAAGTTGGAGGATTTGAGTTTTCCTTGCTTGAGAATTTCTTTGGAGGAAAGCTCTTCTTAGGGAAACTTTTCTTTCTCATGAACTTTTTGAATTTTCTAACCATAAGAGCCATGTTCTCATCATCTTCATCATCTTCATTTTCTGAGTCATCACTGTCATCAGGTTGATTTGAACTGGAGGCCTTTAAAGCCAAGCTTTTCTTTTTCTTATCTTTTTCTTCATGCTCTGCCAGACGAGTGAGCTCTAGTTCGTGCTCTTGTAGTTTGCCAAAAAGAGTGGCGAGTGTCATGGTAGCTAAATTCCTTGATTCAGCTATAGCAGTTACCTTCGGTTGCCATTCTCTATTCAAACACCTTAGCACTTTGTTGATCAAGTCTTCAGCAGGAAATGACTTTCCTAAAGAACCCAATTGATTCACTATGTGAGTGAACCTCTTTTGCATTTCTTGTATGGTTTCTCCTGGATTCATTCTGAATAATTCATATTCTCGGATAAGAGTGTTTGTTCTTGCCCTTTTTACCTCACTAGTACCTTCATGAGTGACTTGAAGAGTGTCCCACATTTCTTGAGCAGTTTTGCAATTTGACACCCTAAAGAACTCATCAGAGCTTAATGCGGAAGTAATAATGTTTTTGGCCCGGAGATTGTGTTGAACCTTTTTCTTATCATCATCAGTCCATTCAGCTCTTTCTTTGACAGTCAGAATACCGTTTACCAAGTGTGTGGGGACATAGGGTCCATTTTCCACAGCATCCCAAACATCGATATCAACCCCTTCAATGAATATTCTCATTCTTTCTTTCCAATATGCATAATCTTTCCCGTTGAATCCGGAGGGCGGGTAAGAGATGCACCCTGCTGCGTAGACCAACTGAAGCCATTTCTCTTGAAGTTGCTAGGCCCTTTAAACAAGAGTCTAGCTCGATACCACTTGTTACCAAGTGGCTTGATCTCAAGAGGGGGTGAATTGAGATTTTTAGAAAACAGTTCCCCTTTTTAACGACTTAGATTGTTTTTCGCAGCAGTTAATAGAATGAACGAATTAGAAATAAAACAAGAAAGAACACGGGAGATTTATCTTTGGTTCAGCCACCTCCTAGTGGCCTACTCCGATCCTCACAAAACCCTTTGTGAGATTTTCACTATCAAATCAAAGCTTAAAACGGGTGCTTTCAAACCCTTACAAAACTCAGGCACTCTTCACACTTAGGATCCCCCACCTTTGTGCAAGAGCCCTCAAACAATTGATACAAGAGATACCCCACCCTTGTTACAATCAAAAACCCTAGAGAGATACCCCACTCTCTAGTAAAACCCAATCTGATAAAATCAAATTACAAGAAAAGATAGTAATACCTCTAAGAAGGTGAATACAACAACTTGAAGATACCCAACCTAACCCTTGAGAGAGATCAGCTCAAAAGATGGAAAGTGAGATGCAAAGTGGTATGCGATGCTTTTTGAGAAATGTAGGTTGTTCTTTGAAGCGTGAAGCCCTAAGTCTCTATTTATAGAGATTGTAAAAATATGACCGTTGGAATAGTTTATGGATAAGTGGATAATCGATTAGTGGCTTATATAACTATTGTTGGAAATCGATTATGAGCTTTAAAAACAAGGTAAGAATCGATTTTGTGCTTTAAACAAGTAGGTAAGGAATCGATTGTTTCCTTTAAGATAAGAAGCCATGAATCGATTCTTCTTTTAAAACCAATAAGCCATGAATCGATTGTGTGCTTCAAAGTAAGTGAATAATCGATTCCTTGCTTGTGGAAGTAAGTGATCAATCGATTGCTTGCTTGTGGAAACAAGTGATCAATCGATTGCTTGCTTGTGGAAACAAGTGAACAATCGATTGCTTGCTTGTGGAAACAAGTGAACAATCGATTTCTAGCTTTAAAATACCAAAACAAGAATATTCTTTAGTTCAAAAACAATTTCTTGTAAGACATTAAGCCATTAATCTATTTCTTTAAAAACAAGTGCCTAACCTATTTAAAATGCTTTTATCAATTGAAAACAAATGTTTTGGTTCATGGTGAGTGCTAGTGTGTGGTGTGATTTGAGCTGATCCTCAAAAGCGGTTTACATTCATTCCTAAGACACGACCGACTTCCTAGGGACTACCCTTGACATGAGGACTTACTTCTTGAGCTGGTTGTGTCTTGGAATTCCATTTGTCACTTTGTCTTATATTACTTCATCATCAAAACATAACCTGCAACACAAGATATCCACAATAAGTGCGTCAAGGGAGGAGCTGTTGGAGCTAGTTTAATCCCCTGAATAGTTCCTGTTTCTGCAGCTTGAGTTATTAATCTTGAGAGAACATCAAAAACCATGATGAAAAGGTAAGGGGATAGAGGATCTCCTTGCCTTACTCCTCTCTTTGGATATACTTTCCTTGATGAGAAACCATTTATTTGATAAGAGTAAGAGACTGTGGTTACCAACTTCATCACAAAGAGGACCCATTCTTCATGAAACCCATAGGCTAACAACACAGCTTTAAGAAACTCCCAGTTGACCCTATCATAGGCTTTGTTCATGTCTAATTTGATGGCAATTCCTTTACCTCCTTCCCCCTTTTTTTTCTTTAGGAAGTGGAAGGCTTCATGAGCGACCACTAGGTTGTCTTGGATCATTCTGCCTCCTACAAAAGCACTTTGCTGGGGGGAGATTATTTTCCCCATTTTAGGTTTTAGTCTTGCCACCATTATCTTTGCAATTACCTTGTAGATGAAGGAACAACAGCTAATTGGTCTGAGCTGAGAGATTTCTTCTGGAATAGGGACTTTTGGGACCAAAGCTACATTTGTGTAGTTTGCTTCAATACCTAAGTTACCTTTTGAGAAAAAATCAGAAACCACTTGGAGTACTTCATTCTTGATAGTTTGCCAGTTTTGTTGGAAGAACAGCCCATTTAAACCATCAGGGCCAGGAGCTTTATAAGCTCCTAAATCAAATACTGCTACCTCTACCTCCTTTAGAGTGATGGGATTTAGAAGAGACTGATTCATTTCACTTGTAACAGCCTTTGGGATAATGTTTATACTTTCCTCTACCTGAGATGGTAGCTCATAGGAGTATAAATCATTGTAGAACTCCCTCACACCTTCCATTACTTGCTGTTGACCTTCTACCCATTGACCTGATAAGTCTTTAATTCTGATTAGTTTATTCCTATCCCTTCTTTGGACTGTAGAGGCATGGAATAACTTTGTATTTTTATCCCCCCAATTCAGCCATTTAACTCTTGATCTTTGGCCCCAATAAATTTCTTCTTGTTTCCACAGCTTATCAATTTCTTTTCTAGCTTGATTCACCCACAACCAATTCTGTTGAATATTTATATATATGGTTGCTGGCAATTATTGGAAGAAAAGGCCTTATGGCCCATGATTGAAGAAAGAAAGGTGAAGCCAAGCAACAAGTGCATCAGATTGGCAAATAACACGAGACTAAAAGAGTTGGGGCATTCATTGGTGGGCTTGGATGATTGAATTAGGCTATGCAAAGGAACTCATCTAATAGCCATAGAACAAAATTGTAGTTAGTGAATTGAAAGAAACTTGGTAATCACGTAAGTTATCTATAAAAAGTTGCTGAAGGCATCATTATAGGGGAGCCGTACAGTAGCCACGAGAATTAGAAGCTGCACACCACATATCAAAGACGGCAAAGACGGCAGCGAGGCTGTGAGTCACAGAGGAAGATTTGGCTACCGTTTTTAACACTGTGAGAGAGCTTTGGAACAAAAAAAGAGACTGAAGACTCAGAATAATAATTTCTCTAATTTCTGGATTATTTTGATCTCTGTAATTCATGACTCTAATTTCTATTTTATTGTTCTTGATACTTATTGTCGTGACCTGGATCTCGACGTAGACGGCTCAAAATATAATTATTGGAGTCGCCACCCAATTTATTAAAAATAGGAAAAATTGAGAAAAACATAATTGAAAGAATTAGTGGTCTGCGTAACTAGGTTGGATTCGGGAGTCAGTTATGCGAAGGGAAAGGGTGAAAAAAAGTTTCACTGCACCCCTAACATATCTGTCGTAAGACAGTTACCCTAAATTTAATTTGTGCAATAATTACTACACCGTTTAATTATTTGTTTACCCAAAATAAGATTTAATAGAATTCGGTAGAAAACGAAGATAGTTATTTACGTGAAATTGAAAAATGACTAATTTAGAAAATTTTAATTTTGACTTTGACAGGGAGACCCCGTGCCTACGTACTCTCTGGTGCGATGAGAGACTCAAAAGTCACGTAGTTCTTCCTGAAAATTTGTTTGTTGGTTGATTTTAGTTTTGAAGGGGTCTAAGATCTAAGTCGTACGACTCGAGTCTCTTAAATCGGGATCGACAAGATGTACATCTCGGTCAAACCCATATTTTTTGATATTTAAAAATAAGTGCTACATAATAATAAACTGATTGGGGTTTTTTTCGGAAAACGTATCATTCGGTTTTAATTTTAAAGTAGTTTAGGATCAAGTTGTACAACTCGGATCTCTTAATTGTATTATTTGAGTAAAAGAGAGTCACAAATTCCGTTAAGATAAATAAATAACTAAACAATACATGGACAAAATAATAAAAAAAAAACATATAAAATGATAATAAAAAAAAAATTGAACAAAGTCACGTGGATGGTGAGATAGAGGGCGCTAGTTTCATCAATTGTGAGGTTCCATTTTTTTTTAAACAAAAATAAAAATTGTTGATTTATTTAAATAAAAAAAGGAAATGAAATAATAAAATAAGAAAAGAAAGCATGAAAGGATTTTGGATCAGAGGATTTGACAAGAGGGGGGAGGGCGCCGATTTCAATCCAAAGTGTTCAGATCCACTTTTTCTAAAACAGTACAATTGTTGATTTAACCCAAAAATAATAACAAAATAAATGGCTAAATAATAAAAAATAAAAAATAAAATAAGAAGTGAAAGGGATGTGAGAGGGGGGAATCTGTGAGAGGGTTGGTTGCCATGGTTGCTGTTTATGGGTGATTTATGGTGGTTGTTTGGATGGTGAGTGGTGAGATTGCGGTGGTTTTTGGTGGAGGCCGAAGGTGGGAGAGGGGGTCGCGTGAGGTGGTGACGGTGGCAGTGGGTGCTTTGGTGGTGGTTGGAGATGAGTTGGGGTGGTTTTGGGGTGAGTGGTGGTGGCTGCCTCCTCCTCTACATTTGGACAGATTCGATTTTTGTATCGAGGTTGATTTTTTTTTGCCGTCTCCCTCCCCTATTCTTTGTTTGTTTGATGGTATCTTTTATATTGAAAAATTAGTTTTAAGGCATTAATTATCGTTTGACTGGGCCTTGACTGAATTTTAGATCTGGGCTTCGGATCGGACCCAAATCAACTCCTACTGCTTGTTGACTCCTGAATCTGCTGAAGCTGTTGTTTTATTTATTAATTTAGTATTTATTTTATTATTAATTGGGATTAAAAAAAAGACATAATTAAACAAATTAAATAAAACTACTATTTTTGTAAAATTTTTGAATTATATATTTTTTGTTTTGTTTAAAAAGAGTAAAAATAATGCGAAAGTGACAACAACGAGTAAAATGACGTATTCGACGACTAAAACACGCAAAATACGCAAAAAGAGCATATTTTCGTAATTTCTCGAGAAAACGTCAAAAATACCGTTAAAAATTGAGTGTTCACAGTTGCCCCTCCGTGCTTACTCTCTTACGATATAATACACAAAACCATGTTCTCCATGTTTTGTTGTATTATCAAAGTAAGAGATAAGTACGGATATGAACCTCAATTTTAACTGGTGAAATATGCGTTTGTCGAGGCGAATCGAAAACCACGAAATTAAAAAGTACGATGTCAGGGCTATATTATAATGGTGACGATGCCAGGGCGAGACCGATAGCATGAAAGTAGAACAATGTCAGGGCAGGACCGATAGCACGAAAATTAAAGACAATGCCAGGGCGGAACCGATAGCAAGAAAATTAAAAGACAATGCCGGAGCAAGATCAGTCAGCATGTCAGGAAACGGTGCCAGGGCAAGACCGATAGCACGAAATTAAAGCAACGCCAGGGCAAGACCAATAGCGGGGAAAATTAAAGACAATGTCGGAGCAAGATCAGTCAACATGTCAGGAAACGGTGCCTGGGCAAGACCGATAGCACGAAATAAAAGCAACGCCAGGGCAAGACCGATAAGCGGGAAAAATAAAAAGACAATGCCGAGCAAGATCGGTCGAGAATGTCGATGCGCGAAGTGTCGAGCAAGACCGAGTAGCACGAAATAAAAGCAACGCCCGAGGCGGGACCGAGAAGCGGGAAAAATAAAAAGACAAAGCCGAGCAAGATCATCCACTTTGTCAGAAGCAAATGCTGTGGCAAGAGACCGAGAAGACGAAATAAAAGCAACGCCGAGGCAAGACCGATAAGCGGGAAAAATAAAAAGACAATGCCGAGCAAGATTAGTCAAGATGTCGTAAAACAAAGTGCGTGGCAAGACCGAGTAGCACGAGATAAAAGCAACGCCCGGCGGGGACCGATAGCGGGAAAATAAAAGACAAAGCGGAGCAAGATCGGTCAAACTTTGTCGTAAAACAAAGATGCTGTGGCAAGACCGATAGTACGAAATAAAAGCAACGCCGAGGAAAGACCGATAGCGGGAAAATAAAAGACAATGCCGGAGCAAGATCGGTCAGCTTGTCAGAAAACAGTGTCAGCAGGGCAAGACCGATAGCACGAATTAGAGCATGCAATGCACGCCTTGCTTTGGATGTTTTTTTTTTTACTTTATTTACAAAGTACTGAACACAATGTATGATTCTAATCATGCAGTGGACTGCATGCATGAAAATGTATGCAAACTATGACATGAAATGTATTATGGCAACCTTGAGTTATTGGGCATTCCATTTAACTTGAGGTACCTGACTTGCTGGGAATTGGCTGGGAATTGGGTTTTATCACAAATGGAAGACTACCAGGCGTGCCAAGCAAAATATGACATCATCAAGGGTCGTTCAAACATTTATGCCCCGGTGGTGGTAAAAAGGAATCGCCCTGAGCGAATGCTACACGGGTGTAACGAACAAAGTTTGACTCATGAAGGGCCATGTACAAGCTTTGCCCCAATATTGGTAAAAGTTTTTGCTCACGAGGATGCACTGGTGTGGCAAACAAAGTTTGATAGATGTAGGGTTTTGTAAGATTTCTACCCAAATTCTAGTGAAAGGCATTGCCTTGAGGGAATACTACATGGTGTAGCAAGAAACTTGTGACTCCTAAAGGGTCTTACGAAACTTTGCCCCAGTGTGGGGTCTCTCGAGACTCTCAAACTTATCCTCCACAAATTGCCCCAATGAACAGTTTTGTTTGGCCCAAGTAGAAGAAATTTTGCCCAGTGAACTACATAAACATTGTCATTGTTAGTCTCATTCCCCTTTTATGCCCTAATTTTTGCCTAGACTGCCTTTGCAGGTTTTCAGTCTAGCGGGCTTTGTATTTATTATTTTTATTATCCCTAATTTTGCCTAGACCGCCCTTTCGGGTTTTCAATCTAGCGGGATTCTCTCTTTTTTTCCTTTTATATACATTTCTTTTTAGAGCTAAAGATAGCTTAAAAGAAGCAAATGATTATTTCAAAATTAACGTTGTGAAAATGAAACAATCATTCATCGGTCAAAGTGGACTTTTAGAGGTTTGCAATGTGGCTATGGGTTATGGGTTATGAAAGAAAGATGATTAGAAGGCTCCCATAAATGTTTTACGGGTAGGGGTTATGGTCTATGGAAGAAAGGTGATTAGAAGGCTCAAAGAAATGGTTTATAGGTTGGGTTATTATTTATAGAAGGAAAATGAATGGAGGGCTAAAGAAATGTTTTACGGATATGGGTGATGAGTTATGGGGAGTAGAAGGTTAAGAGAAAAGTCTTACGGGTATGGGTAATGGGTTATGGGAATGAATCATGAATCTTTAGTACATTCAGCTTCCTCTTGTGTTTCCCAATCCTCAAATCATTCACATTTTTTTTAATTATATTTTTTTCCACTTCTCTGCTTTTTCATTACTTTATCTTTTGTGTCCTAACTTTTGCCAAGACTGACAATACTTGCTTTCAGTCTTGCGGGCTTTATTCATTTTTCTCTTTTTCGTTTTTGAACTTTTTCCACGATCTCTTTTTCATAACTTTGGAAAACTGAATGCACTAAATTCTATTGTAGTGTTGATCCTTGTCCAGGGTTTAGTGAATGGAAGTTGCAGGCTCAAAGGCGACAATGAGGGTTCTTTTTATGGGATCGAGAAAAAAAATGGCCACTCTTCATTTGAAATCATGATTCCGCATTTTCAAAAACTTAATTTCGAAATAACATTCACTCTTTTACACATTCTTTGCTCTTTATTTCTTTTGATTGCTCTTTTTATTTGTCTAACTTTTTTCCTTTTTTTTTGTTTTTTTTTTGGAAAATGGACCTCTGAGATCTGATATTCGTTCACCGGTTCATCATTGAATGATACAACCAAAAGGGCTTTAAGAATTATCGCTTGAGGCAAGAACTCGACAAGGGCTCGGTGTTTTAAGGGAACATGGGTGAGAAAGGAGATTCATGCAAATCCATTAGTGTAAAGCTTCAACTAAGTTAACTTGGTTTCAAGCTTACATGACTAAACAAGCGCTAATGACAATCCTCTCTCTTTTGAGCTTTGAACTTTTTATTCAATAACTGATTGCCACAACCTTATGTCTCTCCCTTTTTTCTTTTCCATCTTTCCCAATATGCCCCAGTATAGTGCCTCATGATATATTTCCTCTCACCTTACTTATCTAATCCTCCAATGACTAATCTTCTTACCAACATCTTTCAAGAGAATGGTTCAATTCCATGGGTCTAAGCTTGATTGACATCCGTTTTCATGCAAGCGCAAAAAATTTAACTCTTTCTTTTATTATGGAGATAACATGAATGAAGAGTTAATGACTTTTTCAAAACTCATTTTTTATTGATTTTCTTAAAATAGAGAGGAAAAAAAGAATTAAACTTCATGAGAATGGAACCAAGATGTTATGGAATGCATGAAGGTATTTTTATGTGTGTAGACATGTATCCTAAGATGCGACATGCACTTGCATTCTAATGCAAGAAATGCAATGAAATTTTCTTTTTTTGCCCCATTTGAAGAGAATATACTATGAGTATTTAAAAAGGCAAAGTAATTTGTTTTATGATTAATGGATGATTTATGATGAATGATTTTGGCAAATGAAAATGATGAATAACAATGCAATTTTTTGTATTAGCTTATGAAAATGCACTCTATAGGCGAAAAAAAATATACATTTTTTTTTTAAAATAAAAAAAAATGTAGATGAATGTATCATTTTCAATGACATGTGGTAAATAAGACAAAATTGATTTTTTTTAATTACATGAAATGCATTTTTTTCAAATGCAACATGATTTTTTTTATGCATGAAATGCAATATTTTTTTTATGCATGGAATGCAATATGATTATATATATTTTTTTTACGTATGGAATGCAATAGGTTTTTTTTATGCATGAAATGTAATATGATTTTTCTGTTGCATGAAATGCTACACAATTTTTTTTGATGATTTTTTGGTGTATAGACTAATGAGCAATAACGAGAAAAATATATACAACAAAAAAACAAAGATAAGAGGAAAAGTAGCTCCCTTTGTGGTCTAATTTGGTTAGCCTGCGCTTTTGGGCATTGGGACCTATAGGGCTAATGTCTTTATTGTGAGCACTCACAGGGTGGTAGCTACATCCTATGGAGATTTAAAGTCTCTAGAGCCAAGTACCCATTTAGAGAGTTAAACACAACAGGATGTACATCCCGGAAGTAAGTACCCGCATAGAAGGATCGTGCTCTAGATGAAGAGTTCATGGAAGTCACATAGGATGTACATCGAGAATGAGTCCAACTTATCCTCGTTCTAACTTAGGGTGTTTTTTGTGGCTCAGGTATGAGCTCAACTCTCACTGTGTGCTCACAGTGTAGGTGTAGTGTGTAAAGGGAGCATACAAACCTCAAAATTTAAAAATAAAATAAAATCACAAAATATTTCAATAAATACAACTAAACAACAAATAATACATGTCATCTAGCCTAGGGTTTATAAGGAACAATATAAATATAAAAATAAGATATGTACAAAGAAATAAATAAATAAATAAGCAATTAAGCGGGGTAAACAAAGCGTACCTTATAATCATTTTCCACAACCAAACATACCGGGCTTGACTCTCACTGTCGCCAGTGGAGTCGCCATCTGTCGTGACCTGGATCTCGACGTAGACGGCTCAAAATATAATTATTGGAGTCGCCACCCAATTTATTAAAAATAGGAAAAATTGAGAAAAACATAATTGAAAGAATTAGTGGTCTGCGTAACTAGGTTGGATTCGGGAGTCAGTTATGCGAAGGGAAGGGGTGAAAACAAGTTTCACTGCACCCCTAACACATCTGTCCTAAGACAATTACCCTAAATTTAATTTGTGCAATAATTACTACACCGTTTAATTATTTGTTTACCCAAAATAAGATTTAATAGAATTCGGTAGAAAACGAAGATAGTTATTTACGTGAAATTGAAAAATGACTAATTTAGAAAATTTTAATTTTGACTACTCTCTGGTGCGATGAGAGACTCAAAAGTCACGTAGTTCTTCCTGAAAATTTGTTTGTTGGTTGATTTTAGTTTTGAAGGGGTCTAAGATCTAAGTCGTACGACTCGAGTCTCTTAAACCGGGATCGACAAGATGTACATCTCGGTCAAACCCATATTTTTTGGTATTTGAAAATAAGTGCTACATAATAATAAACTGATTGGGGTTTTTTTCGGAAAACGTATCATTCGGTTTTAATTTTAAAGTAGTTTAGGACCAAGTTGTACAACTCGGATCTCTTAAACCGGTGTTGCGGGTTTGATAAGATGTACATCTCGATCAAAGCCTAATTGTATTATTTGAGTAAAAGAGAGTCACAAATTCCGTTAAGATAAATAAATAACTAAACAATACATGGACAAAATAATAAAAAAAAACATATAAAATGATAATAAAAAAAAATTGAACAAAGTCACGTGGATGGTGAGATAGAGGGCGCTAGTTTCATCAATTGTGAGGTTCCATTTTTTTTTTAAATAAAAATAAAAATTGTTGATTTATTTAAATAAAAAAAGGAAATGAAATAATAAAATAAGAAAAGAAAGCATGAAAGGATTTTGGATCAGAGGATTTGACAAGAGGGGGGAGGGCGCCGATTTCAATCCAAAGTGTTCAGATCCACTTTTTCTAAAACAGTACAATTGTTGATTTAACCCAAAAATAATAACAAAATAAATGGCTAAATAATAAAAAAAAAAAAAAGTGAAAGGGATGTGAGAGGGGGGAATCTGTGAGAGGGCTGGTTGCCATGGTTGCTGTTTATGGGTGATTTACGGTGTTTGTTTGGATGGTGAGTGGTGAGATTGCGGTGGTTTTCGGTGGAGGCCGAAGGTGGGAGAGGGGGTCGCGTGAGGTGGTGACGGTGGCAGTGGGTGCTTTGGTGGTGGTTGGAGATGAGTTGGGGTGGTTTTGGGGTGAGTGGTGGTGGCTGCCTCCTCCCTCTACATTTGGACAGATCTGATTTTTGTATCAGGTTGATTTTTTTTGCCGTCTCCCCCTCCCCTATTGTTGTTTGTTTGACTGTCTTTTATATTGAAAAATTAGGTTTAAAGCATTAATTATCGTTTGACTGAGCCTTGACTGTATTTTAGATCTGGGCTCCGGATCGGACCCAAATCAACTCCTACTGCTTGTTGACTCCTGAATCTGCTGAAGCTGTTGTTTTATTTATTAATTTAGTATTTATTTTATTATTATTTGGGATTAAAAAAAAAGACATAATTAAACAAATTAAATAAAACTACTATTTTTGTAAAATTTTTGAATTATATATTTTTTGTTTTGTTTAAAAAGAGTAAAAGTAATGCGAAAGTGACAACAACGAGTAAAATGACGTATTCGACGACTAAAACACGCAAAATACGCAAAAAGTGCATATTTTCGTAATTTCTCGAGAAAACGTCAAAAATACCGTTAAAAATTGAGTTTTCACACTTATGGATACCTAAATCCTCTTTTAGGGTCTTAGGTGGATCTTACATGTTTAGAGACTTTTTTATGTTCTAATTTCTGATTTGAATTCCTACTTTTATTTTAATTAATATTGTCCTATTCTTTTTATTACATGATTAAGATTAGCTACCCTTTGCATGTTCATAGTCAATTAGTTGATCAGCGACTGTACTGCAATTAGTTGGTGGATTTATAGGATAATTGGGGCTATAATTAGGGCATGACCAAACCATAATCTAGTCTTCCAATCATTCAACCTTTTTGCTCTTTATGCTTTTCCTGAATTTAAATTCTTGCATGACCAAACAAGAGTTAATTTAGGAAAAAAGATTATTAATCACGAATGACCAAACAGATTAATAGTTTTAGTAAATAGATTGGTAATTAAGTAAAATAAGGGAATTTAGGTAGGATTAGACATAGCGGCAATCGAAGCTTGCCAGTGAAACCGTGATCCTAGGCCTCTCTCCATTTATTACATCTTTCATTTTAATTCTAGTTATTTATTTATTTTTATTTTGTTTCTATAATCATCAAACTATTTTTCGTCTAAAACAATATATAATGTCGACTAGTTTGGTACTTGTTAATTAATCACTGTGGATACAATAATCTTTTATACTACTTCTGCGAAAGACTACACTTGCTCTATTTGTGTTTTTAACGCAACAAGTAGTCAGACAAGTACAACAGAACAATATTGGTGTACAAGACAATTTGACTAATAAGGTCGAGACTATTTTGGCCCAGAATGGCCTTAATTTAGGCTTATATAGGCCAAACTTTGTGTCGCCCTTATGTGACTATGTAACGCCCCGATTTTATTAAAATTTATTTGGAGTTGATTTGGTAGAATGATTGAAGAAATTGGAGATTTATTGGTGTGGGAACCATGGTAGAAATGATTAAAATTGATGTTCATAGGTGGTTGTCGAGTTAGAAATTGGTTCGCGCGCGAGCGGCGCGTCGCGCCCCAAATCCAAGTGTTTCCTGCCTGTTGGCGCACAGGTCGCGCGTGAGTGGCGCGTCGCGCGCCAGTTCAAAAGGTTCCCTGTCTGTTGGCGCGCCAGTCCCTGTGCTTCCTTGCCTTGTGGTGCGCCTGTCGCGCGTGAGTGGCGCGCCGCGCGCTAGTCTGCGCTATATATTGTGTTTCTGCGCAGATTTAGCCATTTTTTTTCACATTTTTCACTCCTCTGAGCATAACTTCGTCTCTAGAGCTCTGTTTTTGCCGCGGTTTGTTGCGTTCTCTTCGTATCGCAAAGGGCTTCGATAGGAGAGCAATTCCTGATTTAGAAACCAAGAGAGGCGAGAACGAAATTGAATCTTCTCAACCTACAATCTAAGGAGAGTTGCCATAGTTGGAGAATCGAAGAGCTTCGTTAGGGGAAAAAGTTGCGTCTATAATCCCAGGTAAGGGTGGGGTTCTATCTCTATAATGGGGTATATGATGGGTGTTATGTCACTACAAGAAAAACTTGTTTTAGCCACCAACAATTGCCACGGAGCTTATTCCGTCAGTAATTTGCCACGGATTTGCGACGGAATGTGTAAAAAGTAAGAGTGGGAAATTTCCCGCTGGTGTTTGCCACGGATTTGTCACGGACATGTGAAATGACAGAAATTTGCGACGGAGATGCCGTGGCAAACCATTTATCAAAATAAAACACCCACGATCCCTAAAACCTTTCAGTACGTTCTTCTTCTCTCCTAAAAAACAAAACGCCTCCCTCAGTCTCTCGCTCTCCTCACCCTCTCGCTCTCCTCACCACAACCCGCCTCCCTCACTCTCAATCACCACCACCTCACCTCCACCCACACTCCCCACCGTCCTCATTCAACTTCTCTACTGCTGAAACCCTAACCTCACCTTTCTCTAATCCCTAAATCAAATCCAGCCTCCATCCTCACTCAACTTCTCTCTCTTTGAAATTCGCTCGCGCCCAACAAGCCCAGTGCCACCATCGCCGCCGGAGCCATCGCTGCGGCGGAAGGACGACCGCTTGAGACCCGAAATATTGATTCACGCTAACTAAGGTTTGGCTTTCCCTTCCGTTTGAGATTTTAACCAAAGAACCCTAACCTTGAAGTTTCAGATCGAAAATTATAATAAAGGTAAATCATTTGAAAATCCATGTTAACCGTTTACTTAAGATTCGTTTTCTCTTCTCTTTTGTGTTAATTGTAGTCTTCTTTGCACGATGAAGTCGTCTCACGATAAAGAGAATTCACGTGTTACTGGTATGTATATCGATAATATCCACACTCTATTTCATTTAATGTTTAATGGTTTTATGTGTTCCTAAATTCTTGATAATGGAAATTTCAAATGACATGGGTACGTTAGTTCCTAGTTCTTAGCTTTGAACTTGAGTGTGATGGTCGATAGTGTGTGGTTTATTTGTCATTTCGTCGAAATTTGAAAAAATGGTTTTGATGCGTGTACTTGTTGTTTGTGATTTTTTTGTTTGATAAAGTTGAAAATGTTGTCTTTGCAGTGGCCAAAGCAATTGAATGCTCCACTTGAGGTTGTTGATCCTGAAGTTCTTTGATATAATTGAGCTTGAGAAAGCTAGACAATGGAAGGTGAAATTTCTATGATTATCTTACTATTTGCTTGCATCTTTGACTACAAAACACCAGAACTTCAAAAGAATCCTCCACTGTTTGTTTTATTTTGTATGCATCTTTGTGGATAAATTCCTCTTTGAACACTTGTTGAAAGTAAGATATAGTAGAAAATAACTATGAATCACCTTGAGATTTCAATTTTTTCAAATAAAGGTTCATTATTTAGCTTCTCTATAAATGTCTATAAGTTCATAGACTTTTTTTATAATCAAAGAGTCAAACTTATTATTTCTTGAGAAACTCCTATAAGTCAAGGAAGGTAGTCAGAAAAATGGGCCTAAATTTTCCATTATTGGGTTGGATTTCATGTTCGAGAAGACTTAGTTGTTTGTTCTTATTTTGGTGAAGAGGGTGGAACCGATACCCTCGAGAAAATTTCACTTTTGTCTCTCGTAATGCAAGTGTTGGGTCTATCATGACAAACAAGTACTGATGAAGGATATCCGGTGCAAGATATTATGGTGGAAATGAGTATGTCGAGTCTTTCACTTGTTGTGTGTGCTTGTCTTCAATAATTCATGGAAGCCACTTGAATATGGTGTTATCATTTTGAATTTTATTTTTGGAGTACCCAATTGTGTCAGTTCAAAGATTGTGGATCTTTCTTATTTGAGTATATTGACATGGCGGAAACACTATGTCGAAGCGTGCCCTGGAAGCATTTCGGTTGGATCCTACTAAATGGGGAGGTAAGAACAGAAGACAAACATAGCAAAGAAGAAAAAATCATTGTTTTATTAGCTACATAGTACTATTTTTTCTTTTGTTTCTCTTTAAATTTCTTGTCGAACTTGGTAGTTTCTTTGATGGTTTGGTTTGTCCTTAGCTACTTTGTTTGGCTTCACTTGACTCTGAAGTGATATTACTTTTTCAAAATGTTATATGAACATATTAGAATGGAAGTTTGCTCATCTGTCTTTGTTACCCCAAATATGCGATTAACGTGCGACCATTATGCAGTTCACCGCAAATTTTCACGTTTACAATCGCATTCTTTGAAACCTCATGAGAGAATCATGGCACTTGATCTTCCTCATGGAGTGCATCTTTCTCATGGATACCGGTATTGCCAACTTTCACCGTTCACGGATTGGCTTATAGTCATTGTTAACACGTTTATGAGAATTTCTTTTAGTCGTTAGCTAGAAGTAAAGTAACTTCTCAATCCTTTAATGAAATGTTGATTTTGTTTACTTTTACTTATATTTCAATTATTTGGACGAATCCTCCTTCTTTTAAGAAGCTCTCTTGATTCATTTATACTCTCTTCCTTTTCACTATCCCGATGAAAATTAATAATGACATCCGGTGGGAATAACTTTTCACTCTCGATATACATTGGACATTTCTAATTATTTGGTTTATGTTGGAAAGATAGTTAATAATGACATCCAGTGGGAATAACTTTTTATTTTGGCTTGATAAGATGGAACTGTTTGAGTAATAAAACACTTTTCTGTTTGTAGTACATTCCTTTCTTAGTTTTAAATAAAAGCCTGGCGAAGTGTATTTCTCTAGTGAGAATAAATGGAAGATTGTAGAAACTCTGTTGTAATGGTTGTCATTTACTCCATATTTAGTGATATGTCGACGAGAGCTAATGTCTAATGTAAATTTTGTTTTCCTTTTCAGAGTTATTCTTTTTCATTTTTGGCGATCCTTATTCTTTCATTAGTGATGGGCATTGTTCTCAACTTCACGATGTTCTTGTGCACTATTGTTAATTCAGCTTTAACTACAACAATTGTGGGCGTTCTCAAAGGGGTTGGTTCCACGGTAAGCTAGGAGTGATTCCTGCTGATGTCAAAGAAGTCTTGGATACATTCTGAATTGCTGCTGAACTAGGGAGCGACACACTTGGAGCCTATGTGATCTCCATGGCCTCAAATGTATGACTAGCTGCTTCTTTTAGCAAATTTGTCACATGTCCAATTTTTCCCTGAGCTCCTTCCTAGTAACTAATTAAGAGTGAATGACTCAGTCACATTCATTGTGATAGATAGATATGTAATTATTCTAATTACAATATAAATAGAAGGGATGTGTGCTCGGTTTACATACACAGTAATTACGCAAAATTACACTTGCTAACTGCATGTTTACCTGCAGATTGAAAGATAACCCAATTTGTGAAGAAGTTGGAGTAGTAGGAAACTACTGCTCCATTTATTTTTTTAATTTTTTTTAAAAATTTGCGACGGATTTGCCACGGATTTGCGATGAAATTTGCCACGGATTTGCGACGAAAAAATTTGCCACAGAAATTCCGTGGCAAACGATTTGCGATGAGCGTTTTTGCCACCAATTTTTGTCCGTGGCAAATCCGTGGCAAATGTTGTTTTGCCACCGAAATTTGTGCATTTGCGACGGAAATGTCCGTGGCAAATCAGCGATTTTCTTGTAGTGTGTGGGGGAACTAGGACCTATGATGTTCTTGATTGAATTGGATGCTTGTATGATGTTTGATGGAATGATTATGTGATGTTTGATTGAGTTTGATGCCCATATGATGCTTGATTGAAGTGATGCCTATGAGGTGTTTGATGAAATGTCTATATGACATTCGATGCCTAGATGATGCTTAATTGAAGTTGATGCTTATAAGTTGTTTGATGGAATGCCTAAATGACGTGTTGTTGTGTGTGTTGCACTTTATGTTGCCTCTGGGCGTCGGGTTGCTGCCTGTGTTGCGCCATGTGTGCGTGCGTTGCTGTTGGGCGCCATTTTGCTTTCTGTGTTGCGCCAGGGTGGCTGTGTTGCCACCAGGCGCCACCTTGCTGTGTTTTTGTGCGCCGAGGGTGGCTGTGTTGCCACCAGGCGCCAGTTTTCTATGTTTTGTGATGTCGTACTGTGTGAACATGTGTTGCCACTAGGCGTCATTTTTTGTGTTTTGTGCTACATGGTGTTGTGATGCGTTACGTATTCTGCTTTGGCGCGCCGATTATATATGTGTTGCGCCCGATGTTGCATTTCTATCTTTGCTGGTTCTTTGGCGCCATCTAGGGCGCCATTTTCCTGGTGATTTGGGCGCCTCATGTGGCTGCCCCGTGATGTTGTTCTCAGTGTCAAAAAATTGTCGTTGTCATTGACTTGTTAAATTTATTGGTGTGTTTTCGGTGTTGGTGGTTGTTGATGTTGCGGATTAAATGATTGATTGTCCTATGGGTGTTGTTGTGTGGCGCGTGGGTCCGTGTGTTGCCCTAGGCGCCGAGTTTGTGTGTGTGCGCGCCACAGGCATCTTTGTGTTGCCCCTAGGCGCCATTTGGTGTGCGGTTTGGCGATGTGTTGCGCCTATGTTGTTGCCTGGCGCCATTTCTATGCTGCCCGTGTCATTGGTGTGTAAACTATAGTTGGTGTGTTTGGTGTTCTCTTATTGGTGTTCTCTCATTGGTGTTGGTGTTTGGTGCTTTTGGTGATAGTGATGATGTTATAACGGGCGATGTGCCTCTTTTAATGAATAAATTTGGTGATGATGATGATGATAGGTCTTTGACCAGTTGGTGATGTTTGACCGGTGATGTGCCTATTTTATTGGCTAAGGTGATAGGTGATGGGTCTATGACCATTTGTTGTTGTTGGTGTTGTTGTGTCAATTACATGACCATGATTGTTGATTGTTTCTAGTGCATTGTTCATGGTGCACATGCAACTCATATGCATTATTTGGTGATATAAGGCTTTGGCCTTCGAGCTATGATCAAACTTGGTGATATAAGGCTTCGGCCTTCGAGCTATGCTCAAACTTGGTGATGAATGGTACCACATGCATATGCCCATTGGTGTGGGTTGCATCTCATGCATTTATTCATATCATTGGTGATGTTCCTTGGTGTTTGTATATTGATGTTTGTATGTGGGGTTAGGGTATCCTAGACTATCAGTGTTGTATTGCTCGTTTTATGCACATGAGGTATATGATAAAATGCTTATATGTGTTGAATCTATGTGCTGATAAATTTGAGTGGATAAATGATGATGTTGTGATTAAAGGTGATGCTAATGAATACACTTGATGATGTTGTGACCTGGTGATGTCGTACTATTGCCCTGTACTGTTGTTTAATTATATGATTGGTGATTGCTATTGATGATGTTGATGCGTAATGATGTGGCATTTATAGTTGCCGAAACCCTAGCATATTGCTTATCATGCATGCCATTATATTGTTAGATATCTCACCCCTTCTGTTTGAATGTTACCCCTATGTTGGTAACGTGCAGGTGATAGCGAGTGAAGGCTTGTCTACCTTTCTAGTTGAGTCGTTGTCGTTGTTCTGATACGTAGCACTCAGGGGGGGAAACAAACATTAGTTTTCTTAGTTGATTTAATTACTTGTCTGCCGGATTTTATTTTGGTGATGTCATGACTATCCTATATTTCGTTGTATGGTGAATGAACTACTGTATGTAGACTAAACAAGTGTTTTTGGGGTTCGTCCCATTTATGACGTGCTATGTATCACGCTAAACCTTACGTGGTGAATTTTATTATCAGTTCTTGAATGCTTTATTGGTGTGAGTGTAGCATCCCTTGAGGGTGTATTAGAAAATGTTTTTGAAAACTCTGATTTTTGCGTTAAATTTACTTGGTAGAAAAAGGGGTGTTACAGACTACACGTTACAAACAGAGCTACCTAGGGGATGGAAAATTCCCAAGTTCACTAAGTTTGCTGGTGAAACCAGTGAATCAACCGTCGAACACGTGGCTCGTTACCTAACAGAGGCTGGTGACATTGCCCACAATGAGAATCTAAGAATGAAATACTTCCCAAATTCTCTGACGAAGAATGCCTTCACATGGTTTACTACTTTGCCTCCACACTCTATATTTACATGGAGTCAATTAGAGAAGACCTTTCATGAGCAATTCTATATGGGCCAGAGTAAGATCAGTCTCAAAGAGTTGGCTAGTGTTCGACCCAACGCGACAGAATCTATTGATGATTATCTTAATAGATTTAGACTTCTCAAAGCAAGGTGCCTTATTCAAGTGCCTGAACATGAGTTAGTCGAAATGGCTGCTGGTGGCCTAGATTATTCTATCAGAAAGAAGCTAGACACTCAGCATTTGACAGATATGTCTCAATTGGCTGATAGAGTTAGACAAGTCGAAAGACTTAAGGCTGAAAAAGCTAGAACCAGTAGGTTTAGCAATATTAGCAAAAAAGAGAAAGTGGCCTATGTTAATATAAATAACAGCGACCATGAATACGACATTTCTTATGAAGATGTTGAAGAAGAGGTTAATATTGCAGAATTAAAACCTGGACCTCCCTATGTTTGTAAAACGCTAAGACCTGCTAACGGGAAAAACCCTGTCGAACCTAAGAATGATAGATTCGTTACAAAAACTTATACTTTTGATGTGACTAAGTGTGACGAAATCTTTGATCTGTTAGTTGTTGATGGTCAGATTTTAGTGCCTCAATGCCTAAAGACTCCACCATTAGAGCAAAGAGAGAAAATATGTTTTTGTAAGTATCATAACTTCTTGGGTCATAAAACTTCTCAATGTGTTCCTTTCAGGGATTTGGTGCAGAAAGCGCTAAATGAAGGTAGGCTGAAGTTTGGGGACAATCCCAGCCACCATTGAGGATTGATGCTGATCCTTTGCCAACAAACGAGGCCAACTATGTCGAAGTGGATATGTGCATGGTTGAGGCTTTTGTGGTTACTGATGGGAAGAGTAATAAAACTACTCTGACTTCCAAAGATGGGGAAGATATCAAAATGGTCACTGAAGACCAATACTCCGGCAAAATCAGTGTGGCTTACCCAAAAGCTGAAGAGGAACTGATCGACTTCCTCAATCGCTGCAAGTTGAGCAACTTTAAGGTGGTGCTTTGCCCAAGGTTCGATCTTTGTTTTTTGACAAAAAAGCGCAAAGAAGAAGTGGAAGGTTTTAAGCCCGAAAGTGAACCGCAAAGGCAAGTGGGTCGACAGAAGGCCTAGGTTCAGTTTCACTAACAGGGGAATTCCCTACAAAACTTTGACCAAGCATGGTGCAGAAAAAATTACTACTTATGTTCCACCTGCTAACTCCCCTGTTGGTAAATGGGTGCACTCTGGTGGGAAGAATACTAGCTACTACCCTATTCTACATGTGGAGAAAGGTGTCACACGTCAACATAAGCCAAAGTAGATGGCTAAAGGAAGCACCAGTACTTCTAGTGAGAATAAGGCAACAGATTCTTAAAAGTATGCCTACAGGGTAGAAATCCCATGACAAGGACACAATGGCGGAGATATCAACGTCAGCACAAGGCTAAAGCTGCTACTACAAGGAAAGCTGAAGTTCGCAACATGTACAACAAAAAGGGAAAACAGATAGCTTCTCGTGTTGAAGTGACAAGGAAGCCTTCCACAGAAAGGATCTTTCCTCCCTTGTCAGAACTAAAGAAGAGTTCAAGTTCTGAAAATGAAGGCTCTACTTCTACTTTCTCTAAATTGGCTAGAAAGCCAGCAACTGTGAGGATCTTCCCTCCTTTATCAGCATTAACAGAAGGGCTCAACTTGGAGGAAGAAGTTGGATCTGAATTTGAGGACTCAGAACCAGACTTCAGCATACTGTGTAGCGTTGTCTCAATTCTACCAATCGAGTATGACGTGGTCTCTAAAACCAATGAGGTCGAAGAAGACTTTGACGAGGAGACCACTTATAAGCCCATATGTTATTATGTGCTTAGAAATGGTTGTGTAGAAGAGCAACATGCGGTCTTCGAAAGACTAGATATGGGTATGGTGCAACATCTCAAGCCATTGTTCATTCAGGCTAAGGTCAACAACATTGGGATTAACAAAATCCTAGTGGATGGTGGTGCTGCTGTGAACCTGATGCCACAACACATGCTCAAGAGAATTGGCGCATGTCCTACTGACCTGAAACCACACAATGTGGTGCTTACCAACTATGAAGGTAAAACTGGCCACTCACTTGGGGCCATTGAGGTCGAACTTGCTGTCGGAAGTATCAAGAGGACTACTCTCTTCATGGTAATCCCTTCGAAAGCCAATTATAATCTGCTGCTTGGGAGAGAGTGGATACATGGTGTGGAGGCAGTTCCCTCAACAATACACCAAAGACTGATCATCTGGAGAGAGGATGGATTAGTTGAAAACATAGAAGGTGATCAAAGTTATTTCAAAGCTGAAGTAAACACTTTGGCAAGAGAGACCTTCGACAAAAGATTGGTGACCATTGTAACGCCCCGATTTTTTTAAAAAAAAAAAAAAAAAAATTATTTTGAATTAGTATTCGAAGTATGAATAATTTTGGAAGTTATTTTAGTTTATAGAGTTGTAAGAAAATATTTGTTGTGAAATCGGGATTTAAAAATGAATTAAAATGAGTTTTTACTATATTTATGCGCATACACCCCTGTTTTGCTATTCGCACCCCCCTGCTCACCTTACTTACCATGCGCGTGGCCCACCCCAGAGCAACCCGACCCAGCTTCTTCTTCTTCCTCACGTTGCAGCGCGCAGGGGAAAAAACGGAAACCCTTATGGTTCTTTCACCATCTTCGTTCTCCCTCCTCAAGCCATGGTTGACCCTCAAACTTCACCTTCCCACTCAAATTTCGTCGTTGATTCCGTTTCTAGCCTTAGTTTTATCGATTGAAGCACCGTTTTGCACGAACGAAAACCCCAACCGAACGGTTTTCCTCTTTCCGACCACCACGGACTCGATTTGAAAAAGCGGACACCGTAGTTGGATTCTACTCGTCGAGACCTTCAGGAAGCACTAGCCCTTTGTGCGTTTCGGTGAAGTTGACGTCGGACCCTCTCGTAACCCGCTGTCTCGCCGTTTTCCGCTTTCAGTGATACTACAATTTTTATTATCCAGGTAAGGGGACTCTTCTTTATGCCTATAATAATTCTTAAGATTTGTGTTGTATGTAGGCTAGGTGTTGAGGATGTTGATTGATTGATTGATTGTATTTATGGAACTATCCTTGTTGTTGTGTTTGAATGACTGATTATGTTGTGTTGTGAGTCTAATTGGAATGCAATGATTGCTGTTAATTTGAAAGGGGTGTCTTGTTGAATAAGCATGTAGAATGTTTGTGAAATTCCCTCACTGATGTTGTATGTGGATATGTAGTGAAATGTGAAATTATGCTAGTTGTATGATAATTGATGATATGTCCAAGGAATGTTGTTGAGATGGTGTGAATCTGTATGTGTAGTGTTGTAGGAAGAGGTGTTGTTGAGGTATGAAGCGGGTAGTGTGAAGTATGTGGAGTGTATCGGCCAGGCGCCATTTTGCTAGGATTCGTGCGCCTTGGGCGTGTGTCTCACGTGCGCGTGTCTGTGTGTCTTTGGAGCGGGCGCCAAAATTGGCTGCCCTGCGTGTGGAAGTTATGAGTGAGCCGAGGGGGGTGGCGCCAAGTGCTGGGGTAGTTGGCGCCTGGTATGTTGCTGGATTGCTGCGTGGAGTGTCCAGGCGAAGGGGCGCCAAATTGCGGTGCAAATGGCGCCAGTTCTTCGCACGCAACTCTTTGTGTGTGTGTGTGTGTCCGAGCGGGCGCCAAATGTGGCCGCCTGCGTGTCTGTGTCTTGCCGGTTGTGCGGTGCAGTGCGTGTGCGTGTGTGTCTTGGGTGCAAAGCGCCAAATATGGCGACCTAGTGCGCCGGTTGGTGGTTGTGCATGTGAGTGTGTGAATGTGTTGCGATGGGGCGCCAAAGTGGCTGCCAGTGGCGCCAAGTGGCGCTAGTATGGTTCCTAGGTGTCTTATGGTCACTAGGGGTTAGTTGGTGCAATTCTTGTGTTGTGAAGTGATTGTGAGCTAGAATACTAGCGTGAGAGTATAAATTAAGTTGTAGTTAAGCGGAGTGTGAAAGCGACGTGGGACTTGGTCCCAAAAGTGATGAGAGCCCTCAAGGCTAATTTGTTGGTGAGATGGGGGTGAATAAATAATTACAAGAAATGGTGAGCCTAATAAGTTGTGACAATATGTGTGTTGTGGTGCATCAACATAGAACCTCATGATGCATATGCATAAAGCGATGTGTAGGCGGCGCCAAAGCGACGTGGGACTCCGGTCCAAAGCGATGAGTGCCCTCCGGTGCAAATAGTGGTGATGAAGGATCCTCATGCATGTTGCATACATGCATACACTCATCTGAGATGTTAATGAATTTATTGATGATGTGTTGATAATGGGGTGAACTAGTTGTATTTGTTGCCTCGCCAATATGTAATGCTTATCTTAATGATTATTATTTGTATAAAGAGACTCACCCTTTACGCTTGGAATGTTGCTCTTATGTGGCAACGCTGCAGTACTCGCGAGTGAGGGCATCCTTATGCCTGTCTACTAGTAGTCGTGTCTCGGCTCCGATATGTAGCACTGTGGGGAGGCGTGAGTCGTCCTTTATTTATATTTTATTTGTTATTTTGATGTTTTAGATCATTATTGGTGAGGTACTAAGTATAATGTTAAACTTAGTGATTCTTCATTTTGTGTTGGAGACGTTTATTTTATTTTGGTGTTTGTAAACTAAAATAGGTGTTTGTGGCCCGCCCCTAAAGCTGTCGTGCTATATATCATGCTTCATTTTATTGACTTATGTCGCTTGAATTATAAGTTAGTGGTTTTTATAAGCGGTGAAATGTGACACTTTCTTTGAAATTTTTTAATTTGAGAACTCGGATAATAAATATTAAATAATAGTTGATTTAGAAAGGGGGTGTTACATTAGTGGTATCGAATTTGAAGTTTGGTCCGTAAAGGCCAAGTTGTCGGTGTCGAGTCTAGTTATCCCTCGAGTCTTAGTACTCGCTCTAACTATGATTTGTGTTGCGTTGATTAGTTGAAATGGGCTATGAAATTACGTATGCTCTATGTATTATTTGATTTATGTGTAATATCATTGACCGTAATTTATCTAATTGAGTGTATTGTATTGAATTGATTTGATGTATTTTAATTGATTGCTATATTGTATTTAAGATGTATGACACCTTGAGATGGAAAAATAATGTGAAATAGAGGTTTAGGTGCAAAGATAATAAGTAGATAGTCTATAATTGTAGTTGTCTCATTTTGAGTAAAATTTAGTATTATAAAGGTGATAAGTGTAGAGTTGTCATATAGGGAATGTTAATACTTGTAAATTGAATTCGAGATTTGTTAGAGAGACTTCATGAAACTTAATCACTAGTAATTTAGGAGACTTTGTAGAGTTTGAATTGTGTGTTTAGATGATAAACAAAATTGGGAATAGATTGGGGGATGCTATGTGTGGTGACTTAAATTGTATGTTGTTCTTTGTTTTGAAAAGGATACGATCCTGCATTGCTTTTTCAAAATAAAATATCGCTGTTTTTTTGAATAAAAGTACCATTGTTTTACAACAAATGAGGCGCTTTTTCTGCTGTAAATGCGCGTTTTCTTGCTTTGTTGTTTGCGCGAAAAAGAGCCCATTGTTATCTGCTTTGTTTTTGGCTCGAAAATACCGCTTTGTTTTGGTTCGAAATTTCTGCTGTTTTTCCACATTGCTTTTTTCTGCGGTTTTGGCTATCATTGCGCGCCTAAAAGTCACCGATTTCACTGCTTTTTATTGCGTTAGTGAACCGAAATTTCTGCGTTTTTCTTTTAGTGAGAAGGCACGTAACGTGACTGTTTTTATAAATAAAATGGTGGGGGTTTTACTACTGTTTGGTGATTTTAAAAATGAGATGTTTTCCAAAATTTCCAATATATTGTTACCCGAATTTTAATGTGTTGCCCAAGATTTGAATGTGTTGTTTTCCAAATTTAAAGGCGTTGTTACTTGAAAACTTAGAGGTGTTGTTACTCCAATTCTTGAATGAGATGTTTCCACTTTCAAAATGTGTTGTTTCCTTAATTTAAATGTGATATTTTTCTAAAGTGCAAAAGGTATTGGTACTCAAATCATTTAAATGTGATGTCACTTCAGTTTAGATGTATTGTTACTCAAATTTAAATAAGATGAGAATGGGTTAGGTGTTGTCGTGATTGCATAATTAAAAAGGTTGCTATTTTTCCATAATCAAGTCGTTGTTTCTGTGAATTAAAAAGGCTGATTTCATGTTGTTAAGCTGCGGTTCCTTTTTAATGCTGTTACTGTTTTTCATATAAAAGCGGTTGTTGTTTTTTTTATATAAAAGGTGATGTTGCTGTATTTTGTTTATAAAAACCACTGTGACTGTTTTACGAAGCTAATGCCGCAGTTTTTTTTAAGCCGATGTCGCTATTTTTGTAAGGCTAGGTTGCTGTCCTTTTTATATGAAACTAATAGTGCAGTTTTACAACCAAGTAGCTGCTGCTGTTTTCTTTCTTTATAATTAAATGTGCTATTTACTTAAATGAAATGCGGCTGTTTTCTCAAATTTAAGTGAGCAATTTCTTCAATTTAAGTGTGTTGTTTACTTGAATTTAAATGTGCTGCTCTTAAATGTAAAGGTGTTGTTCATCATATTTTAAAGTGTCGTTTTCCCTATCTTTCAAGTTGTTTTAGTCACAATGATTGCTGCTGTTTTTTTTATGTTACGGCGCCCCATGTGTATAACTAATGATTAAAGATAACGACGTGTTAATCGTGCTAAGTGACTAAATGATGATGTTGTGATTTAAATAAGATGGTTATGATGAAATTGAGAGATGTGGTAATAATGATATTAAGAAGGTTACGTGTTGTGTAATGCGTAGATAAATTGGAGTTAGCGAGGGGGTTGGGTAAAATGGTGTTGTTTTTAAAAAGGTTGGTTGTCTGCTGTTTTCTAAAAAAAAAAAAAAAAAAAAGAAAATTGTTGCTGTTTGCCGTTTTAAAAGAATAAATGTTGTTGTGTTCTCAACTTTATGTTGTTGTTTCCCCAAAATTTAAAAGTGCTGTTTTCTTGAGTTAAAGGTGTTGTCATGTCTTTAAGGCTTCGATTTCTATGAGAACGATTCTAAACGTCGAGTGTATTTTATGGTGTGCAATTCACCTTGTTTTATCCTATGTGCCTAATGGTCCTCAGCGTGCAATGCGTGAACTCTGATTTTATGATCTTGACTTGCAATAGTTGTGCCCTTCTAGGTGTAGTAGGAATTTATCTTGAACCTTATTTCGAGATTATATCCATGGTAAACCCTTGGTAGTGTCTTGACGTTAGATTGGGGGAAGATAGTAGTGAGACGTAAAGATTAGAGTTTTGAGTACAGAAGTAACGATGTAAGAGGAGTGTATGATCTGGATCAAATTAGGTATGAGAACTTAAGCTCAATATTGTTTTCATGGTTTTGGCGTCAAATTTTCGAGGACGAAAATATTCCAAGTGGGGGAGAGTTGTAACGCCCCGATTTTTTTTATTAAAAAAAAAAAATTATTTTGAATTAGTATTCGAAGTATGAATAATTTTGGAAGTTATTTTAGTTTATAGAGTTGTAAGAAAATATTTGTTGTGAAATCGGGATTTAAAAATGAATTAAAATGAGTTTTTACTATATTTATGCGCATACACCCCTGTTTTGCTATTCGCACCCCCCTGCTCACCTTACTTACCATGCGCGTGGCCCACCCCAGAGCAACCCGACCCAGCTTCTTCTTCTTCCTCACGTTGCAGCGCGCAGGGGAAAAAACGGAAACCCTTATGGTTCTTTCACCATCTTCGTTCTCCCTCCTCAAGCCATGGTTGACCCTCAAACTTCACCTTCCCACTCAAATTTCGTCGCTGATTCCGTTTCTAGCCTTAGTTTTATCGATTGAAGCACCGTTTTGCACGAACGAAAACCCCAACCGAACGGTTTTCTCCTCTTTCCGACCACCACAGACTCCGATTTGAAAAACGGACACCGTAGTTGGATTCTACTCGTCGAGACCTTCAGGAAGCACTAGCCCTTTGTGCGTTTCGGTGAAGTTGACGTCGGACCCTCTCGTAACCCGCTGTCTCGCCGTTTTCCGCTTTCAGTGATACTACAATTTTTATTATCCAGGTAAGGGGACTCTTCTTTATGCCTATAATAATTCTTAAGATTTGTGTTGTATGTAGGCTAGGTGTTGAGGATGTTGATTGATTGATTGATTGTATTTATGGAACCTATCCTTGTTGTTGTGTTTGAATGACTGATTATGTTGTGTTGTGAGTCTAATTGGAATGCAATGATTCTTTGTTAATTTGAAAGGGTGTCTTGTTGAATAAGCATGTAGAATGTTTGTGAAATTCCTCACCGATGTTGTATGTGGATATGTAGTGAAATGTGAAATTATGCTAGTTGTATGATAATTGATGATATGTCCAAGGAATGTTGTTGAGATGGTGTGAATGCATGCATGTAGTGTTGTAGGAAGAGGTGTTGTTGAGGTATGAAGCGGGTAGTGTGAAGTATGTGGAGTGTATCGGCCTGGCGCCATTTTGCTAGGATTCGTGCGCCTTGGCCGTGTCTCACGTGCGTGTCTGTGTGTGTCTTTGGAGGCGGCGCCAAAATTGGGCGCCCTGCGTGTGGAAGTTATGAGTGAGCCGAGGAGGTGGCGCCAAGTCTTTGGGGTAGTTGGCGCTGGTATGTTCTTTGGATTGCTGCGTGGAGTGTCCAGTGAAGGGGCGCCAAATTGCGGTGCAAATGGCGCCAGTTGTCGCCGACGCAACTTCTGTGTGTGTGTGTGTGTGTGCAGCGGGCGCCAAATGTGGGCGCCCCGCGTGTCTGTGTCTTGCCGGTTGTGCGAGTGTGCGTGCGTGCGTGTGTGTCTTGGGTGCAGCGCCAAATATGGCGACCTAGTGCGCCCGGTTGGCTGGTTGTGCATGTGAGTGTGTGAATGTGTTGCGATGGGGCGCCAAAGTGGCTGCCCGTGTGGCGCCAAGTGGCGCTAGTATGGTTCCTAGGTGTCTTATGGTCCCTAGGGGTTAGTTGGTGCAATTCTTGTGTTGTGAAGTGATTGTGAGCTAGAATACTAGCGTGAGAGTATAAATTAAGTTGTAGTTAGCGGAGTGTGAAAGCGACGTGGGACTTGGTCCAAAAAGTGATGAGAGCCCTCAAGGCTAATTTGTTGGTGAGATGGGGGTGAATAAATAATTACAAGAAATGGTGAGCCTAATAAGTTGTGACAATATGTGTGTTGTGGTGCATCAACATAGAACCTCATGATGCATATGCATAAAGCGATGTGTAGGCTTGGCCAAAGCGACGTGGGACTCGGTCCAAAGCGATGAGTGCCCTCCAGGCAAATAGTGGTGATGAAGGATCCTCATGCATGTTGCATACATGCATACACTCATACAGATGTTAATGAATTTATTGATGATGTGTTGATAATGGGGTGAACTAGTTGTATTTGTTGCCTCGCCAATATGTAATGCTTATCTTAATGATTATTATTTGTATAAAGAGACTCACCCTTTCTGCTTGGAATGTTGCTCTTATGTGGCAACGCTGCAGGTACTCGCGAGTGAGGGCATCCTTATGCCCTGTCTACTAGTAGTCGTGTCTCGGCTCACGATATGTAGCACCAGGGGAGGGGCGTAGTCGTCTTTTATTTATATTTTATTTGTTATTTTGATGTTTTAGACTGTTATTGGTGAGGTACTAAGTATAATGTTAAACTTAGTGATTCTTCCGCTGTGTTGGAGACGTTTATTTTATTTTGGTGCTGTAAACTAAAATAGGTGTTTGTGGGCCCGTCCCTAAACTGTCGTGCTATATATCATGCTTCATTTTATTGACTTATGTCGCTTGAATTATAAGTTAGTGGTTTTTATAAGCGGTGAAATGTGACACTTTCTTTCGAAAATTTTTTAATTTGAGAACTCTGATAATAAATATTAAATAATAGTTGATTTAGAAAGGGGGTGTTACATTAGTGGTATCAGAGCTGAAGTTTGGTCTGTCCGGCCAAGTTGTCCAGTGTCGAGTCTAGTTATCCCTCGAGTCTTAGTACTCGCTCTAACTATGATTTGTGTTGCAGTGATTAGCTGAAATGGGCTATGAAATTACGTATGCTCTATGTATTATTTGATTTATGTGTAATATCTCATTGACCAGTAATTTATCTAATTGAGTGTATTGTATTGAATTGATTTGATGTATTTTAATTGATTGCTATATTGTATTTAAGATGTATGACACCTTGAGATGGAAAAATAATGTGAAATAGAGGTTTAGGTGCAAAGATAATAAGTAGATAGTCTATAATTGTAGTTGTCTCATTTTGAGTAAAATTTAGTATTATAAAGGTGATAAGTGTAGAGTTGTCATATAGGGAATGTTAATACTTGTAAATTGAATTCGAGATTTGTTAGAGAGACTTCATGAAACTTAATCACTAGTAATTTAGGAGACTTTGTAGAGTTTGAATTGTGTGTTTAGATGATAAACAAAATTGGGAATAGATTTGGGGATGCTATGTGTGGTGACTTAAATTGTATCTTTGTTCTTTGTTTTGAAAAGGATACCATCTCATTGCTTTTTCAAAATAAAATATCTGCTTTTTTTGAATAAAAGTACCATTGCTTTTTACAACAAATGAGGCGCTTTTTCTCTTTGTAAATGCGCCGTTTTCTTCTTTGTTGTTTTGCGCGAAAAAGAGCCACCGTTATATTGCTTTGTTTTTGGCTCGAAAATACCGCTTTGTTTTGGTTGAAATTTCTCTTTGTTTTTCCTGCTGTTTTCCTGCGGTTTTGGCATCATTGCGCGCCTAAAAAGTCACCGATTTCACTGCTTTCATTTGCCGTTAGTGAACCGAAATTTCTGCGTTTTTCTTTTAGTGAGAAGGCACGTAACGTGGATTGTTTTTATAAATAAAATGGTGGGGTTTTACTCTTTGTTTGGTGATTTTAAAAATGAGATGTTTTCCAAAATTTCCAATATATTGTTACCCGAATTTTAATGTGTTGCCCAAGATTTGAATGTGTTGTTTTCCAAATTTAAAGGCGTTGTTACTTGAAAACTTAGAGGTGTTGTTACTCCAATTCTTGAATGAGATGTTTCCACTTTCAAAATGTGTTGTTTCCTTAATTTAAATGTGATATTTTTCTAAAGTGCAAAAGGTATTGGTACTCAAATCATTTAAATGTGATGTCACTTCAGTTTAGATGTATTGTTACTCAAATTTAAATAAGATGAGAATGGGTTAGGTGTTGTCGTGATTGCATAATTAAAAAGGTTGCTATTTTTCCATAATCAAGTCGTTGTTTCTGTGAATTAAAAAGGTCGATTTCATGTTGTTAAAGCGCGGTTCCTTTTAATCTTTATCTTATTTTTCATATAAAAGCGGTTGTTGTTTTTTTATATAAAAGGTGATGTTCTTTGTATTTTGTTTATAAAAACCATCGTGGATCGCTTTTACTGAAGCTAATGCCGCAGTTTTTTTTTAAGCCGATGTCGCTATTTTTGTAAGGCTAGGTTGCTGTCCTTTTTATATGAAACTAATAGTGCAGTTTTACAACCAAGTAGCTGCTGCTGTTTTCTTTCTTTATAATTAAATGTGCTATTTACTTAAATGAAATGCGGCTGTTTTCTCAAATTTAAGTGAGCAATTTCTTCAATTTAAGTGTGTTGTTTACTTGAATTTAAATGTGCTGCTCTTAAATGTAAAGGTGTTGTTCATCATATTTTAAAGTGTCGTTTTCCCTATCTTTCAAGTTGTTTTAGTCACAATGATTGCTGCTGTTTTTTTTATGTTACGGCGCCCCATGTGTATAACTAATGATTAAAGATAACGACGTGTTAATCGTGCTAAGTGACTAAATGATGATGTTGTGATTTAAATAAGATGGTTATGATGAAATTGAGAGATGTGGTAATAATGATATTAAGAAGGTTACGTGTTGTGTAATGCGTAGATAAATTGGAGTTAGCGAGGGGGTTGGGTAAAATGGTGTTGTTTTTAAAAAGGTTGGTTGTCTGCTGTTTTCTAAAAAAAAAAGAAAAAAGAAAATTGTTGCTGTTTGCCGTTTTAAAAGAATAAATGTTGTTGTGTTCTCAACTTTATGTTGTTGTTTCCCCAAAATTTAAAAGTGCTGTTTTCTTGAGTTAAAGGTGTTGTCATGTCTTTAAGGCTTCGATTTCTATGAGAACGATTCTAAACGTCGAGTGTATTTTATGGTGTGCAATTCACCTTGTTTTATCCTATGTGCCTAATGGTCCTCGTGCAATGCGTGAACTCGATTTTATGATCTTGACTTGCAATAGTTGTGCCCTTCTAGGTGTAGTAGGAATTTATCTTGAACCTTATTTCGAGATTATATCCATGGTAAACCCTTGGTAGTGTCTTGACGTTAGATTGGGGAAGATAGTAGTGAGACGTAAAGATTAGAGTTTTGAGTACGTATAACGTGATGTAAGAGGAGTGTATGATCCGGATCAAATTAGGTATGAGAACTTAAGCTCAATATTGTTTTCATGGTTTTGGCGTCAAATTTTCGAGGGACGAAAATATTCCAAGTGGGGGGAGAGTTTAACGCCCGATTTTTTTTATTAAAAAAAAATTATTTTGAATTAGTATTCGAAGTATGAATAATTTTGGAAGTTATTTTAGTTTATAGAGTTGTAAGAAAATATTTGTTGTGAAATCGGGATTTAAAAATGAATTAAAATGAGTTTTTACTATATTTATGCGCATACACCCCTGTTTTGCTATTCGCACCCCCCTGCTCACCTTACTTACCATGCGCGTGGCCCACCCCAGAGCAACCCGACCCAGCTTCTTCTTCTTCCTCACGTTGCAGCGCGCAGGGGAAAAAACGGAAACCCTTATGGTTCTTTCACCATCTTCGTTCTCCCTCCTCAAGCCATGGTTGACCCTCAAACTTCACCTTCCCACTCAAATTTCGTCGCTGATTCCGTTTCTAGCCTTAGTTTTATCGATTGAAGCACCGTTTTGCACGAACGAAAACCCCAACCGAACGGTTTTCTCCTCTTTCCGACCACCACAGACTCCGATTTGAAAAACGGACACCGTAGTTGGATTCTACTCGTCGAGACCTTCAGGAAGCACTAGCCCTTTGTGCGTTTCGGTGAAGTTGACGTCGGACCCTCTCGTAACCCGCTGTCTCGCCGTTTTCCGCTTTCAGTGATACTACAATTTTTATTATCCAGGTAAGGGGACTCTTCTTTATGCCTATAATAATTCTTAAGATTTGTGTTGTATGTAGGCTAGGTGTTGAGGATGTTGATTGATTGATTGATTGTATTTATGGAACCTATCCTTGTTGTTGTGTTTGAATGACTGATTATGTTGTGTTGTGAGTCTAATTGGAATGCAATGATTGCTGTTAATTTGAAAGGGGTGTCTTGTTGAATAAGCATGTAGAATGTTTGTGAAATTCCCTCACTGATGTTGTATGTGGATATGTAGTGAAATGTGAAATTATGCTAGTTGTATGATAATTGATGATATGTCCAAGGAATGTTGTTGAGATGGTGTGAATCTGTCTGTGTAGTGTTGTAGGAAGAGGTGTTGTTGAGGTATGAACGGGTAGTGTGAAGTATGTGGAGTGTATCGGCCTAGGCGCCATTTTGCTAGGATTCGTGCGCCTTGGCTGTGTCTACGTGCGTGTCTGTGTGTGCTGGAGCAGGGCGCCAAAATTGGCTGCCCTGCGTGTGGAAGTTATGAGTGAGCCGAGGGAGGGGGTGGCGCCAAGTGCTGGGGTAGTTGGCGCCTGGTATGTTGCTGGATTGCTGCGTGGAGTGTCCAGGTGAAGGGGGGGGGCGCCAAATTGCGGTGCAAATGGCGCCGAGTTCCGCACGCAACTTGCCGTGTGTGTGTGTCCGAGCGGGCGCCAAATGTGGCTGCCTGCGTGTGTCGTGTCGCGGTTGTGCAAATCAAAGTGCGTGTGCGTGTGTCTTGGGTGCAGCGCCAAAATATGGCGACCCTAGTGCGCCGGCTGGTCTGGTTGTGCATGTGAGTGTGTGAATGTGTTGCGATGGGGCGCCAAAGTGGTTGCCGTGGCGCCAAGTGGCGCTAGTATGGTTCCTAGGTGTCTTATGGTCCCTAGGGGGTTAGTTGGTGCAATTCTTGTGTTGTGAAGTGATTGTGAGCTAGAATACTAGCGTGAGAGTATAAATTAAGTTGTAGTTAAGCGGAGTGTGAAAGCGACGTGGGACTTCGGTCCAAAAAGTGATGAGAGCCCTCAAGGCTAATTTGTTGGTGAGATGGGGGTGAATAAATAATTACAAGAAATGGTGAGCCTAATAAGTTGTGACAATATGTGTGTTGTGGTGCATCAACATAGAACCTCATGATGCATATGCATAAAGCGATGTGTAGGCTTCGGCCAAAGCGACGTGGGACTCCGGTCCAAAGCGATGAGTGCCCTCCAGGCAAATAGTGGTGATGAAGGATCCTCATGCATGTTGCATACATGCATACACTCATACAGATGTTAATGAATTTATTGATGATGTGTTGATAATGGGGTGAACTAGTTGTATTTGTTGCCTCGCCAATATGTAATGCTTATCTTAATGATTATTATTTGTATAAAGAGACTCACCCTTTCTGCTTGGAATGTTGCTCTTATGTGGCAACGCTGCAGGTACTCGCGAGTGAGGGCATCCTTATGCCTGTCTACTAGTAGTCGTGTCTCAGCTCTGATATGTAGCACCAGGGGAGGGGCGTAGTCGTCCTTTATTTATATTTTATTTGTTATTTTGATGTTTTAGACTGTTATTGGTGAGGTACTAAGTATAATGTTAAACTTAGTGATTCTTCCGCTGTGTTGGAGACGTTTATTTTATTTTGGTGCTGTAAACTAAAATAGGTGTTTGTGGGCCCGTCCCTAAACTGTCGTGCTATATATCATGCTTCATTTTATTGACTTATGTCGCTTGAATTATAAGTTAGTGGTTTTTATAAGCGGTGAAATGTGACACTTTCTTTCGAAATTTTTTTAATTTGAGAACTCGGATAATAAATATTAAATAATAGTTGATTTAGAAAGGGGGTGTTACAACCATTGCGCCATGCTCTGCATCAACTGCTGGTTTCACTCAGCAGGAAAATGTGCTTACCTCTGTAAACCTAGACCCAAATTATGGTTTTGTTTGGGAGAGGGAGTACATAGACGAAAATAATATCCCAAAAGGCTCTTTGAGGCCTACAGGTTGGGAAGGACAATAATTAATTATTAATGTCTAAACCCAACTTATGAGATAGGATTACGGCTTATGTGGCCGAAAACAAAATGAAAGCGGCCTTAGAGGCTGAGATGAATCAACAAAGGATTGCAGAATCAAATGCAATCAACAGAGGCAAGTTGGTCGAGACCCAAAGCTCGACTGCATCTACGATGACGAGCCTTTAGGTTTCGAAAAAAAACCCAACGGGTTCGACAAAAATACTTCAGGCACAAGATCCCTTGGAAGAAATTGACTTGGGAAATGGCTCTATAAAAAGGCCAACGTTTATCAGTGCTAAGATAGACAAAGATTTGAGAGATCGAATCATAGAGCTCCTGAAGGAATACAAGGACTACTTTGCTTGGGATTACAATGAGATGCCTGGCCTAAGTCGAGAGGTAGTGGAACTGAGACTGCAACTCCAACCAGGGAAGAAACCAGTGAAGCAGACATCAAGAAGATTTGCACCAGAAATTCTGTCGAAGATTAAGGCAGAAATTGAGAGGCTTTTGAAGAGCAAGTTCATAAGAACTGCATGGTATGTTGATTGGTTAGCAAATATAGTTCCTGTTATAAAGAAAAATGGTACTCTTAGGGTATGCATAAACTTTAGGGACATAAATAATGCTACGCCCAAAGATGAATACCCTATGCCTGTGGCAGAAATGCTAGTCGATTCAGCAGCTGGTTGCGAATATTTGAGTACACTTGATGGGTATTCTGGTTATAACCAAATCTTTATTGCTGAAGAAGATGTGTCAAAGACTGCATTTCGATGCTGGGGCATTAGGTGTTTACGAGTGGGTAGTCATGCCTTTTGGCCTTAAAAATGTTGGTGCTACATATCAAAGGGAAATGAATTCTATGTTTCATGATTTTATTGAAAAATTTATGCAAATATACATAGATGACATTGTTGTCAAATCTTCGTCGGCAAATGGTCATTTAGACCATCTTCGACAATCATTTGAAAGAATGAGGAGATATGGATTGAAAATGAATCCAGTCAAATGTGCCTTTTGTATGCGTGCAGGTGACTTCTTGGGTTTCGTTGTGCACAAACAAGGCATTGAAATCAATCAAAATAAGACGAAAGCAATCCTGGAAACCAAACCTCCTTCGACTAAGAAAGAATTGCAGTCGTTATTGGGAAAGATCAATTTCCTTAGAAGATTTATCTCAAATCTAAGTGGCAAGACTCAAGTATTTTCGCCATTACTTCGACTGAAGAAGGAAGATTTGTTCAAATGGGATCCAGAACATCAAAAAGCTTTTGACAAAATCAAGGCCTATTTGATGAAGCCTCCAATCTTGCTGCCACACCTATTAGAAATAAGTCAATGAAATTGTATATTGCAGCGTCTGAACTGTCAATAGGTAGCATGTTAGCACAAGAGGATGAGAGTATTACCAAGTACACCCTCAGTTCGCGCTTTCAAACTTTTGCCGCCATACGAGATCAGCTCCGCTTGTTACGCGCGACAGTTTTTTTCTCCTTTTGTCTTCCGAATTCATCGATTTTCCAGTTTTCTTCAGAGGATGTCTTCATCCGCTCCTGAGGTCGTCTTGGAGGACAACCGAGAACAGTCCCCCACCCCAGAAACGTCCCTTGCACTGTCGAAAGGGGTCCCTGCCGTCGGTGGAGACGTAGGTGAATACCATTGGGTTTCTCCAACCATCCTAGCCACCACTGCCCGGCTGGTGAGGGACAGATCTCTATCCCACTATTCCAAGTTTATTACCGCCCCTGTACACACCTTGTCGAAACAAGAGTCATTTCATTTTATGGCCTTCTTGGTGAGCACCACAAGTACCACTGTGAGTATTGGAAACTGCTAAGTATACCTCGCTTTCACTAAGGCATTTGAGCAAAACCCCTTCAGGAGTCTTTTAAACAACTCATTTCCAATGATCACGTAACTTAATGCTCTATACTTGGTTTTTCTGTCGGTTATTCCTGTTGGATTTTCCAAGTATTCGACAATTGGTTTGCGCCAATCATCATTGAGCATATTGTCAATGGCAAAAACTTCAAAATTTTGAAAATTTTCGTGAAAATTTGGAGGTAATTCCTCTGCCCCCAAGTATTTGCATTGACAATTTGTCTTCAGCACAATCTGTCGAAATTAACTTTTCTTTAATCTCTATTAACTCTTCTAGCTTCTCTTTAGAACCTCTATAGCCTGACGCAATTTGTGCCAAATCATTTGCCTCTTGATTGTCTACACGAGGCACATGCTTGATAATAACGCTATCAAATTTCTTTAATAACATGTTGGCAACAACAAAGTACTGTATGAGATTTTCTTTGACACATTTGTACTGTTTTGTTAATTGCTTTAAGACTAGTTCAGAGTCGCCCATAATTGCGACATGCCTTGCCCCCAAGTCTAACAAAATTTCAAGACCTCCTATTAAGGCTTCGTATTCGGCCTCATTGTTGGAGCAAGGCTCGTTGAGCTTGAACTTATACTTCGTTGGTATGTTCTTTGGAGAAACAATTAGAACTCCAATTCTAGAGCCTTTTTTGTGACTAGACCCATCGAAGTATAATTTCCACGGTATTACATCAACTACATCCAGTGTTGCTTCGACCAATGAATGGTCCACTATGAAATCATCAACAACTTGACCCTTTATAGCTTTTAAAGGTTGATAAGTTAATGAATACTCAAGACCCTACTGAGATAATAAATGGCTCTTTCGATACCATTTTCGTCCTCTTGTTCTAACATGCTACCTATTGACAATTCAGAAGCTGCAATATACAATTTCATTGTCTTATTTCTAATAGGTGGCAGTAAAACTAGAGGCTTCATCAAATAGGCCTTGATTTCGTCGAAAGCTTTTTGATGTTCTGGATCCCATTTGAACACGTCTTCCTTCTTCAGTCGAAGTAATGGCGAAAATACCTGAGTCTTGCCACTTAGATTTGAGATAAATCTTCTAAGGAAATTGATCTTTCCTAACAACGATCGCAATTCTTTCTTAGTCGAAGGAGGTTTGGTTTCCAGGATTTGTTTCGCCTTATTTTGATTGATTTCAATGCCTTGTTTGTGCACAATGAAACCCACGAAGTCACCTGCACGAATACAGAAGGCACATTTGACTGGATTCATTTTCAATCCATACTTTCTCATTCTTTCGAATGACTGTCGAAGATGGTCTAAATGGCCATTTACAGACGAAGACTTGACAACAATGTCATCTATGTATACTTGCAAAAATTTTTCAATAAAATCATGGAACATAGAATTCATTGCTCTTTGATACGTATCACCGGAACTTTTAAGGCCAAAAGGCATGACTATCCATTCATAAACACCTAATGCCCCAGGGCATCGAAATGCTGTCTTTGACACATCTTCTTAAGCAATAAAGATTTGGTTATAACCAGAATACCCATCAAGTGTACTCAAATATTCGTAACCAGCTGCTGAATCGACTAGCATTTCTGCCACATGCATAGGGTATTCATCTTTGGGTGTAGCATTATTTAAGTTCCTAAAGTCTATTCATACCCTAAGAGTACCATTTTTCTTCATAACAGGAACTATATTTGCTAACCAATCAACATACCTTGTAGTTCTTATGAACTTGCTCTTTAGTAGCCTCTCGATTTCTGCCTTGATCTTCGACAGAATTTCTGGTGCAAATCTTCTTGGTGTCTGCTTCACTGGTTTCTTTCCAGGTTGGAGTTGGAGTTTCAGTTCTACTACTTCTCGACTTAGGCCAGGAATCTCGTTGTAATCCCAAGCAAAGCAGTCTTTGTATTCCTTTAAGAGCTCTATGGTTCGATCCCTCAAGTCTTTGTCTATCTTAGCACTGATAAACGTTGGCCTTTTCACAGAGCCATCTCCCAAGTCAATTTCTTCCAAGGGATCTTGCGCTTGAAGTCTTCTGGTCGAACCCATTGGGTCCTTTTCAAAACCTAAAGGCTCTTCATCGTAGATGCAGTCAAGCCTTGGATCTTTGACCAGCTTAATTCTTCGATTGCATTTGATTCCGCAATCATCTGTTGATTCAACTCGGCCTCTAAAGTCGCTTTCATTTTGTTTTCGGCCACATAAACCGTAATCCTATCCCATACGTTAGGCTTTGAGATAAATAACCATTTATTGTCCTTCCCAACCTGTAGGCCTCAAGGAGCCTTCTAGGATTTCATCTTCATCTATGTACTCCCTTTCCCAAACAAAACCATAATTTGGGTGTAAGTTCACTGAGGTGAGCACATTATCCTACTGAGGAAAACTAGCAGTTGAAGCAGAACATGGCGCAATGTTCGCCAATTTCTTGTCGAAGGTTTCTCTGGTCAAAGTGTTAACTTCAGCTTTGAAGTAACTTTGATCACCTTCTATGTTTTCAATTAATCCATCCTCTCTCCAGATGATTAGTCTTTGGTGCACTGTGTAACACCCCCTTATATTCTACTAATTAATTAATTAAAATCAGAGTTTTCAAGAACCTCACTCTCAAGGGAGCATTACATTTCACTTTAAGAAACCAAACCAAACTATCAAGTTTATACACAGCGGAAATAAAACACGTTTTATTTAAAAATCAATATGTTACAATTCAACAGCTGAAAACAAAACAACAACAACTACTATCCTACTCGGCCCCCAGTGTCACACTACCAGAGCAGATGCCATGTAACACCCCCTTTCTATTTATTATTAATTAATCGATTATAAAATCAGAGTTTTCAAAAACATAATATTTTTCCACGCACCACAAAGAGAGTGCTACATTTCTTCAAAACACCTTACAATACTCCAGAATATTAATTAAAGTAAAACCCCAGTATATGATACATAGCACCAACAAGTCTGAGAATAAAGTAGTACAACAGCGAAAGATAATAGCTTAACATAATAGTTCAAAACGTAATAAAATAACAACTACTAAATATTTTCCCCGGTGCTACGACGTCGAGCCGACTCGACCACACTAGAGAAAAGATCTCTAAACACCTTTAGTCACTGTCACCTACAGGTTGCCGACATATGAGGCAACACGACGCAATAGGGTGAGTCTCAATACATAGATAATAATAAATAAAACAAGAAACACAATAGATTAGGTACACGGATATACAATCAATTCAAGACACCATCAACACAGTTACACCAATTCTGATTACGCTAATATACGATTACGTCAATTATACGATTACGTCACATATCTGATTACAACAAACAAATGATTACACCGACACACAATTAATTCATGAACACCCAATCAATCACCAGAGCATGCATGTAATGCATGGAATGCAATATGCATGTGGATCCATAACCACCTCAATAACCCCGTCGGGCAACCACCTCTTTTGGCCGTAGCCACCCACCATGTTTTGGCGAAGCCACCCACCATGTTTTGGCGAAGCCATACCACCTTGTTTATATGCATATGATTTATGTGACACCATGACAAATGCATCACAACACAATAATTACATCACATCAATCATTAACCCACATCTTTGGCCGAAGCCCACATCAATTATTAACTCACCTCTTTGGCCGTAGCCCACATCAATTATTAACCCACCTCTTTGGCGAAGCCCACATCACCTCATTATCAACACCTCACCACCACACCTCATTTACTAAATTAAATCCCACCTAAGGACCAAACCACCCCATAAGGACCTTTTCCACACCTAAGGACCATTTTGACACACCAAAGATTAATCTAGTACCTAAGGACTATTTTGACATATTATGGTTAATTTGGTACTTAGGAACTTATATTGCCATATTAGGACTAATTAGACACTAAGGGATTATTTTGTCACGCCAAGGATTAATTTAATACTTAGGGACTATTTTGTCACACTAAGGATTAAATTAATTCTTAGAGACTATTCCAACACCATAAAGATTATTTTAGCACTTAGGGACTATTCCAACACCATAAAGATTATTTTAGCACTTAGGGGCTATTCCAACACCATAAAGATTATTTTAGCACTTAGGGACTATTTCAACACCATAAAGATTATTTTAGCACTTAGGGACTATTTTGACACTTAATAATCACATACTTTCCCTTATTTAATTATATTAATTAGCATCTAATTATCTCTATATTGTTTAACAATTCAACACTCACTTTAACAACACTCACTTAGGCATTTAATCAACATCATTAAGTCACATATTTCTTCACATTGAAGCATTTTATCAAACATATGACATGCACATTTAACAACACATTTATTTCCAACATCAAGCATCATGGCATCCCCAAATTAAATACAAATACAACAATTAATGTAATCACATACACAATCAAACAACCACCCAAACACACAATTACTTCATTAATTAATTAAACAACTACTCCTAACACCTAATCCATATGATTTCAAGGTTTATAAATTATTAACTATGAAAGAGAGCCCCCATACCTCCAAATTGAAGAACCCAAGTACTCTCTCCTTCAATAACACAAAACCCACCAAAATAGCTTCCCTAACATTTTGAGCTCCAAACCCCATCCATGGTAAAAGGAAAATGGGAAGGAATTAGTGTAGGAAACTTACACTAAAAGGTAAAGAAAGAAAAATGAAGGAGATTGGTACCAAATACACTTACCCAAAGCTAGAAGATGATTTTTTCTCCTCTCCCTATTCCTTCCCTGCACCGTCGGCTACTACTCTCCCTCCCTCTTCCATTATTTTTTTGTTTTCTTTCCTTCACTCCCTCTCAGCCCTACGTTCCTTTCCAAGACACTAAATGGGCCTATTGGATCATGGGCCTATTAATTGCACCACCCCCATTTATTTCAACCACTCCTTATTATTATTTTAATATAACTAATCACTATAACACCTCCTAAATAACATAAAACTCCAAATTAATTAATTAACTTACCATTATTTAAATATGGCCAACTAAAATACTACTTAATTAAATTAGTCAAGTAATCACTTAATTAAATTAGTTAAGTAATCACCTAATTAAATTAGTTAAATAATCACCTAATTAATTATTTTTTTTGGAGTGTTACAACTCTCCCCCACTTAGAATATTTTCGTCCTCGAAAATCTAACTATCATAGATAAACACCCTAAATGAAACTCATGCCTCTAAAAGTAACCATCACTCCTCCGTAGGCTCTGAACACGCCAGGACAAACACTCTCCCGTTATACTTCTCCTTCTTCGGCTTTGGACACTTGGTACTAATGTGCCCCAATTTCCCACAGTTGTAGCAGACCACATCCTCTTTCTCACACTTAGCAGCTACATGATCTTTCTTACCACACTTGAAACACTTGTTGATCATGCAATTTGGACTCTCATGCCCCGGCTTACCCCACTTGTGACACACAATCCCCGCAGTAGCGTCTCCCCCACTTGACTTCTTGCCCGAACTCTCCTCTCCCTTGCCCTTATCTCCTAAAACATCATACGACTTCCCACGAAACTGAAAACTCCTCCAACTGTTATCATCCAAGTCCTATCGTACACACAACAGATCAAACACTCTTCTCTACACTCTAACTCCCCAATTAGGTATTCTAACCTGTAGGTTGTCAAAATCCTACCCGACTACCCACACAAGAGGCAACAACAATTATGGCCAGAGGCCCAACAACACTAACAACCGTGATTAACACAACAATACCAACAATCAAGAAGAATTTATCATATATCCAACATCATTCACATTAACAGTTAACACGTCCACAACAACAAAATTCAACTTTAACCTATTCAACAAATTAATTATTTTATTCAACACTCAAATCAGTCTACCTAAACTTTGGTGCAGAAAATTCTGTAACTTTGCGCCTACTTTGGCGAACTAATTAAAATAGTAAACGACCTCGGATTTCGACAAATAAATACTTGTTGGAAAGCCACGGATGTGTAGTTTCTGAATATATCTTTAAAGTTCCAAAACAATGAGCCAATTAGTACAGTTTTTAGAAACAACCCGAACAGTTCCCAGACTGGACAGAATCTGTCCCCCTACTTCATTTCACTCTAAACTGACTTAAACTTGACCAAATGGGACAAAACTTCAGCCCGAATAAAAGCATTTCGAGTATAGTTTCAAATGGAAAAAGAATAGTTCAAAACGGAGTTCATTTGGAGACATAAAAGCTGCAAAAACCGAACCTACTCACTGTTTGACTCTAGGAAATTGACTCGACTTTGGAGATTCATAACTGGAGCTACACAACTCCGAATTTAAAGAAACTAGTGCCGAAACGACCGGCTTTAAGTCTATTTTCGAAAACACTCAGCCACATAATTTTTGACTCTACCAAACAGTACCAGTTTTCAAAATACTGAAACAGTGTTCAGACACGCACGAAATCGTAAACAAGTAAAACTCATCATGATCAATCACCAAACCAATTATAATCATCACATACTTATGTATTTCATCAAGCATCAAATAAGCATAACCAATCATGTAACAATTTAAACACTCAAGTTTGAAAAGATTTAAACACGTAGGCATCATCTTCAATCTCTTTATTCCTAGGAGTTGGCTAACATGCAATTTTTACAACTTCTCTAGAAAACAACACGGTTCATATAATTCTATCAAATTGGATTGATTTCATATCACAAAGAATATAACCCACATGCATTATAATACAATTGCTTTGATTCAAGACTTGATATTAGTTTAACCAAATGCAATTAAATACTCTTGTCAACATTTAGCAAGGAAACTATTCAAGTAATAGAATTGCACACAAGGTCTCGTTGCACAGTTTCCATCATTAGATTTATAAGCCTCGTAAAACAATTTCCAAGAAGTGGCAAATAATACTAATATCAACAACAAATGCCACAGTTAAATCATAAATCGAACAAATTTTCACAATTGTAATCCCTAGTTAGAAGGTACTCAAAATTGTATAACTTTGTTTCTAAAACTTGACAATTGAAATTGGACTCACATTCACATAACATAAGGACTCTAACTCACCTAATCATGCAATTAGTGTAATACCCCATCATTCTCAAACAACACCTAACCACCACCTAATTGGTGCAAAAGCCGAAATCATGTCTCATTTTGAAATAAAGTTTTAGAACAACTTGGAAATAAAATTCAACACTAATTTGACATCCCATTCATTCCCAATAGCACAAAATTTTCCAAGTACTGCTTTTTCGAAAACCACAAAATTCACAGTTTTGTCAAAAAGGAAACCACACGGGAACCCCAACCTTACTATCACTCGAGCATGCAACCGCATAAACAACTACCTATTAGTTCAAAATTTAACTTCCGACATACACTAAGAAGGTAAGGAAATTAATCATTTACTTTTGACAAAACACATCATGCTCACGAAACAAGCCAAATTGAAACATTGAAAATGTCGAAACTTCAAGTTATGCAACTTTAATTGAGATAACGAAAATATAGCATTACACATTATTTCATTTTGGCATACAATCTTCGAAACAATTAAGCACAAGTCAACTCAAATTCCTATACATCACAGCAACAATCAACCTATAGCAGACATGTTAATCAAGCGCAACAATAATCATCAAGCAATCTTCAAATATTGTTCAGTATATACTTACCACGGTTAGGTCATATAAAAATTACTTTCTATATCCTAACAAGCTAATCTAGCAATCAATCAAATTAAAATTAGTGCATGCATCCAAATTTAATAATAACCACGAGTTATTGTCGCCTCTTTCATTGGGGATGAGTGATTGGGGTGATCAGTCCCTCCTACTCATGCAACCAATTAATTAAGGTCACAACACTACTTTCTTTCAAATTTATAACTATCACATTAAAAGACTTTTAACGCGCCGTGCGAGTGCGAAGCGGCGTCGCCGACGACTTTCACTCCATTGACGTCGTTAGAACTCTTTTAATCACACATATCCAAATAATACAGACAACAGTCAAAGCTACAACCACCAGTTACACAGTTCGATCACATATACTTCAATAATTTAACATAACTTTCAATCATAATCCAACAGATAAGTCATAAGGCACATCAATGGAAGAACAATTAACAAAGGTAACAGCAACACAATTATGATTTTAGAACGAGTATCAAAACTCGAGGGTTAACAAACTCGACAACATGGTCGGACGGACCGAACTGCTCTGATACCACTAATGTAACACCCCCTTTCTATTTATTATTAATTAATCGATTATAAAATCAGAGTTTTCAAAAACATAATATTTTTCCACGCACCACAAAGAGAGTGCTACATTTCTTCAAAACACCTTACAATACTCCGAATATTAATTAAAGTAAAACCCTCAAAGATATGATACATAGCACCAACAAGTCCGAGAATAAAGTAGTACAACAAATAAAGATAATAGCTTAACATAATAGTTCAAAACGTAATAAAATAACAACTACTAAATATTTTCCCCGATTGCTACGTATCGAGCCGACTCGACCACACTAGAGAAAAGATCTCTAAACACCTTTAGTCATCCTTTGTCACTGCGAGGTTGCCGAGCATATGAGGCAACACGGCGCAATAGGGTGAGTCTCAATACATAGATAATAATAAATAAAACAAGAAACACAATAGATTAGTACACGGATATACGATCAATTCATTACACCATCAACACGATTACACCAATTACGATTCACGCCAATATACTGATTCGTCAATTATACGATTCGTCACATATCTGATTACAACAAATACAGTTACACCGACACACAATTAATTCATGAACACCCAATCAATCACCAGAGCATGCATGTAATGCATGGAATGCAATATGCATGTGGATCCATAACCACCTCAATAACCCCGTCGGGCAACCACCTCTTTTGGCCGTAGCCACCCACCATGTTTTGGCCGAAGCCACCCACCATGTTTTGGCCGAAGCCATACCACCTTGTTTATATGCATATGATTTATGTGACACCATGACAAATGCATCACAACACAATAATTACATCACATCAATCATTAACCCACATCTTTGGCCGAAGCCCACATCAATTATTAACTCACCTCTTTGGCCGTAGCCCACATCAATTATTAACCCACCTCTTTGGCCGAAGCCCACATCACCTCATTATCAACACCTCACCACCACACCTCATTTACTAAATTAAATCCCACCTAAGGACCAAACCACCCCATAAGGACCTTTTCCACACCTAAGGACCATTTTGACACACCAAAGATTAATCTAGTACCTAAGGACTATTTTGACATATTATGGTTAATTTGGTACTTAGGAACTTATATTGCCATATTAGGACTAATTAGACACTAAGGGATTATTTTGTCACGCCAAGGATTAATTTAATACTTAGGGACTATTTTGTCACACTAAGGATTAAATTAATTCTTAGAGACTATTCCAACACCATAAAGATTATTTTAGCACTTAGGGACTATTCCAACACCATAAAGATTATTTTAGCACTTAGGGGCTATTCCAACACCATAAAGATTATTTTAGCACTTAGGGACTATTTCAACACCATAAAGATTATTTTAGCACTTAGGGACTATTTTGACACTTAATAATCACATACTTTCCCTTATTTAATTATATTAAGTAGCATCTAATTATCTCTATATTGTTTAACAATTCAACACTCACTTTAACAACACTCACTTAGGCATTTAATCAACATCATTAAGTCACATATTTCTTCACATTGAAGCATTTTATCAAACATATGACATGCACATTTAACAACACATTTATTTCCAACATCAAGCATCATGGCATCCCCAAATTAAATACAAATACAACAATTAATGTAATCACATACACAATCAAACAACCACCCAAACACACAATTACTTCATTAATTAATTAAACAACTACTCCTAACACCTAATCCATATGATTTCAAGGTTTATAAATTATTAACTATGAAAGAGAGCCCCCATACCTCCAAATTGAAGAACCCAAGTACTCTCTCCTTCAATAACACAAAAACCCACCAAAATAGCTTCCCTAACATTTTGAGCTCCAAAACCCCATCCATGGTAAAAGGAAAATGGGAAGGAATTAGTGTAGGAAACTTACACTAAAAGGTAAAGAAAGAAAAATGAAGGAGATTGGTACCAAATACACTTACCCAAAGCTAGAAGATGATTTTTTCTCCTCTCCCTATTCCTTCCCTGCACCGTCGGCTACTACTCTCCCTCCCTCTTCCATTATTTTTTTGTTTTCTTTCCTTCACTCCCTCTCAGCCCTACGTTCCTTTCCAAGACACTAAATGGGCCTATTGGATCATGGGCCTATTAATTGCACCACCCCCATTTATTTCAACCACTCCTTATTATTATTTTAATATAACTAATCACTATAACACCTCCTAAATAACATAAAACTCCAAATTAATTAATTAACTTACCATTATTTAAATATGGCCAACTAAAATACTACTTAATTAAATTAGTCAAGTAATCACTTAATTAAATTAGTTAAGTAATCACCTAATTAAATTAGTTAAATAATCACCTAATTAATTATTTTTTTTTGGAGTGTTACATGCCACAACTCAACAGAAGAAGGAAGAACCTTCGCTAGCTATCACCTGCAGGTTGCCGACATGAGAAACAACACAAAAGCAGTAGGGTGAGTCTCTAAACACATATAATAGAGATTTATGATAAATATAATGCTAAGAATGCACTAAAACACCTCGGCTCATGTAACAGATACAACTTAACAAGTCAAAACAACTCAAATACAATTCAGCACATAAACAACTCAGCTCATCAACTCAACTCATAAACAACTCAGCTCATCAACTCAACTCATAAACAACTCAGCTCATCAACTCAATTCATAAACAACTCAGCTCATCAACTCAACTCATAAACAACTCAGCTCATAACAACAACTACATCATAATTCACACGAGTTATGCATGGAATGAAATGCAACCCAAACTTCAGGGTATAATGCAACCCAAACTCCAGGGTATAATGCAACCCAAACTCCAGGGTATAATGCATGAGGATCCATCTCTTTTTAAACCATAAAGGTATGTCCGTCGCTAGTGATAATCAGACCGAAGTCTATCATATCGAGACCGAAGTCTATATCCGTCACTGATGCATATGATTCATGAGACTCTATGAACAATGCATCACTCAAAATCAACCATCTCTTCGGTGAAATACACACCATCTCCAATGTCATTGAGACCGAAGTCTACAATGGCGAGGCCAAAGCCTATGTCCGTCGCTAAATTCACCGGCATTACACCGTCACCACACGTTGCCTATTTCTCTTGGACAACCTCAATAGCTCTAAGGCTATCGACCAACTCACAGGGCACCTCCACTCCTTAGGTAGTGAATCACTCCATCACTACAACTCAGTCACTAAAAAGGACCTCACGTCGCCTAGGACTAAAACGTCACTTAGGGACTAAAACTGGACTACACCAACTCGACTCCTTAAACAAAGTTGACACTAAATGTCACCCGGTGGCGCGGCGACAAAGAAACTACGTTGCTGCGTCAAAATAATCACCTCGGCGAGCTCACAGCACCTCGGCACACACTCAAAGACACCTCGGCACACTCACAGGGTACCTCGGTGTAACACCCCCTTTCTAATCAACTATTATTTAATATATATAATATCGAGTTTTAAAAATTTAAATCATCGAAAAAGAGAGTGTCACACTTCACCGCTTATAAAAACAACCAACTTATAATCCGGTGACATGAAGTCAACAAAATAATAGCACGATATATAGCACGATAGTTTAGGGACGAGCCCACAAGCACTGTTTTTAGTTTCTGACACCAAAATAAAATACCTCCAACACACAATGGAAAATTATTAGTCTAGAATCATACTTAATACATCACCACGAATAGTCTAAAAACATAAAAATAGCAATAAAAGTAATACTACGCCCTTCCCCTGGTGCTACATATCAGAGCTGACACGACTACTAGCAAAAGGGCATAAGACTGCCTTCACTCGCGATTACTGCGATTCTTGCAGAGCATAAGAAGCAACACATGCGAAGAGGGTGAGTCTTTTATACAAATAATAATAATTAGAATAAGCGGTATATATTGGTCAGGCAGCAGAACATCTAATCCACAACCACACAACACGTTATCAGCACACATCATCATATTTATAACGCATTCACAAAAGTATAACCATCAAGAAACATCACTAACATATGTATGTGTTTATGCATGTAATGCAACATGCATGAGGATCCTTCACCACCGCAATTTGCCTTGAGGCACCCACCGCTTTGGACCGAAGTCCCACACCGCTTTGGCCGGAAGCCTACACACCGCTTTATGCACATGCAATATGTGACTCTATGTCAATGCACCACAAACAACACCGTGCCTACAATATTTTATTATACACACCACTTTAATTATTTCTCAACTCAACTCACCAACAAATTAGCCTCGAGAGGCGTCTCTTCGCTTTTGGACCGAAGTCCCACACCGCTTTCACACTCCGCTTAGTTACAATTTAATTTATACTCTCACATTACTAATTTAGCTCACAATCACTCCACCACACGAGAGTTGGACCAACTAACACCCTAGGGACCACAATACACCTAGGAACCACACTAGTGGCGCCACTTGGCGCCACTGGCAGCCACTTTGGCGCCCCACCGTGACACACTAACACACCCACGTGCACAACCAGCTCGGCCAGGCGCACTAGGGCCTGCCACATTTGGCGCCTGCACCCAAGACACACACGCACACACCCACGCCTTGCTGGCCCAGGCGCACCGCAGGACACGCAGGCAGCCACATTTTGGCGCCCGCTGCACACACACACACGGATCGAGACACAGCGCACGGGTGCTGCATTTGGCGCCCTGTGCCTCGCACACACACACCTGACTTGCACTTGGCGCCTCGTTGGCGCTGTGCTAACACTCGCACACCTGCATACACGGGCATGCCATTTGGCGCCCCCTCCCTCGGTTCACTTACAATTTCCACATGTAACGCCCCGAAAATAATTTGAATATCTATTTAATTAATTACTTAGGAGTTGTGTGGTTAGTCATATTTAATTAAATGAATGAGGTGTTTAATTAAATATGGAGGTGAGAGATAGTAAATAAGAGAGTGGTTGTAACACCCCCTTATATTTAAAGCTAATTCAATTAATTAAAATCAGAGTTTTTCAAAATCTTTCCACGCACCTCGAAGAGGGTGGTACATTTCAAATAAAACATCATCAAAACATAATCAAATCCAAACGCATCAACGCGTATCATGCATAACATAGTCAAGTGGTTACAATCCTCAAAATAACCTGTTTAGCGTTTACATTAATCCATCAATAGTTTGCAGCACAGCGGAAATAAAATTGAGTTCACATACTCAATACATAGGTTCAAAATAAGTTTAATACATAACCATAAATAATACTAAGACCCAACCCCTGTTGTTACTATCGAGTGACTCAATAAAACCCTGAGGCACAAAGCACCATCACTTGGAATCACCTGTTTGTCGCCACGAGAGCGAGCAACAAGAAATGCTAGGGTGAGTCTCTTTACATAATTTATAACAAGTAAGATAAGCATTATAATTAGGAAGCATCTAGCATAATAAAGACATAGTAATCATGCTAATTGCCATTCAATTATAATATCCACAAAGCAGTGAGATTCGATCATTTAAGCATCAACAAGATTTCTATGAATGTATGAATGTGAGCATGTATGCAATATGCATGTGGATCCATACTCACCACCAAACCCCGTCGGGCAACACACCACCAATTTTGGCCGAAGCCACATCACCATCCTCACCTTCGCGTAATGCATATGATTTATGTGACACTATGACAAATGCATCATCACAGTCCATCAAAATATATATTAAATTACCTTTGGGACCGAAGCCCACGTCATTTATTAACTCACCACCATTGTCAATCATTGACCATCACCATCTCAATTATTAATCACCACCACCTCAATTATTAATCACCACCACCTCAATTATTAATCATCACCTCATCATTTATTAATCATCACCTCATCATTTATTAATTATCACCTCATCATTTATTAATCATCACCTCATCATTTATTAATTATCCTCCATCATTTATTAATTTAAATCACACCTAAGGACCTTTTCTTCACTTAGGGACCATTTTGACACACCAAAATAAATTTAAGAACTTAGGAATTCAACAGCACAAGGTTTTGGAAGATCCCCACCTGGAGGCGCACACCTTTGGCGCTGCAGAGAGAGGCGCGCAAGAAAGCGCGCAGTAGGTCGCTTCTAACTCTCAAAAGTTTACGTCCTTGATGAGAGGTGTGCACGAGGTTACGCTGTGAGGGACGCAGCGTACAAGATGCGTGATCTTGATCAAGCCTTAGCCATCTTGCGCGCGTAAGTTTTGCTTGGCAAGCGCAAGATGGCGCGCAAAGACACCATTTCGGACACAGCGCCAAGTTGCCCAAAGAATCGGCGCCCCCTACCACACGCACCCACACACAGATTCGGTCACCAGCGCTAAGTTGCCCAAAGAATCGGCGCTTCTGCACAACACACACACGCACAATTTTAATCACCAGGCGCCAAGTTGCCCAAAGAATGGCGCCCCCCGCACAACACCCACACGCATAATTTCAAGAAACGGGCGCCAAAATGCTAGGCATTTGGCGCCCCTTCCAACCTATACTCAAACACACTTCAAAACCTAATTTCTCCCAAACAAATTATTTCTCACACAACCACACCAACATAGCCATTGAATTATTAATACTAATCATCATATTTACATGCTCATGCTCATATAATCCAATCATCAAACATATAATATGCATCAATCACAACTCATGCTTCCATTGCAACAATCAACATGTCATAACCAAAACAAACACTTCAAACATAAATCAACATGTAAGCAACACAAGTTCACACAACACATTATTCCTAGAATTATTCCTACTACAACACACATCCTACAAGTTATCAAAATGTAATGGAGATTCCCTAACCTTGGGTGAGCTAGGAATCCACTCCAACACCACAAATTAGCCCAAAAAAGCAAGCCTCCTACTAACTCCCGGCTAGGCCGAAACCTCCTCTCACTGGGTAACCATGGAAAAATCAAAATAGTGGAAATGAGCTTATGGAACTCTTAGAAATGGAACAAGGAAAGAAAATAAGGGTGTTTAGGACCAAAGCCTTCACTTACCAACACAAAACTTGAGCAAAGTCTCTTCCTTTTTCTCCTTCAATCTTGAAAAACGTGACTCTCTACTTTTGGATGGCCATGGAAATTCAAAATGGGGAGGAATAAGCTCGAGGAATTAAGGAAATGGAATAAGGAAAGGAAAAGGATGAAGATTAAGACCAAAAATCACTCACCCACCAAGAATCAAAGAGAAAGTTCTCACCTTTTCCTTCCTCCTTTCTCACGCTCACCTTGCCGCTCTCTTCCCTATTCCCTTCGTTGCTTTCTTTCTTTCAATTGAGGGTTATGTTACTTTGGCTTGGACCCCTAACCTTTATGACTAGAATTGGGCCTAAATAATGGCCCTTGGGCCTTATTCTCCACTCCTACTTTTAATTCAACACACCTCCTGGAAATAAAATAGATCCAACTCAATACTCCTACTTAAAATAAATTAGACCCCTTTTAGGTAAAATAAACCCAACTTAATTAATTACTTTAATTGAGTGTTGCAACCCTTAAATAACTTAATTAATTAAATGATTAAATTATTTTGGGCGTTACAACTCTCCCCCACTTAAAGAATTTCGTCCTCGAAATTACCTGAATCGAACAACTCTGGGTAAGATTCTCTCATCTTGCTCTCCGATTCCCAAGTCATGCTTTCTCCCACAGCTCCTAGCCAAACTACCTTCACCAACTTGATCTCCTTACCTCTTAAGACCTTCACCTCACGATCCTCAATTCTAACTGGCATTGTCTCCACCGTAAGGTTATCTCTCACCTCCACATCGTCCATCTGCACTACATGAGATGGGTCTGGGACATACTTCCGCAACTGAGACACGTGGAATACATCATGTAGATTAGCAAGGTTAGGTGGCAAGGCCACCCGATAAGCAACTTTCCCAACTCTCTCTCGAAATCGATATGGTCCAATAAAACGTGGAGTTAACTTCTTAGACTTCAACGCGCACGGCCTACACACGTCGTCGGAGTAACTCTTAAAAATACATGATCACCCTTTGAAATTCTAGATCCTACTCGACTATTCATATACCATCTATTCGGATGTAGGGACACTATGCCCTCAACTACGATTTGCGATTAGCTTACCTCTTTAATTTTCCAATCTCGGTGCTCACTTCCGAACTCAACCTACTAACCCAACCTATCTCTTTCATCTACTTGACCTACTCGTCTTCATTACTAATAATTCCACACCGAAGTTCCCTAACAACCGCACTCCGGTGCTTAGCAACAATCCCGAATCATGTTAACATCCAACGGCATCAGTACTTTAGGTGTATGCACACTACAAACAATTACCCTTCCTTACTCCTCTCGTTACTCACCTTGGTTACACTACGCTGAGCACAACACTCTTAAACGCAACATTTCATCCCGGTAGATATACAACGGTATACTTAAACACCCACTCCTTTACACTTAGTCTATATACATCCCACTATACGCCCGACAACTTCAATATTTCGACACTTCCACTCTAACTTAGAGAAATATACTTAGACATTACTCATGTCGACAACTCAATACTTCAACTTACCTACGTTCGACAAACACTAACTTCGACTTACACTTTACCTCAATATCTCCATAATCGAACCATACTAGATTTCGATATACTTAATTGCACATACCTACTACTAGGTTTCGAATATATATATATACTTCGCTGGATATACTCCTCACTTAGATATTTACACCTATTTCAACAACTCGCTCTTCGACCATGCTTACATTTCGACACTCACTCGTCAATCACCTTTGTATTTATAAAGACAAAGAATGAACCGCACCACTTTTTATCTATAAGAACACTAGAAAATTCAACTCAAAAAGCAACAACGCTAAGTTGCAAACAATGACTTTTAGATAACAAAGCAAGCGTATAATTTAAATCACTACACATAACATTTTCTCAATTTCATTTACCTTCCAATCACACAATTCAATTACCACTTTGAACATGTATCAAAATTCCTAACGAAAATTCGCAGAGTTTCCTCGAAATATGGACATTCCAAAAATATTTTTACTGTATAACCGATCCGGACATCAATTCTTGTTCAAAACTCATTAATGCTCGCACATATAAAATCTACGGTTTTCCAACAGATTTGTAAATTCAACTAACTGGACTCCGCAATCGAAATCCATATTCAAGTATAACAATTAAACAATCAAATCTTTATGGTTTCGTTCTTAAGTTTCAAACAAACATAATTTCTCAAAATAGCGTTTTTAATTCGAAAATTCACGAAACTCCAATTTTCAAAACCGTTCAAACATAACATAAACAACATTTTAAAATTTCCTAAACGTGAGTAAAACTCACCTTTTTGTTTTCAAAAGATTTTACCTCGTCAAACCATGAAATTATTGTAAGACCTCGTCATTTTCGAGGACAACATCAATCCATGACCTAATCGGTCCTAAAGCTAAAATCACGTCACATCTCGTAATAAAATTCTAAACAACTTGGAACAAAATTTAACACAATTCTTGACATTACGTTCGTTCCCAAAAAACACGAAATTTTCCAATCACCGTTTCTTTCAGAAAATTATAGAATTCACAATTTTGTCCAAAAAGGAAAACTATCGTAACCCCAAATCTCTTTATAAGGCGAACACGTTGCCACACAAAACAACCACTTATTATTTTCAAAATTTAGTTTTCCGACATAAACTCGAAGTTAGAAAAGTCAATCATTTCATCTTTGCCAAAAAGGAGACTATACGCGAATCCTAACCTTAATTGTTATAACCGAGAGCACGCATTTCATTTCAGTACATACTTCAAACAATTTAGCACTAATCAAAATTAAACTCACGTGCATTACAGAAAACATCAACCTATAGCAAAACGTCAATCAAAGGTAACAATATTCACAAGCAATCCTTCAAATATTGTCTATCCACTACTCTTAGGCTTATTCACAACTCACTTCATCAACTACACTTAGTCACTTCACCTTTGACTATTACACTTACTATTCAAACGTACCTAAACCTCGGTACTACATACTTTGACTCCCACATACTACGTCGCATGCCTATTACATCTCCACACACCTATGGTTAAGCAACTACACCTTAGTTCATATGTAGTCCTATGTACCTAACCTTCCTCTTCTTTCTTTCCTTTGATCCTCATACTATGATCATACTTGAGCCCACTACTAAACACTTTCCTTCACAACTAGTCCAATGCTCATTAAGAACTTCACGAAGGTTACAACACCCTTAGGCATACTTAATCTACACCTTTACTTTGTACCAAAACTCTATCTTCAGGTTACCAAAGTCTCACTCGATTTATTCCAAACATCATTAATTTATCGCTAGGGAACTACGCCATATCAATCATTTAAATACCAATGCTCCTATCTTACGTAAATCCTTATTTTGACATCTCCGATGCTATCAAACCCCAATTCAAACTCAAACTTCCATAAGGCACCTATTTTTCTAAAAATTAATGGTCAATCAGCTTGCACACACCACTCGATCAATCAAGTTGAAATTAGTATATATTCAAAATTTATAATAATTACGAGTTATTGTCGCCTCTTTCATTGGGGATGAGTGATTGGGGTGATCAGTCCCTCCTACTCATGCAACCAACTAATTAAGGTCACAAAAACTACTTTCTTTCAATTCTATATCTACCGCATTAAAAGACTTTTAACGTGATCCGGAGTGCGAAGGCGTCACACGACTTTCACTCCTTTGACGCGTCGTTAGAACTCTTTTAATCACGAGATACCCGAATGATGCGAGACAACGAAATCACGAGCAGACAAAATCAATGGTATAACTACCGGTTACGATTCGATCACATATATTTCAATAATGCAATATAATTTTCAATCGTAATCTAACACAATTAAGTCACAAGGTACGTCAAATAATGCACAAACCAACAAAATTAATGATAATAAACAAAGAACATAATTATGATTGAAAGCGAGTACCAAGACTCGAGGTTAACAGACTCGACAACTTGGCGGACGGACCGAATCGCTCACGATACCACTAATGTAACACCCCCTTATATTTAAAGCTAATTCAATTAATTAAAATCGAGTTTTTCAAAATCTTTCCACGCACCTCGAAGAGGTGGTACATTTCAAATAAAACATCATCAAAACATAATCAAATCCAAACGCATCAACGCGTATCATGCATAACATAGTCAAGTGGTTACAATCCTCAAAATAACCATGTTTAGCGTTTACATTAATCCATCAATAGTTCATAAAGACAATGGAAATAAAATTGAGTTCACATACTCAATACATAGGTTCAAAATAAGTTTAATACATAACCATAAATAATACTAAGACCCAACCCAGAGTGTTACTTATCGAGTGACTCAATAAAACCCAGAGGCACAAAGCACCATCACTTGAATCACCTGTTTGTCGCCACGAGAGCGAGCAACAAGAAATGCTAGGGTGAGTCTCTTTACATAATTTATAACAAGTAAGATAAGCATTATAATTAGGAAGCATCTAGCAATAACGAAGACATAGTAATCATGCTAATTGCCATTCAATTATAATATCCACAAACAAATGAGATTCGATCATTTAAGCATCAACAAGATTTCTATGAATGTATGAATGTGAGCATGTATGCAATATGCATGTGGATCCATACTCACCACCAAACCCGTCAGGCAACACACCACCAATTTTGGCCGAAGCCACATCACCATCCTCACCCCGGCGTAATGCATATGATTTATGTGACACTATGACAAATGCATCATCACGATCCATCAAAATATATATTAAATTACCTTTGGGACCGAAGCCCACGTCATTTATTAACTCACCACCATTGTCAATCATTGACCATCACCATCTCAATTATTAATCACCACCACCTCAATTATTAATCACCACCACCTCAATTATTAATCATCACCTCATCATTTATTAATCATCACCTCATCATTTATTAATTATCACCTCATCATTTATTAATCATCACCTCATCATTTATTAATTATCCTCCATCATTTATTAATTTAAATCACACCTAAGGACCTTTTCTTCACTTAGGGACCATTTTGACACACCAAAATAAATTTAAGAACTTAGGAATTCAACAAAGACAAGGTTTTGGAAGATCCCCACCGAGGCGCACACACATTGGCCTTGAGAGGCGCGCAAGAAGCGCGCGGTAGTAGGTCTTCTAACTCTCAAAAGTTTACGTCCTTCGGTGAGAGGTGTGCGCATGACGAGGTTACGCGCAGGACAGCGCACAAGATGGCGCGTGATCTTGATCAAGCCTTGGCCATCTTGCGCGTAAGTTTTGCCAAGCGCAAGATGGCGCGCAAAGACACCATTTCCAGACACAGGCGCCAAGTTGCCCAAAGAATCTGGCGCTTCCCCCTACCACACGCACTCCACACGATTCGGTCACTACCAGCGCCAAGTTGCCAAAGAATCTGGCGCCACCTGCACAACACACACACGCACAATTTTAATCACGGCGCCAAGTTGCCCAAAGAATCGCGGCGCTCGCACAACACCCACACGCATAATTTCCCGGAAACAAGCGCCAAAATGCTAGGCATTTGGCGCCCCCTTTCAACCTATACTCAAACACACTTCAAAACCTAATTTCTCCCAAACAAATTATTTCTCACACAACCACACCAACATAGCCATTGAATTATTAATACTAATCATCATATTTACATGCTCATGCTCATATAATCCAATCATCAAACATATAATATGCATCAATCACAACTCATGCTTCCATTGCAACAATCAACATGTCATAACCAAAACAAACACTTCAAACATAAATCAACATGTAAGCAACACAAGTTCACACAACACATTATTCCTAGAATTATTCCTACTACAACACACATCCTACAAGTTATCAAAAATGTAATGGAGATTCCCCTAACCTTGGGTGAGCTAGGAATCCACTCCAACACCACAAATTAGCCAAAAGAAGCAAGCCTCCTACTAACTCCCGGCTAGGCCGAAACCTCCTCTCACTTGGGTAACCATGGAAAAATCAAAATAGTGGAAATGAGCTTATGGAACTCTTAGAAATGGAACAAGGAAAGAAAATAAGGGTGTTTAGGACCAAAGCCTTCACTTACCAACACAAAACTTGAGCAAAGTCTCTTCCTTTTTCTCCTTCAATTTCAAAACGTGACTCTCTACTTTTGGATGGCCATGGAAATTCAAAATGGGGAGGAATAAGCTCAAGGAATTAAGGAAATGGAATAAGGAAAGGAAAAGGATGAAGATTAAGACCAAAAATCACTCACCCACCAAGAATCAAAGAGAAAGTTCTCACCTTTTCCTTCCTCCTTTCTCACGTTCATTTCCACGCTTCTCTTCCCCTATTCCTTCGTTGCTTTCTTTCTTTCAATTGAGGGTTATGTTACTTTGGCTTGGACCCCTAACCTTTATGACTAGAATTGGGCCTAAATAATGGCCCTTGGGCCTTATTCTCCACTCCTACTTTTAATTCAACACACCTCCTGGAAATAAAATAGATCCAACTCAATACTCCTACTTAAAATAAATTAGACCCCTTTTAGGTAAAATAAACCCAACTTAATTAATTACTTTAATTGAGTGTTGCAACCCTTAAATAACTTAATTAATTAAATGATTAAATTATTTTGGGCGTTACAGTGGTGGTATTATTAAGTTAGGGAGTAGTTGAATTAATTGAGGGGGTTGCAAATAGAGGCCCAACCCATTGGGCCCAATTGTTGGTTGGATTAAATGAAAGAAATGAAAAGAAGGAAGGAAAAAAAAGAAAGCAAATAACCAGAGAGAAGAAAGGAAGGCATGCGAGGCCGAGAGGAAAGGAGGAGGAGAGGCGACGGTGTGAAGAGAAGGAAGGAGGGGAGATCTTCTCCATCTTAGCACTAGGTAAGGGGCTTTTTAGCTCATTCTCTTCCATTTTTCCTCCTCTATCTATTGATGTGAATATCAATCCCTAATTTCTTCTTGTTGTTGTTTTGCCATTAATGGGGTTTTGAGCTCAAATGTTGGAATTGGTGATTGTTTGGTGTTCTTGGGCTTTTGGAGGATAGGAGAGCTTATACCCTTCAAATTTCAAAGGTTAGGGGGTCTTTTTCATTCAAAATAATTTGTAATATGAGTGATTGTATGTGTGATGGGTTTAGAATGTGAAATTTGATGTATTTGGTGAAGATGATGAATAGTGATTAGTGAATATATATTGATTGAGGTGTATTTGAATTGATGAGTGAACATGATTGCTTGATTGTGTTGCTTGAGTTGTTGAATTGATTTTTGAGGAACCCATTATGTTGTTGTTGAAATGGGATTGATATGTAGTTTGTGTGGTTTATGAGTGTGGTTGTTTTGTTGTGAATAAATGGGTGTTTAGGTGTATTTGGATTATTTTGATAATTGAGTTGCTGGATTAAAAATGTGGTTGAGTTAATTGAGTTAGTTGAGTTGATTGAGTTAATTGAGTTAATTGAGTTAATCGGTTTGGTTGAGCTGGCAAAGAGGGGGCGCCATTTTCCTAGCAAATTGGCGCCAGGGTCACGGTTGGTCTAGCTGAGGGTTGCGTGTGCATGTGTGGGGCGCCAAGTGTGGCTGTCCCGTGCGCCTTGGTGCGCCTGAGTGTGGGTGTGTGGAGGTGTGGCACGGTGAAGGGGCGCCAAATGTGGCTGTCCCGTGTGCCTTAGTGCGCTGGGTCCTCCCAGGGTGCCTTAGTGCACTTGATACATGTGTTGGGCGCAGGGCTGGCGCCAAAGGTGGTAGTTGTGTGCGCCTGCGTGTAAGTGAATGACGTGTGGTGAGGTGGTGTAGGCGTGTGCGTATGGTGTGGGCGCCGATTGTGGTGTGCCCTTATGCTTTAGGCATTGATGTGTGTGTTACGGCAAGGGTGTCCAAGTGGCATGCCCGTGGTTGCTTGGTTGAGATGTGGCTTTGTGCCTTGAGTAAGTGGTCCAATATAATTGAGAGTTGCTGCAGAGGTTGTCTACGAGCTGTGTACTTCCATTTGGTCCTTATGTGACGTTTTAGTCCTAGGTGATGAGAGGTTCACGTAGTGACTGAGTTGTAGTGATTGAGTTGTTCACTACCTATAGAGTAGAGGTGTCCTGTGAGATGGGCGTTAGCCTTAGTGCTATTGAGGTTGTCTAAGAGAAATGGGCAATGTTGTGGTGACGGCGCAATGCCGGTGAGCTTAGTGTTGTTGAATAACACAAGAGATGATATGCCTGCGTGGCGGCCTGAGTGGCCTAAAAGAGATGGTTGATTGTGAGTGATGCATTGTTCATAGAGTCTCATGAATCATATGCATCAAATGATTTAATATACTGCGTGGCGGCCTTGAGTGGCCTAAAAGAGATGATATGCCTGCGTGGCGGCCTTGAGTGGCCTAAAAGAGATGATATGCCTGCGTGGCGGCCTTGAGTGGCCTAAAAGAGATGGATCCACATGCATTATACCCTAGAGTTTGGGTTGCATTGCACTCATGCATACACTCATACATTTGATTGATGTCTCCCGATGAGTGGGAGTTGAATGCTATATGACTGAGGATGAGTGTTTGTTACTTGAGCAGTGAGGCTTCTCGATGTTTGTTTTAGGGACGTATGTTAGTATGGTTGTAGAGTGTGTTCTATTTCCTTCCTCGTATAATGCTTATATTATTTGTTATTATTTATGCAAAGAGACTCACCCTAGCATTTTATGTTGCCTGCTCTCGTGGCGACAAACAGGTGTTGTGCAGGTGATACTGAGTGAAGGTGCCTATGCCTTCCGAGTTATTGTGTCAAGCTCAGATAGTCGGACTAGGGATGGGGGAGTATAGTATCGTTATTTTACTTATGTATTAAACTATTTTGGAGTATGTATTGATTATGTAATGGATAAGTTAAACTTATTTTCATTCCGCTGTGCTAGTGAACTAGTTCTGGATTGTTGTAAAACTAAACAGGTATTTTTGAGGGTTCTCCCCATTTAAGTCGTGATATGTAACACGCAATATATTTTATTAATGAAAGAGTAATGTTGACTAATTTTAAGTCATATGTATGGTGAACGTAGCATTCCCTTGAGGATGTATCTTTTAAAAGAAAAACAATTTTTAAACTCGATTTTTAATTAAATATTTAAAGAGAGTAAAGGGGTGTTACAAGTTGGTATCGAGCAAAAGTTCGGTGCCGTCTCGCCAAGTTTGTCGATCGTAGTGTCTCGAGAGATCCTTGTCGATCTCCAACAGAGACTTTATTAGAGATTTTGTTTGGTTGTTTGCAGCTGTTGATTGTAACATTGCTTGTAGTTGCTTGTGACTGTTGGTTGTATTAAGTGATATGTGTGGGATTGAAAGAGCATTTTAACGACGTCCAAGGAGTAGGAATCGTGACGACGCCTTCGTACTCTGGACTGCGTTAAAAAGTCCTTCAATGTGAAAGGTGTAAATTTTGAAAAGACGTAGTTTTGTGACCTTGATTAAATTGGATGCGTGAGTAGGAGGGACTGATCACCCCGATAACTCATTCCCAATGAAAGAGGTGACAATAACTCGTAATTATTATAAATTTTGAATATATACTAATTTCAACTTGATTGATTGAGTGGTGTGTGCAAGCTGATTGACTATTAACTTTTAGAAAAATAGGTGCCTTATGGGTGTTTGAGTTTGATTTGGGGTTTGATAATAGGAAGATGTCAGAATAAAGATTGACACTTTGGATTTGAAGTTCATGCAAAGAAAATAGAGCATGCCTTTTTGGAAAAGTGTAGAAATATGGTAGTCGAGGGAGTACCTATATAGGATCTAGATGATAGTGTATAACTTTGATGATTAGATGATTAAAAAAATTCAGTACGAAAAGTAGGAATGCCGAGCTGAGCAAGGCATTGTTTGTAGTTGAATTGGGTGATTGTAAGGGGATTAGGATCGATTTTATATGCATGGTGATGAGAGCATGTGAATTGAGTAGTTTGAGATCGAATTGAGTCGTGACTATGACGTGTTTTAGTGGAAATTGGAGTAAAAGGTTCTTTGTTTTTTCGCAATTAAAATTCTTATTCTTTCGTCTGTTAACAAACAAAGTGTTGTTTTTCATGAATATAGACATTGCTTTTTTTTAGAAAAAAAAAAAAAAAAAAAAAAAAAAAACGTCTGTTCGACTTTGTTGTTTTAAAATCGAATTGCGGTTTCTTTGTTTTGAGATCATAAATTTCTTTGTTTTTCATCATTTAAATGGCCGTCTCTTTGTTTTATAAAATAAAAACACTACGATTAGCGAAAAAAATATCGCTGCATTCCCCTCTATTTTATCGCTATTTTTGGTGTCGTATTGATTCTACTTAGGCTGCTTTGTCTTGCGCTAAAAATATCATTGTTCCACCTCTGTTTTTTTATCATTGTTTTGGTGCCGCCACGCGCCCCAAAGAGCTTCGCTTTTTCCGCCGTTGGACCATTGTTTTGCAATCGAATTTTCTGCGTTTACGTAAATGAAAGGCGTGCTAACGGGACTGTTTTTGTAAATAAAGCGGATGATGGTTTCTCACCGGTCTTGAAAATTAAATGATGATGCTTTATAAATTTAAATGTGTTGATACAAAAAAATTTACGGGTGATATTTCCCCACTTTGAAAATGTGTGTTTCCTCAATTTAGATGTGAGGTTCCTAAGCAAGAAAACATGAGTTTAATTTTGATTTGTGCTAAAATTATTTTGAAGTTATGTATCAAATGAAATGCGGTGCTTGGTTATAACAATTAAGGTTAGGATTCGCAGATAGTCTCCTTTTTGGCAAAATGAAATGATTGACTTTTCTAATTTCCGAGTTTATGTCGGAAACTAAATTTTGAAAATAATAAGTGGTTGTTTGTGTGGCTACCGGTTCGTGTTATAATAAGATTTGGGGTTGCGTATAGTTTTCCTTTTGGACAAAATTGTGAATTCTATGATTTTCAAAAAGAAAGCAGTACTTGGAAAATTTCTGTGTTTTTGGGAATGAACGTGATTTCAAGATTTGTGTTAAATTGCATTTCCAAGTTGTTTAGAATTTTATTACAAGAATGTGACATGATTTTAGCTTTAGGACCGATTAGGTCATGGAGTGATGTTGTTTGGAAATGACGAGGTCTTACAATAATTTCATGGTTTGACGAGGTAAAATCTTTTGAAACAAAAGGTGAGTTTTACTCACGTTTAGAGAATTTTAAAATGTGTTTGTGTGTTTATGTGTTGACATGTGTTAGAATATTTGGTTGTTTAATTCGATAACGTTTGCTATGTTAAAGGAATTGTCGAAGTTATGAACCATCGCTTAGAAAATCTATTGCACCTATATTGTCTATTGAAATGTATGATATGTTCGGTTTTAAAATTGATGTTCTGGATTGGTTAAACAGGTAAAAATTATTTTTGGGATGTCCATATTACAGAGGAAACTCTGCCGAATTTTCGTTAGAAATTTTGATACATGTTCAAAGTAGTAATTGAATTGTGTGATTAGAGGGTAGATGAAATTGAGAAAATGTTAGAGTGGATGTAAGCATGGTCGAAGAGCAAAGTTGTTGAAATAGGTGTAAGAATTTAAGTGAAGAGTATGTCTGTCGATATATATATATATATATTGTCGAAATCTAGTGTGGTACAATTGTGGAGATATTGAGGTAAAGTGTAAGTCGAAGTTAGTGTTTGTTGAAACGTAGGTAAGTTGAAGTACAGAGTTGTCGAAATGAGTAATGTCTAAGTGTATTTCTCTAAGTTAGAGTGGAAGTGTCGAAATATTGAAGTTGTCAAAGTGTTGTATAGGTAAGTCGGAGGGTAAATCCATGGGAGTCGAGGTGTAGTGGCTATAGTGCAGACGTTAAGTTATACTG